>QEPC01013498.1:9345487-9390695 GCA_003113815.1 Sphenodon punctatus | reverse complement strand
TGCTGCAGAGGAACGCTGCAACCCTGCTTATAAGGGAGGACTCAGAGGAGCTCCCTTGCTGGTGATCAGAGCTTTGCCCTGTGAGACCGGCCCTGAGCCCCCTGCAACCTATAGAGTGACTTTAGCTACGTGTGAACTACGAGTGAGAGTGGGAGAGTGTGCAAGAGTGTGCAAGAGAGAGAGAGAGAGAGAGAGAGAGAGAGAGAGAGACTTGGGCCTCCAGCGTGACTGTGAGTATTGTGTCCCCTCCTGGTTCACTTGGGTGCCCACAGGGAAACTCGAGTGTGCATGTCCTGCCCTGCCTTCTTCCCCTGGGTCTCTTGCACGGTACCCCCACAAGCCTGCACCCCTTGCCCTCGGCCCCAGGCCCAATGTGCCTGTGTTCCTTGGCCCGTGGGGGCCTTCCCTGGTTGGGAAGCTACAACGCCTGTGCCCCTATGATGATCTAGGTGGGGAACGGCTAGTCCTTCCTGAACCACCATATAAGAACCTGAGGGGTCCTTTTTCAGGCAACGCTCCTTCCCTACCAGGATCCCCCTGGGCAGAGCGGCCGTCCTGGTTCATGGGCTGTCCCCGTCCCGTGAGGGTCCCGCCTCCGTGGAAGCCCAGCCCTCACAACTTCAGTAAATGGAAGAAGTGTAAGCAGCAGTCACATGAAGCCCAGTAGGACTCGGGGTACGTGCTGTGCTGCGCTGTGCTGTGCTGTGACTCCAAACATCACAGCCCTTTAAAACTTTTTTAAAACTTGTTTTCCAGTCCACTTCAATAAAGAGAAGGAGTGTAAGCAACCAATTTTTACAGAACAACAGCTGGCAACATTAAAGCAGGACAACAAAAATATGCTGGAGGAAGTTTTACAAGAGGTGCGTTGCCAGCATTGAGGCAGCGTGTACCTGCACTAATACATCCACAATGTAAATAGTGTATATAATGTAAATATTTTTTTAAAAAATTAAGTGTTTTAAAAATTGTTTTTGAAAATTGGTCTATTAAAATTTGTTTTTTACATATGTTCCTTTGCACTCATTATTTTTGCGCCTGTCCTGTTGCTGAAAGCACACACCAGTGAAGTGACCAAAGCTCACAAGCGATACAGCCACCTAATTGTGCTATTGAACTACCCTTGTGAAAAATAAAAAAGGTAGTTGCCCATGAAAATTAGTTGAGTTTAGTGTCACCTCCCATACATGACAGTTACTCTCAAGAGAGCTTTTTGTGAGAGTAAATACATGTTCCCTTATTTTTTTGTTTCAGGCTCCTCCCCCCTGTGTTCAGGGGGGAGAAGCTACTCCCCCACACACACCCTGTAGTGTGGGGGGGAGAAGCTACTGCTAGCCTGTAGCGGCATTCACCAATCCTGGCCTATGGCTTAATAGTTAAGTCTCACATATGCATGCACATATGCATACACATATGCATAGGCATACTTACACATATGCACAGTACACACACACACATACCCAGGCCACACACACATATTTATCCGACCGACACAAATGCATGGCCTGGGTGTATGGCCTGGATGGTTTCAGGGGGATCAGGATGTATGGCCTGGATGGTTGCAGAGGGATCATGTGTGGCTGTGGCTTGGTGGAGGGGTGCAGAGGGAAACTATGCATCCATAGTGTGTGTGTGTGTGTGTGTGTGTGTGTGTGTGTATGCCTACTTACTTTATAATCCAGATGATTAGAAGGGACTAGAGCAGAAAAAGGATGGAATCTTCTGTACATCCACCACAAAGCTGAGACACTGAGTCACACGATAAGGACTGATTTAAAGCTCTTATGCGTAAGGGACTGATGCACTTGGACCTAGGAGACCAGGGCTAATTCAAATAGGAAATCACTGAGTGGTCTTGGAGAAGTAAAAACCTCTCTCAGTCTCAGTTCCCCATATGTAAAATGGGAATACATGTGTATCTGTCTTTCCCTGTGTGTTCCCCTCATCCTTGTGCATGTTTGATTGTTTGGAAGTACACTGGGTAGGGAGTGGGACCTGTCTAAATCAATCACTCTCTCTTAGGGCATTATTTCACTGTCCTTTGTTAATGACACAATACAAAGGCTCTGATAAAGTAGAAGATTAAAATGCTAAAAGCAACACACACACACACCTCTCCCTGGCTGTTGCTGGTTGCCAGCACGTCTCAGTCAGACTCTACAGAACTCGTCTGTAATCTGTACGGGGGAGGGAAGGTGGTCACGTAAGGACAGGTGGGGGCAGGGCAGTCAGTGATGGCATCGGCGACGGCAGTCGGCGACTGCAAGTGAGCGTAACGCCAGTGGTGCTAGGGGGTGGGGCATAATAGCACTCATCACGCCACCTGGCTCTGCTGCGCTAATCAGTTATTCTTGGGTTAATGTAATAAATAAACATTATTTTATTATTTATATTACAAAGTATGCCAGCAAAACACAGCAATAATTATATTATTTACAAAAAAGAACATTACACGAATGTAAAAGTAATAATAATAAAAAAAAAGTTACATGTAACAGTGGAGATTTGAACCAGCTCAATGACAGCTACAAATTGTATGGCAAGCGGGGACCTTAACAACTATGCCAACAGAGTTCTGTTGCTCAGTAGGCTTCTTCTAGACTGAGGAATTGCGGAATGAGGATTGTAAGAAACTCTTCTGCATGGACTTCACACAGTACAGTTAGTATCACACTTCATTCCTTCAACTTTCAGAGCCGGTCCTATGATGTAAAAAATGACTCAGTCAGCCAATACACAGGTCACTTTAAACTCCCAACATGAGTTTTGGTCAAAAAACTTTAAAAGATCAATTTGCCATATAATAAAAACACCAACCAGTGGGCCAACACTTGTCCCAAACAGAACATGTTGTCCATGCATGTATGTATTGAGAAGAATGAACAGTTACTGCGGTACAGAGAGAGAGACACACACACAGCACCAGCAGTCAGCGTGACAGCATGACAGCACAGTGCAGCAGTGGCATAGTCATCATCATCATTCATACTCCCTTCGCGGAACCGCGATAAACGCTNGTTAAGTCTCACATATGCATGCACATATGCATACACATATGCATAGGCATACTTACACATATGCACATATACACAGTACACACACACACACACATACCCAGGCCACACACACATATTTATCCGACCGACACAAATGCATGGCCTGGGTGTATGGCCTGGATGGTTTCAGGGGGATCAGGATGTATGGCCTGGATGGTTGCAGAGGGATCATGTGTGGCTGTGGCTTGGTGGAGGGGTGCAGAGGGAAACTATGCATCCATAGTGTGTGTGTGTGTGTGTGTGTGTGTGTGTGTGTATGCCTACTTACTTTATAATCCAGATGATTAGAAGGGACTAGAGCAGAAAAAGGATGGAATCTTCTGTACATCCACCACAAAGCTGAGACACTGAGTCACACGATAAGGACTGATTTAAAGCTCTTATGCGTAAGGGACTGATGCACTTGGACCTAGGAGACCAGGGCTAATTCAAATAGGAAATCACTGAGTGGTCTTGGAGAAGTAAAAACCTCTCTCAGTCTCAGTTCCCCATATGTAAAATGGGAATACATGTGTATCTGTCTTTCCCTGTGTGTTCCCCTCATCCTTGTGCATGTTTGATTGTTTGGAAGTACACTGGGTAGGGAGTGGGACCTGTCTAAATCAATCACTCTCTCTTAGGGCATTATTTCACTGTCCTTTGTTAATGACACAATACAAAGGCTCTGATAAAGTAGAAGATTAAAATGCTAAAAGCAACACACACACACACCTCTCCCTGGCTGTTGCTGGTTGCCAGCACGTCTCAGTCAGACTCTACAGAACTCGTCTGTAATCTGTACGGGGGAGGGAAGGTGGTCACGTAAGGACAGGTGGGGGCAGGGCAGTCAGTGATGGCATCGGCGACGGCAGTCGGCGACTGCAAGTGAGCGTAACGCCAGTGGTGCTAGGGGGTGGGGCATAATAGCACTCATCACGCCACCTGGCTCTGCTGCGCTAATCAGTTATTCTTGGGTTAATGTAATAAATAAACATTATTTTATTATTTATATTACAAAGTATGCCAGCAAAACACAGCAATAATTATATTATTTACAAAAAAGAACATTACACGAATGTAAAAGTAATAATAATAAAAAAAAAGTTACATGTAACAGTGGAGATTTGAACCAGCTCAATGACAGCTACAAATTGTATGGCAAGCGGGGACCTTAACAACTATGCCAACAGAGTTCTGTTGCTTAATAGCGAGCTTCTTCTAGACTGAGGAATTGCGGAATGAGGATTGTAAGAAACTCTTCTGCATGGACTTCACACAGTACAGTTAGTATCACACTTCATTCCTTCAACTTTCAGAGCCGGTCCTATGATGTAAAAAATGACTCAGTCAGCCAATACACAGGTCACTTTAAACTCCCAACATGAGTTTTGGTCAAAAAACTTTAAAAGATCAATTTGCCATATAATAAAAACACCAACCAGTGGGCCAACACTTGTCCCAAACAGAACATGTTGTCCATGCATGTATGTATTGAGAAGAATGAACAGTTACTGCGGTACAGAGAGAGAGACACACACACAGCACCAGCAGTCAGCGTGACAGCATGACAGCACAGTGCAGCAGTGGCATAGTCATCATCATCATTCATACTCCCTTCGCGGAACCGCGATAAACGCTCATGACTGTGTCTCATATACTAAATTGGCGGAATGCGGGAAAAGACTGCTGATTTTATACGACAACGGTAACGATCAGCAAATCAGTGAAACACATACATGCCACATCTGCGGATTCTTGTAGCGGAAGAATCACAGAATCGCGAGGTACCGGGTGGGATTCTGCGAGGTGCAATGTGGGATGCTGAGGTTTAGGAATGGAATTGTGGTGCGGTAACAGTTGCTGCCGCATCAGCCCTATTCTGCACTAGCTGCAGTCTCTGGACCATTACTATAGGTAGCCCCACGTAAAGTGCATTTCAATAGTCCAATCTTGAGGTAATGAAAGCACGGATGATGGTGGCCAGGTCACTATCTGAAACATATGGCCAAAACCTTCGCACGCACCAGATGTAATTGGCAAAATGCACGCCTCGTTGCAGCCTCCACCTGCAGATCCAGGCCAAGCTGTGGATCGAGGAGCACGCCCAAACTACAGACCTGGGATACCAGCGGGGGTGAACCCCATCAATGATGGGAACCGCCACTGCCCTTCCCACCACCATAACCTCCATTTTGTCAGGATTCAGCTTCAGTCGGCTTGTCCTCATCCAATCCTCAACAGCCGCAAGACATCAGGTAAGCACTGAGACTACCACGTCTGGGTCAGATGAAAATGAGAGGTAGAGTAAGGTGCCATCAGCATATTGATGACACCGCACCCCATACCATCTCACGACCTCGCCAAGTGGCTGCATATACACGTTGAACAAGATAGAACCTTGCAGGACACCACAGGTGAGGTCCCATGGAGATGAAGAACAATCCCCAAGCACCACATGCTGAGTTCTCCCAGTCAGGAAGGAGTGGAACCAGTCACGGAGAATCCTGCCCACTCCAGCTTGATCCTGCAAGTGAGTCACCAACATCTCATGGTCAACGACGATGTTACACATTCTATTCTAGTGACCACAATTTATATACAAAAATAGACCATATTTTATTAGAAAAAGATGAAATCCACAAATGCATACAAAGCGACATGCAACCTGTGGTTTTATCAGATCTCAACGCAATAATATCTAGCATTGTATGGTCAGACAACAAAACATTAGGGAACCAAAATTGGCAGCTTGATAGAAGCCTTTTTAAAAATGATTGGGTGAGAGAGCTACTAACAACAGAACTTTAATGTTTTTATTTTTTATCTGAGGATCAGCATAGCATTTACAAGAACTTAAAGAATATTTTGATATAAACCTGAACTCTGTCTCCTCACCACAGATACTGTGGAAAGCTGCATAAACACTTATCAGGGGCAAAATTTTCTACATCAAAGCTCATATAAACAAAAAGGAAGAGAAAGAAATAAGTAACTTTGCTCCCAACTACATCAGTTAGAAATTAGTAACAGAATTGCACCCAGTAAAACCAAATAACTAGAAATCCAAAAACTTAGGGGTGAAACCGATGCAATTGATAAACACACACAAAAATCACACATCAGTTGCGGAACATAAAAAACTTAAGTACTCGAACAAATAACCAAAAAGCATAAGAAAAAACATACATTCCAGCAATCACTCTCCCTGATGGAAGTAGAGTGACAAACCAGGAACACATTAAGGACATATTCTTAGACTTTTACCAAAGGCTTTATACATCTTCTGATCCAAACCCTAAAATGATTAAAAAAAACTTTATTAATAGGTACAAAATACCTACATTTTAAATACACCAATTAAGCTTCCTCAGTGCATCCCTAACAATAGATAAATAGAGGATACAATTAAAAATCTTATTAAAAACAAAGCATGAAGTCCAGATGGAATGCCTGCAGAATTTAACAGCTGACCCCACACCTGGTCAACACATACAACAACGTACTTGAATAAAATAAAATGCCTAGTTCATTCTATGAGGCATTGATATCACTAGTTCCAAAACCCAGCAGGAGTTCAGAAGATTGCAGTAACTATCATCCAATCTCCCTATTAAACATAGGCTACTAAATATTTTTTCAAAATGCTAGCAAATAGATTAACTGCTATTACTGGAAAAATAATACATCCCGATCAAACAGGATTTATTCCCCAAAGATTAGGGAATCAACAATATATGCAAAACAGTCAACTTAATTCATAAAGTCCACAAAGAAGTCTCGCCAACATTTTTCTTATCAGCCGATACTGAGAAAGCTTTTGATAGGATGGAACTGGCATGCCTGTTCTCCATATTAGAAAAGTTGGGCCTTAAAAGCAGTTTCCTATCATGGATTAAAGCTTTATATGTGTGGCCTAAGTCAAAACTGCAAATAAATGGCAACTTAACTAAATCCTTCAGTCTTACAAGAGGTACACAACAGGGCTGCCTCAGATCACCTTTACTTTTCAATATCGTATTAGAAAGAATAGCCTACACAATAAGAGCCACAAAGTACAGGTATCCAAGTGGGCCCAACACAGCATAAGTTATCACTTTTTGCAGACAATATTATCTAGCTTTCTAATCCACTAAAACCATCCCACCTTTTCTCACATTAATTGACCATTTAGTTCAATCTCTGGATACAAAATAAATTACCAAAATTCACATGCATTAATATTTGCTAAAAATAAAACAGAAAAAACAAAGATAGAAAACAAAATCCCTTCTTTATAGCTAAATCCCAAATCAAATATTTAGGAGTCAACTTAACCAAAGATACCAAAGATATATTCAACGTCAACTTTCCCAGTATTTTAAAACAAATACATCGGTCTGGGGCAGTGATTTGAATCTAGCAATTAGATTCCAACCTATAATTTCCCAGTTCTGGAGAAGAATTCTTAGAAACCCACCTAACTTACATATATTGATTATTCTCCTTGAGTTAGGAAGTTCTTCCCTGAACATGTTAATACATTTGCTTTTCTTGTCTTTCTGGATTAGAATTAGGGATGCCTCAGACCTGGCCTTAGTGTCATTGGCATGGCTTGAGAAAGCCTCCGACAAGGGAGGTGGCTGAGACCCTTGGTGGTCATCCGTTCAATTGTATCTGGCTAATTTGGGTTTCTTGAAACCTTTCTTACAAGATTTAACTAGTATGCAGGTTATTAGGCTCCTCAAGCAGAGAGCTAGAGATACTGACTGGCAAAATTTAAGAGCTCAAGCTGCTAGGGTGGCTATTGCACCCCTATATAAGTACTGGATCCCCTCGCAGGAAGGTGCTACTTATCTTTACTTCCTTTCTGACCCCCACCTTAGATGTGTGTTTAGTACATTAAGGTTCCAATCAGTTAAGACATCGGTGGTACATGGGCGATAATATCATGTCCCTTTTTTAGAACGTATTTGTCCCTGTGGGGAAGGAATAGAAGATCTAGGTCATTACCTGATGGCTTGCCCGTTATATGAGAAGGGCCGCAAGTACCTCAGGCGGATGATAAATTGCAATCTTTGCCTTTCTACCATACAGCAATTGTCCTATCTTCTGGGCGATACTAGTGCCTGGAGAACTAAAACAGTCGCTATGTAAGCATATAGGTGTGCAGCCAAATGGAGCAAGCTAATGGGTGACCAGGCTGAAATTTGTTTGGCAGAGAAAAATACTATGTAATAGGTTAAATGGCCAGACCTGTGGTCTGCAGTGCATCCATCCTACATAATCTCATACAATGTTTGTTAGCTTATGCCTTGCTTGCTTTGGTTTATTTTTGAGACGTTTTTTATATATATTGTTTTTATTTTGGAGGATTTGTTGTATAGTTGTAAAGTATGTTGTACAGGCCATGTGGTCTTAACAATAAAAAAAAATGAAATGAACAAATACAAACAGAATTCCCTATGCCTGTCGGCCTGCCTAATTAGGCAATGCCCTAGGAGGCTTGGGGGCTTTGTCCTATGCCATTAAATAAAGGGGACTCACTCTGCAGGCTGCTTAGGTCGCCTCAAGGCTGCAGGTCAGGGGAGTTACCAGGGGCAACCACTCACAAGGTGCAAAGGGCAATCTCGTGTTGCGAGAATTGCCAGGCTCCATCTTGTCCTCTCATCCCAAGCCTCAGTCAGCTCAAGCGGTGTCACTGAGAGGATGTATCTTCAGACTGAAATGGCTGGGGCCTCCCAGAGTGTCAGTCTGGCAGTGCACACACCAGACCTCACCAGAGGCGGCAGCAACACTCCCAGAGCGCGTGGCGGTTGTATCCCTTCCCCCGGTCCCAACAGGGAGGCCACACTGTACATAATCCAGGCCCAGTCTTTGCCCACACACCCTGCTTCGAGCCCCCCCTCTCGTAGTGGGCAGCCTATGGCTGAGCTAGTCCCTCTCCCTCACCCTCGTCATTGCCAGGATGCCCAAGGGAGGTGGGCGAGCCAAGGGCAAAGTCTTGGCAAAAAGGATAGGAGCAGGCCAAAAAAGGAGGGGGGCAAGAACAGGTGGGCCCCTCCTAAGCTACAGGAGACGCAGTGTTATAAGGTGCTGGGTTCTTTACAAGAAAGGCTGGGAGGTTGAAAGGTTGTCCTCCAGCACCTGGTGGAATCACACACACACACACACACACACACCAATGACCTAATCCCCCCAGTGGCATTGGGAGGGGCAACATTCCCAGAGGAGGTAGATGCACAATGGGAAGAGGCTAGGGACACACACTCCCAGATGGGACGAGGCAGGCAGCGCCACGGCATGCTTTATCTTTTCAGGGATGCAAGCCCAGAAGGACAACAGCCCAGGAGGAACACCCAGCAGGCGAAGCAGGATCAGGATGCAACCCCCAATGAACAGCAGTCCAGAAGCAACCTCCAGCAGGAGAGGCAGGAGCAAGTGGATGCAATGTTAAGGAGGATGGCAGCCAGCAAGTAAGCAGTACAGGACATCGCTAACAAACAACCAAGTCCTGAGTGCAACTGATAGGGAGCGCAGGTCCAGCGGTGCCACTGCCCAGACTGCCCACTTTGAGACCAGCTGCTCCACAGCAACATCAGACTCACCCAATGTTCCCTCAATGTGAGTACATGGGGGCACAGCCATGCAGGCTGTTGCACAAATGGCACTCACTACAATCACCCACCCACTACGGGCGTTTATAGACGAGACAAAAAAGGCAGCTGATCCTTTGATCAGCCGCCTTTCTTGCCGCTCGTCTATATGCGTGGGCTGCTTTTGAATCCGCGTCGGAGGGGGCAGGCGATCCTGCCCCCTCCGACGCGGATTCCCGGAGTGCCGGCTTTACGCCGCACTTCCTGGTCCCGTGCGCGAGTGCGCATGCGCAGAAGGGCGCGCATGCGCACTCGCACTCTGCGCCGTGTCTGAACATCAGACACGGCATGCAGAGACGCCGCGGCAGGAAAACACGGCGTTTAGCGATCCCGCTTATAAGCGGGATCGTCTATAAACGCCCTCTATACCTCTGAGATGGAGTTAGAATGGTGCCTGGGTCCCTTGGCCCAGTCAGGGGGATTTCCCACCTAGCTTGGGATAACACCAACATAGAAAGGGGAAAAAAGCAGTTGCAACATAAGGTTACACAGGCTCCTCCTCAAGCCACCAGCAGCACAGTATAAATACAGAGGCTTCTGCATCTACAGGTTACATGGGAGCCTGCTTGAGTCAGCTGCAGCAAAGTGTGCACACACTGGCTGTGGCTCCACAAAGGTACATAGCACCACAGGCAACATAGGTATGGGCTCCCCCAGCAGTGTGTTGCTTCCACACTGTTACATTCCTCAACATAGGCAGAAATTGCCGCATTGGCAGGCAGTTATGCAACCATCTCGACACCCATTCGTGCCCACCTCCTCCAGGCAACCAGGGAAAAACATGGAGGGGGGCGGGTGGAATATGTGGACATGTTTTCACTTCTTTTTACTGACCCTATCCCTGGCAAAGGATGAACCCAAAGAAAGGGAATGCTTCAAGAGACCCAAAGACGACCAAAATGGTTGGTGGCCTTCTCCATCCTAATGGGAGTCATGATGGAGATGGCCCCTGGTAGAACAATGGAGCTGATAAAATATCAGGACATTGTGAGATTGGCCTTTGATATGGGCCATCCAGGGGCATGGCTTTCCTACAAGGCCTTTAGGAAATAGGCATCCATTATCCCAGCTATGCGCTGGGACATTTATGCACAAGACCTCTGGTTGAAGTGTATGAACTATGCATCCAGAGCCCCCAAAGCGGATAGTGGACACACACTCGTAAAGGGAGGTGTGGCGCCCATGAATTATCCCTTTCGATCAGAAGGGTGCAGCACCCCCTCAAAGTGTGCCACCTGATGGAAATACAATGGGTCAGGGAGGTATGCCCACTCCCCTTGCTGCTTCAGGCACTCCTGTTTCCACTGTGGTAGATATCACCCTAACAACTGTGGTAGGGTCAAACAAGTTGGAAACAGAAACAGACAAGGGAAGTACCCTCCAGGTGGCAATGGAAGTGGGACAAACAAGGGCTCCAGTGCCTGTACAGGAACACAGTGGAATACATAGTGGCAGGTTTTTAAAATGGCTTTCGAATACCAGCAGTAGGAGGGAAGGTTAGACAGTGGGTGAACAATCTAAAGTCAGTAATCGGCCAGGAGTATTTGGTGCACGTCAAACTCCTGAAGGTCAGTGAGGGCAAGATAATGGGCCCGGGCCATTACTGCAGCCTCCAATGGAGAACCTGCATGTTTCCCCCCATGGTATATTGCTGAAGAACGCCCTGGGTGAGTTTTGCCTGATCCACCATCTGTCCTACCCAAAGGGGGAATCTGTAAACGATGCCATTCTGAATGAGCTGTGTTCTGTGCAGTATGCTTCATTTGACCATGCTGTTGAGTTGATGAGGGCATGCAGCCAGGGCGCACTGCTTGCAAAGTATGATATCAAGTTGGCCTTTCGACTGTTGCCAGTCTATCCACTTGATTTCAAGCTGCTGTGTTTTCAGTTTGAGGGCAGGTTCTGTTATGACATGGCACTGCCCTTGAGCATTTCAGCACACTCCTTGAGTGGATGGTCCAGCACAGGACATAGTCAAGCAATGACATCCATTATAATCTATTATTTTTTTTTTCGTGGACAGCTCTAGGACACTCTAGGGAGACATACAATCAGGAACAAGGGTGTTCCCAAGTGGGCCATTGCCTTGTCTCCTGCTTCTGGTCACTACAAGGCTACGACACCTTTGCAACCAGTCAGCTGGCTGGGGAAAAAGTGACCTAGAACAGATAAGTAGTATAAGGTGACACTGAGGGAACATCAGGCCACCTCCACCAAGTTTATTTATTTATTTTTATTTATTTTGTTATATTTATATGCCACCCCCTCATGTCTACAACATCTCAGGGTGGCTTCCAATATACAGTAAAACACTTTAAAATAATATTTTTAAATTGCAATAATTCAACAAGTTTAAAAATTTAACCCCGCCCCCCCAGTTCCCACCCCTCCCTCCCCACCCCCGAAGGCGTGGGAGAACAGCCAAAAGGCCAGCAGACTTGGGGCCAGGCAGGCTTCCTCCAGGAGGGAGTTCCACAACCACAGCACTGTAACCGAGAACGCCCTCTCCATTGTGCCCCCACCCCCATTTCGCAGGGGACCTCCAAGAGAGCGCTTTCAGTAAACCGAAGGGGTCACCCCAAATCATAGAAGGCGGGGCGGTCCCTGAGATATCCAGGGCCAAGAACATACAGGGCTTTATAGATCAACGTCAACACTTTGAATCTGCCTTGGTAAGTTATAGGCCACTAGTGCAGCGCACGGAGCACAGGTGTCATGTGCTCACATCGACCCGTCCCTGTTAAGAGATTGGTCGCCGCATTCTGCACCAGCTGCAACCTCTGGGCCAGAATCAAAGGAAACCCCACATAAAGCGCGTTACAGTAGTCCAGCCTCGAGGTGATGAAGACATGGATCAAAGTGGCCAGATCAGATCTGGAGATGTATGGGCGCAGCCTCCGCACCAGATACATCTGGCAGAAAGCCGCCTTTGCCACCACCTCCACCTGCTGATCCAGGAGGACACCCGAATCTAATAGCACCCCCAAACTCCACACCTGTTGGGCCACAGCGGGGTGCACTACCTCCACGAGAGGGGCCAACACCTCCCCTGCTCTACCCACCCTCATCACCTCCGTCTTATCAGGACTGAGCCTCAGTCTGCTCTGCCATAACCACTTCTCAACGGCCTCCAGACACTAGGACAGCACAGAGACAGCAGGACCTGGGTCGTTTGAAAAGTAGAGGTAAAGCTGGGTGTCGTCAGCATATTGGTGGCAACACACACCAAACCCTCTCACTATCTCCCCCTGGGGCTGCATATACACATTAAATAATAACGGAGACAAGATTGAACCTTGCAGAACGCCACCATCCAGGACCCAGGGGCTAGAAGTCTCTGCCCCCAGGACAACCCACTGGGTCCTTCCCAAGAGGAATGACTGGAACCATCCAAGGACAGTCCCATCCAGACTCCCCAGGTCATGCAACTGTCTCACCAGCAGCCCATGGTCCACTGTATCAAACGCATTTGAGAGATCTAGCAGGACCAGAAGTGTAGAAAGTCCTGCATCCATCTCCCAGCGGAGATCATACGCCAAGGCCACCAATGCTGTCTCTGTACCATAACCGGAGCGAAACACTCATTGAATTGGGTCGAGGAAACCAATGCTATCAAGATGGGCCTGGCCACTGCCCGTTCAATAAACGTCCCTAAAAAGGGAAGATTAGAGACCGGCCAGTATCTGGCGAGTGCGTCCACATCCAAAGATAACTTCTTCAGCAGGGGGCATACCAAGGCCTCCTTGAGACTGGGGGGCAATCTCCCCTGCTGAAGGGATGCGTTGATTACCCCCACCAGCACCGTCCCTAGTGTCTCCCTGGAGGCTTTCACCAACCAGGACGGGCAAGGATCTAATTCACAACTAGTGGCTCTGACAAACCCCAGGACATCTACCACATCGTCTGGCGTCACTTCCTGAAACTCATCCCAGAAAGATGGACCAGACCGGGCCTCCATCACCTCATGCTCAATTTCTACTGTTCCTAATCCAGTGTCAAAGTTTCTCTGGATCTGAGTGATCTTGTCTGCAAAGTAGATTGCAAACTCCTCACAGTGGGCCTGAGACAAGTCCCCGTCCAGGTGAAGGGAGACCGGACTGACCAGCCCCCGCGCCACCCGGGACAGCGACTTTGCAGATGCTATGAGGGTTTAAGTTTAAGTTAGGAATAGTTAGGACTGGACCCAGAAGGACATAGCCTTTACCCTTTCAATTGAAATCTAATAAAGACTGCGGTCTTTAAATTTCAACGAACGTGTGCACGTCTTTGTTCAGTGTGCAGGGTAAGCATCTTTGTGGCAATGATTAACAATATCATGACTAGGAACATGAACCCATTTAAAATGATTGCACTACCAAAAATTCTATATAAAGCCACAGTGCTTCCAATTCACTTTACCTGACACCTTTATATACCAATGTGAACGAACTCTCTTTGAAGTCACCTGGAAAGGGAAAAACCACAGAATTAGTAAAACCACACTAGAATGATTGAAAGACAAAGGAGGGATTAACATGCTTAAAATTAAACTTTATTTCAAAGCTGCATCTTTGAGCAGCTGGTTCCAAGCCCCCAAATCTATTAAATAGGTAGAAATTGAACAAAATGTATCGCAGATCCCCAACTTCAAAGAAGTCTTAATGGGTGAGACCCAAATTGAGTCCAATAAAAGAACAACCCACCCCTTTGCTGCAGTATCACTACACTACTGGAATCAAACTTTAAAGCAACAAAATTACCATACACCCCATACTCACCTATTAACAACCAGCAATTGGCTGAGAAAAACTTCACCCCAGACATGTGCAAATTGCTCCGTAAACAAGACGTAACAAGAGCAGAGCAATTATTCAAAGGAGGAAAGTTCATAGAGTTGACTGAACTGGAAAGAAAAACAAAAAAGACAACAGATATATTTCAATATATCCAACTGAAAAGTACATTTACATGTACTAACAAAACCAAACATTATATCAGAACTCCCACAAATTTAGAGAAGATACTATTCAGTCACTCCCGCAATAAGGGAATGATTGCTAGAATATACAAGGAGCTTCTCTGGATGGAATCCAAAACTAATACCCCATACATAACTAAACAGGGGAAAGATTTTAATAAAAAATTGAATAATACTCAAAATCCATTTGGCAACATATGCACCAGTGTGCTAATGCACTAGAGGTCAAAGAACCGCAAATAAAATTGACTCCTATACAAATTCAAGCTTTATCCAAAACTGGAGAAAGCCTTTGTTAATGTAACTATGGGGAAAGGGGTACTTATATCCACTGCCGGTGGAGTTGCAGCAAGATACAAACATTTTGACATGTAATTTGAAAATATATGCAAGAAGCAATGGGACTGACAATACCCTTCAGAGCGGAAACAGCCCGTTTAGGCTTATACCCTGAAATTCCTCTCATGAAACACCATCAAGATACCTGCAGGATTATGACTTTAGCAGCAATTAACGTCATCACTAGGGCTGTAGCGGAATATCGCAGCGGTAGCTATTTCCGGCGGAAACAGTGTTTCCGCAATTAGTGGAACGGCATGGCAGAGGCTTTCATACCACGGTTTCATTCCGCGGTTCCGCGGTTCCGCTTATTTAATTCCGCAACTTAGTGGAATCGTGGAAACATGACATTTTAGCTATTTCCGCAATTCCGCCAGCGCCAAAAAATAGCGGAATAGCGGTTTTCCACGATTTCCGCAATTTTTCCGCAATTCCGCGATTTGCAGAATTCCGGTGGAATTAGCGGAATATCCACAGAAAAGTCGCAGTGTGGCGTGGGCAGTTCCGAAATGGCGGAACGGAATCGCGGCGCAGTAAAAGCTGCTGCTGCATCAGCCCTAGTCATCATATGCAATTGGAAAGGCACAAGAGAATTGAGTGAAGGCAAATGGATAAAAAGAATCTGATATATGTATACCATGGAAAAGATATCAGTGAACCTGAATAACAAATAACAAGACTTTACGACTAAATGGTTTCCATGTGTGAACAGCATACAAGGGGTCACAGGCCACACTCACATCTGACGATGGCAAGGCGGAAAAACTTCCATGAGCCAAAGACACAGTGGGGGATAATGGAAGTACCACCGGTGTGAATGGGGTTCTGCTGTGATTTTACTGACGGATGTTAAGGCTGGATTTTGAGCCCTGTCATTTGCAAGTAAAATTGCGGTGAAACACCGTTCACACCGGTGGTACTTCTGTCATCCCCTCCTCTCCCCACCATGTATTTGGCTCACAGAAGTTTCTCCACTGCGCTGCCGTCAGCTGTGAATATGATAACAGTTACAGAAGTTGCTAAATCCTACATACTGGATTTTGCAGTGTAAGGCACGAAGGAAACAATACTGTGTTAATCTGTAAAATGAATCCGGCACACTCTGTTTAAAAATTGTTGGTTTTTCTTTTCTGTTTAAAAAGTTTAATTAAAAAAATTATTTTAAAAATTGTTCTTTACATTTGCTTTTAAGCCCTTCATGTTGACATTTCCAAGTATTTCTGCACACAAGGGCCAGGAATTTGGAAGAAAATAAAATAAAATCATACATCCATCACAAGACTTGTGAGAACAAGTTACTTATTTATTGTTGAGGTATTCAGAACTTTGAATATCTGGTCTTTAGAAATGTCAACTCTAAAGATGAATGACAATTTGCAGTGATTTTTGCAGAATCAGACAATCCTCGCAGTGCCATGCTGAAATTGCAGTGACACTGCAGTGGGGACTGTCTGCAGGATCTTTAAATCCTGGCTCAGGCATAAACTTGTCCCCTGACCCCAAACTAAAACTGCTGCTGCAGCTGCCGTCTGTCCAGGAGGTGTGACCATGACCCAAGTGTAATAGGCCCCTGGGAGATGAATTGTGGGTGCGTGGGGTCTGAAGGCCCTATGTTTGGGTGAGGGGGGTCTGGGTTTTTAATATGAGGTGGGAATTCTGGGGTGCTGAAATTCCAGAGGATTTGAGTTATGTTTGATTAGCAAAGTTGTGATTCTATAGGTGATTTCAGACATTACGCCACGACAGTGAACCACGGTGAATCCCCCTGTGGGGACCGTGGTGGCGTAATGTCCGTTGGGCCAAAAAGTGATTCCCACCAGATGTTCACTCCTGACGGGAATCACTTTGACCATGATTTCGGAGGTCCGGGCGGCTGGAGCTCCGAAAGCGTGGTCAAAGCGATTCCCACCGGGGATTCACCCCCGGCGGAAATCACTTTTCGGCCCAACAGACATTACGCCACCATGGTCAACCATGGCGGGATTCACCGTGGTAATGTCACGTCTACTCCCGGACCACGGCCCGCCATGCCCGCCACCAATTCCAGGCCGTGGTCAATATCCTGGGGAGCAGGTGGGTGGGTGCTTCAGCCGTATTGGCCACTGTGCCTGCCCATCTCCCAGAGGGTGGGCGGCCTCGGGAGCATGGGGGGGGGCTGTGCAGCCGCACATTACGCCGCACAGCCCCGCCACCTCCCGCGATCCCCCTCCAGAATCAGCCGGCATATCTGTTGACAGGCCATTCTGATTTCGGAGGGGAATCAATACGTGATTCCGTGCTGGGGCCAATAGGAAGTGGGTCATCTTTGGTAAGTGGTGCTTATGTGTTTTAAGGCTAGGGGACAGTGAAAGGACCTTCTTTTGTTGAATGTGTAGGGAGCGAGTGGTCATCTGGGACAGGTGGGCAGTGAGACTGCCCTCCAAGTGCCCGTCTTTGTGTTGTGCCAGGTAGTTCTCCCGTAGGAGGGTATGAGTCTCCCACATGGTTAGCCACTGACATGATTGTCTGTTTTCTTTTTGTTTGTTTTGTGTGAATAAAAGATGGTCCCACGAGGAGGGAGGACATCTGGAGTGGGTGAGGGAACCGAGCAAGCTAATTTTAGGATACCCTTTAGGATGACAAGCTGGGGGTGGGATCCACAGTGGTCGAGGAAGGCATCCCATTTTAGATGCTGTCACAGGGGCCCCTTGTCATTCAGGTTGCTGGGAGAATTAGCTCTGGACAAGAGATGGGAGGCCCTGCAACATTCTGCTTTTCCCAAGACTAAGGGTACCTAAATTTAGTAACTGACCGCCACACATGCCCCTACAGTCAGTTCTGTACTCACCATTTAAAGGGCTTCTCCCATAAAAAGGTGGGTCCCTTAAAACATAAATAGTCCATAAAGTATATGGGTTGATCCCACCTGGTTTGTAGAGTTTGTCCAGGAGTGAGACCTGCTTTCCCTCAAGATGTCTCAGAATCAAGTAGCTCCTGTATGGGCTGATGATCAGTCCTTCTGGGACTTCAGCCCTGGGCAGCCTGCTCCTAGGAGAGATCTGCTTCCTTCAGCTGTTCTCCTAAGACTGCCACTATCTGGATCTAGCAGGTCTTATATATAGACCGATTTACAAGTCTCGGGGCTGACTTAAAGGACCAGTACCCTTTTTTAATACTTTCCTTCTTTAGGTGCCACTTTGTGGGCCTACTCAGGACATTATTTTGTGACACTTCCATGCTCATGTGCCATCTTGTGGCTGGACACTGCCACAGATGCATTCACAAAACTGCTGTGGAGCCCATTGTGAGTACTTCAAAGGGCAAATGGGGAATGGGCAAGTTGGATTCCTCCTATATGTGGATCTGTATGGCTAATGCCAGATCTGTGGTGAATAAAGCCGACACTTGGTGTGATTATATTGCAGAGTGCAACCCAGAACTGGCATGTATCTCTGAGACTTGGCTTGATGATGCCACACGCCCTATTTTGACACGGCTGGTCCCACCAGGTTGCTTGGTGATCCACTAGCCTCATGCAGAACAAAGAGGTGAGAAGTGACTTTGATTTTTTCATCCTGCCTACAATGCATGGGGTGGCCCACACTGGAAGCAGGGACATTTGAGTCCCTGGCCATGCCCTATGCAGCTGGGGCAGGACCAATATGTATGGTCCTGCTGGTATATAGACCTCCAGGTATTTGGGGGGATTTGGGGTTGAATTCCTGGAGCTGGTGTTGGCATTGCTGTTGGGAGTGTACCAGGATGCTTGTTCTTGGGGACTCTAATGTACATGGTGGTGGTGCCTCTGGGGGCCTGGCTTCTGAGTTCCTAGATGCGATTACATCTCTGGATTTTACCCAGAGCGTCCAGGAAGGCACCCACAGTGCTGGCCGGGCTCTTGACCTCGTTTTCAGGCTGGGCTTTCCAGTTTCAGATGTTCGCATCACCCCTGTTGGGTGGTCCGACCATCACCTCATTTTATTTAGTGTGAGTGCTGCCGTACCTGACTGACAGCATCATTGCCAATAGATTGTTGTATGGCCATGAAGATTGCTGCATCCAGTAGATTTCAGCAACTAAGTGCTGGAGTTGGTACATCTGCTTCTTCCAACCAGGTGGCTTACAGATGCATGGATGGCTATTTTCAGCTGTTAAAAGGGGTCCTAAATTTTCTGGCTCCTCACCAGACCCTGGTTGTCTTGTCAGCCCGTAGACTGCGGTGGTATAACAGCGATCTGGTGGACTTAAACAGGCTGGGGCGTAGATAGGAGAGGAGATGCTTGAGGAACTGTCTGGAGAATGATCTTCAGTTGTGCAAAGAGTTTATGTGGGTGTTCAGAAGGGCTATTACTGAAACCAAACACTTCTACTTGTCCTCAGGCATCGACACTGCAGGGAACAGATTGGTGCAACTGTTTTGGATGGTGTGCAGCCTGGTGAATCCAGACTGATTCAATCCATCTACAGTTTCTTCAATAGGGCACTGTGAGGAATTTTCTACGTCCTTTGTGGAGAAGATAGAGGGACTGTGGGTGGGACTCATTGGGCCTTTCAATGCAGAGAGCTGTGGAGTCCCTAGGGACTGTATTCTCCTGATTCACCTCGAGGTGGTTGATGATGAGGAATTCCGTGCAGTGCTGGGATCAATGAGGTCCACCATGTGTGCCTCTGAAGCATACCCTTCTTGGTTGCTGAAGGCGAGCACCGAGGCAGTGGTACCTTTATTGACAGGCATTTTTAATGCCTCCTTTAGGGATGGAAGGGTGCCAGCCAACCTCAAATGTGCAGAGGTCTGCCCCCTCCTCAAGAAACCATCTATTGATGTTGGAGTACTTATCAATTATCACTCAGTCTCCAACCTGCCTTTCTTAGAGGAGGCGATTGAGAAGGCTGTGGCTGTATGGCTACAGAGACACTTAGACTTTAACAATATTTTGGGAAATTCCAATTGGGGTTCAGATCTTCTCACAGGGTAGAGACCACACTTGTCAGGGTGATGAATGATCTGCTGATGATTTTAGATCAAGGAAACCTGGTCATTCTGGTCATGTTGGACCTTACAGTAACATTTGATACAACTGACCATGGGTTGATGCTTCAGTGGCTGAGGGACATTGCTAGTGTGAAGGGAGCTTCCAATTGGTGGTTTTAGTCATACAAGGAAGGGAGCAGTCAATCAGTGGTGATGAATGGATATGCATCATCCCCGAGGGGACTGAATTGCAGCATCCCTCTAGGTTCTATTCTTTCACCCATGTTGTTAAACTTATATATGCAGCCCTTTAGGGATGTCATGATAAAGCATGGGGTCGAGTATCATCAGTATGCCACTGATACACATCTGTATATCTCTTGCCCCGTGAGTCCTGCCAACTTGGCCTCTCCCTTGGAGGAATGCCTGAATGATATAGCCACCTGGATGCATCGGAGCTACCTCGTGCTCAATCCAAGGAGGACTGAAGTGATGTTGGTGGGAAGGAGCAGCCAATATGAGGATGCACTTTCCTCCCACAGGCCCCTGAATGTTGCTGGGGTCTGGGTAGAGGTAGTGGGCCAGGTAAAGCACTTGGGCATCCTTTTCGAAATTGCTCTGTCCATGACAGTCCAGGTGTCGGCAATGGTTCAGAAATGTTTTTTTCAACTATGCAATTTGCATAATTTAGCCCTTATTTATCCCAGGCTGACCTTGCCATAGTAACCCATGGTCAGTTGTATCTGATGATTAGAAGGCTTGACTTTTGTAACTCCCTCTTCTATCGGTGCTGCTTATCCATCACTTGCAGCTAGTTCAGAATGCAGCAGCACGACCGCTTACTGGTTTAGGCAGCTGTGATCATATTACACCTGCCCTGCGTTCTCTACATTGACTGCCTGTGGAGAAACTGATTGAGTTTAATATTGCTGAGTTTTAGGGCCCTGAATGGTTTAGGGCCTGGCTATATTTGAGACCTACTTCTGGAACCTCACACCAATGGGTATCTGTGCTCACGAACCACCCACTGTTTGGGAGTTCCGCCATCATGTCTAAAGTAGGCAGGCAATCGGGTTTTTCCTCTGGCGGGCCCCTCAGTGTGGAACTTGCTCCTCTGGATGCTCATCTCAGTTCCTCCCTCCTAACCTTTAAAAAATACACCTAAAAATATAGTTATTCTCTAGGTGCTTTTAGGATCCGCTGATGGTTCCCTCAATGTCCTCCTTTCTTCCTACCTCGTTTTTAAAATTTTAATTACTGTTTAAAATTGTTTGTTTATGGTTTTTAACTTTTTATGAAATGCTATGAGTGCCATATAAGGCCTGGGGGGTGCTATATATAAAAAAATTATTATTATTTATTATTATTATTATGGTCAGTACAATATCACAATGTGCATCAGCATTAGAGCTGAAACCGATAGTTAATTCTGTAAGTGCGGTTAATAGCTAGTATTGTACCAGCTACTCTGCTTATGAAGAACTTGTGAAAATTAAAAAGGCAAAAGTCAGAGATTGGGAGCTTTTTGAATGTATTATCTATTGAAGATTTTATTGAAAACAAAGAATAGCTAATCTGCTCTGGCCTGGAACAGCGAAAAGCAATCCTCTCAAAATGTCAACTGCACAGAGAACACAACTGTGCAAACACACCCCCGTGTCAAATATTTTGAGCATTTGGAATTCAACTAAGTGCTTGAGAAAACATTTTAAAACTTATTCAAATGTCATACAGCAAATAAAGATAAATCCCTACCTGGCAGGCTAACAAAGGCAACTGAGTGTCAGATGCGGTGTGACTGTGAAGCATAAAATGTGGAGCGTGTTGGTAAGCACGGGGGTTGCACACAGAGAAACACATCTCATAGTCTTCCTGTCATGTCATCCATTAGACGACTTGCTGCAAGTACTTATCTGCTGTTGGATCAGTTTCTCATCTCAAGGTTGTCATGTTTCTCCTCTTGATTTCATGCCCTTTAAGTCTGATTAATGCTACTAACTTGCTTTTTCTGTACATTATCAACTCGACTCAGAGGTTCACTCCGAGACTTATCCATCTTAATCATGGGGATTGAGTGTGACTGGCTGTCAGTAACTGGCATAAGGCGCCCTGGCTCAGCAACTAAGGAATAATCAGCCATACTTTATACTGGCGATTGCTATGTAAAGCCACTCTCTCTGACAATAGTAATGTAAGCTCTCTCATGTGTTATTTGCCATTCTGCAGCATAGCAATGTCTCCTTATCATCTTAAGATTGCTCATTTTCCATGGCACATCTGCAAACCCTGAACCTCTTTTCTTTGTGTGCCACTGCTCCCATTACAGGAATAAACCCACACACAGACCTGACTGAGGGTGTACAGTAGCTCCTGTGTGCACGCTCAGCATGTTGATTATGATCCAGCCCATATTTCCTGCTTCGGGCAACTAACTCTGTTTGCACTGACAGTCAGGATTGCAAATGTTGTGCATGATTCAACTTTACACAGCCACCACAGAGGCTTACAGAAAAAGACTGTATTTCCACGGTTTAGATACTGTTAACTTGCTTTTAGATTTGATGACTTTGCATGAGGATTCTGGTAAACTTCCAGGAGTGATTTCTTTGGATGAAGACAGGGGTACTGGTAGAATTTATTTGGAGGGGGGAAAGGAGATACTCCTCACTCCACCATGGACACACTTCTCTGTGAGAAGCACAGGGTGAGGGACGTCCGGGACATGGGCAACCGTTGGGTTGGGGTGTAGGGTTATAATTAGGGTCAGAACAGAGAGTCAAGATTGGGCCAGGCTGAGAAGCAAGTTTGGAGCCAAGGAAGGGGAGTCATGATCACATGGCTGAGTGGAAGACAAGTCAGGCTGAAGGCAGAGAGCTAAGCCAAGGACTGTCTCAGAACTGAAGACAACCTAAAAACAAGGACAGGAGCAGAGCAAAAGTCACAAGCAAGGCAGGAACAGGAAATGGGGTGGAGTCGAAGTGCTGCCCAGCTTCCTGTTCCTACCATACCAGACAGCCTTTTTTTTTTTTTTTTTTGCTGGCTGGCAGCCATCCATCCAGAATGTTTGGGAGGTTTGGCAAGAGCTGAGATGAGCTGGAGAGGGGTGTGGTAAGGGATATAGTGGAGAAGGGTGAAAGGGGCTACAACTGGGCTCAGTCAGCTGGCTCTGTTGAGCAAAACACTGCTCCAGAAGCCCCAAGGTTGAGAGTTCAAAACCTGGGCTCTGACATGTCACATGGAAATGAGTGGGGCAAAGGGTTTCTACCTCCCTTTCCTGATGTAGCCCCATCCACCTTCTAAACATTGTGATGTCACAATGCTCTGACAGAGGTGGTAGAAACCATTTGCTTCTGTACATTTCTGATTTGGCCCTGCCTACATCACCACAAGGGGTAAGTGGACCCCCCCATCAGCACCCATGGCTGCAGAGGAGAACGGCTTTAGCCAAGGAGGGATGTATACGACACGTCCTCTTCTAGGCTCTGCAGAGTTGTCTAAAAGAAAGGGAAACAACTCCTGGAGTCTACAGACATGTGAACAAGTCTGCCTATAAACTGTGCAAGATGTGCATAGCCAATGGACTACAGCATCTGTAAAACACAATGGGTGCAATCCTATCACTGGCTTACGCCAGCAACATTTGTACTATAAAGCTGGATGGTGGGTGCCCAGGTGTGCCTGCATCCCGCCAGCACAGCAAGCCTCATGTGGCAACGGTGAGCCCCCTCCACTGTAAAACATACACCCCCCGAGACCACACACCCCACAGCCTGTGGGATGGCGAAGGAGCCATGCCCGCTCCATCCCCTGGGCTGCAGGGTGCGTGAGCTCAGGGGTCCACAGCAGAGGGAGCGCACCGTTGCCCCGAGTGACTTGCCTCATGGGTGGGGCGTGGGCATGATTGAGCTTATTCAGTGCTTACGGCATAAGCAAACGCCAAAGTATGCAGTCCTTAGGATTGCACCCAATATTTGAAGTAAGTTAACTAATGGAGCTGGAAGGAACAATTGGGGAAAATATCAAATCTGACCATTTCACGCACTTTGAACTGGGTCTGATGAAGTGGATATGAATCACTATGCAGTTCCCACTTGATTTCCAAAAGCCAATATCCATTTTGAGTATTTCAATTATTTTGATATTTCAGTTACTCTGGTCATTTCCCTATTTCAGTTACTTTGCTTGGCTGCCATTAGAATTATCCAAATTACAGAACCAAACCAACAGAAATATTGGAATAAGCAGATATCTGAACATCATTTCTGGGGTGAATAATTATTCATCTATTTGGAGGCTTTGGGACCTAAATTTAATAACATAACCCCAGACAGCAATGAAGAAATGCAGAGAATGTGAAATATCAGTGAGGACCATAACCCCATTTGCAGATGGCATGGCCACCCTTGTGGTCCTGACAGACACTTCAGAACCCTCTGAAGTGGGTCTTACTGTTTTATCAACTTCGCTGAGCAGAAAAACCCAGTTTCCTTATTCCTCTCATCTCTTGCCAGTTGCAATTTTTAAAATACCTTTTCTTGCCCGATTTTACCTGCCATATTCCTGTATGGTTCCTATTATTATATCATAGGCTATAAACATCCTACATTGTGAGATGTAATTTTGAATTCATTAATTCAACAGTGAGCCCCCTCCACTGTAACCCCCCACCCCCGAGACCACACACCCCACAGTCTGTGGGATGGAGAAGGAGCCATGCCCGCTCCATCCCCTGGACTTTCAACCTTCCAACAGCTGTATAAATGCTGGGGCCTTAGAGGTGATGGCTGACTCGAGAGTGCCACCGTCTCACTCTGGCAAGGGCCCAAGGTTGGTGCAGAACACCTTCCATAGCAAAGGCGAGGCCACACCCCTTCTCAGCCTTGGTTCACACCCCCAGATTCCTGGTTGGTTGCCTGCCATATAAATGACAGGCCTGCAGCCCCAGCAAACAGAGTCAATCATCTGCTTCCTTCCTGTCTCCATCCGGTCATGTCTGTCTGTTTACCTTTGGACTGGTTCTGCCTTGGACCCCTTAGTGTTTTTGACCAGCCCTGCCCTGTTTGTTGGACCTGCCACAGAAGCTGGTCCTGTCTGTCTGTCTGCATGACATGTTCCTGTGTTGAAGCTCTGCGACTTCCCACAACCCTATCCTGTGACCATGTCCGACTGCCTCCTTGCTGCATGCTTCCTGTCCCCTGGTCCTTCTCTCCATTCCTGACCCTCCAAACCCAATCTTACACTACTCTTCAAGCCCAGTCCTGCAGTAACTCCATCCCAGACCCCGTCCCTCAGTATGTTCCTAACAAGCTTTTGCTTATATTGAACTCAAGTATGCTGCAAGTTAAACTTCTGAAGAACAAGATGAGCCACATAATAATTTATGTGCATTGACAGAGCCCCTTTCTGGAATGGAAAATATATGCATGGGGGGGGGGGGCAGGAATCAATGTATAGTATGATGGCACAAAGGAACTCAATATTCATATAATATACTCAATATTAATATAACACACACATCGGTTATATACACATTTCATACCCAGATTCATCTCTGTTTAGCAAACATCATTATATGGAGGGGGGAAATATTTATTTATTTATTTATTAGACTTATAACACATCCCTCCTGCTAAAGCAGCTCAGGGCAGCTAACAAAATATATAAAATATACCAAGAAAATATCATAAAACAATAAATACAATATATAATACATAATAAAACATCATTAAATGGAGGCAACAAAACCCAAACCCCTTTCCACCCTAACCCAACCCCCCACCCATCTCCCTCGCCAAAAGCCTGGTGGAACAGCCAGGTCTTACATTGACATCAAAAGGAGGAGAGTTCCAGGGCCACCTGGGCCTCTGCTGAGAGGGAATTCTACAGCCTTTGTGCAGCCACTTAGAATGCCCTCTCCACAGTCATCCCTTGGGATACCCAGAGGGCTTCAGGAAGGGCACTCCTGGTTGACCACAGGGGTCACTCCAGAGCCTAGGGAGTGAGGTGGTCCTGCAGGTAGATGGGACCCAGGTCATATAGGACTTTATAGGTAAGCACCAAAATCTTGAATCAGGCTTGGAAGACTATAGGCAGCCAGTGCAGAGAACGGAGCACTGGTGTAATGAACTCTTGTCAACCCATCCTCATGAGGAGACGGGCCACCACATTCTGCACCAACTGGAATCTCCAGACCATCACCAAGAGTAGCTCCACATAGAGCACGTTACAATAGTCTAGTCCTGAGGTGATGAATGCATAGATGATAGTGGCCAGGTCAGAGGCTGAGATAAACGGCCAAAGTCCTTGCACCAGATGTAACTGGAGAAATGAACTCCTCCCCACAGCCTTCACCTGGACATCCAGGCAGAGTCAGGAATTGAGAAGCACACCCAGACTATGAACCTGAGGAACCAATGGGGGGCAAACCCCACCAATAATGGAGGACACCAACCCCACCGCCTTCCCCACTAGCGTCACCTCCATCTTGTCAGAATTCAGCTTCAGTCGGCTTCCCCTCATCCAGTCCCCCACAGCTGCCAAACACCAGGTAACCACCGAGACTGCCAGGTCTGGGTCGGATGAAAATGAGAGGTAGAGCTGGATGTCATCATCATCTTGATGACACCGAACACCAAACCTTCTCACAACCTCGCATAGCGACTGCATATACATGTTGAACAGGAATGGGGACAGAATAGAATCTTGCGGGACTCCACACGATAGGTCTCGGAGGTTAACCCAATCTTAACCTATGAATTAAGACTGATAGAATTCTTCAGAAACCATATTATATTTCCATTTCTTTTGTCTTTACACATGAGTTTTGTTATTTTATTACTGAAACCCATATTTTAACATGTTTAGTTTATTAGTTGAAGGTTTTTATACTTTCAATAGTTATATAATTTACAGATATATTTGTAATCCTATAGAGCATATAATATTTGCGATCATGAGCTTGTATAAATTGTGATTTTCTTTTATTTATTTTTCTTGATAAGGTTTTTTTTTAATATAAAAAAAATCAATTAAAAATATCACCAAAAAGTCATCTATGAAGTAAGTGCCCTCTTAGACTTCTTGACCAACACTCATTGGTTTTCTAAGGCCATTTTTAAATGGACACAGCTGTGGGGTGGGTCCATGGGGAATGGGTGGAGCAACCACGTACCAGCCACTCACCTCGTGTGAGTGGGGAGCGAGTCAAACAGGCACCAGCCATGGAGGTCACAGGAGGTCGTGGGAACAACACACCCAACCCCAACCACCCAGCCCTCCAACGATCGACCACGCTCACCGTTCACATAGACAGCTGCTCCATCAATTCAAGGAAAGCCACACACGTGTGTGCAGTGTGCACACACAAACACACACATGCGTGCATGATGTGGCAACATGGCAGAGTAAGGGCAAGTGAAACCACAGCTGCCATCTCCATCCATCCCCAGCCGGACTCCATGCGTGCAGGGGAGGAGGGATGGGGATAGGTGGAGCAGAGCAACACAAATCACATCCAAGCTGCCAGACACCTGTGAGACTGCCAGGCAGTAAGAAGCTGAAACCCCCTTGGCACAGGATGCAACCCATGTGCAGCACAGTAGCAAAAGGGGAAGGCAGCAGGGAGGCCATGGGCACAAAAATTGTACCGGGGGGTGGGGAGCAAAGCAGCACCACCCCTATGGTCGGCAGACAGTCCACTCCAAAATGCACACAGCCCCAGCCACAGAACACATTGGGTGAGAACAGACATAATGCTAATTCCACCATAACACCATTGCAACACCATCGTAATATGTGCAACACATGGTGAAGGGTTGCACAGGGCTGCAACATGCATTGAAAAGGTCAAAGAGAAGTCAAAGTGGTTCCAAAGTGGAGCTAGTTTCATGTCTGGTAGCACCCATACACCAGCAGCACAGAGAGGTTTGCCCAAAGTGGCAGAGATATTGGTGTGGGGGTGAGGAACAAGGCACAGGATAACCTACACAAGCAGCCCACAGTGCAATGACAGGGGCCAAGGGACTGTAAAGATAAGATAATAGCATCACAAGGATGGGAGGAATACATATTAGCAGCCCCTGGACAATTGCTGCCAACACCTTCTTGCCCCCTTCCCCCCAGCTAAGGAGAGAGGATCACCCCCTGCAGGAATGATAACACAGACAGCGCTGTTAATAACAAAATAAACAAAAATGTATTCAAACAAGCAGGTGAACATCAAATTAGGGTTGTCTCTTCCCAAGTCTTGCTCCACCGAGTCCTCTGTGCCCAGGAGAGGTTGTGGAGCTGCCTTCTGATGTCCAGGAGGACTTGTATCATTTCCTGGTGCTCCTGGGCCCTCTCCCACATCAGCGCTCACACTGAAAGAGAGAGAGAGAGAGAGATCATAATGAAGCATGCCCCCCTCAGCACCCATCCCCTGTAGTCCACAGCATTAAAAAGGTGAATGATATGAAAGCATGAAGTGGGCTACAGAGGATGTGTGGTGAGGGTGGCATGCTACAGGGGATGTGTGGTGAGGGTGGCATGCTACAGGGGATCTGTCCTGAAGTGGAGTCACTCATGGGCCTCTCTGTAATTGCAACTTCCTTCTCAGAAGCTGTCTGCTGCCTGCAGGTCCTGAGCTATTTCAGCAAGGACTTGCATCCCAAGAATAACAGCATCTGTGATAAGAACAAAACACATTCCCTTTAGCAGTAAATAGGTGTAGATGCATAGAATATGCCTGCACACAGCCCATACATGCATCCCTGAGCACCCATAGGTAGCTCATGGAGGGTGAGGGCTGGCGAATCTATGATCATCACTTCACCTGCCCCACCATGGAGCAAAATGCAGGTGTATCAGATCATGGCCTAACAGGGACAAGATCAAGGAGTGGAATACACTTAACGGACTGGTCACCAACTCTTTTAGCCATGGTGCCCTCAAACCTAATGAGGGTACAGAGGGGCACATGTAGGGGCATGGCCAGGGCCATGACCAGGCCATGCGTTGATCATGACAGCAAGGCTAGGGGGAGAGAAAGGGGCATGGTGTTAACGCAGAACAGAGCTGGTACACGACCCACAGGCATGGGGTAACCCCAATATACAGGCACACGGAGAGAGCACTCAATCTCACCCATAAAGGCCATCCATAGCAGCCATGGCAGATGGGAGGAATGCAGCACTTCAACAGTTCTTGTTGGCCACTGAGGTGTTATTTAGAGGCATCTGCAAATTGCAGAGGGCATGCATAATGTGTTTCCAGCACGCTGATCAACATTGGTCCTCCAGGCTAGATACAGTGCATTGTCTGGTCATCATCCCCGAGCCTACCATTCAGCCTGGTGGCCCATTCCACCTTGGGTGGAAATGCTGTGGCAAGACTCTATGGGTGAATTAACATAATGCACATGGCAACAAGAGGGATTCCAAAAATGGTCCGGTGGTCACGATCTCCCCGTCCACACAGAAGATCTGATCCACCTCACCATGGAATGGCATTGTGCATCGGGCCAACCCGGAGAATGTGGTAGGCGTGAAAGCAGAGCTGATGCAGGCCTGATAGGAAGGCTTAACTGTCAGCTGTCATCTGGCTCCTCCTCCGTAGCTGCTCTATAGGACACCATCCACCATCCCTCCCCAGGGTCCCACTGGTTTACCTGGCTGTCAGAGGGAACCATGACTGTGACCTTCAGGTGGTGGGGTTGGAGGC
The DNA here is from genome assembly GCA_003113815.1 of Sphenodon punctatus. Taxonomy (NCBI): domain Eukaryota; kingdom Metazoa; phylum Chordata; class Lepidosauria; order Sphenodontia; family Sphenodontidae; genus Sphenodon; species Sphenodon punctatus. The sequence goes on along the minus strand of QEPC01013498.1, from coordinate 9,361,082 downwards.
AGCTGTGCTGGTGCTCTTCTGTCAAGGGGCATGGTACCTGTCAGCTATTATGTTGCTCCCACTCTGCAGCTCTTTGGGGAACGATTCCCCCACCCCTGCCAGGGGTGCCATGCACTTACCTAGCTGTCGCCATGTCTGTCCATGATGCTGGCTCTTTTCTTTTTCAGTGTTGAGGCCATGGGTGGTGTGGGAGCCAGTGCGCCCATCACTTTGCACGTGTTTCCTTTAAGGGCTCCTGGTCAGGCTGTGAACATACTGGGGGGTGGGGGAGCGGCCAGTGTGTGTATGTGTGTATATAGTCTCTGTCTGTGTGTGTGTGTGTGTGTAGTCTGTGTGTGTTAGAGTTGCCACCTATGCCAATTTTTAAGGAACACTTATGAAAAATACATGTTGCAGGGCCTGCATTGGCACCTAAGGACCTGTGAAAGCCATAGGCTGTGCTGGAATTCCAACCATTCCACTTACTGCCATCTAGTACCTGAGTGGGCATCTGTTGGAAACACAACCCTGTAAATGCCTTTCTGAGGTCCATTTTCAGGGAGAAAGATAAATGTTTTTCACAGGAATGAGCCAAAGCCATATATGGCCTTCAGGTTAAACAGAAAACATAAATGAAATGCACATCCCTATGGTTCTGAAAACCATGGATTGATCAAAATTAATGGATATGATATTCACAACAGATATAATTTTCAGCACCATTTCACATAGGGCTCTCTTTTTCTACCAAGTACTTATTTTGTCATACAGAAAAAGTCTCTGGAAAATAAGATTTAAATGTACAAATCCTAATTACTCCAACCCTTTTCTTTAGCAGCAGCTGAAAGACATTGCCTCATGAGGTGCAAAGGCCACATAGCCACCCCGAGAGAATAGAGCTGTGTATCCCACACCTTTCCAGTCATTTCTGCCAAACTACAGGACAATCTGATAAAGGGACCCAGTTTTATAAGCAATTGCAGTTGTCCCCTTGAAGACTATTATTCAGATAAATAGCAGCACATGCAGTTTCAGTCAGAGGCAGGCACCTGGCAAGGCAGGTGGAGAGAGGCTGTAGGACCCAACAGCCCGACAGACACATTCACTGGCCAATTACTGCATGCTTCCAGCTTTACAGGACCAATCGGTGGTGGATTTGAGTCAGGCATAGAAGAGGCATTACTGGGACTTTGGGGATAGCATCCCAGAAATCAGAAGACATGGTTTACACATCCAGGCTGGTCAATTATCATCACAATTACATCCTGCAGCACTGTGACAGAGGATATAAGAGAATCTCTACTGACTCTTTCCTAAACAGATGTTTCCAATTTCCCAGTAACAAGTGGGGGAGAAAAGTTGGGATGGTCACAGCACAGAATGAGGATATTTGGTTGACATTTCTGCTGGCAAATTGGCATCACAAACCAATCTTATACCACAGTGACACGTAAGAGAATCCCTGGCATAGGCTCATTCTCTGCAGGTTTATAAAATTGGGACCCTTTATCATATCTTTCTGATATTTGGCAGAGGTGATCCTGAAGGTCGTAGATACAGCCCTGCCAAATTCTATGTACACTGTTTGGACTACAAAAATGTTAAAAGTCAGACATACATTTATAAGTTAATTGTTTGTGCCACCAGGACCCTTTATTCAATCCTTTTGAAAGTTGGTATAGATAGTACTCATGGGGAGGGGTACAAATTTTTCAAGTTTAATCCACATTAGATGGGAGATAAAAAAAAGTTACAGCCAGGAACGTTTATGCAGATTTTTGCAAAAGAACATACTTCAACTGCTTATAGAATTATCTTCTTTTATCCAATCTTTCTGAAATTTGGTACTCATATTACCTTCCATGGGAAATATAATACCTCCATGTTTAATTAAAATATAATAAAAAACAAAAATGTTACAGCTGAAAATGTATTATCCATTGAAATCAATGGAAATCAAAAATGAAAGTAAAAACAAAAACAAAATTTTGATATTTATGAAAAAAAACAAAAGATTTAAAGAAAAAAAAAAAGAAAAAAAATGAAAACAAAAAAGAACATGGGTCCCTGGTGCACACCTCTATTAAAGATAGCTTTCTTAAGTGGCTGCTAATTAGTGCCTTGGGTTAGGCAGGGGGAAGTCGCTGCAACTTAGAATTGGAGTACCCATTGGTCTATGGGATGGATCACTTGGGGTTTGTGCGGACAAGTTGCCCTCAAAAGTAAGTGGGAACCAGGAATGGGGTTACCCCTACTATCTATAGGATGGATAAGGGCCACCCGGTAAAGGGATGGAGGACTCGGGGCTGTGTAAGTTGCCCTTAGAAGCAATCAGGAAATGGTGGGCGCTAAGTTACTGTTATGGATCAGTTGTTAGAGGTAGATATATTGTATAACATTATATTGTATTTTCCATCTTTGGTTATTGGAGATAATAATCATAGTAAGCATTATTACAAATTTATATTTATATATTATCAGAAGAGCATGTGATGTGATATGTGTAAGGTATGTATGTTTGTTTGGCTATGGCGAAAGCTGGCTTAATAAAATTGATTTGATTTGATTTGATAGCTTTCTTAGGTCTTCTAACTCAGTACAGATACCAAGGAGAGACCTGCACAGAAACGCAAGTGCTGCTTTCGAAAGGGGTGGTAAATACTATTTTAAACTTGAGGCACAAATAAATACACAAATATTTTTTTTGGCCTGCAAATATCTACTTTGGCCTGTGAATAATATCCAAATATTCACCAACATGTTCATAAATGAGAATAATACAAATGAATGTGAAATTCCATATTCATTTCTAGTGTAGTCTGTGTGTTGGTGTTTTTAAAAAAAACCTTTGGTTTCATTTCAGTAAGGGTTACAAATTGATCTGTCCCTATACAACAGTGGGGCCAAAAACAGTCCAAGCAGGGGCGGCTGGTACATATGGGCACTGGGGGCAGTGACTCCCTTGTTCCCATGGCACCCCCCCAGCCTGCACCCACATCCCCAAAACCTCTTATCTCATCTCTGGCACTGATGCACATGTGTGTGGCCTGTTGCCCTGAAGACACCCCCCAGCTGGCAGAGCACCCTCTGTCTGGAGTGAACAACCAAAGCATCACAGCCAGAATGTGTGGCCATCAGCAGGCAATGGGCTCCAATTGTAACCCAAAAGCCATTCGAATCATGCTTCCCAGGCAGTCTTGCTCCTGACCTCTTCCCCTCACGTCTGGCCCTGGCTGACCTGGCCTGGCTGGCTGTGATGTGAGGTGGGTTACTAAGCATCATAGCCAGGAGGTGTGGCCAGCAGCAGACAATGGGTTCCAATGGGATCCCAGCAGCCATTAGAATCAATTGCCTGGCAGAGCACTTTGAAAAAAGCCTCCCAGGGCAGACCCTCTGGCTTCCCATCCCTTCTTTTAAATACATAACTAGGGATAAGCCTAACATCTCACTAAACAAGAAGATACAGACAGCAGACCAGCAGCGGGATGGGGGCTGCCCAGTCTTTTGCACCGAGTGCCACATGTATGATTATCGTCCTGTTGGGGAGAGGTTGTATGTGTGCACCCGGTGCAAAGAGCTCCTAGCTGTCAGAAAAAATGTACGGTGTCTGGTGGCTAGAGTGGCTGCGCTGGAGGAGCTGAGGCAGACAGAGAGGTATATAGATGAGTCCTTCAGAGACATAGTAGAACAGTCCCACCTCCACTCTGGCAGCCCCTGTGTGACTTTGGAGGGGCGAGGTCTCCAGGGAGGAGAGCGCAAACATGAAATGGCAGGAAGCAATCCCGTAGCTGGGACCTGCCTTCTGGGTGATGCGTTATCCTCTTGCACTGAGGATATTTCTCCAGGGGTGTGTGCCTAGAAGGGTGGAAATAGGACAGCTGTGGTAGTTGGGGATTCAATTATTAGGAATATACACAGCTGAGTTGCTGGTGGCCTTGAGGACCGCATGGTAACTTGCCTGCATGGTGCGAAGGTAGCGGACCTTATATGACACATGGATAGAATCCTAGAGAGTGCTGGGGAGGACCCTGTTGTTGTGGTCCATGTTGGTAAATGACATAGGTAGATGTAGGACGGAGGTTCTGGAGGCCAAATTTAGGTTTGTAGGTAGGAGACTCAAGTCCAGAACCTCCAGGGTAGCCTTCTTGGAAGTGCTTCCTGTTCCACGTGCAGGACCCCAGAGTCAGGCGGAGCTCCAACATCTCAATGCGTGGATGAGACTATGGTGCAAGGAAGAAGGCTTTAGATTTATCAGGAACTGGGCAGCCTCCTGTGGAGGGGGGAGCCTATACACCTTAACCAGAATGGAACCCGGCTGCTGGCACTAAAAATTAAAAATGCGATAGAGCAGTTTTTAAACTAGACCCTGGGGTGGGGAAAGCCAACAGGCACTGTGGAGTGCACAGTTTGGACTGTGGCATCTATGCAGGATGATGTTAACTTGGGGGATTTAGAGTTGCTTAAGACTGAGAAAGGGATAAAAATTAAGGGACTTCAGGTGGAATTCACTGGAGAACAAATAAATAACAATTTCAGGGTGTCTGATACAGTCCCCTATAATGTGCACAGTAAGAAGAATAAAAAGAATACACATAAATGTCTATATGCAAATGCTAGAAGCCTCAAAAGTAAGATGGGAGAATTAGAGCGTATGGTGCTAAATGAAGATCTAGACATTATAGGCATCACAGAGACATGGTGGAACAAGGATAACCAATGGGACAGTGTAATACCAGGGTACAAAATATATCAGAATGGCAGAGTAGATAGAGTTGGTGGTGGGGTGACTCTATATGTAAAAGACAACATTGAGTCAAGTACAATTAAAATTTTAAAGGATTCAAACTGTTATTAATTATTATTGATTATTATTATTATAAGCTTTTATATAGCACCAGCAATGGACCTGATGCTTTACAGAGAATAAGATAGACATGGTCCCTGACTGAGAGTTTACAATCTAAAAACAGGGGGAGAGGAGACATGGAAGGGGGAACAGAGGGAGAGAGAAGGGATGAAACATTCATGAGGATGCGAGAACTCGGGTACACGTTCTTGGCTTGGTTACAGTAAATTGGGAGTTTGAAGATAACAGGTAAGGGATAATCCAGGGTGGGGATGATTAGCAGGAGTTAAGAAGGACCGAGCGGAAGAGGTGGGTTTTGAGGAGGGACATGAAGGTGTGGAGGGTGGGGGCAAGGAGGACGAGGGCAGGGAGGGAGTTCCAGGTGTGCGAGGCGCGAGGGAGAAGGGATGAAAGCAGATGGGGGAGCAGGGGAGGCGTGGGAGAGCGAGGGAGGGGATGGAAGAGGAGCGGAGTGCTTGAACAGGGGTTCGGAGGGAGATCAGGGCAGAGAGGTAGGGGAGAGCGAGGTTGTGAAGATCTTTGTAGGTGAAGATGAGGAGCTTGTGCAGAATACGCTCAGGAAGGGAGAGCCAGTGGAGAGAGGAGAGGAGAAGTTGCACATGGTCAAATCAATGGGCTAGGTGGATGATCCTGGCAGCAGAATTTTGAACAGAGATGAGAGCAGGAAAGGCCAGCAAGGAGAAGATTACAATAGTCGAGACGTTAGATGACTAGGGCGTGGATGAGAATTTGGGCAGAGGAGACAGACAGAAAATGGAGAATCTTAGCAATGTTGTGGAGGGAGAAGTGGCAGGATTTGGCTACAGAGTTAATGTAGGGTTGTAGGTAAGGTGAGAGTTGAAGATGAAGGCCAAGCTACAGGCTTGGGGGACAGGGAGGATTGAGACTCCATCAATGGCAATTGACAGAGAAGAGGGAGAGGAAGGATTGGGAGGGAAGATAAGGACTTTCGTCATGTTCAATTTGAGTTGGCGTTGAGACATTCAGGCGGAGATATCAGAGAGACAGTTGGTGAGACGACCTTGAACCTAGGGGGAGAGGTAAGGAGTGGAGAGATAGAGTTGAGTGTCGTCAGCATATAGGTGGTATTAGAAACCGTGGGATGCAATGAGTTTGCCTAGGGATTGGGTGTAGATAGAGAAGAGGAGAGGGCCAAGGACAGAGCCTTGGGGAATCCCAATCGAGGAGGGGCAGGGGGAAGAGTTAGGAAGAGATACATTGAAGGAGCAGTCAGAAAGGTAGGAGGAGAACCAGTCGAGGACAGAGTCCTGGAATCCCAGGGAGTGAAGGAATTCAAGCAGGAGCGAGTGGTCAACAGTGTCGAAGGCACCAGAGAGATCAAGAAGGACAAGAATAGAGTAAAGGCTGTTGGATTTAGCCACAAGAAGATCGTTGGTGATCTTAGCCAGAGCAGTTTCAATGGAGTGAAGGGGGCGGAAGCCAGATTGGGGGGGTCAAGGAAGGAGTTGGCAGAGAGGAGGTCGAGGCAATGGGAGTAGACAATGCATTCAAGGAGTTTGGAAGCAAAAGGGTGGAGCAAGACAGGATGGTAATTAGAGGGTTCAAAGGGATCCAGAGTGGACTTTTTGAGGATGGGGGAGACAGTGGCGTGTTTAAAGGCAGAGGAGAAGGAACTGATAGAGAGGGAGAGGTTGATGATGATGTGCAGGAGGGAAGGGGCAACAGTGGAAGCAATGGAGGTCAGGAGGCAGGAAGGAATTGGGCCCAGGGGGCAAGTGGAGGGATTGGAGGAGGAGAGCAGGGAGATTTCCGCAAGGGAGGCTGGAGGGAAGGAGGACAGGAGAGAGGGGTTGGGAGGAGGGAGATGGGGGGAAGTGGTAGGGGAAGAGGACTTGGAAGCAATTTCCAGGCGGATCTTCTCAATTTTAGAGGTGAAAAAGAGAGCAAGATCCTGAGTGGAGAGAGAAGAGGGAGAAGAGGGAGGAGGAGGACAGGGATTTTTGAGAAGGGAGTAAAAGGTGGAAAAGAGGCGGCGAGGGTCCCGGGAGCAGGACTCAATGTGGTAGGCATAGTACTGCTGTCTAGCGAGGGAGATAGCAGAGTTGAGTGATGAGAGGCAGAATTTGAAGTGGAGGAAGTCAGCGCGGTAGTGGGATTTGTGCCAGAGGTGTTCAGCCAGGGTGCAGGAGTGGAAATGGTGAATGGTGGGGGTGAGCCAAGGGCGAGGGTTACGGGAGCGAGCTGGGTGGGAGGAGAGGGGGGCAAGGGAGTCGAGGGTGGAGGCGAGAGAGGAGTTGAAGGTGGAGATGGCAGAATCGGGGGAGAAAGAGAAGACTGAGGGGAGAAGAGGGGAGAGGGAGGAGGCAAAGTCCTGGGGCACAATGGCCTGCAGATCACAGAAGGGACGGGGAGATGGGGAAGAGGAGGGGGAGCAGTAGGAGGGGTTGAAGGAGGCAAGGAAATGGTCAGATATGGGATGGAGCTCGAAGGAGAGATCAGAGACAGAACAGTTCCTAGAGAACACAAGATCAAGAGAGTGACCATCAGTGTGGGTGGGGGAGCTAGTCCAGAGGTGGAGATTAAAAGAGGAGGCTAAGGAGAGGAAGCAGACAAGGCCAGGCTGAGAGGGTGCATCAACATGGATATTGAAGTCGCCAAGGATGAGTATGGGGATGTCATCAGAGAGGAATAGGGTGAGCCAGGACTCGAACTTGGAGAGAAAGGAGGAGAGGGAGCCAGGGGTTGTGGTAGATAACTGCAACACGGAGGTGGAGAGGGGAGTAGAGGCGTACGGCATGAGCCTCAAAGGAGGGGAAGGAGAGAGAGGGGGGAGGGGTTGAAACTGGCAGGAAGAGGTGAGGAGTAGGGCTATGACACCACCCTGGCCTTTGGCGCGGGGCTGGTGGGAGAAGGAGAGACCTCTGTAGGAGTGACAGAGTCAGTGGGGGAGATCCAGGTTTCAGTAAGGGCAAGGATGTGAAGAGAGCGAGAGAAGAAAAGACCATGAATATAGGGAGCTTTATTAGAGGAGGAGCGACAGTTCCAGAGGGAACAGGAGAATGGGAGTTGATATGGGGGGAAACAGGGAATGGGGATAAAATTAGGGGAAGAGGGCAATGAGATTGGCGGGAAATGGGCCCTGGGGCAGAGAAGCAGGGGTCAAGAAGTGGTGATGGGAGGAGGAGGAGGTGTGGGGATGGTGAAGAGAGATGACAGGCTTAGTGGGAGGCAGGAGGAGAGGGGAAAGAAGTAGGGGGAGAAGCAGGGGAGAGGGAAGGGGAGAGGGGACAGAGGGGGTGAGAGATAAGGACTGTTCCCTAGAATCTCTATTGATAGAAATTCCAGGTATAAAGGACAAAAGTATCGCAGAGAGACAGATAAAGCAATGCTAAAAGAGATTAGACAGGCTACTAAAGTCAGCAACATAATAATAATGGGTGACTTCAATTACCCTAATATTGATTGGGAGAGCGACCAAAGGAACCATAACTGATTTAATGAGCCATTAGCAGTTTCACTGTACACTGTACTGGCCATGTGTACTTAGACATGCATGGCTTAAGATTGGTAACCAGAGCTCCGCCTGTCAGGACCTCCCTTGTTTTGAAAATCTTTAGGGGCAAGGTCCAATCCATACTATTCTATGGGACAGCAGTAATTCCGGAAATTAATTTTTCAGAACTTGAGGTTGTACAAAATAAGTTCTTACGGAGCTACACCAGGAGCAGTGGTAAGAGCCGAAACAGGCCCAGTGGCGTTTATTGGAAGAAGATCCTGCCTCAGTTACTGGTCTAAGCTGTGTGTACCCAGAGTGGATCCACTTTGGCGGAGCAATGTTTGGCAGAGGAGTTATCCAACGAGGGGGCGCGGCAATACATCTGGCTCTCCGGGCTATTAGCCCATTTAAGGGCCATGGTTTGTCTTTCTCCTGTTTTGGGGGGAAGGATATAACCCAGCAAAGGAGACTAATTGTCTCTAGAACGGCTGATATAGCCGGGCAAGAGGATTTAGCGGATGTAGCCCTTGGAAGGTCACTCCATGTTACTTTCACTTAAAAGAAGTTTATAGATTTGAGAAGTACTTAGATGAGATCAGAAACCCAAGTCTAAGCAGATGTTTTACCCCTCTGTCTTTTCAGTTATTTCGTTCTTCTGTTACCTTGGGTCGCTTTAAGAACTTGCTGTATTCTCGATGCACTTGTCCATGCAATGATATGGATATAGAAGACCTTTCGCATGTTTTGTTCCATTGTATATTCTATTCTAACATAAGAGAGATTTGGATTGCTCCACTTTTGAAGTGGAATGTTTATATGACGCCCGCTCAAAGGATCAAAAAATTATTATCTACACAATCTGACAAAGAAATGGGGTGGGTGGCTACCTTTGCCCTGTTGGCTATGAAAATACGGGAGGAATTGGTGGGCTGACAATTCCTGCATGGTGGTAGGAAGACTTAAGACATGTCTTCCGTTCAAATACGATGCCAATAGGGTTGTACTTGCTGTTTAATGGAGTTACGTTTAAATAAGTACGCTTATAGTAGGTGATATAGTTTGGAAGCCAATACATTCCTATAGATTTAGGATATTTTATGGATGAATCTTTTGTTTTAAGTGCCTTTTGATATAATTATTTATTATGGTTATTGTCATGGATGTTATTGTTATTTTATTGTGTTTCTTATGATTAGGATGCCCTAAATGACTGCTTCCTAGAACCACTGGTTCTGGAACCAATGAGAGGAGGAGCTATTCTAGATGTAGTTGTCACGGCGCAGCGCCGTGGGGGAATTTGGTGGCGGGGGGTTCGGGAGGCAAAAAGGAGATCGGGAAGGGACAGGGGGAAAAATCGCCCCCCAGCACAGCGCAGGCCCCGCCCACATCCCCGCCATACCCCGACCCCACCACAGCAGAGCACGTCGCAGGCAGCAACCCGAGCCCTTCCCCCTGGCCAAACAGATACCTTCCAGCCGACGGCTCCGGCCCCACCCCGATGCAGCGCACGCCTAGCGGCAGAGCGCGCTCGGCGGGGGGGCGGGGCCTCCAGTTGATTGCAAGGACTTCCACCTGGGGCAAACAGGAAACAGATAAAGAGGCCGGCGGGACAGCAGAGCCCCGCCGGTAATCGATGAGAAAAGCTGGCCCCTGATCTTCTGTGAAAGCTAAGTCTGAGAATACTTGTTGTAGTGTGGTGCTTGTGTCTTGAAAATCTGTACCTTGCCTTGCTAACTTTTGTCCCCTCTTGAACGTGCAGTGTGATCGTGCCTCCTCCACCCCCTCTCCTAGAAGCCTTGAATATCCCTTGGTTGTCGTTCCTTGCCTGTGCTCCCCCCCCTTGTTCCTCCCTTCAGAGTGCGTGGGTTCCCGAGGTTCCTCCTCCCCCTGTATCCCCAGTCCCTTATTCCTCCCCACTCCAACACCCCTGTCTCTTATACACATCTAGATGTGTATAAGAGACAGCCCCTTCCCTTCCCCCTTCACGTTGGGGATTAGGGCAGTGTGTGTGGCGAGCAACTGGTCCCCCTCCTCTATCTCCTTGCTCCCTGTGGCACATTCTCTCCTCCCCTATGATGATACAGATTGCCTCCTAAACCTAGAGGAAATCCCACCCGACAACCTGAGGGGATTACTGGCACCCCAGCATGCCAGCGGAGAGACGCCCTTGTGGGTACCACCCTTCCAGAGTCCAAAGGTCCTTCCTCTTGGCAGGTGCCTTCTCGCTCTTTCCCTCCCCCACCTAACAGAATTACTGGCACCTAAATCTTCCCCCCTTCCCCCCCTTCTCCCTATGGAACCCCAGAACCCAGCCCAGCAGATTCAGGACCTTATGAGGGCCGTACAGGGATTGACTATGGAGGTCCAAGATTTCAAACAGCGAAACCAGGAGCTGCAAGCCCAGAACCAAATGTTACAGGAGGCGGTGGGGGCAGTCGGAGGGGGAGCCAGGGCATTTCCTCGGGTGACACCCCTGGCCCCAATGCAACCCCTAAACCCCGGACACCCCGGTTCCATCCCTTGGGAACCCAAGGCCCCACGCCCCGACCGTTTCTATGGATATCGACGGACCTGTTGGGGGTTTCTGGCTCTATGCAACCTGACTTTTCAAACACAACCGTTAACGTACAGCACCGATCAGACAAAGGTGGCCTTTATCGTCGGGTTGCTGGGGGATACCGCCTTGGAGTGGATTACCCCCCTTCTGGCCTCCAACGACCCCTTATTGAGAAATTACGAAGGGTTTGTGAAACAGTTCAAGTTTTTGTTCAACTATCCCCACCGAACCCGGGATGCTGAACATGCTATCTTACACATTGAACAAGGAAAGACCCCACTCCTGGACTATGTCACTCGGTTTCGGTGTTTGTCATTTGACTTGCAGTGGAGTGATGCCGCCCTGCGAGCCTTGTTTCAGCAGGGACTGGCCGAAGAAATCAAGGACCAGTTAGCAGCCACGGCCATGACCCCTTCCACCTTAGAAGAGTTGGTCACCTTGGTGATCAACATCGACGATCTCCTGGGAGAGAGGCGTAAGGAGAGACAGCGAGACCAGGGTAAAGGGGCCTTTGTAAAACCGATCCGAATGCCCATGACCGTCGCTCCTGGACCTCCCACCAACTCGGGCAGTGAGCCCATGCAGATTGGGGCTGTTAGGGGCCCCCTGAGTACCTCAGAAAAGGAACATCGCCGACTTCTGCAGTTGTGCTTTTACTGCTGGGCAAACACTCATTTTTCAAGGGAATGCCCTTTGAGACCCCCTCGAGTGCCCGGGTCTGGAAACGCCAACAACCGGGAAGGACAGGGGGCCTACCAGTAAGTTCTTTATTCCCCAGGAGCACCCGGAGGACCCAGAGGACGTCTTGCTGGCACCTGCGTGTCCCCATGATGATACAAGTGGGCCCGTCAGCCTTCAAGGTGGGCCACACCCTTGTTGACTCTGGGGCCTCAGGCACCTTCATGGACCTTGCTTTCGCCCACCACCAGGGAATCCCCGTACAAGAACGACCCAGAGCGGAGGTGATACAAACCATCGACGGATCCCCCATCTCGTCAGGACCAGTGCTCCAGTGCACCCCACCATTGCAGTGTGCAGTTGGAGGACATCTAGAGGAGTTACAATTTGACCTAATCGCTTCGCCTTTATTCCCCGTAGTATTAGGATTCCCGTGGCTCGCACTCCATAACCCCTCCATTGACTGGGTCAAGCGGGGACTCTGGTTCAAGTCTCCCCACTGCCAAGAACAATGTATCCACCCCGCACCCCAGGTCCTGGGAGCTGTTGAGCTCCATCCATGTGACGGGACTTCCAAACTCCCCGCGGTATATCAAGATTTGGAGGGAGTCTTTGACAAGCAGGAGGCAGCAGCCCTTCCACCCCACAGGTCCTATGACTGCCCTATAGAGCTAATCCCGGGCGCCAAACCGCCATACGGGCACATCTACAAGCTGTCACCAGGAGAAACAGAGACCCTCCGTGAGTACATTAAAGATAATCTCGAGAAAGGCTTCATCCAACATTCCTCCTCCCCCGCGGGGGTCCCCCTCTTCTTCGTGCCAAAGAAGGGGGGGGGATCTTTGTCCCTGTATTGACTACCGGGGGCTTAATAGCGTGATGGTCAAGAACCGATACCCTTTACCTCTTATACCTGAACTCCTAGAGAAACTGCATGGGGCCAAGGTCTTCACCAAACTCGATCTCCGAGGAGCCTATAATCTAGTATGGATCAGGGAGGGAGACGAGTGGAAAACGGCGTTCCAGACGTGCTTTGGCCACTTCGAGTACTTGGTGATGCCTTATGGGTTAGTGAACGCTCCCGCCACCTTCCAGCACTTCATAAATGATATATTCTGTGACCTTTTGGATAAAATTTTAGTAGTATATCTGGATGATATTTTGATTTTCTCCTCCTCCCTGGAAGAGCATATAAAACATGTCTGAATGGTTCTTTCTAGACTACGAACTCACCAGCTATATTGCAAGATGGAAAAGTGCCTGTTCCATGCCACCACTGTCCCCTTTTTGGGTTTCCTGGTGTCCACCACAGGCGTTCGGATGGACCCCAGCAAAGTCGCTGCCATCCACCGATGGCCCGCCCCCTCTTCTGTAAAGGCATTGCAGCGGTTCTTGGGTAGTACCAACTACTACCGCCAGTATATTAAAGACTATGCCCAAAAACAACGCCCCTGACTTAGTTGTTGAAGAAAGGAGCCGCTTACCAGTGGTTGGTGCCGCAGCAACAGGCCTTCGAGCAATTGAAGCAAGCATTTACGTCGGCCCCCTTGCTTCAACACCCAGAGGTTACCAAGCCTTTTGTCATGGAGGCGGATGCTTCTGACCGGGCTATAGGGGACGTCCTAACACAACCCATTGAAGGGCAGAAACAAAGGTTGCCGTGTGCATATTACTCCCGGCAGCTATCCCCAGCAGAAAGAAATTATACCATCTTGGACAAAGAATTATTAGCCATCAAGGCCGCCTTTGAAGCCTGGTGGCATTTGCTCGAAGGGGGTCCTCACCCCATTCTGGTTTTGACCGACCATACGAATCTCATGTACCTCCAGACAGCCCGGATCACGAATGGCCGACATGCCCGTTGAGCCCTCTTTTTCTCCCGATTTCAATTTAAGATCCAGTACCGACCAGGGTCCCAAAATACCATGGCTGATGCCTTGTCCCGCTGTGAGGAAATTATAGACACCCCGTCTCCATGTCCCAAGCCGGTCTTACCCCAAAGGGTATTTGCGGCCACCCTCCCGTCTCTGCACGACCTTCACGTAGAGGGCCACAAGACTAAGGAACATATGTACCATGAGGGGCTCGTAGTCATTCCCCGCAAGTACCGCCCACAAGTTTTATGGGCTCACCATGATTCCCCGTTGGCCGGGCATCCAGGTTACCAACGAACCCTAAGCATGATCTGCCGAAACCTTTGGTGTCCGAGAGTCCACCAGGACATGGAGAAGTATATCCGGGGTTGTTCAGTTTGTACCCGGACCAAGACTCCTCGCCAACTCCCTGTAGGGCTGCTACAACTGACCCCGACTCCGAAAGGCCCATGGCAAAAGATTGCGATGGATTTTATCATAGGGCTCCCTAACTCCAAGCAGCAAACAGCCATCCTAGTTGTAGTCGATTACTTCACAAAGATGGGGCATTTCATTGCCTGCCCAGGTCTTCCCACCGCAAACGATACAGCACGGTATCTCCTACAAGAGGTGGTCCATCTTTATGGGATCCCCAACGAGATTACTTCTGACCGGGGGCCTCAATTTACTTCCAAATTCTGGAATGCTCTCTGTACCCTCCTGGGAATCAAGGTAAGGTTGATGACCGCTTACCACCCCCAAGCAAATGGACAGGTGGAACGAACCAACCAACACATCGAGCAGTACCTATGGTGTTTCTGCAACTACCTACAGGATAATTGGATGGACCATTTGCCCCTAGCAGAGTTCACCTATAATAATGGGCCGAACGCCTCCCTAGGAAACTCACCCTTCTTTGCATCCTACGGCTTCCACCCCGTGCTAGGGTTACCTACACAATTTCAAACCTCGGTGCCTGCTGCCGGCGCTCTGGTACAGCAGATTCAACGGATACAGAAGCAAGCCCAACAATACCTGCAGCAGGCCCGCCAGCATTATAAGAGAGTGGCTGATAAACATAGAAGAGCTGCACCCACCTTTATGGCCAGAGATCTGGTATGGGTGCGAAGGAAGAACTATCCATCTCTTCGCCCATCACCTAAGCTCGATGATGCCTATATGGGACCCTACCCTATCCACCGACGTCTAAATGAGGTCACCTATATGGTGCGCCTCCCCCCACACCTTAGGATCCATCCCTCCTTTCATGTCTCCCTACTAAAGAAAGCTTCCCCCACTTTGTATCCACGCCAGCAGGCCGTACCCCCCCCTCCTGTACTACTTCGGGGGGTTCCGGAATATGAGGTCCACGCCATTCTAGACTCCCGCTACCAGGGTTCGCATCTCCAGTACCTGATAGACTGGAAGCATTATGGAATTGCAGAATGCTCCTGGGAGCCTGCGGCAAACGTCCATGCTCCCCACCTTGTCCTCGCCTTCCATCATCACCACCCCTCCCGCCCCGGCCTTCACACCCTGGTGGGGGGGCCCTGGATGGGGGGGTACTGTCATGGCACAGCACCGTGGGGGGATTTGGTGGCGGGGGGTTCGGGAGGCAAAAAGGAGATCAGGAAGGGACAGGGGGAAAAGTCGCTCCCCAGCACAGCGCAGGCCCCGCCCACATCCCCGCCAGACCCCGACCCCACCACAGCAGAGCACGTCGCAGGCAGCGCCCCGAGCCCTTCCCCCAGCCAAACAGATACCTTCCAGCCGGCGGCTCCAGCCCCGCCCTGACTCAGCGCACGCCTAGCGGCAGAGTGCGCTCGGTGGGGGGCGGGGCCTCCAGCTGATTGCAAGGACTTCCACCTGGGGCAAACAGGAAACAGATAAAGAGGTCGGCGGGACAGCAGAGCCCCGCTGGTAATCGATGAGAGAAGCTGGCCCCTGATCTTCTGTGAAAGCTAAGTCTGAGAATACTTGTTGTAGTGTGGTGCTTGTGTCTTGAAAATCTGTACCTTGCCTTGCTAACTTTTGTCCCCTCTTGAACGTGCAGTGTGATCGTGCCTCCTCCACCCCCTCTCCTAGAAGCCTTGAATATCCCTTGGTTGTCGTTCCTTGCCTGTGCTCCCCCCCCTTGTTCCTCCCTTCAGAGTGCGTGGGTTCCCGAGGTTCCTCCTCCCCCTGTATCCCCAGTCCCTTATTCC
>QEPC01013498.1:9332877-9345387 GCA_003113815.1 Sphenodon punctatus | reverse complement strand
AAGGGCCAGTACTATAGCTGAGTTTAAAAGAGGTTTGGACAAGTTTCTGGAAGAGAGGTCCATTAGTAGCTATTAGCCAGACAGGATCAGGGAACATGATGGGAGCTGGGGGAAAACAACAGGGAATGGATCCCCCATTGTGACCTGTTGAGTGCTTCTCCCAAGCCACCGTGATTGGCCACTGTCAGAGACAGGATGTTGGGCTTGATGGACCATTGGTCTGACCCAGTATGGCACTTCTTATGTTCTTACATTCTTCTCCTCCCCACTCCCTTCAGTGGGTGGAGTCAGGCGCAGTTTCAGTGGAGCCAGTTTTCTGCACATGGCAATGGCTGCAGCTGCCTGCTTCTGTCTAATGAGTTTCAGGGCCCTTGGGCTCAACTTAAATTAAATATTTGTTTTTCTTCCCCTAAGCAGATTGAAAGCCTGTGTTGGGGAGGGCAGATTGGGGGGAAGTTGTGTGCTTTAAGATTAAATTGTGTCCCATGCTTGACTCCATGTGCACTGTGGGGGGCTTGCTTCTAACGTGCTGCTTCTTAAGTGAATAAAAAGAGGGTTGTTGTTTTTTGCCTTGCTTGCGTTTCCCCTGGGCAGATTGGGGGGTAGGGGAGGGCTAAGATTTGTGACCCCATATGCACTGTGGGGGACTTGGTTCTAACCTGCTGCTTCTAAAAGTTATTTTTTTAATTTTTATTTTTTTTAGAGAGAGAGGGAGAGAGAGCGAGAGAGAGGGAGGGGGGTTGCCTTTCGTGTTTCCCCTGGGCAGATGGGGGTGATGGGAGGTTTTTGCCTCCTGCCCCAATGTGCTCTGGACTTGGTTCTGCTTGGTTGCCTGTTTTCACTCTGAGCAGATGGAGGGGAGGGACTTTGCCATGGATCTACCACCCCCTATCATTGTGTGTGCCCTCATCTCTGCTCCCTTATCTTGAGTTCAGTCTTTTGGGGGTAGGAAGTGGATCCAGGGGCCAGATCCAGGAGCTGGAAAAAAGAGGATAAAACCTCACTATTGGCCACATTTGGCCCTTGAGCCTGAGGTTACTGAATAGATTTGAAGGGGTGAGATTTGTCATGGGATGGATCTTGGGGTTGGTAGATTGCTCTAAAATTACAGGTTTGGGGGTTGTTGTGTTTTTTAAAGAGTTTGCCTGTTTGTGTTGCCACCTCCTGTTTGTGAGTGTTATGGATTTGGGGTCCCCCTGGGAATGTAACTCCCTGTTGCGATTAATTTCCCCTTGAATGCAAGTCATTGTTTAGGGCCATCAGCCACACCTAAGCTTGTCTGCCAGCCCCATGTCTTATAACAATGGTTTGGGCTGGGCGATGCCAATTGCCTCCGCTCGACCCCCACCCACCCCCACGGCTCGGGGGGGATGGCGGGCGTGAGGCCTTTTGCCACGCCCAGGCTTAGGGAGGGGACAGGACTCGCTGAGGGATTCCCGTGGCGGGCTGCATCAAAGCCCTGCGCGCGGGAAACAGACAGCGGCAGCGCATTCTGAGAACCCGGCCAGGGTTGCTAGGCAACCCTGGCTGTTAGCTGAGAGGTAGGTGGCTGACCACGTGGGCTCCGCTCGGAAGACGGGGCTCACGAGCCGGCAAAGTTGTGCTCCAGCCCCACTTGCGGCTGGAGCTTCACCAAGCAGCAAGCAGCTGCAGCATTGGGGAATCTTCCTGGGGCTTTGGCAAGTAGGCAGTAGCCTTGCAGCAGGCAGTAGCCCCACCAGCCTTCGGGGAATCTTCCTAAGGCTTCAGCAAGCAGGCAGCAGCCTTGCAGCAGATGGTAGCCCCACCAGCCTTTCACTCCCTGGCTGATAGGGGTGTGACGCAGAGCTGACAGGGAAGGATGGGTAAGCCCAAAAAGGGAACTGCTGCAGCATCTAGAAAGCATCAGCGTGAGGCAGCCGATTTAGATGCCCCTGAAGAGGAGAGGGCAATCCCGGTTGGGGAGGGGCAACAAGAGGGGGTGGAGGCCTTTGCCCCCACTCTCCCTGGTAGTGAGGCACCCCTTACAGGGATGGGGGAAAAACCCCTGGAGGTCTCAACAGAATTGCCCCACCAAGGAGTGGGGGAAACCCCCATAGGGGACAGGATGGTGAGCTGCAAGGCTCTCCTTCAGCACCTGGTGTTGGGCACCGAACCCCTTCAGACCTCGGCTCTTCTCCCCCCCTCGGGTGACCCTCCAGGTCCTTCTCTGAGTGACCTTCCCATGGGCATCAGGCAAGGCCCCCAGCCGCAAAGGGGGAGACGACCAGTAAACCCCCCCAGCCCGATACATTGAAGAGGATGGGGGGGCCATGGGGATGCAAGTACATCGGGGAGCCAGGTCCACACGAAGCCCAACCAAAACCCCCACTACTGCTGGTGACTTGCTTTCTCTGGCACCCCCCGGTGCTGACCCTCGAGCGGGGAACCTTGGCCCAGTGTAGGGCCCAGCAGTCGGCTCGACATGGCCCCAGCCAGCGGTACATCCGATGGGATATACCCACCCCTCTTGGGGGCCTGGCTCAGTGCACGCTCCTGATGCAGGACACACATGGCCACCACTGGCTCCCTCTTACGGAGCCCCTAATTTCCCAGGTAATGCCAGGTCAGCGCGGGCCCTGACTGGCCCGACACAGGCAGTCCCTATCGGAATGCCTGGGCACCAGGCCCATTTTGGGCTGGGCCGGGGAGTCCCTTCCCCCTTTTTTCCAACCTAGTTCGGAGCTCACTGGGATGGTAGGGCAGGCACAGGATAATGCTGAATTACGCCAACACCTCGACCGCATGGAGAGGACACTCCAGACACTGATCCAGCAACCTTGATCGAGCTGCACCAGGCCATCCAGAGGCTGGACCTCCTCCATTACCAGCCCACATGGCAGGTGAGGCTGGGACTCAGGTTGGGGGAATTAGCAGCATGAACGGGCCCAGGTTGCAGCAATTCGGGATGGCACAGGACCCCCGATGGACCCAGAGCAGAGGCAGGGGCCCAACTCAACTAGTGTGGTGGGGCGGGACCTGGGTCCCCATGGTGACTCCTCCCTCCCCTCAAGGGCTGACTGGCCCAGTAAGCACAGTGGGGGCTTTCCCCCATCCTGGTAGTGTGCCAGCATGCCCACCCCTGGCAGGACAGGCTCTGCAGGTATGGACCCCCACGGGCACCCCTGCACAAATACAGGGCATGGGACAGGGGTGGAACCCCGGTCCAACAGCCATCCCTCAGCAGCCCCCTCCAGAGAGTGGTAGTTACACTGCTGTCTCCGATCCAATCGGAGGCCATCTGTTCCCTGCCACTAAAGAGTGGATTTGGAGGGGGGAATATATTGATCTATTCGCCCTGCTGTTTAGCGATCCGATCGCTGAACAACAAGACAGAAAAGAAAAGGAATGCTTCAAGCAACCTAAGGCCGACTGGAACTGGTCGAACTGGATGGCTGCCTTTTCGATTTATATGGGGGTCATGATTCAGGCCTACCCAGCAAGGGCTGCAGATCTATTGAAGTATGCCGACATCATACGGCGAGCTTACGAGGCCGGGCCAGCCAGAGCGTGAATCCGGTACGACGAGGCTTTCCACCACCAAGCAACCTATACCCCGGGTTTGAGATGGGATTTACATGCCTATGATCTATGGCTCAATTGCATGAGCGGGGTGGGAAATGCGCCCAGGTCCAACAGTGGCCATCTGCTGGCAAAGGGGGGAGCCTCTTCCGCTACTGAGTCCTTTCGTGAGGACGGGAAAAAGGGGGCAGGTACATCAGCTGGCCAATGTTATGAATTTGGCTGTTATGGGAGATGTTCCCGCATGGCGTGAAAATTCCACCAGGCATGCGCCACGTGTTCAGGACTTCACGAAAACTTGGTGTGTACACGAGGGAAGCCTGGCACGAAGGAAAGGTCCTTCCCTGGGTCATCTGGAAAAGGTATCCACAGTCCTAGTACCGGGGGACCTAAGGGTAAAAGCCCCAACACCAGTTAGGGTCAGTCAACTTGAAAAGGCCCTAAGCAGCTATCCTGACCAGGCAGAAGTGGCATACGTGGTAAAGGGCTTCCGCCATGATTTCCTTATTCCAGCAACCGAAGTCCAGCAACATCGTCTGGCGCCAAACTTGAAATCAGTCATTGGGCTAGAGAGGGTAGCACAGGACAAAATTCAAAAGGAAAAACTGGAAGGTAGGGTAGTGAGCCCATTCCCAGCCCCTCCTTTCCCCAACTTGGTCACCTCCCCTTTGGGAGTGGTACCCAAGAAAACACCCAGGGAATTCTGACTGATTCACCATCTGTCCTACCCCCGGGGCGGCTCAGTCAATGACGCTATCCCCAAAGAGCTTTTTTCAGTTCAGTATGCGTCGTTTGACTCGGCTTTGATCCTAGTGGTGTCCTTCGGGCCGGGGGCCATGTTGGGGAAATCCGACATCAAGTCGGCATTTCATTTGCTCGTACACCCCGAGAGTTTCCCGCTGCTCTGTTTCCACTTCAACGGCATATATTACTTTGATAAGGCCATGCCGATGGGGTGCTCAATTTCCTGCTCAGCTTTTGAGCATTTCAGCACCCTGGATCATGAGGTGGAGGGCTAGCGCGCGGGAGTCATGAAATACCTCAATGATTTTTTGTTCATCGGGCAGGCTGATATGGAAGACTGCTCAAACATGATGCAGACATTCCAAATGGTGGCAGGAGAATTGGGTATTCCCCTTGCCACTGAGAAGATGGAGGGGCCAACCACCCGGTTGACTTACCTTGGCATCGAGCTTGATACAGAGGCGGCAGTTTCCCACCTCCCTCAAGACAAATTGCTCACCCTCCATGCCAAGGTGGTTGAATGCCTCGGAATGAACAAGATCACAGTGCGACAGTTGCAGTCGATCCTGGGGAGCCTGAATTTTGTGTGATGGGTTGTAGCACCCAGTCGTGCTTTCCTGTACTGACTCTACACCAAACTAGCCGGCAATTTGCCTCCTCACCACCATGTGCGACTCACCAAGGAGATCAAGGAGGACCTCCAGATATGGGCCACTTTTTTGGACAAATTTAATGGCACCAGTTTCTGGCGAGAAGGTAGGCCGCAGGAGGTCCAGTTTCAGGAGGTAGGCCGCAGGAGGTCCAGGGCTTTCTGAACCTATGTCCGGGGTCCCCTAGCCCCATATTAGTAAAAAAAATTGTTTCTTGCTCTTTCCTCCCCCCCCAGGTCGTTACCCACAAGCTCGAAGGCTGATCTGGATCATTGGCTACAGCCTTGTGCATTGGGCAGGTGACACGGCCAGCCGGACCAGATGGGGAATCCAGCTGGGCCTGTCGACCAGGGCACAAATATGGTGGATGGGTCGTGGAGGCATGAAATGGCACCAACTCCTGCCAACCCTGAGGGCGACGGCACTGGGCCAACCACCCAATGTATTAGTGATCCACCTGGGCGAGAATGACATCCCCCAAACCAAGGGTGTTCAGCTGATAAAGAGCATAAAAGCTGACATATGGGAGATTAAGAGACGGTTCCCAGCCACCAAAATCATATGGACCGACCTGGTCGAGCGAATATCTTGGGGCGGTGGAGTGCACCCCCGCAAGATTGACAGAACCCAGAAGTCAGTCAACCGGGACGTGGGCAGATGGCTCACGGGTTTAGGGGGGACCACATAGATACGCGTGCATTAACGCACAGGTCCCCTGCCCTGTATAGAAGGGACAGTGTCCACTTGTCAACAGCAGAGAATGAGCTCTACTTGGAAGCCCTGACGGGGTTGTTAAATAGGATATTGTCCTAGGTTTAGAGCGGGGTGGGGATCGGATTCGTCCGAGTAAAACCCGGCGACCCCTTAGTGGCAGGGGTCCAGTACAGAAGTTAGAATAGGTTAGGTTAGAGTTAGCATAAGTAAGAGCCCACCCACCAGAAAGCAGGGTATGGCAAGCGGCGGGGCAGCCTCCCTGGGAGGGGTGTCGAGCAAGGGAGGTAGGGACAAGTATGGTCCCCCGCCTGTAGGCACCTTTATCCTTACTCACAGGAAAGGATTGGGTTCCTCCTCGCCTGTGGCTGGGGCCAATAAGAGGAAAACGTGATGTTCACGTGTTGGGGTGGTAATTCAAGGGTACATTGAAACCACCCGTGTTTTGTTGTTGTCTTACTGTTATAAGGTCAGTTCATGTACTGGACCCGCATCGCACTAGGCGATTTGCCCCCACCTATTTGTTTGATTGTAATTAAATTTGAATAAAGAGTGTGGCCGTTAAAACCGACCCTTGAGTCCTGTCTCCTTCGGTGCGTCGGCAAATACAGAGTGGGACAGCTTTCAGTCTGTGTCTGAGTAGAGAGCTGCAGTCTGGTTGGAGATTACATGCTGGACTTTGGGGGCAGAAGGCTACAGAGGGAGCCATTTTGGGAGCCCTTGTGATGCTGGCCCTGGAGGAACTAGGACATTTGTAAATAAATGGACTATTATATCACACAGTAAGTCTCACCAGTTTCTTTCTCCTGTCAAAAGGACACTGACCCAGCAAGGCTGCCCCTGGAACTTCCCATCACCCAGGGAAGTGGGGTGAGCAACATAAGGGTGTTGAAAATCCATAAGTGACAAGAGTTGTGATAAGCCTGTGATTTTTGGCTTGCCTTTCACTAAGAAAGCAAGTTTCCCTAAAGTTATGGAGAGAAGTTTTAAAACATGACTGCATGCTTGGTTGAGAAACTGAAGGCAAATGGAAAGAACCCAAGGTTAATTATCACTTTAAGCTCTGAGTCTGACCCGTTAGTTGGTTTGTTTGAAATCTGGGCTAGCTGTTATGATACTCCTGCCATTGAACACATTGCCTGCTGCTGGCTATTGGAGACAGGTCCCTGCCAGTGGGCTTACAATCTAAGAAGGACAAGGGTGAGGGGTACACAGGGAGAGAGAGACACACACACACACAGATTCCCAATTTTTTCCAGATGGGGAACTGAGGATGTAAAATTCCATAGTAATTTCAGAATTCTATTTGGCCCCGCTTACCATTGCCCTCTCCCCCCCACTACTAGCCCCACCCACTGACCCACCAGTCTTAGAACCCACCAGCCTCCACTGAGTCCAGGTGCCTTTTAATGATGAAGAAAATCTAATGTGATGTACCTTTTAACAGGAGAACAGTCTCCAGTCAGTCTTTGCTATATAGAAGAACTTTTTTCAAAAACAAACAAACAGCAGTACATGATGTTATATGCAATGCCTTGTTTCTGTCAAGAGAAGGGGGGGAACTCCCTTGAATGACAAGACAGATGACATATAGAAGGCAATTTAACTGTTCTTCAAGAAAAAATAATAGATGCAGAAAGGGAGAAAAATCCTGAAATGACATCAATAAAAGAAATTAAATGAGAACAAAAATCTTCACGTTACTGAGACTCACTATGTTTCACCTGTTTTGAAAGGTTTTATTTTCCCCCCCTACACAGGCATTCTTTTGTTTTCGATAAAAAGTCTGTCATTTTCCTGGCCAGGAAGAACTCTTACTCTGAATACGCAGTGCAGATTCTTTCTGGTGTTTTATGCAACAGTGGTTCAGTGGCAGTAGTGAACCATTTGATGACACATACATCCTCCCCTGGCCTTTTCTGAGGATGATTCAGTTTTTGTGGAAGATTTCATACCTCAGTGTTTACAGAAAATGACTGTTTGCTTTTTATTAATATTTTCACATGGGCCAGAGCTTTCTTCCCAAATTATCCTGAAGATTTGAAAGGCCTTATTTATGCAATTGCTTACTGTGGGGGTGTAACAGAGTATCTTAAGTGCTTGCAGGATCAGGCTCAATAGTGATCAGGGTACATTCCTGCAAGAGTACAGCCATAGGGTGCAGGCTGTAGATGGAAGGTGCCTCTTCCTTTGAGGCATTTGAGACCTAGCAAGGAAGTAATTAATGCACTGTCAGAGAGCAGCAGTTATCCCAGGTGAGAACCGTTGGACTTCAGAATGTCATGTGAACAAGTCTGAGGCTTAGAAGTCTGAGCTGAAGCTTAACAGGAGGAACTCAGGAGGAAAGCCTGAAAGTTCTGTGTTCTGCAACAGAAGAGTAGCTAGCTAATTTATCCAGGTGGCAGCCATGAACCAGTAGGGCTATTTGGCTGCCTGAACACCCAGGGAAAACCAGAGTGCTGAGATACCAGGACAGAACTGAAACAGTTATCTTAGGCCTGTAATAAAATTCCAGCTTGGATTCCATTTTCGACAGATCTAGCTGTTCCAAACTGAGCAAGCGAAACAAGCCCAGAATACAATCCAGACCGTATTTCACTGGAATGATCAGATAGATTCCGACTCCTACTGTGCATGCACAAGATGGTGGTGCAGTGCACGGTGTCACTATTTTGCACATACACAGTATCACCACTGCCATTTTATGTATGCACAATGGCATAGCTATAATATGTGCAGCTGTATTGGGGTCCACAAGCCTGGACAGCCCACCTACATGTAGAACGCATATGCATCAGTGGCAGCTAGTGGGTTCTAAGGCTGGTGATGTAGTGGGTGAGGCCAATGGTAGGTGGAGACAATCCAATGGTAGGTGGTGCGAATCAGCGGGACCAACCAGAATTTTGAAATTAATATGGAATTTTACAGCCTCAGTTCCCCACCTGCAAAAAAAAAATGAGAAGGTATGTATTTCTGTCTCTCCCTGTGTTCACCTCACCCTTGTTGTTCTTAGATTGCAAGGCCACTGTGCAGGGATCTGTCTCCAATAATAACAATTGTAAAGCGTCAGGTACACTGCTGGTGCTATACTCTCATAGAACACAGCTAGGGAGGCAGGGTGAACAAATTCATCCTGTTCAGCTACTGGATGTTCAGTGGGTGTGACAGAATTTTCCAGTACCTTACTTAAGGTGCAATTCAGTCAAACATTACAGTATATGAAATACACACGCTGTATAGACCACAACCAATTTTGTATGGAAAATGCTGGAAAACTCAACAGGATTGTGTGAAATCCTAAATGGCACACAATAAATGCTACATAGAGTTTTACAGATGAGGAGGAGGCATGCACAGTTCAGGAGAGGACAGGCAGCACCCACCATGTGGGAAAAGGTTCCACCACCTCTGATATAGCACTTTCAGTATCCTTCCTGTAGACTGAAAGCTCCCAAACCAGTGAACAAGAGAAAAAAATATATGGAAAAATCCTTAAGATACTGAAATCCAAATAGAGTGGGGGACAAAATTCAAAGGGACTAACACGGTTATTTCCTCCTTAAAAAACAGTAAAACCACACAAGGCTGCATGAAAAAGTAGCAAAGCAAATATTTTTTAAATGTTTTTAGTGAAACAATTTTGTCACCAAACAAATCCTTTGAAAAAGCTTCTATATTTTGCCTGCGGTTTTTCCCCACTATGAGCCACCAAAATATTCCAACCAACCAATTTAAACATTCAAAGTTCAACTTTCTCAAGCATCAAATCACACAGGAATAGAGAAAAAAATTCAAAAGGACTGGCACAAGAAAGCACAAAACTATGGCTGTTTTTAGACAAGTAGGTATCGCACAAGTCCATCCAGTGGACACGTGTGGTGCCACCCATTTAAACGTGGTGGTAGTTGGGTGTGTGCTCCCATGACTCATGTACCTCCACCCATCTCCCCACACGGAGCAACCAGGAACAACCCGGGTTGTTCCGTGTGGAGTCATGGGTGATCAGCAGGTGAATGGGGGTGCACACCAAACTCACACTCATGTGTCACTGTGTAAATCCTCCCCTACCTGCTGGAAGTGCATGTGTGCTCCACCG
This sequence comes from Sphenodon punctatus, assembly GCA_003113815.1. Taxonomy (NCBI): domain Eukaryota; kingdom Metazoa; phylum Chordata; class Lepidosauria; order Sphenodontia; family Sphenodontidae; genus Sphenodon; species Sphenodon punctatus. The sequence goes on along the minus strand of QEPC01013498.1, from coordinate 9,335,646 downwards.
AGTGCACACAGACCCCCTGCCTGCCCCTCCATCCGCCCAACGTCCATCTGAAAACAGTCTATAAGACAAAGTAAGGTCACAAGAAATGCAAGTATTTTTGAAGTGTTCACACTCTGTATTTTTCCCCTGTTGCATTCAGTCAACAGACATTATATCAATTCCAAATATCCAATATCTAAACTACCTACAAACACAAATTTTAAAAATCAAAAAGAAAAATATATTTTAAAATATATTGTCAATGCACAAACCAAAAATTAAAAAACATCCAAAAATATACCCAAACAACCAAAATACTCCCAAACCTACCAAATAATTTTTTTTAGAAAATCTAAATATATATTTAAGATACCCAAACAACCAAAATGCCCCAAACTCTTCAAAATAATTTTTTTTTAAATCCAAAGATACATTAAAAATTCCCATACAACCAAAATACCTCCAAACCCTAAAAGACAATTTTTTTAAAACTCCAAATATATATTTAAAATACCTAAACAACTACAATACTCCCAAACCCTAAAAATTAAAGCCAAAATAAAATTTTAAAAAGGCATCAGGAAGGAGAACAATTAAAATTGGCTGAAGCATGAAGATAGAGCAATGAAAGTAGGGGGAGGGGGAATAAATATATTTAAAAACATAAAATTAATAAAAATAGAAAATATAACTCACCAAAAGAAGGGATCCAGGCTGTCCTCTACTGCAGAAGCAGCAGCCTACGAACTGCCCCAAACAGGTTGCAGGCAGAAACGGTATTTTCTACTCTCTTCCTCCCCACTTCTCTCTGATAAACAGGGGAGGAGAGAGAGAGAGAGAGAGAGCTCCTGAGGCTCCCATTGGTTTCAGGGTGGCTATGGTGCCTGGAAAAGGCATCCTAGAACTTCCCTAAAGCTATTCTAATTGGTTGGGTTCCTCCATAGGAACCCAGCCTGGAAGCCCCTGACACCTCCCCCAGCCCCTCTCCAGTCCGCCAGAGAGCATGCTTCCCCAGAGTGGTACCTGGAGCATGCTCACTGGGTGGATGGGGGGGTAACTCCTCCTTCATGGCACACAGGACATGCTCTTTCTTCCCCCTCCCTCCTTCTGCTACCTTGGGCAGGCCAGCCAGAGGCAGGGGAGGGGGGACGGGACTCAAGATGTCCACTCTCCTTCCTGCTTCTGGCTGGCTCACCATGGGGCTCAGAAGAAAGGAGGGAAAGGGGGAACAAGAAAGATGGTCCCTCAAGCTCACAGGGAAATATGGGCTCCCACTGCCTCCCTGCGCATGTCCTGTGTGCCACACGGGGAGGCTCCAGCCAGCCTGTCCCTACCCCCAACTGAACCAGCGTCTGGCTGTGCACCAGCACTGATCAGTTGGCTATCAGTGGCCATTAAGCCCTGGATGTGCCAACGCAGAAGTGTGGGATCCAAGCCATGCTTCTGTGCATGCACAGCTGGGGCTTAACGGTCAGCCACTACACCAGCCAGGTGATTGGCAGCAGCACAGACCACAGCGGTGGAGTATAGGAGACAAGCAGGGGCCAGGGCAGCACTGCCCAGAACTTGGGGAGGAGGCAGGAAGATGGGGGCAGAGGGAGAATTCACCCCAGTTATGCACACTGGAGTGGAGTGCCCCAGCAGGGGGGCCATTTCACTATCTGCACCAGGGCCCATACTTACCTAGCTACGTTCCTGGCATTCACAGTATGGCTAGGTCTGAAGTGAGAAATATTAACAAGAGCTATTTCCATCAGAAGCAGGGCATTCACCAATAATTGTGTGACGTGGAAACTTATCGGCTTTCCTGCTTTTTTCACCATTTTCCATTACTTTTTGCAAATTGAATGGGGTTGCTGAAGTCCAGTCCTAGGCCCAGTGTGTGCCCCAGGGCTGCGCAGATGAAAATGTGCCCGCCATGCATCAGGGAAGATCTGGGAATTGTCATAAAGGTTCTGTAAAAGTGCTGAAAAACTGTCATAACATTCCTGGAAAGTGTCAAAAAAAGTCCTGGAAGGGGGGATCTGCTCATGTGCAGCAAAGAGTAGTTAGGACTAACCCGATCTCCACACCCCCACTGCAAAAACAAGCAAAAATAAGAACCTTTTGCATAAAGGACACCCCTCTCCCACATCAGAATGACGGGCAAGAACAAAAATAAACAAAAACTTTCACAAACAAATGCCCTGGAATGCTTCTGTCAGAAGGCAAATGCAGTGGGGCCTAGAGAAGCCTGCAGGCTACAACTGACAGGCAAGGAAATGGCTCCTGAGGCCTCTGAGGTGGAGGAAGGGCAGACCTCTTCAGATTCAGATGAAGGAGAAGCAGCAGAAAGGTCGGTAAAAACCCTGTTGATCCAAATGAAAAGGGAGTTAAAGGGGGAAATGAAAGAGATAAAAAGAATGGTAGAAGAAGGGAATAGAAAACTGTAGGGTCTGAACAAGAGAATTGAGGTGACAGAGGAAAGGATTTCCCTGCTAGAAGATCAATCACTCTCCACAGCAGAAGCCATTAGCAATTTGAAAGAGGAGAATGCCACTCTGCAGGGCAAATGTGAAGACCTAGAAAACCGCTCTAGGAGAGTAAGGCTGCTTTTAAACGAGTGGCGCTGAAGCATCTCCTGAACACCGCATTAAAGCAAAGCCACCGGAAGTGATGTTCTCCCCGTTGCCGGTGGTGGCGGCGGCAGCTGGCGACACGGGGCTTTGGAGCGGCACGTTCTGAAAGCCTGATAATTGAAGTCTTAAGAACGCACCGCTCCAAAGCCCCGTGTCTCCAGCCGCCACCGCC
>QEPC01013498.1:9306488-9331499 GCA_003113815.1 Sphenodon punctatus | reverse complement strand
GGGGAAACGGATGTTTCCCCCCAGATGTTACCATGGCTGGGGATTGCATCCGACACGTGAGCAACCGAAGCGGGGGGACCCGAGGCCGCCACGTGTCGAATGCAATCCCATGCCGGGGTGAACCCCGGCGTCACGTCTGGTCGGGCACCACAGCCCGGGATCACCGGCGGAACCCCGGGCCGTGGCGAATCCGACCCGACACGGCAGCCTCATTGGCCCCGCTGCCCGCCCGTCTCCCCGGAGGGTGGGCGGCGGGAACGTGGAGGGGGCGGGGCCGTGTGGCCGCACGTTGCGCCGCACGGCCCCGCCCCCTCCCAGATTTCCTGCTGGGATCCCCCCAGCACGTCTGTTGCGGTGTTACGGGGTGACCCTGGCGGGGAATGACTAGAGTGATTTCGGTACGGGGCCAACAGGCCCCGTTATGTCTGAAATCACCCCGTCTGTTTGGTGACGGCCAGATGTTCACCGCGCTCAATACCCGTGCGGGGTCAATTTCAACCACGCTTTCCGGGCTCCCTGCACCAATTCCCATGGACGCGTGGTCAATGCGATCCCCACCCATGATCAACGAAACGTAACGTCTGGATGCCAAACACCGCCCGGGATCAAAGGAAATGATCCCCAGGCATGAGCAATGCATGTAATGGCGCTGCCAGGCAACCAGCATCAACACACTCACCGGAGGGAGATTTAAAGGGAAAAAAGCAGCTGGCTAACATGGCAGGATGGAGAGAGGAGGGAGGAGGAGGAAGAGAGTGGTGGTGGAGGAGACAGCGAGGGGCGAGGAGGAGGAGGAGGAGGAGGAGGAGGTGGAGGTGGGGGAGGCAGGGGCACAGGCGGTGGTGGTGGTGGACGGGGAGACAGCACAGGAGAGGGTGGGGGAGGGGGGTCATGCTGAACATGGAGGTGGTGGGAGGGAGACAGCACCAGCAGCAGCAGCACAGGATGCCCCGGGGACAGCAGCTGTGCCGGCGGCGGAGGAGGCACCCCGGAAACGGATAATGGGGAGCAAGGGCAAGGGGAACAGGGGGCAAAGGGGTGGCAAAGGGGGGCCAGGAACACCAGCAGCCATCCCCGGGGAGGGGCACCCCGCGAGGCTGTCCCAACCTCTAATGAACCATGACCCCTCCAACCCCCTGTCTCCTGCAGACACGGAAGACGGCCCGGGCGGGCGACCCCCCCGGAGCACACCGGGCCAGCCTGGCCGGAGGTGCAGCAGGAAGGGTTGGAGGAGGAGGAGGAGGGAGAAGACCCAGCGCAGAGAGGAGGGAGGAAGGCATACCACCGAGGGGGCCAGTGGGGACACAAGGAGACCAGGGACTTCATTCAGATATGGGGGACCCTGGAGTACCAACTGGAGCTCGCGCTCAACCAGTGCAATGAGCAGTTATACAGGGACATAGTGCGGGACATGGAGGAGGCGGGGCACCCCCGGACAGTGGCACAGTGCCGGTCAAAGGCAAATGATCTGAAGAGGGGGTACAAGGTGATCAGGGACAACAACAGGAGGTCTGGCTACAGAGCCCCGACAGCCCTGTACTACGATGCCCTCGACCATTTCCTCCACATGAAGGGGTCCATAGTGGCCCCGCGACTGGTTGGAAGCGCGGTGGAGCAGGGCAGGGAACGTGTGGAGGTAACCCCTCCCCTCGCCGCCCCCCCGGTAGACACCAGCTCCAGGGCCCCGGACCCACAGGAAGACCAGCCCGGGTGCTCCGTATCCTACAGCCCCCCCTGGACAGCAGCCCGGAAAGCGACATGGGCCAGGCCGACCAGGGTGTGTCAGAGACTGGGACCCGAACCACACACAGCCGGGGGTCCCCAGGGGAGCGCTCCCACACCGAGGGCCTGGCCTTGGACTGTGTCTGTGGCAGACACAGATGGTAAGTACCCACCCCATGGGGGAGAGGCCTCATGCCCATGGGGCCATGCTCAATTGGGGGGGACTGAAAGGGCCAGAGAGAGGCCCAGCTGGTGACCCGGGGCCCCCAAGACAGGCGGGAGGGGGGCCCAGCCACAGGGTGCCCAACAGCACCCCACCACACTAATATACCCCCCCTTCACCCATAGGCCGCGGACCACCCCGGGACAGCACCCAGGTGACAAAGCAGTCAGCTGCCGAGGAGGCCGCCCAGCAGGCTGAGGGAGCAGGTGAGGCAGCAGGTCCTATATGGAGGGCCCGCCAGGGTTCACCGAAGGGCTACCCGGGCATGGAGAGGAGAGGGACATGGAAGGGGTCTGTGGGGGCGGAGGGGCTGGGTCACATGTGAGCAAGACTGCGGAGCCCCTGGGCTGTATTGGCTCAGCACCAGGGGCCCATGGCTCACTGAAGCACAACCTCCTCTACCCACAGGGCAACCCCAGGAGCCAGCTGCCCCAGGGCCTGTGTCTCCAGCCGAGCGCATGAGGCAGTACTGGGCACGGGACCACAGGCGCAGGGAGGAGCAGGCGGAGGAGATAGTCTGGTCCTCGGAGGAATAGGGTGAGAGGATGATCGCGACCATGGGCCGGATGGAGGCGGCCATCGAGCGGTCCCTGGAGCGGGCGGAGGAGCGGGACAGGAGGCTCCAAGCCGAGGTGCACCTGAAGTGGCGGTAGGAGTGCAGGGAGCACAGCAGGCAGGAGGAGCTTCTTGGGGGGCTGATGCAGGACATCAGTACCATGTTATGAGGGAATGGGTTATGAGGGAATGGGTGTCACTGTACACATGGGTGATAATAAAGGTGTAAATGGAAAAGTGGCTCCTGGTCCTGTATGTGGGAGACAGGGGGGTTGGGCAACCGCGGGCGTGCAAGGACCAGTCAGAGGAACCCCCCTGCATGGGCGCTGTCCTCCGAGCGCGCCTTGTGGGCCTGGATGTCATCTGCCAAAAACAAACACCCCCCTTAGTATTTGCGGCACCTTGGCCTTGGAGTGCTGATTAGCTGGTATGTGAGCGCTATTGTGTTGTGCAGCTGTGCTGGGTCCGCACCCAATGCCTCGCTCTGTTCTGCTACAATGTTGCAGCCCGTGGCCACTTTCTCTGTCCTTGGGACCCCCGGGAGGCCCCTCGGCCCCAAAAGGTGTGAGGCCCCCAGAGCTCCGTGCTATTCGACCCAGGCGGCTGGACCATGGCTGCTTGTCCATCCATGGGGCTCCCATTTCCCGTCCCCCATGGGGTCCCCCGTATCTGGACCTACACCGAAACCATGTCCCTCTGTGACCTGTGGCAGAGCCCTGCCGTTCAGCTGCTCCTGGGCAGGCCAGACAGCCGCTCATCCGCCTTCGCGAGCCTGAGCTCTGGACTCCACTACCTCAGCTACGAAGCGAGCGCCCAAGATTGCCGGCTCCATTCTGAGACCCTGGGGCTGGTCCGCTTCCCTGATGGGAGTGTCCCGGTGAATAGGTGTTCGCATGTGCCCTGGTCTGGGTCTGAGACCGTGAGTGCGCTGTGGGTGTGCAGTCTGGCTGCCTTTTCGCAGTGCTTTGCAGAGGGGGGCCCAGCTTTGGCCATGTCCTACTTTGGCAGCGTTCACGGGGTGCGTGGGTACCAGTGCACACGTGTGTCGGTGTATCACCAGCTTCTGGGGCTAGGTCATCTTCATTGGCCCCCGGCTGCAGCTTGCTGTGTAATGGAGCCTTCCACGGCGATGTCGGCGCTGGGGCAGGTATGGTCCCATCCGGATGTCCAGTTGGGGCTGTCTGTGCACGACCCCTTCAAGGCTTACTACCTGATCGCCCACCACATGTCCGTGCTGGGGTACCGCCGGTGCATGATCCATTGGCCCCACCTGGTTCATCGGGCCAGGCACCCTGGGTCCGGGCCCCTGGCTGCCCCCAACAGCTGCCTGTGAGCCCCTGGGTCCCTCCCTGGCCCCCTTGTGTCCTGGGCCATGTGGGCTTTGGGACCTGCCCGTGGGCCTGACCCTGTTGCCTGTCACCACCCTGCTGTATCTGCCTTGCTGCCACGATGCCTGCGTCCCTCTGTGCTGCTGCTCCGGCTGTGTAACTGGGCCCCCTCTTGGCTCTCTTCCCCTCCTGGGTTGCTTGTGTGCCCCGGGAGTCCGGGGCCCAACGACTGCCCCTCCTGGGCTCCTTCACTGATGGGGCCACCCATCCTTGGACCTGCTGTGCTGGACTGCCTCTCCTGGCTGCCGTTCATTTGCCCCTCGGTGGGATGCCTTGACTGCATGTGCCTTCTGGGCCCTTCCCGGCCGGTTCACTGTGACATCTGGCCACCCGCTGTGGCATTCGGCCAAGCTGCAGCCCCCCCCCTTTCCGGGACTGTGTGTTTGCTGTGGAGGTGCCCATGGGGACTGTTCTGCTGTGGGGTGGGATGTACCTGGTGCCGGTGTCCTGCCCTGCCCCAGTGCCCGTTCCTCCCCTCGTCCCAGTTCCGCAGCCCACCCCACCACCACCACCACCACCCCGCTGCCCGGCCTGCCTTGCATGGTGTCCAGTCGCCCGTGTCCACACCCTTCCCTTTCTTTCCTATCCTCCATGCCCGTGTGTGGTTCTGGTTGTGTGGGATCGGGCCGGCATGTGCTGGTGCTGTGGGTGCCCCCGAGTTCCCGTGGTGTGTGTGTGTGTATGTGTGTGCATGCGTGTGTGTGCCTACTGTGTGTGGTACCTGGACGCCTGTTCTCCCTCTTCCTCTCCCCCCTCCCTTCCCATTTCCCTTGTGTGGGCGTTCCCTTTAGTGACTTTTGGCTTCGTTTGCCCTCAGGCGGCCATGTCTGTGTCCCACCCCTTCCCGGGGATTCTGGGTGTGCTCACCATGGCTGGGAATCGGCGTAATGTCTGTTGCACTGCCCCGGTCTGTGATCTGGTGGCCCGATTCCCATCCGTGGTCCCGTCACGTCTGTTCGGGGCTTTTATTGGCCCCAGGGGGTGGTTGATGTGTTCGCCCCCACCGGGAATCCACTGTGGTGAACCACCCGCCCGTAACGTCTGAAATCGCCCTTAGAAACAGGAAAGGGGAAGGGGGGAGAAGGGGGGGAGGGGTTGGGAGGGATTCCTTTATAGATATAATTCCACACAACAGGGAAAGGAAGATAAACGTTTTCTCTCTTTTCATTCAAACAGATGAAGGTGTTCATTACAACATATATTATGATATCAGGTGGGGTATTTTTCAGATTAGCAAAGAATACAAGTGGAAAGGCTCAGCTAGGAGTTTGGCTTTTCTGAAGGTGGTTTAAAAAAAACAAATCCCTGAACATGTTGGGTGAGGTAAAAACATTAACTTTAAATGTTAAAGGGCTGAACTCCCCGCAAAAGAGAAGGAGGGTTAAAAATTTGCTGGAGGATCAAAAAATTGATATATATTTTATACAAGAATCGTATTTGTTAGCAAAAGATTTTAACAGATTTTACAGTAGGAACAAAGATAGCATGTTTGCCTTATGCGCACCAAATAAGAAAGCAGGAGTTATAATTGGCTTTGGTAGAAACATCTCCTTCAAATTAAAAACTATACACAAAGATAGGGAGGGCAGGTTCCTCTGTATTATAGGTGAACTACAAAACATTACAGTAACGGTGGTGAATATATATGCACCAAATATCGGTAAGGCAGCCTTCTTTGATAAGTACTTACAAAAAATTGCCAAATTGGCCAAAGGTCTATTAATAGTCCAAGCGGACTTCAATGCGACACTATCAGAACTAGATTATTCCAGGAAGGGTGAGTCCCAAGGTGTTCAAAAAAACCTAGCAGGTCTGGTAGAATCTTTTGGATGGACAGAGGTGTGGAGACATCTAAATGGCACATTGAGAGAATATACTTTTTATTCCCCCCTCCATAATAGTTATACCAGAATAGATTTTATTTTGATGTTCAAGACTGATGTACATAAATATTATAGGTCATATATTCTTCCAATAGTGTTATCTGACCATAATGTGGTAATTGCTAACATAAGAATCAAAGCAGGTGGAGAGAGGGTAACAACAGCGTGGAAGTTAAAAAGGGACATTATTAAGAATGATAAAAACAGAGACCAGCTACAAAAAGAATTGTTAGAATACTTTGAGTTTAATAAGGATTCTGTGGACTCTCCGGCTATTTTATGGGAGGCGGCCAAGACTGTATTAAAAGGTAAAATCATAGCATTACAAGCTAAAATTGTGAGAGAAAAAAGACAATTTATTAAAGAAAAATATGCAATCCTCCAGAAATTAGAGGCCCAAAATAAAATCAATCCCACAAAGATGTTGGGAAGGGAAATCTATACGAACAAACAAAAAATAAATGATATTGAAATGGAGAAAATAAAGGGTCAAATTCAGAGAAAGAAATTATATTTTTATGAAAACAGGAATAAGGCAGGGAAAAGTTTGGCCAACTTAGTCAAAATCAAACAAAGGAAGGCCCATATCAGCAAAGTAATGACTCCATCGGGTAACTCCATTACAGACCCTGGGAAAATATAAGAGGCATTTTTAGAGTTTTATAAAAAGATATACACAACAAAGAATCCAGATGGGACTGAAATAACAACATTTCTGGATAAATTGGAGAGCCCCAAAATAAATGAGGCACAAAGGGCCTTTTTGAACACCCCTATAACAAGGCAGGAGGCAATTGATGCCTCAAAAAATAACAGGGTATGTGGCCCTTAGGGATGGGCGAACAGATCGCGGTTCGGGTTCGGCTGTTCGGTTCAGCTGCATCCGTTTCGTCCGTTGGGTTCATCTGCGTTCAGTTCATCCATTCGGTTCGACAGTTCAGTTAGTTCGCCGGGTTTGGGTTCGCCCGTTCTGTTCGCCCATTCTGTTCGGCCGTTCGCCGTTCTGTTCAGCCGTTCGGCCATTCGGTTCGGCCGCATTTGGGAAATGTTATGGGTGGGGTTTTTTGCTTTTTATATGTTTTTTTGGTTTTTTATTGGGTTTTATATGGTTTTCTTTTGTGTGTTTTTTTGTTTTTTTTGTTTTTATATGGGTCCCCCCCCCCCCAATTTCGCCATTCGGTGTTCGGTATGTTCGGTATGTTTGGTATGTTCACGTTCAGGTTTGGGTTCGTGTTCAGTCATCTGAACAGGCCGAGTTCTGGCCGAACTCCGAAGTTCCGAAATGCGTTCACCCATCCCTAGTGGCCCTGATGGATACCCCAGTGAGTTCTATAAAGCATTCTGCAATATACTAGCCCCACATCTGGAAGCAGTTTTTAATAACATTTTAAAAGTAGGTACCATGCCAAAAGGTTTCTATGAGGCAGTGATTTCTCTGGTCCCTAAGCCAGGTAGGCCTGTCAACTAATGTGGAAGCTACAGACCTATCTCCCTTCTTAATGTTGATTTCAAACTGCTATCTAAAATTTTAGCTAATAGACTTAGAGCAATCATCTCATAAATTATACATGAAAATCAGACTGGATTCATTCCAGGGAGGCAGGGAAAGGATAACATATGGAAAACGGTTAATATAATTTATGCATTACAACAGCAAAAATGCTCTGCACTTATTATTTCTGCTGATGCAGAGAAGGTTTTTGATTTCACAGAACCAAAATGTTTGTTCATGATTTTAGAAAGAATGGGGTTCAAGGATAATTTTTTGAATTGTGTGAAAGCAATTTATAAGGACCCTCAATCCTCTGTGATAATCAATGGTGGGCTGACTAAATCCTTTAAATTGCAGAGAGGAACTAGGCAAGGATGCCCGCTGTCACCCTTGCTTTTCAATTTAGTGTTAGAATTGTTGGCCAATGCCATAAGGCAGAATCCAAATATTATGGGCGTGTCAGTAGGGGGGCACACACAAAAACTTTCCCTTTATGCTGATGATCTTCTTTTATATGTCACGGAGCCAGAAAATTCCTTACCAGAGTTGTTGAAGGTATTTGATGAATTTGGCGCAATTACGGGATACTCAATTAACAAAGAAAAATCCTATGTTTTAGTCTTGGCACATAATAAAGTACAGGAACAAGAAATGAAAAAACGATCACCTTTTCCAGTGAATGATAAAGGCATAAAGTGTCTGGGGGTAACAATAACAAAGAATCTTAAGGATTTATTTTCTATGAATTTCGCTCCCCTCCTGAAACAGCTTAAAGAGGAAATAAAACCTTGGTTGAAACTTATGGTTTCCTGGATCGGTAAGATAAACCTTTTTAAAATGATGGTGCTCCCCAAGATCTTGTACCAGCTCATGGCACTCCCCTTACATCTCCCTGACTCCTTTTTTAAAGAATGTGACATCCTGCTGCATGATTTAATATGGGATGGGGAAAAAAACAGGATTAAAAAACTGGCTATTTTGAGGCCCAGTGACAGGGGAGGTATAAATTTCCCGGATATAAGATTGTTCCATAGGGCAGCCATTTTGGGGGCCATTCCTGAGTGGTATAAGGAAGTGGAGGCGCCTGAATGGGTGGCTGTAGAAAAAGAAATAATGCATGTACAGTCTTTAAGGAATATAATAGCGGATAAAGGTTTAATAGTAAAGGACCACATTAGGGATCACCCATTTATAGGTGTCCTACTGAAACACTGGGTTGAGATCCCCCCAAAAATGGGGACTCAGGTAGGAAACTCACCTTACACCCTTATAGACTCAAATTATATGGTACAGAATAATTTAGCAAAGGACCTAAGAATCATGTTGAAAGAGGGGGTGGGCTATGTAAGATGAAACAGCTTTTTGTGCAAGGGAAATTTTTAAGTTTGTAAAAATTAGAAACAATGATGAAATGTAAAGTTTTTACAATTAAGAAGTGCTAGCTCGGCAGGGCCAAATAAGAAGGAATTTGGTAGAGAACCTCTTAAGATAGAGAAAATTCTTTATGAGAAAAATAAATCTGCAGGAAGGTTGGGAAAAATTTATAAAGAACTTAAAAGAATCTTTTACTGCAACTGGATCTTATATATGGAAAAGTGGAGACGGGACTTAGCTATTCCTCTAGAGGAAAAGGACAAAAAAAGAATCTGGCACCATATGAACACCTGTGCATACTCTATGGAGGTGAAAGAGGTTCAGATCAAATTTACCACCAGATTTTATCTGACACCCGACCGTTTTAAATTTGGAGATAAGATTGACAAAGGCCTATGTTGGAGGGGCTGTGGAAAAGAAGGGACTTATATTCACTGCTTGTGGGAGTGTGATATAGTCAAGGTATTTTGGAGTAAAGTCTGGACGATTGCAGAAAAAATGATGGGGGAGGTGGTACCATTTAAGCCTGAGATATGTCTGTTGAGACTTTTCCCGGAGGTCAGACAGGTGAGCAGATATCAGAAATCTTGCAAAGTGCTGTTCTTGGCAGCGATAAACATTATCATAAGAAATTGGAAAGCAAATAAAGATCTTTCACTTGATATGTGGGAGCAAAGACTCTGGTATCTGTTTAGCCTTGAAAAGCTGCACGCGAGGGTTCATGGCAAAGAGAAGATATTTGAAGACATCTGGCTCCCTATCATCTGCATTCTGGAAGACAAGTATGTCAGGAGCAGAGACAATGAACAACTTTTCAAATACTAGCCCTGAAAGAGAACGCTGATCTTTTACAAGTGGACTGAGAGAGGAACTCTTAAATGCTGCTGTGTGGAATTTGTATTGGATTTTCAAAGTTCTGTTTGGTTTATACTGAGATATTTTGTCTGGATGTTGTGGATGTATGATTAATAATGATACAATAAAAGCTTCTTTTTAAAAAAAAAAAAAAGTCCTGTAAAGTGATGAAGAGTGATGGAAAGTCCTGGAAAGTGATGAAAATGATGTAAACAATGGCAGAATCATGAAACCACCGGAAACTGATGAAGTACCAACAGACATTTGCAAGCACTCCCAAAAGGTCAGTATTTCCCTTCAGAATGGGAACACTTGCTCTTGTGTCAGTCGTTAGCATTGTGCAAATGCACAGTGCAAAATGCTGGCGTCCTGTAGCCAAAACTTCAATTAGAATTCTGCTGCAGTTTAAATCCGCAACAGACTTCTGACCAACATACCAAAACTGTGGGGAAATTCTGCAAAGACGGAAGGGCTTTTTTGATTCATCCCTGGGTTATCTGCTATCTAGTGGTTGGCCAGATCCATGGTATCTGTTCTGATCCAGCAAGGACCAGTACTGAGAAGTATCTGTTTATTGTTCGGTGATTTAACTGGTTAACAGTTTTACTGATTTACAACATAACCTCATAATACGACTGTGCACTGTTTACCATTTTGATGTTTTCCCAACACTTTCAAAATTTCTGGCTAGTTCTGTGGAACATAATTCCTTTCTTGTGTACTCCCCTGCCCTCCAGACCTTGTTTGCTTTCAGACTAGTGCAACTAGTCAGTTTCCCATTAGCTACCAGATTCGACAAAGTAAACAACCAGCAAGCAGAATCCCAGAAGTAAAAATGGCAATGAGGTATTTTGGTTATGGGTAACATGATAACAATAATATGGTATGCTGGCTAACCACTGTGATATAACCCAGTTATTTGGTTTGTCAGCCATTTAGGATAGTGGCTAATAGTCAGATGTCTGCCAAACTATCTGGAATATTAACCATAGATAGCAAATGTATTATTCGTTTCTGCTCTAGTCAGGGGAAGGTTCAGAGACGGCATACCTAGGAGCCTAATAAGGGGCTGACCCAGAGAGGTAATGTTCAAAAAGTCTGTGAATGAGAGATTACACATTGCAAGGGGAAAGCTGATGAGATTCTTTTTTCTATGTGCTATTAAGTTCTGGTGTCAGGAAGCAGTTCTGGTGTCAGAAAGAGCATGGGTGAAGTGTTGTATTTGAGGAGCTAGATCCTGAAAAGAAATTGTGTTGTCTGGCATCCTGTTATAGGAAGTAACCACTCTTACTTTGCTTTAACCCTCTGTCAGTTCCTATAATCACAGTGTTTAATGTAAAGTAGGGGTGATTCTAGAGTTTAAATGGTTATCCACAGAGATATCTGTAATGGTTGGACTTGCAGTAGCCAAACTGATAAAAAACAGTTACCTTAACTGACGATTTAACTGGATTTATGACATTATTGCTTTGCACCTTATACCATGTTGCCATATTCTATTTTCCTGCCAATCCCACAGTTACTGGCTAGTTCTGTTTGCCCATAATTCCTTTTCTGTATAACTCCGGATCCTGGTTTCAAGTTTACTTAAGTTTCCCATTGCATATCTGTTTGAAATCTGCTGCAGCCAGCTGGGTGGAAATCAATACTAGTATTGTATGAAAAAGAAGCTAAAGATATTTCAGTTAAAAACCTAAAACTCAAATAATACAAAAGATCTGATTATGAGATTAGCCAATTAAATCTGCTGTTAGTTTTGCTTTTAGTCTTTTAGCTTCATGATTACTGGCATATAATTATCTCCAAGAAGCTGATGGAATCTTACAGGTGCCTAGCAGGTACATAAACATCACGAGTAATAAAGAACAGGGTGGAAATTTTGTAACACTCAGAAGTTTGATAGAGCTGCAAGTCTCAGCATAGACTCAGTCTTCTATTTGTAGCTTATGTAGCCTTGAGGAACTTTTGGGTTTTGTTGATCATTCCCTCTCCACTGCATTCTAACCCATACTGCTGCAGGCAGGGGTTGCTGGAGGGTCTGCTTACCATCACCTGTGCCTGTCTAGATTCCCAGCATCCATAAGAGAAGTATCTAGCCTGTGGGAGGGTGCCAAAGGCACTGGCCATTAAGTAACCATTAATTAATTTATTTTTTATTTATGTAACATAATTTATATCCCGCCCCTCCTGCTGAAGCAGCTTGGGGCGACTAACAATCATAAATTAAATTTAATTTAATTTAATTTAATTTAATAGAAATATGAATATAAAACACAACAATAAATAAACAATTCAAAAAACAAGTGCATAAAACAACCCATATCGGGGATGTCAAAGACAACAGAAAAACAAACCCCACCACCACCCTAACCCTCACCCCACCACCCTTCACCCATCTCCCTCACCAAAAGCCTGGTGGAACAGCCAGGTCTTACACATTCGTCAAAAGGAGGAGAGGTCCAGGGCCACGCAGGCCTCCACAGGAAAGGAGTTCTACAGCCTAGGTTCAACCACTGAGAACGTCCAATCCATAGTCACCTCCCGAGCAACGCAAGGAACTTCGAGAAGGTGCCCCCAGAAGACCTCAGGGACTGATCCAGAGCACAGGGAGTGAGGCGGTCCCACAGGTAGGTAGGGCCAAGACAGGGTAGGGATTTATAGGTAAGCACCAACAGCTTGAATCAAACTGGGAAGACTATAGGCAGCCAGTGCAGAGAACAGAACACTGGTGTAATGTGCTCTCGGTGACCCGTCCCCGTGAGGAGACAGGCTGCTACATTCTGCACCAGCTGAAGCTTCTGAACCTTCGCCATGGGAGGCCATACATAGTGCGCATTACAATAGTCCACTCATGAGGTGATGAATACATGGATGATGGTGGCCTGGTCGGAGTCCGAAGCAGGTGGCTGAAGCCGCCATACAAGATGTAACTGGCGGAATGTGCTCATCGCCACAGCCCCCACCTGGAAATCCAGGCAAAACAGAGAATCAAGGAGGATTCCCAGACTACAAACCTGGGGAACCAGTGGGGGACGGACCCCATCAATGACAGGGGATGCCACACACACTGCCTTATCCACCAGCATCACCTCCATCTTGTCGGGATTCAGTCTCAGTCGACTCACCCTCATCCAGTCCCCCACAGCCACCAGACACTGAGTAAGCACCAAGACTGCTGGGTCTGGGTCGGATGAAAAGGAGAGGTGGAGTTCGAGGTCATCAACATATTGATGACACCACACAATATGCGTCTCACGACCTTGCCCAGCAGCTGCATATATACGTTGAACAGGAGAGGGAACAGACTGGAACCTTGCAGGACTCCACACAAGAGGTCCCGGAGAGATGAAACACAATCCCTGAGCACCACCCACTCAAGAAACAATCCCGTCCACCCTGGCTCTGTCCCAGAGCAAGTCATCAACATCTCATGGTAAATAGTATCAAAGGCAATCAATAGACGTAACAGAATCAGTATGGTCAAGTGACACTGATCCAATTCAAGGCACAGGTCATTGACCAAAGCCACAAGTGCAGACTCAGTGCCATAGCCTGGGAAAAAGCCGGACTGCGAGGGATCCAGAAAACTGATGTGGTCCAGATGCTCCTGTAGCTGCCAAGCCACTACCCATTCAATAACCTTCCCTAAAATGGGAAGGTTAGAGACTGGCTGATAGCTGGCAAGAGAGTCAACAACAAGTGATGGTTTTGGGAGCAGACGCTACACCACTGCCTCTTTCAGATAGTCTGGCACTCTGCCCTCCCGCAGGGAGGCATTGACCACCCCTTCCAGCAGCAGTCCCAGTGTCTCCCAGAAGCCTTAAGCAGCCAGGACGGGCATGAATCCAGTTCACAAGAGGTGACTCCAACCACCCCAAGAACATCCTCCACATCAGTGGGTGACACCTCCTGAAAATGATACCACAAAACCGGACAAGCTGGGGCTTCCATAACCTCTGGTTCTCCCCATTATAAGTGTGGCGTCAAAGTCATGGTAAATCCGAGTGACTTTTTCTGCAAAGTAATCAACAAACATGGCATAGCGGGCACTGGAAGATTCCAGTTCCAGGCAGAGGGAATCCAGACTGACCAGCCCCTTCACCACCCAGAAAAGCTCCACTGGATAAGACTTTGCAAATGCTATTAGGGCAGCAAAGAACCTCTTCTTTGCTGCCCACACAGTCATGGTATAGGCTTGTAAATTAGTTCTATGTCACAGTATGTCAGCTTCAGCACGTGAACGGTGCCACTGTCACTCTAACTGCCGCCCTTCTTGCTTCAGCTGCCGCAGACCCTCAGTAAGCCAAGGGAGCCTAGGAGTCACACCTCAGAGCCATTTGATCAATGGCCTCAGTCAGCAAGGTGATTCATAAAGCTATGAGGTCATCAGGATCAGAGGGAAATTCCCCAAGAGCATTCCAGAACATCACTGGTTCCATTAGTCTCCAGGGCGGACCAAACAAACTGGTTCCTCACCTCTCTGGGGGTAGACGTGTGTCGAGAGACTGGCCCACAGGAGATAATGATCTGTCCATAGGGGTCTTGGGTGATCATATATATATTTTTGTACATCAGTGGCTTTTTCTTTAATGGTTGTGTCTGTTTTAAGGTTATTTTAACCATTTTTAGGTAGGATGTGGGAGGGATATGGACAGGGGCAAGGTTGGGAGGGGGAAAGGGTGTGTTATAACCCTTCCCATGACAGGGAAGGTTGTCACTAGGGGGATTAAGGGATGGGAAGGATTGTCTGGGGCCCCTATTGGGGGGGGTTGGGCATGGAGGACAAAGGTGAGGGGGGAATATATGGGCATGGGGAAACTGTGGAAGGTGAGAGGGGGATCAATAACATGAAAGATTAAGAGTGGGGGTGGAGGACTGTGCCATGACTCCTTTGACGGCACGATCCTCAGCCATTAGACAATTGTCCTGCCCATATTCATTACAGGAAACCAAGTAGTTCAGATGACACAGGATGATATAAGTAGTTTAGGCCTATGCTTTGATGAGCCCCTCAGTGTGGAACTCACTCCCTCCAGAAGTTTATCTCAGTTTCTCCCTTCTCAGCTTCAAAAAACACCTGAAGACTTATTTTTTATTCTCCAGGTGATTTTAGAGGAACCACTGGTTCCTTTAATGTATTCTGTCCTCCCTCTTTCCCTTCCCCCTTTAAACTGTTTTTATATTGAGTTCAAATGGATTTTACATTGTTTTATTATATTTCATCGTATGGTGTTGTGGTGCAGTCCATGCATTCTTTGGTTGGGGGTGGGACATTATTATTATTATTATTATTATTATTCCAAAATTTGTTGGTGAGAATGTGCAAGCGTCAGGCCACACAGAGTCCTCAAGTATGTAAGAAGTCAGAACTACAGAGAGAGGAAATGGAGGACAGATATATATGAAACCAGTGACTTGGGAGTAGAGGGGGCTGTTAGGAGAAAAGTCAATGGTACATCAAATATTAAAATACAATGAGGGGAATCCAAGAATCAAATGATAAACAAATGTAAATGCAGGTCAGGAACTATGCATAATAGTAGAGGGGGCTGCAAGAGCATATTTCAAGGGGGGAGAGGTAGAATCATAGCATAAGAAGAGCCCTACTCCAAGACAGGTTATCCTACACCTACAGCATTGAAGACAGATGCTTGTCCATCTGGGTTTTAAAAACAGCCAAGCACTGAGATTCCACAACCTCCCCAGACAACATATTCCATTACCCAACAGTTCTTATATAAGGACCAGGGCTTGAACCCTTGGGACCTTGCAGGCGGTAGCTGGTTCCTCAGCACCACCAGCTTACTCTGCCAGTGCAGGAGTGGTGGGGAAGGCCTTCCCCAGTGCTGATCAGGCCATACACGCCCTCAGCCTTGCTCCATACCTGTTCGCTGCCTGACATATAAAAGGCAGGCCTGCAGCCTCCGAAAGCTGGGTAGATCGTCTGATCAGCCCTTCCTGTATCACCTTACTGCAGTATTGTGCAGTTGTTGTGCAGTCAAAATGATCTGGAAATAAATATCCATTTTGGTAAATGAAGAGGGAAGTGAATACTGCTTCATAACCTCTTCATTGGACATTAAATGAATAGACCAAATTTGTCAAATTCCATATTTGCACAAATTATTCATTTCAGTCCTAATATCCACATGAGTAACATGGAAGCCTCCAGCACTTCAGCATTTGCACATTCAGAACTTCATATGACATAACTGGGAGTTGAGGATGCAGAAAAAATACAGGACTGGACCCTGAAAAAGAAGTGAACTGACACTGCCCTAATAAATAAAGGATGGAGTTTTATGCAGTTAATTAACTTGGGTGGTTGACAGTTTCCAGTGAATAAAATTACTTAGGCATTCACTCCACTGGCAGGTAAAAGTGACAAATTTATTTCAGGCAGAGTACAGCCATGCATTAATGAAGACATTATTGCCTGATAACACACAGCCATTAACATGTCTTAGCATTAATTACCTTTGTCATTAGGAAACAATGGGCTACGGCCACAAGGTTGAACAGTTATCAGCAGAAGTCAGCAGTCCCCTCTTATTAAGAAATCAAATCTCATATGGAAAAGTCTTGTGCAATTAACAGTGGCCAAATAAAGAGAAGTCTGCAGAAACCACTAAAAACAACTGAGTACAACAGAAAATAATAAATCTCAAGTGTAGAATCCTGTAGGACCATTCAAAAATCTATAGTAGAACTGAAACAGGGAGTCAGTTTGCTACCCACGGGTAATACCTGAAATTCCAAATAGCCTGTTGGGTGCCCAATTGGTACCTGATTATTGAGTCAGGCACCCGATTATCTGAAGCATTGAGTAGGGATGGGAATTTTGGTTTCGGATAGAACCAAAATGACCTGCAAATGGCCATTTCAGTTCTCATTTTGGTCGTTTCAGGGTTTTTTTCAGTTCTCATTTTGGTCATTTCAGGGGGGTTTTCAGTTCTCATTTTGGTCGTTTCAGGGGGGGTTTCATTGGAATCTTTTCGGAAGGGGGTTTCCAATGCAAAAAAACTGAAAAAAATTAAATGCAAAAAAAAAAAAGCAAAAACAAAAACAAAACGAGAACCAACATTCTCGGAGAACCGAAACCTAAAAACCCGAAATTGATTCCTGGGTTCCATCCCTAGTATTGAGTATTACCTTTACCAAGCTCCCAGTTTTTCATTTTAACCAAACCATTCTGACTTAACATTTCCCCTTTTGTGGTGGGGTTGGGGAAATGTTTCTGTATGTTCCTGACCATCTTCCTATCTCAGTACATGGCAGAAACCAAAAATCGGTAACAGAAAATTCAGTAATGGAAGCAGTATTTCTGTAAATCAGACTTCCTGTCGGGCCTTAAATTCGTATCTGATGTCACCAAGTTAATTCAAGTACTGTAATTTGGCTGAGTACACCCATTGCTGTGGGTACTTATTTCAGTTCTATCCTGTAGAAAAGAAATTATGGGTAAAAACAGATGTGATCGTGGTTCGCTTTGGCCCAGCATACACCGACGCATCTATTTACACACCACCAGATGTTAGCCTGGGACTGCCCCAGGGCAGATTGGTGGCTAGAACAGAGTGCATCCTCAGAAAATTTCATGTGGGCCAACACAAGTTAGCACATCTGTTCAGCCCTGCCATACCCACCTTGGGGCAGGAACTGCCATGACCGAGCACTATATTATGGTGGGGAAGTAGAGTGCTGGGGGTAGGGCATGGGTGGGACTGGCCACTTACATATTTGTTTAGCTCCCCACCCTACTCAGGGCATGCAGGCAGCACGATGGCTCTCTGGTTTATCTGTCCCGGGCTAACTTCTGGCGGTGTGTAAATAGAGGTGCCGGTGGGTTCTGGGCCAAAGTGGGTCACCATCACACCTGTTTTTACCCATTTCTTTTCTATAGGACAGAACTGAAATGAGTTCAGTGCCCCGACCCAGGCTGTGTAAGCTGCAGTTTCCTGCCCTAGGCCTGGTCAGGGTGCTTCTGCACGGTAAAAACTGCATTATTAAATTCTATAGGAGATTTGATTGTGCATTGTGACCCCAAATGGGGATCCCACTGATGACTGATACAGTTTCAATTTATTTTTCTCTGAATTAAGTCAATGGATTATATTCAGGAACCCATGATTACCGTGTTCCTCCCATTGGTGGCAATAGAGAAAATGCAGGTCCCTGATTATATTTCAGTCTCAAATGGGGTTGCATGGGAAAAAGTTGTTCCCTTCACCTGAGTTCACTCTTTCAGTGTTTGAGGGTAGGGACTGGATCTATGAGTCAGATTTAGGAATTGGAGAAGGACCAAGTAAAAAACAGTTGTGGTTCAGAGGTTCCATACCTCTGTTGCAGCCCAATGGACCTCATGAAAATTCATTGTACTAATCTCCCATGGTCTTTGAATCAGGCCCTTCATAATTTTGCTGTTGGTATTTCATTCTTATTCAGAATCAAGGTTGTATTAATCATTATGTTGATTATGCTGCATCATGGGGCCGGGGAGGGCTAGCATAAGGAATAAGCTCAAGGTCAGTCATAGTCAACATGGGTATTTTCAGATGTGACAGCGCACCAGGGCAAGGGTTCTTACCCTGGGCAGGATTCGGCCTGACCACCACACAGACATGTCAGCGGTCAAAGATGGGGGCAAGGAGAAGGAAGGGCGATGTGCAGACGTGGCTCCACACCACTCTGCTTCCCATGCTGCTGAGCGCAATCCACCCTCCTCCTTGATAGGTGGTCACAATGGCCTATGAGGCCTCCACACCCACCCAGAGCAGCCCCGGACCCAGACCAGGGTCAGATAGAGCAGGCCATCAAATGTGAGTTGCACTGCACATGCTGCGGCAGCACTTAGCGTGAACTGTACCTCAGCGATGGGCCTGAGTCACAGCCCAGGCACTCTCGGGCAGGGACCGTGTCTATCTTATTCTCTGTAAAGTGCCAGGTACATCGCAGACACTATATAAAAGCTTATAATAATAATAATTAATAACCACCACGGTCCATGAAAACTCTGGGTCTGGCCTAGGGAAATATCTGTCAGACCTGTTCAAATGTGAAGAGACCACAGGTGGCCACGCTGGTCAAAGCATGGCCACTCATGGTACTGTCACGTATAAAAACACCCCATGTGTGTCTAGTTTTAGTGCCACCACCTCTGGATTCCACAGCACTCATTGCCTGGAGAGTTACCTAATTTTCAGTCATGGTCTTCCTGCATCTTCTGTGAGAGATGTGAGGCTTTGAACAATGGTTTTGAGGGTTCCTGCGCAGTGACTGTCTCCACAACAGCACAACTACAGCTTGACACTGGCCCTTCAGTTGCCTTCTAGGTCTCTATGTTCTGCTTATGCCAAACCCCCACCTTCTAGGCGTGCAATTGTTCTGTTCAAATGGGTTGACTGGCAAGAGGCCTTCCTCAGCCTCATTGTATCTCCCAAACTGGTTCGGATTAGAAATACAGCAAGAGGACATGGGAGAAAGAGGTGGGTTTTTCAATTTGATTCTAAGTGGTTCATTCATCTTCACTCTACATACAATTCTACTGATTGGAAGCAATTCCATCATCACAATAAATGGAAATGGTTCCTACTGTGGCTTTAAGATTTAGCATCTCAGTGCTTAATACTTTAAATAGAAACAATTTCATCCAAATGATCAGCTCTAATGGCTCCTTTTGTCATTATTGTTTATTTCCCAAATGTCTAATGGCCACACTATATGCTAGTCATGTAACAAAACAACCTTTATCCACTGCTAACCTAATTTTGCAGCTTGGAGAACCACTAGCACCTTTTATTTCTCCCTCCTCTTGGAAAACTCATAGACCTTCAACTCTGTCAAAATCCCATTCTGAAGTAGCTGAACTTCCACCACCGCCCTTTTGTCATTACTGTCTTTCCCTGCACCTTTTATTATTAGGGTGGAATCAAGTTAGATGATAGCCCACATTAGCCTTCACCAGGTATGTTCCCATGTACCCACCTATTAGGCATCTGCTACATGGCCTCCACGTGGTCACCACAGATCCTCCACTCATGGCAGAGCCCAATGACATTGCAGGCCCACCGTGTGGGGCAGTCATCTAGTGGGTGCCTACATGTCTGCATCTTGTCAATTAGGTTTGTACGCAGCCTCGCCAGCATCCATGTCTGCCAGCACATGAGTCCTGCATGGTTCACCAGGCCAACTGAGAGGTGGGAGCGGTAGCAATTTTCCTCTCCCATAGCTGCCTCTCAGATGAGAGGTCTCCTTTCTCCTGCAGTCTCCCTCCCCACCCCTCAGCTGAGAAGCTGCGGAGAGAGAGACTTATGGGAGAGAGATCGCTAGCTCGACTCTCAGCTCAGAGGCGGGGAGGGAGACTTTGACTCTTTTTACACAGGCAGCGGTGGGTGGGGAGATGGGTGTGCTGCCGTGGTTGGTGGAGGTGGGTGTTTGCCCTTTCCCACGGACATGCACCCATCTCCACCCATGGAACCTCCTCCATTTTGTCAGATGGCTCCATGGGTGAGAGATGGGTGGAAATGGGTGTGTGTCAGGAACACACATTCACCCCCACTCACCACCCATGCTGTTCACACGGATGAACACCCATCCCCCCACCCAACTCCACAGTGTGTACACGAATGTCCCCCCTCCTCCCGCATCTCACACCCACCCGCACACCCAGTGGGAGTGGGAGCATCTGTGTAAAAACAACCTATGGGGGGAGAAATATCTCTAGCGTACTTCTAAACTGAGAGGCATCCACAGGGAGGGAGATCGTTAGCATCACTGGCGGAAGCTGCTGCTAGCACATAAAATATGGGCAGAGGGCTGCCCATTTATTAGACTGGACATGGACATGCATTGCTAAATGTGATTGGGGGCTGTGTGGGGTCTAAACAGACCCCAGTGGGCTATCATCTCATTTGGTTCCACCCTTACTTTCTTTAGTATTTTTAGTGTTCCAAGAAATTTGCAGTCATTATATCTACTTCACCCTCACAACAATCTTGTGAGTTAGGACATTATTATTTCTAATTTACAGAGAGGGAACTGAAGCTGAGAGATAGTGTTTTGTCCAAGGTCAACCGGGGAGTTTATGGTTAAGACAAGTTTTGAACCCCGGTCCCCCAGGTCCAAGTCTAATACTTTATCTGCTAGGTTACCCCGTTTATATGTTTGCCTTATTGTTCTAGTGAAGTAGTGGTTCCCAAGATTTTTACCTGAGTTACTTTATTTTAAGACTAGAATATATTCCTATGATCCCAGATGGCAACAACTGTCAATTGAGTTTGTGACCCTGTATGCAGATGGTATGACCCCACATGGGGTCTTAGACAACATTCACACCTTCAGTGGCGGACCGGTCCACACATATTTTGACTCCAGAAGGCAAAATACATGCGTGGTTTGGCTGGTATGAAAGCCACCCCCTAAGTGGCTTTGCTGGCAAACACCTGGAAAAGTACAGAGCTAGATTTCCCTACTCTGCACTCCTCTGGGACTTTCACACTGGCCAAACCCCATGCATATTTTGGCTTCTGGATTCTCTCACTATGCGTGGACCAACCTGCTGCTGAAAGGGTGAATACAGTCTTAGTGCTGAAACAAACAATAGATTTTTTATTCACTGATATTGGGTATTTTCAGATGTTACGAGATCACAGTCAACCATAGTAAATCTGCACAAGGTGAAAGTGATCCCGTAAAGTCTGATGGGAGGAACGGAAGTTCCCCCCCAGATGTTCACCTCCGTGAATCACGGGGGAGAATCAGATTCACCACGGTATTACTGGGGCATCCTGAGATGCCCTGGGATGCTAAAGGACACCAATAGGGATGTGCGAATAGATCACAGTTCGGGTTCGGTCATTTGGTTCGGTCCTGTTCGGTCTGGTCGTTCGGTTCGGTTGTTCAGTTTGTTTGCTGAGTTCGGGTTCGACCGTTCGGTTCAGTCACGTTCAGTTTGGTTCGGGCGTTCAGAAAAAGGTATCGTGAGATCCCGTGATCGTGCCAGAAAACTGAAATTCAAGTGCGTGCAGAGCTGTGTGGTGAGAGAGTGTGTGTATTGTGGCTGGCTGGGTGTTTGGTGTGTTTTGGCTGTGTTTGTGTTGGACTGTGTGTTGGTTTCAGTTTTACTGTTGGTTTGGCTGGTTTGAGAGTGTTGGTGGGTGACTATTGGTTGGTGTTGGGGCGAGTGTGCTTGTTTAAAAAATAAAAAATAAAGAAGGTGACCATTAAACACCGGGTCTGGGGGAAGGCCAAGATGGTGGAGCTGGTGGTGGAGGAAGAGGTTCCTGCCGCTGCTGGTGGACCTTAGGTGGTGGAGGAGCAAGAGCTGGCGGGCACAGGAGGTGTTGCCACTGCTGTCAGGTTTGTAAACTTTTTTTTTACTTTGAGGACAAGAAGAATACAATCCATTAGAGCGATCTCACTGGCATGCGGCTGGGTGCGTGGGGAGTGGGCATCAGTCAGGCACAAACAGTGGGCATCAGTGGGTGGCAGCAGATGTCTGCCACAGAGAGAGAGGATACTGTAGTGTGGGGGACTCTTCCAGAAGTCAGGCACGAGCATGAGCAGCACCCCCACACAAACATGTGCCAGACTAGCAAGGGTCTCCACTCTCCAGTTGCCATCCCTACGCATCCCAAAACAAGGGCAGGATTTGCACGTGCCAGCCAGGGTCTTTCCAGTTGCCATCCATAGCGCCCCAAGGAGGGCAGGATTTGCACGTGCCAGCCAGGGTCTTGTCTCCATTGCCATCCCTCCCTAGCACCCACCCAAAGAAGGGCAGGATTAATTGCATGTGCCAGCCAGGGTCTCTCCATTTACCATTCCTAGCATCCCCTAGAGCCCCAAGGAGAGCAGGATTTGCATGTGCCAGTAAGGGTACTTCAAGTTGCAATCCAAGGAGGGAGAGACTAGAGGCATCATCAGAAATGCATGAAATTACTTTGGTGTTCTTAATGTGTTCCCATTTCAGAGAGGAATCGGATGCCGGCCCCAGCGCTGGTGCCAGGCCAAGGAGGACCCTGAGGTGGAGGTCACCAGTGACAACCCCAGACATTCAGCAGAGAAGGTCGAATGTCTGGAGGTTTTATGACAAAGGTGACAGAATCGCCATCTGCAAGGTAAGGCACGGGGACTGGAACAACAGGGAATGGATTGCCCTGTGACCTGTTAGGAATGGAAGCCCCCTGCAGAGAGAGATTGGCCACTAAGTCCACCCACATGTGGAGACAGAATGCAGGCAGGGCTTGACAGACCATTGGTCTGACACAGTATGGCACTTCTTATGTTCCTATCTTTTTATGCTCTTTAGACCTGCAGCAAAAGAACCAGGAGGCAGAGAGAAGGGACCACATTGGGGCTGGTCACCCATATTGAGAAGCACCACAGCCTAACGGTGAGGTGGCAGGAGGACTCTGGCATGGCCGCGGAGCCTCAGCCTCAGTGCCAGAAGAAGAGGGGGAAGGCAACCCAGAAGCGCTGACATGTAAGCCCGTCCGCCTCCTCCATCCCCGATGTGGAGTCCCCCGGGCCCTGGGAGTCTGCTGAGGCCAAGGACTTTGGGGAGGAGGTGGAGAGGCCCACCTGGGACTTTGTGGCTGCCCTACAGCTGCAAGCAGCCACCATGGAGAACTGACTGGTGGAACGGTTCCAGGCGGTCGAGGTGTGGGAACAGAAGGTGGAGACGTACGTGCAGTATGTCTCAAAGTACGTCTCCACTGAGATGGCCAACCTGGAACTCTTCTCCCAGTCAGTCTCCAACTGGCAGGTGGCCATAGCAGGGGCCATCAACTATGCCATAGAGCATGGCTATGAAATGCCGGCAGGCATGATGCCCCCTGCCCCTACCTCCCATGCACCCCTTCTGCCTTTCCCCCAACTTCTGGGGGTTAGGCCCAAAGACTAATAGATAGCTAAGTTTCCTTTCTAGTTTAAAATGTTTGGTTTTTGTTTTATAATGTTGTTGTTGTTCTTCTTGTTCTTCTTGTTTTGTTAATAAAATTTATATTTGTTGTTATTGTTACGAGCTTTGTTTGACTTGCCCAATCTTTTATCTCTCTGTGCGGAAGATCAGGTTGCAGGTGGCAGAATCTCATACAGCTTGTTGATCCCGACCAGCAGCACCTGGCACCACATATAGCATAGTTAAGGTATTAACCCAAAGATGTGTCAGGCAGCAGCAGGGCCTCAACTTGCAGACAACCAGGGGCAGGGCTTGTGTCTGTGTGGGTGTGCCAGAGAGAAAGAGAAACAGGCTCCTTGGCAGCGGGCAGCAGGTGGCAGGAGCTGGTGGTTGGAGGGGATTTTATTTCCAGCAGCTTCAGTGGGCATCTGCAGGTGGGTGAGGAGGAGTAGGCTGTTGGGGGAGGGGCAGGTTGGCATGAGGGGACCGGGCTTCTGGATGCAGTGGAATGGAATGCAGCCCCCAGTGACTGGAATGGTGATCCCAGAATCTCATTGATGGTTCCTGAGATGGGCAGGCATGACTGATTCAGGTACAATGGAATGACAGCCTATGTGAGTTTAATGATAATATGTCCCTTGAATTAGCACATGGTTGGGCACACTTCATTCAATCAAGCGATAGGTGGTATCAGCAGGTACAGGAATGCACACAGGCAGGCACAGAATCTCATACAGCTTTTCGATCCCTACCAGAAGCACCTGGCACCACATGTACTGTAGGTAAGGTACATTGACCCCAAGATGTGCCAGCAGCAAGGTCTCAACTTGCAGACAGTCCCCCAGGAAGGTCAGGGCTTGTGTCTCTGTGGGTGTGCCAGAGAGAAAGAGAGACAGGCTCCTTGGCAGCGGGAGGTGGGTGCTGGTGGTTAGACAGTGGATTGCTGGTTGCCAGGGTACAGAACCCTTTGCACAGACAGCATTTAGGCCTGGGGGGTGGGAGCCTTTGGCAACAGCAAACATGGGTTTCTGGGGCAGGCCAGCAGCATGGCATGAGTGGCATTCAGGCAGGATTTGAGCTTGGCAGCATGGCATAAGCGGCAATCAGGCACGCTTTGAGCTTGGCAGTCTGGGCGGGCAGACAGACTGCATGGCATGATTGGGAGCAGCAGCAGTCATTGAGTTTCCTGGGTACAGACCCCTTGGCACAGACAATATATAGACCTGGGGGGCATTGGCACCAGCAGACAGTGCCAGGGTACAGAACCCTTGGCACAGACAGCATATAAGCCTGGGGGCTATGGCACCAGCAGACAGTGTGTTGCCAGGGTACAGAACCCTTGGCACAGATGGCATATAGGCCCGGGGGTCATTGGCTCTAGTAGCAGCAGACATTGGTTGCCAGGGGAGGCAGTCAGGTGGCGTGGCATGAGCGGCAGTCAGGCAGACTGAGGCAGGGTTCGAGCTTTGCAACCTGCGCAGGTGGGCAGGCAGGCAGCATGGCATGAGAAGCAGGAGGGCAGGAGGGCTTGGGCAGGCTTTGAGCTAGGCAACCTGGGTGGGCAGACAGGCACCTTGACATGGAAGGCAGGAAGGCGGACTGAGGCATGCTTTGAGCTTGGC
>QEPC01013498.1:9286756-9302773 GCA_003113815.1 Sphenodon punctatus | reverse complement strand
ATCTATCTAATATAATCTAAATAAATGATAATAGGAAGGTAAATGGGTTGGATGGGTGAAATAGGAGGAGGATGGCAATGGATTAGGAATAGGAAGGAAAAATAACTTCTGAGAGAGGAAGCCTTCTGAAACGCCTGCTGTCAGGAACAGTGACTGGCTCAGAAGGTGTTGGGAAGGGGGGAGGCAATCAGTTTTGTTTCTTACTGAGCCCACCTCACCGAAAGCCCCATTGGCTCCATGCAGCCTAGCCCATGGCCAGTCGCAGACTGTGAAGCCAGTGGTCTGAGGTGAAAAGGGATGGTGATTGGACAGGCTGGCTGCTACTCCAAACCTCTCCACTTCTGGTGCCTGGAAGTCTGCTCCTCAGCTGACTCCCCCTCCCTGTCACGTTTTATCTTCCAGTGACACGTTTTTGCCACCCGAACTCACCCGATTGCGATCCGAACTGACCAAACTGTTCAGTCATTTCGACGTTCGGAATCAGGTTTGGTTCGGTCAGTTTGTGTTCAGATTCGAGTTCGGGTTCAGTCATCCGAACAGGTCAAGTTCGGGCCAAACTCCAAACTTCCGAACCCGTTGCCCATCCCTAGGAGGTGGTCAGTGCCTCCCTTTGGGAGAGCAGAATGTCAGAGAGGTTGAAGGAGACTGTGGTACGCCCTCTGCTCAAGAAGCCATCTCTTGACATGGACTCCCTTACCAGCTATTGGCCTGTCTCTAGCCTTCCCTTTTTAGGAAAGGTTATTGAGCAGGTGGTGGTCCAACAGCTCTAGGGGCACCTAGACTACATCAATTTTTTAGATCCTTTGCAGTGTGGCTTTCACCTGGGTTATGGCACTGAGACTTCACCGGTGGCCTTGGTCGACCTCCTTCACCAGGATTTGGATCACGGTTGATCCACTTTAGTGATTCTATTAGATAGATCAGCGGCTTTTGACATGGTTGACCATGAGATGCTGGTGACTCGCTTGCACGACAGAGTATGGGCGGCATCGTTCTCGAATGGTTCCGCTCTTTCCTGTCCGGAAGAACTCTGCTGGGGGAGTATTCATCCTCCCCCTGGGGCCTCACGTGCAGGTTCCCGCAAGGTTCCATTCTGTCCCTGATTCTGTTCAATGTGTATATGTAGCTGCTGGGCGAGGTCGTGAGGGGGTTCGGCATATGGTGTCATCAATAAGCTGATGAAACTCAGTTATACCACTCTTTTTCATCCAACCCGGAACCATTAGCCTCGGTGCTTATTCGGTGCTTGGCAGCTGAGGGCTGAGGGCTGCATGAGGGTAAGCCATCTAAAACTGAATCCTGACAAGATAGAGGTAATGCTGGTGGGTAAAGGGCCGGGGGGATTCATGGCCCCCATCATTGATGGGGGCCATTCCCCCCTGTTCCTGAAGGTTCAAAGTCTGGGAGTGCTTCTCGATTCCCAGCTCTGCCTGGAGGCCCAGATGGTGGCCGTGGCAAGGAGCACTTTTTGTCAATTACATCTGATACGGTGACTTTGGCTGTATATCTTGGACTTGGATCTGGTCACCATCACCCATGCCTTTTTTACCTCGAGACTGGATTACTGCAACGTGCTCTGTATGCAGCTACCCTTGGTGAGAGTTCGGAGACTGAAGCTCATGCAGAATGTGATGGTCCATCTCCTCACTGAAACGGGGCACCAAGAGCATATTACGCCTGTGCTCTGCACTGGATGCCTACTGTCTTCTGGGCCCGATTCAAGTTGTTGGTTCTAACCTGTAATTGATTTTATTTTATTTATTTTCAAAAACTTATTACCCCACCCCTCCTGCCACAGGCAGTTCAGGGCTGCTTACAATAATCCAAACAAATAAAATTAATGAGATTCCTCATAAAAAGGAGGAAACAGAGAAAACATCCCACCCCACCCCCTAACCCCACCACCACCACCCACTACCCCTCTCCCCCGCCAAATGCCTGGCAGAACATCCAGGTCTTACAACTTCACCAAAAGGAGGGAAGGTCCAGGGCCAGCCAGACCTCTACCAGAAGGGAGATCCATAGGTGTGGTGCAGCCACCGAGAATGCCCTCCCCTGCGTGGCCCCCCGAGAAACTCGGGGGACCTTGAGCAGGGCACCCCCAGACGACTTCAGGGGCCGATCCAGGACACGGGGAGTGAGGCGGTCTTGCAGGTAGGCAGGGACCAGGCTGTTTAGGACTCCATATACCCTCCCAATCCCCTCTCCCTAATCCAAACAACATTCCCCTCCCCTCCCCACCCACCATCATAGACAATTACAATACAATACAACCCCACCCACAAACCCCTCACATACAATACAATACAACCCTGCCCACAAACCCCTATAAAATCCTCCACTCCTCCCACAAATTACCCCTCCTCAAACTCCCAGTGTTCAGGCCCCACTAAGGGCCACGCCTAAGGGCCCTTTGGTGCTGCCCTTAGATGTACATCTGTGGCACGCACCTACAACACTGCCGACAGGCAGGCCGTTCTTCAACCCCTGCTGGGGCCAGAACCCCACCCCAAGGTCACCAAGTTAATCCCCTGGCCTGCCACCCTCTCCCTCTGCCACTAGGAAGGGGGGAGGGAGTATTACCAACAGGGGCCAAGAAATCCCAGTCCTTGTTGTGACTTGGCTCAGCTCTGGGAGGCAGAGTGTGCTGGGCTATAGTATGCTGTGTTGGGGTCCAGCCCAACCAGATCCCAGCCCCCTCAAGCACTGACAAAGCTGGAGATTGTGGTGGCCGACAGGCACGCCGCTCCTCAGCCCCTGCTGGGACCAGAGCCCGCCCCAAGGCCACCAGTGGAATCCCCTGGCCTCGCCCCCCTCTCCCTCTTTCACTGGGAGGGGGGAGTATTACCAACAGGGGCCAAGGAGCTCCAGTTCTTGTTGTGGCTTGGCTCAGCTCTGGGAGGCAGACTGTGCTGGGCTGCAGTGTGCTGTGTTGGGGGCAAGCCCAACCAGCTACCAGCCCCCTCAAGCACTGACAAAGTTGGAGACTGTGGAGGCTGACAAGCACGCCGTTCTTCAACCCCTGCCGGGGCCAGAGCCCCATCCCAAGGCTGCCAAGGGAATCCCCTGGCCTCGCCCCCCTCTCCCTCTGCCACTGGGCTGGGGGGAGTATTAAAAACATGGGCCAAGGAACCCCTATACAGTCTAGTCCCCACTTACCTGAGAGACCGCATCACCCCCACATGTTCTGGATCAGCCCCTGTGGTCTGCCAGGGGTGCGCTCCTTGAGGTCCCCCAGGTTTCTCTTATGGGGACCATGAAAAGGGCATTCTCAGTGGAGGCCCTGAGGCTGTGGAACTCCCTCCTGTTGGAGACCCATTTGTCCCTGGATCTGCTGTTCCATCAGGCATTTTGTGGGGGAGATGGGTAGTCAGAGGGGGGGTTGGGTGGATTTTTAGCCCAAGGTTTAGTTGTTTTATTATGTATTTATATGATTTTATATTGATGTTTTATATTATTGTTTTATAATTGTTGTTAACCACCCCGAGGTGCCTGAGGCACGAAGGGGGAGGGATATTAAATTTTATTAAATAAATAAATAAAATTAATATAAAAAGTTACATACTAAGTCAGATCAATGGTCCATTGACCCCAGTATGCCATTTCTGAGGCTGTTAACAAATGTGATGGCAGACCACATCAGGTTCACCAGAACATGTTTTGTGCAGGTGTCACCAGCTGTTGCCCCAGACTGTCAGCTGCTAGCCTGGGCTCTGATCCAGGAGACCTCCAGGGTCACAGCCCAGACTGTCAGCTGCTAGCCTGGGCTGTGATCCAGGAGACCTCCAGGGTCACAGTCCAGGCAAAGATCTGTCCGATCGGGCTACCGCAGGCTATAATGTTTGTTATATCCTGTCATGATCCATCCCAGATTGGGGCTACCATGCCTGGCCACCATGGTGGCCACCATTAGCCACCATAGTTTCTTGTCATGGTTGGGGCACTGGGCACAACATAGATGTCAGCCAGGTGCAAGTTTGTGAGGCTCCCCACAGCACATTTGGTTCCCTGACTCGGGACAGGTTGTGATGGTGGCCCTGAGAGTGGCCACCTTCAGCCCCTTCAGAGGAGCACCAATCAGATCATAACTGAGGAATCCATTTTCTGCTATTCATTTCTAACTCCCAGCAGTCAGAGCTCTAATCCCCTAATCAAGTTGATTAATACCTATTTATGGGCCTATCCTCTAAGAACTTATTCAGTTCCATTTTGAACTCATTTGTGCTATTGGGTTTCTCAACATCCTCTGCCAATGAGTTCCACAGGCTAATTGTACATAGAGTGAACAAATATTTCTTTTTATTTATTTATTTTTATAATTTGCTGCCAGTTATGTAGATAGCATACACATAACTGTGTATGCTAGCCTCTCTCACGCACCCCCTCCTTCTCCCTCTCCCTGCACCAGCAGCCTTTCTCCAGCCAACCTACCCCTTATCCTCACCCACGCCCATTCCCCCTAGGCCCAAACCCGTCCGTTCCCCATCCCCCAACCTCATCCGCATCCCCTGCCTTCCCAAACACCAATTGCCTTTTTCCTGCTCCCTCTGGAACTGCCGCTCGTCCGTGGCTAAAGCTCCCTTCATCCACGATCTCTTCCTCTCTCGCCCCTTTCAACTCCTNGGGAAGGTCCAGGGCCAGCCAGACCTCTACCAGAAGGGAGATCCATAGGTGTGGTGCAGCCACCGAGAATGCCCTCCCCTGCGTGGCCCCCCGAGAAACTCGGGGGACCTTGAGCAGGGCACCCCCAGACGACTTCAGGGGCCGATCCAGGACACGGGGAGTGAGGCGGTCTTGCAGGTAGGCAGGGACCAGGCTGTTTAGGACTCCATATACCCTCCCAATCCCCTCTCCCTAATCCAAACAACATTCCCCTCCCCTCCCCACCCACCATCATAGACAATTACAATACAATACAACCCCACCCACAAACCCCTCACATACAATACAATACAACCCTGCCCACAAACCCCTATAAAATCCTCCACTCCTCCCACAAATTACCCCTCCTCAAACTCCCAGTGTTCAGGCCCCACTAAGGGCCACGCCTAAGGGCCCTTTGGTGCTGCCCTTAGATGTACATCTGTGGCACGCACCTACAACACTGCCGACAGGCAGGCCGTTCTTCAACCCCTGCTGGGGCCAGAACCCCACCCCAAGGTCACCAAGTTAATCCCCTGGCCTGCCACCCTCTCCCTCTGCCACTAGGAAGGGGGGAGGGAGTATTACCAACAGGGGCCAAGAAATCCCAGTCCTTGTTGTGACTTGGCTCAGCTCTGGGAGGCAGAGTGTGCTGGGCTATAGTATGCTGTGTTGGGGTCCAGCCCAACCAGATCCCAGCCCCCTCAAGCACTGACAAAGCTGGAGATTGTGGTGGCCGACAGGCACGCCGCTCCTCAGCCCCTGCTGGGACCAGAGCCCGCCCCAAGGCCACCAGTGGAATCCCCTGGCCTCGCCCCCCTCTCCCTCTTTCACTGGGAGGGGGGAGTATTACCAACAGGGGCCAAGGAGCTCCAGTTCTTGTTGTGGCTTGGCTCAGCTCTGGGAGGCAGACTGTGCTGGGCTGCAGTGTGCTGTGTTGGGGGCAAGCCCAACCAGCTACCAGCCCCCTCAAGCACTGACAAAGTTGGAGACTGTGGAGGCTGACAAGCACGCCGTTCTTCAACCCCTGCCGGGGCCAGAGCCCCATCCCAAGGCTGCCAAGGGAATCCCCTGGCCTCGCCCCCCTCTCCCTCTGCCACTGGGCTGGGGGGAGTATTAAAAACATGGGCCAAGGAACCCCTATACAGTCTAGTCCCCACTTACCTGAGAGACCGCATCACCCCCACATGTTCTGGATCAGCCCCTGTGGTCTGCCAGGGGTGCGCTCCTTGAGGTCCCCCAGGTTTCTCTTATGGGGACCATGAAAAGGGCATTCTCAGTGGAGGCCCTGAGGCTGTGGAACTCCCTCCTGTTGGAGACCCATTTGTCCCTGGATCTGCTGTTCCATCAGGCATTTTGTGGGGGAGATGGGTAGTCAGAGGGGGGGTTGGGTGGATTTTTAGCCCAAGGTTTAGTTGTTTTATTATGTATTTATATGATTTTATATTGATGTTTTATATTATTGTTTTATAATTGTTGTTAACCACCCCGAGGTGCCTGAGGCACGAAGGGGGAGGGATATTAAATTTTATTAAATAAATAAATAAAATTAATATAAAAAGTTACATACTAAGTCAGATCAATGGTCCATTGACCCCAGTATGCCATTTCTGAGGCTGTTAACAAATGTGATGGCAGACCACATCAGGTTCACCAGAACATGTTTTGTGCAGGTGTCACCAGCTGTTGCCCCAGACTGTCAGCTGCTAGCCTGGGCTCTGATCCAGGAGACCTCCAGGGTCACAGCCCAGACTGTCAGCTGCTAGCCTGGGCTGTGATCCAGGAGACCTCCAGGGTCACAGTCCAGGCAAAGATCTGTCCGATCGGGCTACCGCAGGCTATAATGTTTGTTATATCCTGTCATGATCCATCCCAGATTGGGGCTACCATGCCTGGCCACCATGGTGGCCACCATTAGCCACCATAGTTTCTTGTCATGGTTGGGGCACTGGGCACAACATAGATGTCAGCCAGGTGCAAGTTTGTGAGGCTCCCCACAGCACATTTGGTTCCCTGACTCGGGACAGGTTGTGATGGTGGCCCTGAGAGTGGCCACCTTCAGCCCCTTCAGAGGAGCACCAATCAGATCATAACTGAGGAATCCATTTTCTGCTATTCATTTCTAACTCCCAGCAGTCAGAGCTCTAATCCCCTAATCAAGTTGATTAATACCTATTTATGGGCCTATCCTCTAAGAACTTATTCAGTTCCATTTTGAACTCATTTGTGCTATTGGGTTTCTCAACATCCTCTGCCAATGAGTTCCACAGGCTAATTGTACATAGAGTGAACAAATATTTCTTTTTATTTATTTATTTTTATAATTTGCTGCCAGTTATGTAGATAGCATACACATAACTGTGTATGCTAGCCTCTCTCACGCACCCCCTCCTTCTCCCTCTCCCTGCACCAGCAGCCTTTCTCCAGCCAACCTACCCCTTATCCTCACCCACGCCCATTCCCCCTAGGCCCAAACCCGTCCGTTCCCCATCCCCCAACCTCATCCGCATCCCCTGCCTTCCCAAACACCAATTGCCTTTTTCCTGCTCCCTCTGGAACTGCCGCTCGTCCGTGGCTAAAGCTCCCTTCATCCACGATCTCTTCCTCTCTCGCCCCTTTCAACTCCTGGCTCTTACGGAAACCTGGATCACGCCCTCCAACTCTGTTACCCCGGCTGCTCTATCCTCCGGGGGCCTGTCGTTCTCTCACCGCCCCCGCCCTGAGGGCCTGGGTGGTGGTGTGGGCTTGCTCCTTGCTAAGCACTGCCAATTCAAAACCCTCTCCCCTCCCCCCTCCTCCTCCTTCCCTTCCTTTGAGGCCCACTCTGTGCGCTTATACTCCCCTCTACACCTTCGGGTTGCTGTCATCTACCGCCCCCCGGGTTCCCTCTCCTCTTTCCTCCCGGACTTTGAATCCTGGCTCACCTTCTTCCTCTCCGATGATATCCCCACTCTTATCCTTGGTGATTTCAACATTCACGTTGACACGCCCTCCGCCCCCTCTGTTTCCCGCTTTCTCTCTCTCGCTTCCTCCTTTAATCTCCGACTCTGGACCGACTCCCCCACTCATACTGACGGCCATTCCCTCGACCTCGTCTTCACTC
Source organism: Sphenodon punctatus (assembly GCA_003113815.1). Classification (NCBI taxonomy): domain Eukaryota; kingdom Metazoa; phylum Chordata; class Lepidosauria; order Sphenodontia; family Sphenodontidae; genus Sphenodon; species Sphenodon punctatus. Next base: position 9,295,029 of record QEPC01013498.1, on the reverse strand, counting down.
GAAACTGTTCTCTAACTGACCTCTCCTTTGACCCCTTCCCTAGTTCTGATCACTTCCTCGGCTCCTTCAGCCTTTCCCACCGACCCCCCTCCGCCTCCCCCTCTATGCGCCCCTTCCGCAATATGCAGGCCCTTACTCCCTCGGAGTTTGCCGCACATCTTTCCCCCCTTCTCCCCCCCGTTTTCGCCTCCTCCTCCCCTGACTCTGCTGTCTCTGCTCTCAACGCTTCTCTCTCCTCGACCCTTGACTCTCTTGCCCCCCCCTCTGCTCGCCCCGTCCGCCCCCTCGACCCCCGCCCCTGGCTTACCCCTGCCATCCGCTACCTCCGCTCCTGCGCCCGGGCTGCCGAACGCCTCTGGCGCAAATCCCGCTCCCTCCCTGACTTCCTCCATTACAAATTCTCCCTCTCCTCCCTCTCCTCGGCTATCTCCCTAGCTAGGCAGCGCTATTATGCCTCTAGGATCGAATCTTTCTCCCGCGACCCTCGCCGCCTTTTCTCTACTTTCGACTCCCTTCTCAAACCCCCCTGCCCTCCTCCGCCCTCTTCCCTTGCTGCTCAGGATCTTGCATCGTTCTTCACCTCCAAGATTGACAAGATCCGTCGGGATATTGCCTCCCTCCGCCCCCCGCCCCCCTCCCTCCTCGCATCCTTCCCTCCTGCCTCTCTCCAGGAAATCTCTGCTCTTCTCTCTTCATCCAACCCCTCCACCTGCCCCCTTGACCCGATCCCCTCCCGCCTCCTGACCTCTATTGCTCCCACTGTCGCTCCCCCCCTTCTGCATGTCGTCAATCTCTCCCTTTCCACAGGCTCCTTCCCCTCTGCCTTCAAACATGCCACTGTCTCCCCCATCCTCAAAAAGCCTACCCTGGACCCTTTCGATCCCTCTAGTTACCGGCCGGTCTCCCTCCTTCCCTTTGCTTCGAAGCTCCTGGAACGTGTCGTCTACTCCCGCTGCCTGAACCTCCTCTCTGCCAACTCCTCCCTGGACCCTCTCCAGTCCGGCTTCCGCCCCCTCCACTCTACTGAAACTGCCCTGGCCAAGATCACCAATGATCTACTTGTCGCTAAATCGAAGCGCCACTACTCCGTTCTTGTCCTCCTTGACCTCTCTGCTGCCTTTGACACTGTCGACCACTCGCTCCTCTTGGACTCGCTTTACTCTTTGGGCTTCCGTGGCTCTGTCTTTGACTGGTTCTCCTCCTACCTCTCTGACCGCTCCTTTAATGTCTCCCTCCCCGAGTCGACCTCCCCCTCCCTTCCCCTCTCGGTTGGGGTTCCCCAAGGTTCTGTCCTTGGCCCTCTCCTCTTCTCTATCTACACCCGGTCCCTTGGTGAAATTATTGCCTCCCACGGGTTCCAATACCATCTCTATGCTGATGACACCCAACTCTATCTCTCTACCCCCTCTCTCTCCTCCTCTGTCCGCTCACGCCTCGTCGACTGCCTCTCTGATATCTCCGCCTGGATGTCCCGACGCCAACTCAAACTGAACATGGCCAAGACTGAACTCCTCATTTTTCCTCCATCCCCCTCCTCTCCCTCTGACCTGACCGTCTGCATTGATGGGGTCACCATCCGTCCTGTTCTCCGTGCCCGCAGCTTGGGCTTCATTTTTGACACGCACCTCTCCTTTAAACCTTACATTGACTCTGTGGCCAAATCCTGCCGATTCGCTCTCCTCAACATTGCCCGCATTCGCCCCTTTCTATCTGTCTCCTCGGCCAAAATCCTTGTTCATGCCATGGTTATCTCTCGCCTCGACTACTGCAACCTCCTCCTTGCTGGCCTCCCTCGCTCCCACCTGTCCCCCCTTGTGGCGATCCAAAACTCTGCCGCCAAGGTCATTCACTCTGCCCGTCGCTTCGACCATGTGACGCCTCTCCTCCTCTCCCTTCACTGGCTCCCCCTTCCTGAACGTATCCTGTTCAAACTCCTGGTTTTCACGTTCAAATCGCTCCATGACCAAGCTCCCCCTTACCTCTCGGACCTAATCGCCCTACGCGCTCCTGCGCGCGCTCTCCGCTCTTCCGCTGTCCCCTCCCTCGCTCTCCCTCGCTTCTCCTGCTCGCCCAACCGCCTTCGTCCCTTCTCCCTCGCTGCCCCGCATGCCTGGAACTCCCTCCCTGCCGACGTCCGCCTCGCCTCCTCCCTCCGCTCCTTCAAATCCCTCCTCAAGACCCACCTTTTCCATGCTGCCTTTCCCAATGCCCTCTAGTCTTTCCCCTTGCTCTTACTGTCAGCCCTCCTCTGCTGACTGCTGCTACCGACCACCTTGTAACCAAGCCAAGTACACGCACCTGAGACTTCGCATCCGCCTGAATGTTTGTTTGTCTTCTCCCATGTCTCTCCCGCTGTCCCCTCTCCTTGTCTCCCCCTCCTTGTCTTTTAGATTGTAAGCCACAGGTAGGGACCGCAGCTGATTATATGTTCTGTACAGCGCCAGGTTGTTACTGGCGCTTTATAAATGTTTAATAATAATAATAATAATAATAGCAATAGCATGGTCCCTAGTTCTAGCATTTTGAAAAGGGGTAAACAACAGCTCCTTAACATCTTCTTTAGGACAATAACAGGACAATCAGGATTGTCCTGATAGTATCAAAACAGCTGGTAACCTTTGTTGAAAACAGATGTACTATTGCTAGCAATGTAGATGTGCTATCCCTTTTCAAAAATAGATTTTAGTTGTACAGGTGAAAGCTATAGCACCTCTCATTGTAAAGCAGGAATGTTCTGGTCCTTCAATTACTCCGTGTGCCATGCTAGACCTTGTATCAGCTGACAATCAATGCTTCCAGATAGAATAATTTCACAGAAACAGTCAAATGCTTTGTTTTGTTTTGTCTGGGGGTGGGGTATTTTTAGGGAGTGAAGAACCGCCTTGTATTTGAGAAGTCAAACATTCATAATATAGCACGCATTTAAAGAAGAAAACAACCTTTGTCTCTTTTTTCCTGTTAGATTTAAAATTTTATAAGGCTAAATAAGGTGCATGGAAAGGAGAAATTGCCAGTGCTGTTAAGACTGAACAGCTAAGGGAAATAAACAACATGATTTTCTAACTATAAAACTGCTATCAGTTCTCATTATTTCTCATACAGAAAGAGTTCCATTACAAAATTTTAAGCAGCTTCTTCCGTAGAAATTTTACAATTTGGATAGTGTATTTAGACAAGGACTCCTTTTCTGTATGTCTCGAACAGAAGATGAGTTTAGAGCTCCACCTACAGGTATCCAAAATAAGAGGTTTCTTTCTAAGGGTTCTTCAAAGCTTGTGTTAGTTCATCAAATGCATAATTAAAATTCCTTTTCAGAATCAACAATATAATTATTTTATCAGATTAAAATGAAACCTCAATCCTGTATAACCTCCCATTTCAGAATGCAAGCATAACCTTCATCGAGTTGAATTCTGCACCTAACTATAGACTGGTGTGAAATCTGAATCCTACCTAACCCTGTGTACTTGAATACAGTTAGTTTGGATTTGCACCAGTGCAACCATGAGAAAGACTGGAAGTTGACAAAATGAAAACACTTTTTCCTATTGATACTTTATGGGCTGTAACTTTGTTTGGACTCAAGCATTGTGCACATGGAGTTACAATAATGACTAGGGATGTGCGAATGCATTTCAAAGTTCGGGGTTCAGCCCGAACTCAGGGGGTTGGGCCCGTTTGCGAACACCCCGAATCTGAACCACCCCACTCAAACTGGCTGAACAAAGTTCGGGTTCTGAACCCATTCGGACAGGGGCAGGGAGCAGGGAGGAACCCAATTTTCCCTCCCTCCTCCAGGCTGCATGGGTGGAAAGGGCACTGGGGAGCACCTTCCCCCCCCTGCTCAGCCTCATAATTTTTTTTAACCTCCCCACCCGCCTACCTGGTGGTGCCGGGACTCTGGACCCGGGTCCAGCGGCGGTGGGTCCGGCGGCGGCTCCAGTGGCGGTGACAATCCGGAGCACTTCAGGCTGCTACTAGACCTTCCAGGTCAAACCAGAAGGCCTAGTAGTGGCCGGAAGCACTCCGGAGCACCACCACCGCCAGACCTGCTCCCGTTGCCACCGCTGTACCCAAAGCCAGAGCCCTGGCACCACCAGGTAGGTCGAGCTCTGGGTCTGGCAGCGGCAGCAGCAGCAGCAGCAGGTCCAGTGGGTCCAGCGGCAGTGGCACTCCGGAGTGCTTCAGGCCACTTCTAGGCCTTTTGGTTTGACCTGGAAGGCCTGGTAGCAGTCTGAAGTGTTCCGGAACGCTGCCGTTGCCGGACCCGCCACCGACAGACCCAGGGCCAAAGCCCTGGCACCACCAGGTAGGGCAATCCCTTGGGTGGGGGGGTTAAAAAAAAATTATGAGGCTGGGCAGGGTGGGGGGGAGGTGCTTCCCAGTGCCCCTTCCACCCACACAGCCTGGAGGGGGGAGGGAAAACCACCACCTCCCGCCTGAATGGGTTTGGCCCCCCCAAACCTGTTCGGGCCGAACAGGTCGAACCCGGGCAGTTTTGGGTTCAGCCAAACCCCAAACGGGTCAAACACCAAACCCCCCCGGTGTTCGCACATCCCTAATACTGACTGCTATTTGATATCCTGTCTGGGGTCATTAGATTTTATTTAGCTCTCAAAATGTGGTCACACATTGGAAAAAGCTTGGCAACCATTAGTTTATGCCTTCTGCATTTGTCTATGAACATATCATTCAAAAGCTATTCTTTCCTTCAAGTCCCTGGTATAATGAATTAAAAGGTCACTTGGGTAATCATATATGAGCAGAAAGATAATTCCTCTTCAAACGTAATGCTGAAATGGGTATCCACTGCTATCTGATATTTATTTATGTAAGCATATTTGTATGCCTCCCTCTCCTGCACAAGAATCTCGGGGCTGCTAACAGCGTTTTTAAAGCAAAATAATACAGTAAAATACTGTATAGCAACAACAATACAAATAACCCACCATAACCCAAGCAACCCTCACCCATCTCCCTCGGCAAAGGCCCAGTGGAACAGCCAGGTCTTACACTGTTTATGGAAAGAGGGGAGGTCTATGACCAGGCGAACCTCCAATGGGAGGGAGTTCTATAGCCGTGGAGTGGCCACCGAGAACACCCTCCTCATGGTCGATACCCGACCTCAGGTCAGATACCTAACTCTAGCCACCTTCTGTTTCACCAGGAATGGGGCTTTCCCTTCCCTCAGTTAGGGAGCAGAGACCCTGATCGCTGGGGGGAGACCCATCTTCCTTCAGACTTTTACCTAACGAGAATGGAGTCCAGGCCCCAACTGGCCACCCTAGGACTGGGTTTCCTTTCTCTGCCTTCTCATGCAGGTTTTTTCCCAGCTCTGTCCTCACTTCCCAGCCAATATGAAGTGGGATTCATTCCTTTTGCAGTCTAAGGGTATGAGGAGTTGAAGTCCTTCTGATCCCATGGAGAACATAGATTCAGCACCCCATGGAGAATAAAACTGTCTTGAGCTTCAGACAGAGCCCAGGAAATTTTCGTGTGCTTCTGAAACTGCTTCACTGCAGCCCAAATCCACCTACTGTGCCTGACTAAAATGTTCTCATCTTAGGATGGGCTTGCATGTGTGTGTGTGTGTGTGTGTGTGTGCGTGCATGTGTGCATGTGTGCATGCCCACCCGTGCGTGTACACATAGCACAGGGCTACTCTGAGGGCAGGACCTTTTTGTCCCATGGAAATGAGTGGTGAAAGGAAGGGCATACTGCAGTGAAATGAACAACTCCCCTTGCACCTTCTTCCCTTTGGGTAGTCAGAAACACACAGTGGCATAAGCATCTAGTGAACTGGTTACAAGCCCAGGATGATGGGTATTTTCAGACGTTACGAGATCACAGTGAACCACGGTGAATACCCACCTGTGGTCAATGTGTCTCACACGTCTATTTGGCGGCCGCCAGATGTTCGCCACGGTCAATCTGCACATGGGGTCAATTTGAACCACGCTTCCCGGGCTAGCCGGGGGAATGTCCCGGGAAGCGTGGTCAAAAAGATCCCCAGCGGGGACCAAAAAAAAGTAACGTCTGGCCGGTTGCCACGGCACATCCGGCCCGCCGCGGCGGCCGCAGTGGCCCCGCCGCCCGCCCATCTCCCTGGAGAGCGGGCGGTGGGGTGAGTGGAGGGGGCGGGGCCGTGCGGCCGCACGTTGCACCGCGCAGCCCCTCCCCCTCCCAGATTCCCCACCGGGATCCCCCCAGCACATCTGATATGGCGTGACGGGGTGACCCTGGCGGGGAATGAAAGGGTTGTTTTCGGTACGGGGCCAAGCAGCCCCGTAACGTCTGAAATCACCCGATGTAATTAGTTTCAACCTGGAATGGATATTCCTATATTGTTTGTTATGTCTGGTAGAACTAGAGCTGAAAGGGATAGTGAGTTTACTATTACTACTAAAAAAAAGAAAAAAAGAAAAGAAAACAGAGGGGAATGAGATCAAAATGACTGAAACTGATTCTTGACAAAGTGTAAACAGATAGTTCAAATTCACATTTATTAACATCACCTCTAGCTCTCGCCATGGCCATAAGAACAATACAAAACAGGTAAATAATTTTTTTTTAAATATAACAAATACAAAATGTACAAACAACACAAAACCAAGAGAACATCGTAATAATAGGTAGCTAACTCCATCTACATTGTTCTGCCTTATAAGCAAATAAAGCAACTCTGGTAGGGGTGTGCACTTTGTTTTTGTTGATAATGATAACAGAATTCTTCATTTTTGTTATTGTTATTGCAATAACAATAACAAATATAAATAACAAAATCAATAATGATAATAAAAGTCGTTATTGATTTTGCTATTGCCTGGTGGGTGTTTTTGGAGGGAAATGTGGAGAAGGGAGGAGGGAGAAGACATCTCAGGGCCAGAAACAGTGTTGTACTCTTGAGCTGGGCCTGTAATGGAAGGGGACCTGATGGATGTAAATCGTTGGCCTATGAGCAGCACAAGCAAGTCCCCGGCAGTTTCATGGCACCCTGTGATTGCTCAGTGCCTCCTGCCTCCCAGAACGAATCATGGGGACTCTGGGGAACTGCAACCCTTTATGTTGCAGGGCCAAAGCTGTTTGACTTTTGTTCTGTGTTAGTTCTTGATGTGTCAGGTTGCATTTACAGAACTCTGGTGCTTACACTAAAAATCTTCCCTAGCCCTCAGTGTTATACCTTACCTTTCCTTATAACCTTTATTTTACCTTTTTTCTTCCCGTCTGTCTCCCCTGTACATTAGACAGACAGATAGATAGATAGATAGATAGATAGATAGATAGATAATATACCCTAGAGTTTTTTCCTTTCCCCTTCCCCTGTCTGTCTCCCCCTGTCCATAGACAGACAGACAAACAGATACTAGGCTTTTTATTATATATATTAGCATTATAGATAGGATAGGAATAGGACAGAAAGATACTTAGACAGAACACATAGCAGATTGAAGTTTATTGATGATATAGATACTTAGATAGGAATATATTGCATGTAGTATAGGATATTAGGTGTAGGTTTAGGTTAAACATACATATTAGTAATTTTTCATATTGTCATTGTGCACTTATTATTACTACTGCATTATAATGAAAAGGGAGGAAGAAGTTCAACTTCTGAGAAGTCTGGAGCAAGTGTCTGTTGGCACTTCTGCCACTGGTGGCAGCTCAGAACGGAAACAATACCAAAAACAAAATCTTCATTATATTTATTTATTCATTTATTTATTTTGTTCAATTTGTATCCCACCCCTCCTGTGAACAGCTCGGGGCGGCTAACAACTTCATCATAAAAACAATTTTAAAACAGAATATAAACCATCCATATCGTTCAAAATCGATACCAATAATGACATCAATTACAAAAAATGAAATTTTGTTAGTAACAACAACCAAAATGAAAACAACAGTTTGAATAATGAAAAACAAAAACAAAAATGAAGAGCATGGGTCCTTGGTGCACACCTCTAAACTCTGGTAACAGAATCAGAATATTTCTGTTGGAAAAGCCAAACAAGTTTTTCAAAATTTATAAAAATGTATCTAAAATACGTTGCAAATACATATACATTCCTTAAATCTTTCAAAAGTAAACAATCTATAACATAATGAATTATGTCCTCGACAACACCTGAACAAGGACATAATGTTAATTCACTAGGAATATGTAATCTTCTACACAGGGGCGGCTCTAGCATCAGGGCGGCCGGGGCAGTGCCCTTCCGACTTGCTCCAGGCCCCCCTGCGGTGAATCTAATCCTCCCCTTGAATCCCCG
>QEPC01013498.1:9264247-9279329 GCA_003113815.1 Sphenodon punctatus | reverse complement strand
AAAAGTTCATTGGAACACAGCTGAGGAGGCCTCAGCCTGAACCAAGGTACATATAGAAACTGATTCTAAAAATCAATGCATTGGATACAAATTAATACAGTAAAACACAAGTTCAATACATTGAAACAGAAAGTTAATATATTGAAACTCAAAATCAATACATTAGGAACACAGATGGCCAAAAAATATATGCTTATAATAGGAAATACATGACACAGAAAGTTCAGGGTGTAACAGTAAACATCCAGGAGAAATGTGTGTGTAAATACACCCAGTGTCTGGACTGCAACCAAGATAACTCATCCTCTATAATACCATTGGTGTAATTTAATCAAAAGACTGATAATCAGGATGGCCACTTAAATTGGACAAAGCACTTGGAGACAGTTCTCCCCCCCTTCTATTAATGTCATAATGGGCTCAAATTACAAAAAGGTAGATTTCAGTTAAATAACAGGAAGAAGATCCAAACAATAAGATCTGTGTGGGCATTTTTACACACACCTTAAAGTTCCGGATGTTTCAATCTTCTTGGTTTACAAGTCCACAAGTAAATTCCAGATGCATTTTTCACACACACACACACTGCCCTGAGGCAGTTCCGGATGCATTCTTAACACAAACACTGCCCTGAGGCAGCCTAAAGTAGCCACAGCTGTAAACATGACAGGCTGCCATGGAAACCAAGTGACCACAGCTGCCTGGAGCAAAGCAGTTTACCAGGAGAATATTTTACACACAGAAGTTCTGAAATAAGTTCTACGCAGAAGTTCAAAGAGCCAGATGTTTAAGATCTGGGTGGGTGATTTAGACACACAGAAAGTTCAGGATGTAACAGCAAACATGCAGGAGAAATGTGTGTGTAAGAACACCCATTGTAACAAATTGCCTCGGGAGGTCGTAGGCTCTCCATCACTGGAAGTTTTCAAACAGAAGCTGGCTAGTCATCTGTTGGGGATGTTGTAGCTGTGGAATTCCTGTAGTAAATCAGTGTGTTGGAGTAGATGACCCTTGAGGTTCCTTCCAACCCTACAATCCTTTGATTTGAGATAACATTTAATTGGGATGCTCTATTTCCAAATGGGGAACAAAGATTGATTTTCAGAGCAATTACCTGAACCAAGAAGTTGCAAAAGGTGAGTGGACCATCTTAGGCCTTTTTTAAATGAGATTCACCCACTCATGCCCACACAGTGGACATGAGTGGGTGTGTCCCATTTCAAAGTAAAAGTGGGTAGAGGGGCATGTGTGCACACTCCCGTGTAACACACAGCTCCAACCATCTCCACCTATCGCCTCCGCACGGAGCAACCAACAAAAACGCAGGTTGCTCCATGCGGGGGCATGTGTGGGGATACGTGGGGGATGGGCATGTGCCCGTGTGTACCCACGCCCCACACTGTCCCCACAGCAGCACACCCACAGACCACCACCCCCAGCCATGGCACATTTTAAAAGGGCCTTAGATGTTCAGTGAAGGAAACTGGAAGTACACTGTAGTGCACCTTCTAAAGGTGGCAGAAGACAAAGTTAAATATAAAGCATAGAGAGCGCACAGTTGACTCTCATTTTAAATGGTGCATTTAACATCAGTTCAGAATGTGATCGGATTTTATTGGTTTTTTTCTTTATATAGTTTTTTCTTTATTATATTCTTAATAAAAATAGTTCTCGGACAGCTAAATTAGTTCATCAGTTCCCTTAGCCTGCTTGTACCTTAGTTTGAGGGTATCTAGGAGTAGGAGGTGAAGTATATAGTCCAGAAAAATCAGGAGCAGATAATCCCCTTCACTTATAAACCAAGAGTACCTTGTAATGCAAAACCCTTCCTATGCTCACAGAAGTCATTTCCAGGCTGTAGCGTAAAGTGTCTCTCCTACTGAGAACTCTTTGGAATAGATGACTGGTAACCGTCGATAGTGGGGGGGAGGGACACGGGAGTGGGGGCAGGCCAGGGGTTCTAAAAATTGAGGGGTGGGAACCTGTCCCCGCATATGCATGAAGAGATCAGCGTCATTGTGTGCATTTTTGTGCCTTGGCCACTGGGGGAAGAATGTGGTGGTACGAAATCAGTTTAGGACTGTAGTGTGTATGATAATGGAGTGAGCTGCTCAAATCCCTTTGTAAGGGATACTAGAGAATGGAAGGGTTGCTAGGAAAATAGTAGGGAGCCAAGCTCCCACTGACTTGTTACATTCCAGTGACAGCAGGGAGCAGGGGAAAGCAGAGAACTCTCCTCCCAGTGGGTGGGCTGAGCTGAGCTCCAGGAGCATGGCTAGGAGGCAGCAGTTGCAGCAGTTTGTTGCCAGGCAGCAAGCAACAGTTGAGCAGCTCCTGTACTCTGCTGCAGAAGAGTAATGACACCCCATCCCTTCCCCCTGTCCTAAGGAGCAGAGAGAAAGTATCCCCATCTGGGCTGCCCAGCTGGCAGCCTAAGTTATCTGAAATTTAGTAGAGGATGGAGCTATTGCTGTAAGGACATGTACTCTACAATAATTATGCCCATGTTAAAACCTGAATAATTGGTTCAACACTGATAAAACAGTTTAGTTTTCTATGTGTGAATGTGCCTTTACTTATGATATTTTTACATTTCCTAAGGTATCTTAATAAACAGGTTCTACTCTACTAGATATTTTATAAGCCCAGGATATTGCATCGTAACATGTGCATGCAGGCTTCATCATGCCTCTACTATCCATAACACAAATTTCTATTTTGCGTTTTGCTGCAGGTCTAATAACATGTTCCCTGCAGTGAGGTCTGTCAGAAACATGCCCGAGACTAGGAATGTTGTTGATTATGGAATGAACTTGGTCAGCTAATGTAACTCTTAAATCTATAGGTCTGCAGCTGTCACAACCAACACATGGACATTGGTAAAGGTAATATCTTTGATGACGGGTTGCTAATGACTTGTAATTAGACAGACACGAATCCAGGACAACTGAGAGGCAGATGGTACTGTTAATAAACAGTGGTGAGGCAGTATTCACATTGCTTTACTTAGGGCTGCTTCCATCCAGAAGCCCCTGGCCAAAGCCATCCCAAATGCACTCTGCTACATGATTCAACTGTTATGGAGATTGGGAGAAAGCTCCGCTACTCTGTGGCGCTTTCTCCCAATCTTCATAACAGATGAAGGTTCAAACTGTTGTCTTGCCCAGGTCTAAAACTCAATATGTTGGGCCTCATTCCAGCCCTGGAATGCACACCCTTCTGGGGCCTACTACTGAACCCATAGCCTAAGCATCCAGGCCCAAAAGAGTCAGACTCTTCCAGGACCTGACCCTAGTCTGGGTGACCATGCCCCCTACAGAGTGCCATGGCATCATGATACTCTGTAAGGGATGGGGAAGGGGACAGGATAACATATCTTCCTGTCCACTTTCCGATGTGGCTCTCTTTTTATGGAGTTCTGTGACATCATGGCACTCCAAAGGGGGTAGGACTTCCCGTGGTTTGGGATCAGGGTCCACGCCAAGCCAGACAGGCACAGGTGGGTAGCATGCCTGACTCAAACCTGACCCCAGGGGACAAGTCAGGTAGCACTGGGCTCAAGTCAGGCTCCAGTCATCTCATTCAAATGTGCATGCAGATGGCCACCATCAGAGTGAATAATCATCTTGAAATGGACTTTCTTTGATTAGGCTGTTTTGTCTGTTGGCAATGAGCAAGTTCACTTAGAGAGAGAGGCCTGCATCCCATCCTCTAATGCTCAGGGAGCAGGGAACTTGCAAGAGTTAGAGGACCACCACAGTAGGAGAAACGGATCCCTTCCCTCAATGAAGAGAAGGAATAGGGCTGAAATGAGCAGCTAAATTGCTGCTTGTGAGAAAATAGACCTGAAATGAAAAATCTCTTCAAGCACTGCTTCAGTTGGAAGCAGGGCATTCACTGAGATTCATGCAAAACAGAAACTTACCGGCTTTCTCACCATTTTTCAATATTTTTCACACATCGAATGGGGCTGCCATGGGCTGATCCCATACCCTGTGTATGGAGAGCTGTGGAACTGAAACTTTTCTGGCTAAGTACCAGAGAAGTGCTGGGAATTGCCAAAAGTACTGTCATAAAACTGTCATAAAATTCCTGGAAAGTAACAAAAAAAGTCCCAGAAAGCAACGAAAAACTGATAAAAAGTCTTGGAAAGTGCAGGAAATTGGCAGAAGCACAGAAACATCAGAAACTGACAAAGTGCCAACAGACTCTCACAAGCACTCCCGAAAGGTTGATATTTCCCTTCACAATGGGAACACTTGTTCTTATCCCAGCCCTAGAGAGAAATTTCACCGTATCAGGAACTGGGATCAATTTGCCAACCAGTTCCAGATACCAATGTGATTTCTCATTTTTCGCAATACTGTGAGGTACTGCCCCAATTTACCGACCTTCTGCTTACTGCTTACCACAGTAGCCTGCCCCTTAACCTCTACTCTAGTGCCTCCAATCAGAACTGTTGTTCTCTGTTGTTTCCTTTGCTTTGACCAATCTACAGCTGGATTGCAGATTAGTGAAGGAATCTACATACCAGCCAATGAGTGACAAGGAGGTACATGGGGAAATGGAGTGCAAGCAATGTACTATTGCATCAGTATTACCTCTTGGGATTTGAAATGGACAGCAAAGCAGCAAATAGCAAAGCGGTAGATGAGATTCCAGTAAGCAGAAAGTCGGTAAATCGAGAAAAGAAATGTCAATCAAAACATTACTTAGAGATTCTTGATTCGACCAATACAGTATCAGGAACTGGGATTTCAATGAGATTTCCCATTTTGCAAAATATCATTTCAACCCTAGGAAGGAGCTCCGTGAGAGAACCACTGCTCAAGCAGTCAGTTCTCTGGATTGTCCCCATATTACCCCTACTGCTCCAATGGCAGAGCATCATGGACTAACAAGAATGGCAAGGCCCATACAGAGAAGCAGCAGCCCAAGTGGTCAAACATTTGGGTGGGTTATTCCCTCCAAGGCCCCCACCATGTCAATACTTCATTTAGATTAAAAATATATTTATGATGGATATTATTGGGGGGAACGTGTGTGTGTGTGTGTGTGTGTGTGTGTGTGTGTGAGAGAGAGAGAGAGAGAGAGAGAGAGAAAGAGAGAGAGAGAATGCTGCATATGAATTTGCAGAATAGGAAGGGTGAGAGTAAAATCTGAAGTGCTTTGAGAAACTTTCAATTAAACTGAAGCACTGCACCTTTTCAACAAGTCATTTCCTTTTGTTATTTGACCTGAAAGAATTATGATTCTTACTAGATTCCACTAGTACTGGAACAAATATTTGCTGACAATATCATATTTGATGAATTCACCATCTTCAAATCAAGTCTTCTGAAAGGGGTACAAAGCACTATTTGTTCCCGCAGTGTGAAAGAAGGCAAGAAACACAACTGATTGGGTGAAACATGGCCACAACTCTTTATTAAAACTTAACTTCAATCTGATGAAAAGGGGGGGGGGAGAATAACCAAGGCAAAACCACCCCCAAACAGTCACCAGGTCCAGCCAAACCAAAGTAGCCTGTGGGAACCACCACTCACTAATGTACGATCAGGACCCCCTATGGCAGAGTCCGTAGGGAGGGGTAAGCACATGCCCCAGCTAGGGATAGGTGCTATCCTATATAGCCAGAGCAACTTAGTCAAACCCCCAAGGGTCAGAGCCAAATCTTTGGGTCACGCATCCCCTTATCAGCAGCAACTCCAACCCCCCACCTCACAAGGAGGTGCCTCAATTAGAATCCCTTTCACCATTCCACTTCCTGTTCCTATACCAGCCCTAGATCTCTGAGTTGCCACAAGATTCATGCTTCAGATGAACACACGCAACAGTTACTTAACTCATAACCAATGGTGATGGCACTAGATGTAAGATGGGGGGGAAAACTGCTGGAAGGCCATGCCAATCAGCCTGGCAAGGAAAAAATTCCTTCCTGGCCCTAACAAAGGTATAACCAGTGATGCTCCTAGTGCCAGTCCAAGAGGGTGGATGGATTGGTGGGAAATCCAGGCTCAGCCCTCCTGCATCTGTACATTGCCACCCTCCACTTCTCTCTTTAAGAAGGGTGGAAAACAGAGCACTATGATTAAGTTCCCTGCCACACAGAAGCCCTGAATGGGTCAATAACCCCAGTTTTAAACTGGTGCATGTGCCTTAAACCCCTTCTTTGCCCGAGGCCTGGCTATGCCTACCCCTGCCACCTTCATTCTCAAAGGCGTGTGGGGACAAGGCTCTTTCTCACCACAAGTCCCCTTCACCGGCGCAATGGCAGTGACGGGGTATTTGTCGAGCCCCCATCATGAGAGGGGGCTCAGACCAGAAGTAAAGGAGGGGCCCGGCACTGCACATTAGAGTGCGTCTTGTTGGGGAAGGAGGCCCAGCAACCGGCTGGGAGCGCATGCGCAGAGCCGACATGCTAAGGAATTGAACAGGCCCGCCCTTTGTAGGAAGGGTGGAGCTGTTCTGGCCGCGTGGAGCAGCATTCGGTCCAGGACGTGTCAGCCTAACCTCGTCATTGGCAAAAGTCGAGATGGGTCACACAAAGAAGAAAGGAGCGGCCGTGAAGAGGAAGAGTCAGCCACAGTGGGGCCAGCCCCTGACAACCACTAACCCTGAGGGCGGGATTGTAAGGGGATCGGAGGGGGATGCGGCCCCATCCAGGACTGAGCTAATGGAGCGCCTCGCTGTATGCGAGGCCATGCTGTGGGCCCATGGCCCAGCCCCGGCACAGGCAACCTCACAGGCCCCAGCAGGCACCCCCAATCTGGAACAAGCCCCCCTAGGTGGGGGGCATGGCTGACAGGGACATAGTGGGGCCTACGGGCCCTCCCCAGGCCAGGCCCAATGGAATGTGGAGGCACAGCGATCCCTCTCCCCCCGATGGATGGACTTAGGTGGGGCACTAGGGTGGTTACGCCCCCCCTGACCGCTTCAGGGAAGATGGGGGAATCAGGGTCCACAAGAATGATAGGCAGATCCAGGCAGGTTCAAGTGGGGCCCACAAGGGATGGGATAAGTGAACCTCCTTCCCAATAGGTGGGGTTCAGACAGGAGGCCCCTATCCCCAAACATAAGCATGGGCAGGCGAATCGGGAGAGGAGAGGTGACATAGTGGCTCAGGCACAATATGTGGCCATCCCGATGGCCCCGATAGGGACACCTGGACACATGGGGGCCCAATTAGATCCACTGGGGGTCCCTGGCCTGGCCCACTACTGAACCCAGAGGGTGGGGAAGTTACCTCCTGCTGCACTGGGAGCCCCGGCAAAAACCCCAGGTGACAATGAGCCCGGTGGGACATCCTTTTCACCAGATTATGAACCCCCAGTGTCACGGAGGTGAGTGGAAGGATCTGACCAAGAAGGGACGAGCACTGACTATCCCATGTGGCAGAGGTTCATCGCTCTGGAGAACATGCTTCGGGGGGGAGGGGCACCTGGGCAGGAAGAAAGGAGAAGTGCTGTGAGACCCAACAGGAGCGGACCACAGGTCGAAGTTGCACATGGTCAGGCCAACACACACGGGGGGCAGGCATCCGCCACCATGGGGAGGGTGGAATGGTCCCCCATTAGTATGGAGGAGACAGGAACAACCTTCAGTGAAAAGGGGCAGACGGTCCCACATAGGCCCACACAAGAAGAAGCGAGTAGTCAGACAGGGTTGAACCAACCAATGCCGGCTGCATGGTCGCAAGACCCTGCAGGGCCATGGCTGTTGAAGGTAAACAGAGCTTGGGCATGGGTCTTCCCAGCTATGCCTCCAGCGGGAAGGACCAGGGTGATCTCGTCATCCCCAAGTTGCAAACCAGCAGGGAGCGTGATTACCGGAACACCTCCACTTCCCCCACACACACACCTGGACTGAACCCAGTACAACCCGGGATCAGGGCTGGAACTTCACCGGTGATCCGCCCACCTGGTGGGGTTATAGCAGATGTAGCAGCTCCATTTGGGAGCCACTTAACGATGGCAACCAAAGAAAAGATATGGTGCGGGGAATATGTAGATCTGTATGTGCCGTTGTTTAGTGACCTGATAGTGGATCATTCTGAACCAGAAAACGAGAAAGACAAAGAAAAATTTCGGCGCCCCAAAGCCGACAGGAATTGGGCAAACTGGACCTCCGCATTCACAATATATATGGGGGTCATAATGCAGGCAGATCCCGGGCACGGTTAGGAACTTCATAAATATGCGGACGTAGTCTGCACTCCGCAGAGCCCACGGGACTGGTCCCCCAGGTTCTTGGCTGTGCTATGACGAAGCATTTTGTCATCGGGCGGCCAACACGCCGGGCCTGCGTTGGGACAACCACGCCCCAGATATATGGCTGGAATGCATGGTTGATGCCACGAAGGCACCCAGTCAGAGAGCAGGCACCCCCTAGTATGAGGAGGCGTAGCTCTAGCTAACGAACCATACTTGGGGGAAAGTCGTAGAAGGGGACAAGGTGGACCCAGCCTGTGCTGGGAATTCAACAAAGCAGGCCGGTGCAATCGTCAGCAGTGTAGGTTTCAACACGTGTGCTCCAGTTGTGGGAGGAGGGGGGCATCCTGAGAACAGGGTCGGGAGGCAGAACCAGCAAAGCAAACTAGGGAACAGCCCCAGGGTCCCGCCCTCAAAAAGGGGCCGACACCAATTCTGGTTGATGCCCTGGAGAAGGCCCTACAAGCGCACCCCAGTAGGGACAAAGTAGATATGTGGTGCAAGGTTTTAGAAAGGTTTCATAATACCAGCTGGCCCAGTACAACATCTAGCACACATTAAAAACCGTAAATCCATAGCGGGACGCGAAGACCAAGTAAAAAAGAAAATTGAGAAAGAGGTGGCTGAAGGCAGAGTCGTAGACCCTTTCCAACGCCCCCCTATGCATGACCTGGTCTTGTCTCCCTTGGGGATAGTACCCAAGAAGGCCCAAAGAGAATTCCGGATGATCCATCACCTGTCCCACCCTCGGGGTGCCTGGGTAAGTAATGCAATACCGAAAGAACTGGCAATGATCAGGTATGCATCCTTTGACCTGGCGGTCGAGAAGGCAAGGAATATGGGAAAGGACACACTGTTAGCTAAGTGTGACGTCAAATTGGCGTTTAGATTGCTCCCAGTGCACCCCAGTAGTTTTCACCTCCTGGGTTTTCAATTCGAGGGTAAATATTATTACGACCAGGCGATGCCTATGGTGTGTTCCATTTCCTGCTCAGCATTTGAGCGATTCAGTTCTTTAGTGGAATGGATCTTCAAACAACAGTGGGGGGGAGGCAACTTGACCAAATACTTGGACGATTTTTTGATTATAGCCCCCCCCCCCAGGTTGGTGGAATGCACAACGCATTGCAACTGTTCCAGGAGATGGCTGACGAATTAAGAATTCCCCTTGCTCCTGAAAAGACGGAGGGCCCAACTACAACAATCACTTATTTGGGTATAGAACTGGATACCGAATCAAAATTGTCCAGGCTGCCCCAAGGTAAATTAGAAGACTTAAGAAAAAAGATCTGGGAAAGCATGCACTCCCAAAAAATCACTGTTCGATCCTTGCACTCCGTAGTTGGCAGCCTCAATTTTGCATTCCAGGTCATAGCACCCGGCAGAGCATTCCTGTCCAAATTGTACGGGAAACTGAGGGGAAAGCTGCAACCTCACTATAGGATCAGAATTATGCATGATATGAAGCAGGACCTCAACTCATGGCTGGAATTCCTGGCCGAATATAACGGCGTGAGATTTTGGAGAGAGAGGTGCTTGATACGCTGTGACCTTCAGGTGCACTCTGATGCCACCGGAGGCGCGGGGTTTGGGGCGTACTTTAGGACGCGATGCCGGGCCTTGGCCACTGAGGTGGCACGAGACAGGGGTGATGAAGGACTTAACATTTTTGGAGCTGTTCCCCATAATGGTAGGATAGAAGATCTCACATGGACACCCAAAGCATTGATCTTGAGGTTGAGGCATTCAAAGACTGACCAGAGGAGATGGGGAACAAACATCAAATTGTTCGAATGTGGGCAGGAAGGAATATGCCCAGTCGAACAAATGAGGCGGTACTTAGCAAAACGCCCAAGGTTAGCAGGAATATTATTTAGACACAAGCTAGGGTCCTCTTTGACAAGTTATCAATTCAATGCGGTACTTAGGGCCACATTGTCCAGGTCAGGTTTCTCCCCAGGCGAGTTTGGGTCCCACTCTTTCAGGATAGGGGCCATCACAACTGCAGCGGCAGCAGGTTTGCCACCAGAGGCGATTAAGGAAGTTGGGTGGTGGCATTCGGGTGCCTTAAGGAGTATGTGCAGCCTTATCGGTAATAACCACTTGTTTCTCCTGTGCCCAGGAACTAGGTGCCCCATGGTGGAGGAGCGAGTGGTGCGGATCGTGGGCCAGCCTGGTGCATTGGGCCAACAAGGCTGCTGCAGAGACTGATTGGGGCCTCCAACTGGGTCTGGGTGACAAGGCAACTATTAAGTGGTATGGAACGGGAGGGATGAGATGGAGCCATTTGCTCCCGAGGTTGCTCCCGAGGGTTTGAGAGGGAGGGGCACCGCATTTATTAGTAGTTCATTTAGGGGGAAATGATATTCCCGCTAAGAAAGGAGTTAACTTAATAATTAGAATTAAGCAAGACATATTGAAGGCTAAGAGATTGTTTAAAGATGTTCATTTAGTTTGGACTAGTTTTGTTCCTAGACTTAAATGGGTCAGGGCTAATAAACCCGCCAAAGTGGATAAAACAAGGAGGAATATTAACAGGGAAATCGCAAAATGGATAGAGGGCATAGGGGGATCGATCCTACACCACAGGGAAATCATATATGGACGCACTGATTTGTTCGTGAGGATGGAGTGCATTTGTCCATGGCAGGAAATGAATTATATTTGGCAAGTCTGGTCCAAGCCTTGAAGGAACTGTTGAGTGGATAGGCGGTGGGTGTCTGGGGATGCCGGAAATGGCTCCCCCTTTATGGTGGGGGTCCAGTATGCTATAGTAGGTTAAATAGGTTAGAATAGGATAAGATTAGTCATCTCCTTAAGAGATGGGGAGGTGACACCCAGTGCCAGGTGGAGGCAGCATGCACTGGGGTTATGCACTGGGAAGGGTACTGCAGTTGGGTCAGTATGTACATGCACTGTCTGCTGACTTAGCGGGTACTCACCTCCTTACTCAAGCCCACAGTTGGGATGCTCCCCTTTTCGGACAGAGCCAGGGTGCTGTCGAAGGGGATCTTTGTTTTGAGGGTGCTGACACGGGAGGGCACATCCCGATCAGTACTAAGTTAATAAAAAATTAAGTAGCTAGCATACTGGACCCATATTGCTGGAGCAATCACCTACCGTCTTGATGATTACGTTGAATAAAGAGTGTGGCAAGTTTTAAACCAACTTTTGGTCTCTGTTTCTCATTGGGGAGTGCGACGACAAGTGCGGGGGGAGGAGGATTTTGTCTGATTCATTCACTTATTCTCTATGGGTTTTCAAAGTTTCTGGTTTTTCCATTTTTTAAGATAATTTTTTGTTCAGATATTTTGTTATTCAACCAAATATTTGATTGAATGACTGAATAAAAATGACCAACCCCAACCTGTGGAAAAACAGGGGGGTTTAAGAATATGCTAATATTCTTTCTGATGTGACTATTATTCAGTCAATTTGGAATACTACCCGAAAATACAAATAATACTGGCAACAGGAGATCAGCTATTTTTTTTTTTCAACATTAACAATTACAGCTTCCACAACATACTAAAGAACCTTCTGGGAAGTGTAGTTCAAGCTAACTCTGGCTCAGATTTTCCAGACTTTGAGTTCTTGGTTGTGAATAGAGCTGAAACAAGTTCCTGCAATTGCAAAAACATACATACCCACTGGAATTACGGTACCTGATTCAACCTGGTAACATCGGGTATTAATCAGTGCCTGATTGGTGTCTGATGGGCTGCCCAAGGTACTGATTTGCTAACTTCCCATACTGATTTACCAACCTCCTATAATGATTGACTGGTTTTCCATTACTGAAACTGGTCAGCAACTCAGTAATGGTAATACCTGACATTTCAGGTAATCAGGCGCCTGAGTCAGGCATCCAACAGACTTCCTGAAATTGCAGCTATTACCCATGGATAGCAAATATGATACCCATTTCAGCTTTATGAAAATACTTCCCATACTTGAATTTTGCTGCCCTACCGAGAGAAAAAGTGGCTTAGGGAGGTATGAACTATCCCATTCCTTTGAGTGCAGCATTAACTCTCAAGCTTCATGCTGTTTTGGAATAAAATACCAACCTTCTGCTCTACTTCTCTTAGGGGAAAAATAACCTAACTTGTGGAGCTAAGCAAGAGTTGCTGGATTAGGTTTAGAGCTGAAAAGAATACCTGCAGCAAATACCAAATGCACAGAATGATAGAGTTGGAAGGAACCACAAGGGTCATCAAATCCAACTCCCTGCTTCAATGCAGACTGACTACAAATTAGACAAATTTGACCATTTTAAAATCATTTTGACAAACCCGGATGCAAAATACTATGTAGGACCTACTTCGTTTTTAGATTCAGATATTCATTTATTTTGTGTTTTTGTATTTTGCTTACCCCATTATTTCATTTGCTTCCATTCCTTTGGTACTTTATTTGTGGTAGTTTGCTCCTGTCATTCCAGCATAGTAGTGTGCATTAGGATGGTGTACAACAATGCTATACTGTTGCACAATGGTACCAAAATGAATTATTTATTATTTTTATTATTAACTGTTTATATAGTGTCAGCAATGTACCTGGCACTGAGTAATCATTCATTAGAGACAGGTTCCTGCCCTGAGGAGCTTACAATCAAAGACAAGGGAAGGGAGACAAGGGAAAAAGAAACAAGGAGAGACAGGGAAACTTCTGCAAAGTTGAGAAGTCAGATGTGAATGTGCTTAGCTTAACAACAGAGGCCGTTTTGACATAGACAGGGTGGGAGAGTGTTTTGGCACAGTGGGTGTAGGTGGGTGTGTGCCCATTTACATGGACACACACACCCCTACACCTATTTCCACCCACGGAGCATCCTCCGTTCTGTTGGAGGGCTCCGTGGGTGGAGCTGGGTGTGCGGCAGGTGTTGGTGGGTGTGCGGTGGGAGCACGCACGCACAAACAACCACCACCCGCGATGTTTACATGGGTGCACACCTGCCACACACCCATCCCCCCACCCACTGGTGGCCATATACATGGACTCCCCCCTCCCCCCACCGCACAGCCGCCCGAACACAGAGCAGTGAAGGGGGGAGTTTGTGTAAAAATGGTCAGAGTGAAGTGACCGAAGTACCAAAATCAAAGTATCGAAACTACCCAAGTATCTGAAATACCAACATGAAATAAATAAAATAAAGTAAATGAAAATACCAAATCAAAGTAAATGAAACTATGAATATGAAAATATTGTGTGGGTGTATCTGAAAATATTAATATACTTTGCAAAGATGTTTTCCCATATTGGTTTCAGTTCCAGTTAAGTTTCTCCTCCCTAGAATTTGCACCTTCTGTTTTGTTTTTAGTTTCTTTGTTCGTAATTACATATAAGTATCTCTTTCCAAGTTACAGCCTGTGCATACTACAGACAGG
This sequence comes from Sphenodon punctatus, assembly GCA_003113815.1. Taxonomy (NCBI): domain Eukaryota; kingdom Metazoa; phylum Chordata; class Lepidosauria; order Sphenodontia; family Sphenodontidae; genus Sphenodon; species Sphenodon punctatus. Next base: position 9,265,729 of record QEPC01013498.1, on the reverse strand, counting down.
AACAGGATGACTCATGTTTTTTAGCCAACTTGCAGAGAAGCATTTATGTACTGAAATCACAGCTAGTTACTTTTATTTGCCTAAATCCATGTCTCCCTGTCCAATTCCACTCAGTGTGATATTTGATATAGAAAAGGATTTACTACTATCGTGAACATATGGAAAAGTTTGGGAGCATTTCAGGACAGTGTTTTCCAATCTTTTCTACATCCAGGACTGACAAACTAATTCTAAAACAACTGATGGACTGTTTGGGTGAAGAGCACCATTCAACCCTTCCCCCCTTCCCCATATACACAGCAGAAGCAAGTTGTGAAGGCTACCGGTGATGAGTTGTGAAGGCAACTGGCTAGCCTCTCCAGTTCTAGAACCGTGAATGGCTAGAGGACTGGAAGGAAGTTCCAACCGGATTTTGGCTTCCAACTCTCCTTCCACTGGAGGAGACAGATGCCAACTAGACAAACAGTTTACAGAAGAGAGAGGACAGGTAGAGCTGTCACTGTGGGTAAAAACAAATGAGACAGTGGTGTGGAGGTTCCCCGGGCTGCCCCAGGGCAGAAAAGCATGGCCACCACTCCCTGGGTTGCTGAACAGCATGGAACAAACGTGCCTGCAACCTGGGCAGCCAGAAAGTCATCCCACTGCTGCCACCACCCAGCCTCTGGTAGGGCAAGGGGACACAACAAATGTATGGGCAGCTGGCTCCAGTCCCGGCCAGCTCACAGTGCCCTGCCTCCACCATGACATGCAGACACATGACATATGTCTGACTGACATCAGAAAGGGGGATGTGGTGTTAGTTGTAAAGGGAAGAAGGGCCATCAGAAGGCACTGAGCTGGGAGGCTTGAGCTGTGCAACAGGAAATATATCTCTCTACCCTCAACATGGTATCCAGGCTTTCTGTTAACTGCTGCCTACCTGCCCTGGAGCAGTAGTGGGCCCACATCTGGTGGCACAGGACTGCAGGAGTGTGTGAATCCCAGGGCACAGCAGGCCAACATCACATCTGTTAACATCCTAAGTGAGCCATTCCAAATCCATACACATGTAAAAATTTGGCTGTGGACCAATGCTAACCTCCAGATCAACGGTTTGGAATCACTTCCTTACGATGAACTGTTCCCCCCCTCCTCCCCACAAATTGTGGAATAGTGTTTCTCCATTTAAGAATGTGATATCAAGTGCAGCTATATGGCTCCAAAACAAGGGCTTTGAAGAAACAATCTCAGCAGCATATAAATAGTTTTGACAGTCAATGTCTAAGAAAGCTGTTCAATGTTTTTTTTATTTATTTATTTATTTATTTATTTGTAGATTTATACCCGCCCCTCCTGAGAACAGCTCGGGGCAGCTTCCAACAAAAAAAATATAAAATACATATAAAACCATTTAAAAACACATCAAAAATACATAAAATATTAAAACAGGGCCTGGGAAACATTTAAAACAATAAAATAGGGTAAGGAAGCTAAAACCCCATT
>QEPC01013498.1:9226127-9264147 GCA_003113815.1 Sphenodon punctatus | reverse complement strand
CTCACAGCGGGCCCGGGACAAGTCCCCATCCAGGCGGAGGGAGGCCGGACTCACCAGCCCCCGCACCACCCGAAAGAGCTCCGCTGGACGTGACTCTTTACTCTTCCATTTTTATAAAATCATGTGCCTTTCAACCATCAGGGCCCTTATAAACCCGAGACTTTGGGGAGGAGTCAAGCTCAGTTTGGCAGCTAACAACCTCAGGATATAGTTTTCAGGACAGGTTTGGCTGCTGAAACTGATCACCATTTTAACTCTCACATCAATCTCTTTCCATAGCTGTCTAAATGCTGGACAGCCATATAGCATATGCATTAGGGTCCCTTTTTCTTTATTACAATGCCAGAGGGTAAGGCATTCATTTTGTGCAATCTCTGTGGTTTCCAATACATTTTGCACAGCATATTTTGTTGAATCAAGCACAACCTAACCCAGTTGCACCAGTGGCTATGAATATTTATCACCAACTCCATCTGGTAAGGAGGCTGCTGCTTTTTGTTTCTGATTTGGATTTGGCCACTGTCATCCATGCTTTTATCACCTTGAGGCTGGATTACTGCAATGCACTCTGCATAGGGCTGCCCTTGATGACTGTTTGGAAGCTGAAGCTGCTGCAGAATGCAGCGGATGGGCCCCTTTTGGGGGATGGATCAACGGGAGCACATTATACCGGTGCTCCGGAGTCTGCACTGGCTACCAATTGCTTTTCGGGCACAAGGTGCTGGTTTTGACCTTTAAAGCCCTAAATGGCCTGGGATTCATGTACCTGAAAGACTGCCTGCCGTACCATGATCCATCGCAGCCCCCACTGTTGGCTGGGGCACCCTCCTGTGAGTTCCCCCTGTTACTCGATCATTTGACCGGGGGGTGCAGGAGGGCATTCTAAGTTATTGCCCCTGTGTTGTGGAACTCCCTTTCCCTGGAGGTTCATCTAAGTCTGGGTCTGAGCATCTTTCAAAGGTGGTGTAAAACCTTTCTTTGTAAAGCATTTGGCAGGTGGGAATAGGGAGAGGGATTAGATGAGAGGTTGTTGGAGGGCTGAGGTGGGTTTGGGCTTGTGGGGGGATTGTATTTTAATGTCTTTTAACTGTATTTTGTAAGCTGCCCTGAACCTTCGGGGAAGTGTGGGCTTTAAATGTTAATAAGTTATTATTATTATTATTATTATTATTAAACATTTATAAAGCGCCAGTAACAACCTGGCGCTGTACAGAACATATAATCAGCTGCGGTCCCTACCTGTGGCTTACAATCTAAAAGACAAGGAGGGGGAGACAAGGAGAGGGGACAGCGGGAGAGACATGGGAGAAGACAAACAAACATTCAGGCGGATGCGAAGTCTCAGGTGCGTGTACTTGGCTTGGTTACAAGGTGGTCGGTAGCAGCAGTCAGCAGAGGAGGGCTGACAGTAAGAGCAAGGGGAAAGACTAGAGGGCATTGGGAAAGGCAGCATGGAAAAGGTGGGTCTTGAGGAGGGATTTGAAGGAGCGGAGGGAGGAGGCGAGGCGGATGTCGGCAGGGAGGGAGTTCCAGGCATGCGGGGCAGCGAGGGAGAAGGGACGAAGGCGGTTGGGCGAGCAGGAGAAGCGAGGGAGAGCGAGGGAGGGGACAGCGGAAGAGCGGAGAGCGCGCGCAGGAGCGCGTAGGGCGATTAGGTCCGAGAGGTAAGGGGGAGCTTGGTCATGGAGCGATTTGAACGTGAAAACCAGGAGTTTGAACAGGATACGTTCAGGAAGGGGGAGCCAGTGAAGGGAGAGGAGGAGAGGCGTCACATGGTCGAAGCGACGGGCAGAGTGAATGACCTTGGCGGCAGAGTTTTGGATCGCCACAAGGGGGGACAGGTGGGAGCGAGGGAGGCCAGCAAGGAGGAGGTTGCAGTAGTCGAGGCGAGAGATAACCATGGCATGAACAAGGATTTTGGCCGAGGAGACAGATAGAAAGGGGCGAATGCGGGCAATGTTGAGGAGAGCGAATCGGCAGGATTTGGCCACAGAGTCAATGTAAGGTTTAAAGGAGAGGTGCGTGTCAAAAATGAAGCCCAAGCTGCGGGCACGGAGAACAGGACGGATGGTGACCCCATCAATGCAGACGGTCAGGTCAGAGGGAGAGGAGGGGGATGGAGGAAAAATGAGGAGTTCAGTCTTGGCCATGTTCAGTTTGAGTTGGCGTCGGGACATCCAGGCGGAGATATCAGAGAGGCAGTCGACGAGGCGTGAGCGGACAGAGGAGGAGAGAGAGGGGGTAGAGAGATAGAGTTGGGTGTCATCAGCATAGAGATGGTATTGGAACCCGTGGGAGGCAATAATTTCACCAAGGGACCGGGTGTAGATAGAGAAGAGGAGAGGGCCAAGGACAGAACCTTGGGGAACCCCAACCGAGAGGGGAAGGGAGGGGGAGGTCGACTCGGGGAGGGAGACATTAAAGGAGCGGTCAGAGAGGTAGGAGGAGAACCAGTCAAAGACAGAGCCACGGAAGCCCAAAGAGTAAAGCGAGTCCAAGAGGAGCGAGTGGTCGACAGTGTCAAAGGCAGCAGAGAGGTCAAGGAGGACAAGAACGGAGTAGTGGCGCTTCGATTTAGCGACAAGTAGATCATTGGTGATCTTGGCCAGGGCAGTTTCAGTAGAGTGGAGGGGGCGGAAGCCGGACTGGAGAGGGTCCAGGGAGGAGTTGGCAGAGAGGAGGTTCAGGCAGCGGGAGTAGACGACACGTTCCAGGAGCTTCGAAGCAAAGGGAAGGAGGGAGACCGGCCGGTAACTAGAGGGATCGAAAGGGTCCAGGGTAGGCTTTTTGAGGATGGGGGAGACAGTGGCATGTTTGAAGGCAGAGGGGAAGGAGCCTGTGGAAAGGGAGAGATTGACGACATGCAGAAGGGGGGGAGCGACAGTGGGAGCAATAGAGGTCAGGAGGCGGGAGGGGATCGGGTCAAGGGGGCAGGTGGAGGGGTTGGATGAAGAGAGAAGAGCAGAGATTTCCTGGAGAGAGGCAGGAGGGAAGGATGCGAGGAGGGAGGGGGGCGGGGGGCGGAGGGAGGCAATATCCCGACGGATCTTGTCAATCTTGGAGGTGAAGAACGATGCAAGATCCTGAGCAGCAAGGGAAGAGGGCGGAGGAGGGCAGGGGGGTTTGAGAAGGGAGTCGAAAGTAGAGAAAAGGCGGCGAGGGTCGCGGGAGAAAGATTCGATCCTAGAGGCATAATAGCGCTGCCTAGCTAGGGAGATAGCCGAGGAGAGGGAGGAGAGGGAGAATTTGTAATGGAGGAAGTCAGGGAGGGAGCGGGATTTGCGCCAGAGGCGTTCGGCAGCCCGGGCGCAGGAGCGGAGGTAGCGGATGGCAGGGGTAAGCCAGGGGCGGGGGTCGAGGGGGCGGACGGGGCGAGCAGAGGGGGGGGCAAGAGAGTCAAGGGTCGAGGAGAGAGAAGCGTTGAGAGCAGAGACAGCAGAGTCAGGGGAGGAGGAGGCGAAAACGGGGGGGAGAAGGGGGGAAAGATGTGCGGCAAACTCCGAGGGAGTAAGGGCCTGCATATTGCGGAAGGGGCGCATAGAGGGGGAGGCGGAGGGGGGTCGGTGGGAAAGGCTGAAGGAGCCGAGGAAGTGATCAGAACTAGGGAAGGGGTCAAAGGAGAGGTCAGTTAGAGAACAGTTTCGAGTGAAGACGAGGTCGAGGGAATGGCCGTCAGTATGAGTGGGGGAGTCGGTCCAGAGTCGGAGATTAAAGGAGGAAGCGAGAGAGAGAAAGCGGGAAACAGAGGGGGCGGAGGGCGTGTCAACGTGAATGTTGAAATCACCAAGGATAAGAGTGGGGATATCATCGGAGAGGAAGAAGGTGAGCCAGGATTCAAAGTCCGGGAGGAAAGAGGAGAGGGAACCCGGGGGGCGGTAGATGACAGCAACCCGAAGGTGTAGAGGGGAGTATAAGCGCACAGAGTGGGCCTCAAAGGAAGGGAAGGAGGAGGAGGGGGGAGGGGAGAGGGTTTTGAATTGGCAGTGCTTAGCAAGGAGCAAGCCCACACCACCACCCAGGCCCTCAGGGCGGGGGCGGTGAGAGAACGACAGGCCCCCGGAGGATAGAGCAGCCGGGGTAACAGAGTTGGAGGGCGTGATCCAGGTTTCCGTAAGAGCCAGGAGTTGAAAGGGGCGAGAGAGGAAGAGATCGTGGATGAAGGGAGCTTTAGCCACGGACGAGCGGCAGTTCCAGAGGGAGCAGGAAAAAGGCAATTGGTGTTTGGGAAGGCAGGGGATGCGGATGAGGTTGGGGGATGGGGAACGGCCGGGTTTGCGGGGCGGGAGTCGTGCACTGGCCTCGTATTGGCCACAATGGTCTGTGGAACACCTGGGTGTCGCGGGTTTGGGCCTAGGGGGAATGGGTAAGGGGGGATGAGGGTGGGGAGGGGGGATGGGCGTGGGTGAGAATAAGGGGTAGGTTGGCTGGAGAAAGGCCGCTGGTGATGGAAGAGGGAGAAGGAGGGGGTGCGTGAGAAAGGCTAGAAGGAGGGAGGTGATAGAGGGCGAGGAGGTGAGGGAGGTATAGGGAGGCATCATAGGTCCTCACTCCGGCCTCACAACGGCCACAAAACGGCCAGCGCCCTTTTGTCGCCGCCCTTCGGGCGCCGCCCAAGGGCTGCCGCCCGCTGGGCGCGGGCGTGCACCTTTGGCTTGTGGCTATGGGGTGGGGCCCTGCTCACCTGGAGGGGCTTTCTGGGCGCTGCAATGCCTGCTGGGGGATTTCTGGGTGCTGCAATGCCTGCTGGGGGATTTCTGGGCACGGGCGTTAAGACTTATGATAGATTTCTATCATAGGAGACTACATGTTGAGGGTGGGGTTGGTTTTCCCTACCCCAGTGAGAGTGGGGAAGGGAAGGCCTGGGTTAGGGGAGGGAAGGCCTTGCTTCCTGGTGTGAGAGGGAATCATGACCCCAGGGAAGGTTTTTTATGCCACCCGGTGAGAGCAGAAGGTGTGAGGGGTGGGGAATTCCCTCACCATCTGGACGGGGCAGCCATGGATGGGCAAGTGCAGATGGGGGGTTTGCTGGGGGGAGGGCTGCAGCCATTGGGGTCGTGATGGGGCTGGGGAAATATGGTCCCGGTGGGGGATATGTTTGTTCTGTCAGGCAGGACAGATGTTTGTTTCCTGTCCCCCTCACTTCCCTCCATGCAGGTGGTAAGGTGATTTATGATTGGGGGGCTTGTAGCCTGAAGCTGATGAACGTGAGGTCGGTGGTTAATAAAGTTACAACTGTCCAGGAATTGATCCTGGACCATGCAGCTGAGCTCACATGTATTACGGAGACCTGTTTGGACACTGAGTCAGGGCCTCTATTGGCTGACCTTGTTCCAGCCGGGTACTCCGTGCATCAGCCATGGCTAGAGGGACATTTTAGCCATTGTTTTTAGGGAATCATGATCTGTCAGGAGATATTCGATGCAACCGGTGCCAGGTATTGAGGGTCTCCATCTTGTGATCAATGTGACAGGAGACCGATTATGGATGCTGCTGGTATACTGTGTACCTACCTGTACGGCACCATCCCTACACCCTCTGATGGAGCTGGTGACAGAGGTGGTATTGCGGTCCCCTAAAGACATTGGTCTTGGGGGACTTCAATATTCATGCCAACGCCAGTCTGATGCCTGCTGTGATCTATTTGTTGCCTATTTCACAGATAAAATCGCCCAGATTCACCGCAGCTTCAACGCCATGCTTTATACAATGGGAGAACCAGAGGCTGTGCAAGCCCCGCCTTGTCTGGCTTAATGGGAACAGTTTCAGTGGGTGTCACCTTCTGATGCGGAGGATGCTCTTGGGGCTGTCAGAGTCACCTTTTTGCAAACTGGATCCATGCCTGTCCTCGCTGCTTAAGGCCAGCTAGGAGACGTTCGGGCCACTGCTGGCTCAGGTGGTAAATGCCTCACTTCGGGAGGGCAGAGTGCCGAGCTGCCTCAAGGAGGTGGTGGTATAGCCTCTACTGAAGAAACCCTCGCCAGTTATCAGCCTGTCTCTAATCTTCCATCTTTAGGAAAGATTTATTGAACCAGTTGTGGCTCAGCAGTTGCAGGAGCATCTGACTAGAGTCAGTTTCCTGGATCCCTCGCAGTCCAGCTTTCATCTGGGTTTTTGTACTGAGACTGCACTTGTGGCGTTGGTTGATGACCTCTGTTAAGAATTAGATTAGGGTAGATTGACCCTCCTGATTCTATTAGATCTGTCATTTGCTTTTGATACTGTTGACCACAAGATACTGGTGATTCGCCTGCAGGACCAGGCCGGGGTGAGTGGAATTGTCCTTGACTGGTTCCGTTCATTTCTGGTAGGAAGAACTCAGTGGGTGATGCTAGGGGATTGTTCCTCATTTCCTGGGGACCTCTCGTGTGGAGTCCCCCAAGGTTCTATTTTGTCCCCTCTCTTGTTCAACATGTACATGCAGCCTCTGGGCGAGGTTGTGAGATGCAGAAGAAATAGTAATTGGGAAAGGTTGAAGTAAAAAAGGCACATCGGGAAACAGTTCCTACAATCGAACTATAATTTGGTCTCATCTCCCAAATTGGAAGATGTCCCTCTCTCAGTTTCAGAGACTTTAGATTCTGAAATCGAGCTGAAGTTAATATTGGAAGAGAACTATAAGTTCACCATACTTAAATCCCATTTAATCAGCATTCATAGTGTTTTACAATCCTTATCTAATTCATGCTTACAAATAACCCTCCGAAGTGGCTAATTTATTAGTCTAAATTTACAAATAGGAATCCAAGCCTGAGAGATACTAATGTGCCCAACTCCACCCAGTGAGGTCATGTCTAAGACAGGATTCCAACACCTTATGTACTAGACTATACCAGATCTCCACAGCGGTTATCCAGATTCAAAATTTTCATTGCTGATTTGTTGTCTGTTGGTTCTTTTTGAAATCTGTAAGTCATTGTTTAGTTAACTTGTGTCATGTGATGCACCAAATTGCCAAACAGCTGAACAGAATGAACAACAGCTGAACAGAATGAACAAAGACCAACAAAAATACGTCAAACCGAATAAATCAATTCAGCAAATGCTGCAAGGTTGTAAATTTCATAGTGTGATATCTGAATTCACAAATTTAAAAATCAGAGTTTAGTTCAACTAGAATAAATTCCTTTCTAACAGACTGAAAGATGATGCCTGAAGTACAGGTTTACTCTGCTCCTTACAGTCAAATCTCTCTTCCTGCCAATTCTAAATAGCACTCTATGCACTGGTTAGTTGATGCTCACCCTTCAAAAAGCTGCTGAGTGTCAGTACTAACAAGCATATGTAGTTTATAAAGCACTCTAAAATCCATTAGGCTAAAAGCTGCCACATAAATATGAACTGTTATTTAGAAAAATACGACCATATCCTTGGACTGTGAAATACATAAATATAAATAATGGATTATATATTCAACTGGACACTGAGAGACAATGGGTGAAAACAGACCACTGTGGTCCACTCTAGAACAATCTGGCCTGGATCTCACCTGCACATATGTGTAGGTGCCACCAGATGTTGGCCCCGGGATTGCCCCAGGCCCTGTCGGCAGCTAGACTGGACTCTGTGTCCTGAAGCATGCAGTTTTATGCTTTTCCAAAAAAATGTTTAGTTTGTATTTCCTGTTATAACTCTGAATACCCTTTCTGTCCCTATAAATGTCCAGTCTCTTCTTGAATAGTGCAACGTTCTTGACTTCACAGATTTACTGTGTCACGGATCTCAATTATGTACAGAATTACGCAGTTTAATTGTGTATAGAATATTGTAAAGTACTCCTAAACACTAGAGCTGAAGTAAGTATCCAGAAGAAACGGTATACCTGTTGAAAACATCCTTCCTTGAGATGAAAATGGTAATTTTGGTAATAACCTATATATTTTCAGACATACATTTCATTTCTTCTCTTGGGTAGGGGTGGGGTGGGGGTGGAGGTTTTCCCCACATATTGTATTTTTTAATTGTTTTAAAATTTTATACCATTTTAATTAATGTTGTTTGCCGTCTCGGGCTGCCCTGTGGGCAGGAGGGGCGGAATATAGGTTTTAAATAAATAAATAAATAAATAAATAAAAAAATTGGACTTTCCAATTTGGTTATTTCAGTTCAGTTATTCAGATATTTTGGTTACATCATTTTGGCAAAGTTAGTATTATTGTGCATTAGAGGTGGGCATTTGGATTTGATCCATAACTGCTCATACCGGGGCATTACGGATCCATTCATACTGAACTGCAACACACCTGTTGCAGTTCAGTTCTAATTTACAGAAAAAGAAAAAGAAAAAATTAAGAATGACTGCACATGTGCAAAATGACTGTCAGGCCATGCTGCATATGCACACCCTTTTCCAAAATAGCAGTAACATTTCCGTCGCCATTTTAGGGAAAGGGCTCACATGTACAGATTTTTATTATTATTATTTTATAATTTTTAATTGATTTAAATAAGGATCTATAATACAAATCCATACTTAAATCCAGAAATGTACAGATAAGAACCACATCAGAACCATATCCATAATTTCTGCTGAGGATCACCGCATTGCGCATGCGCAGTTGCCAAAATTGACATAATCAAAATGCAAAACTGACTGAACCACTGAAATTATCAAACCAAAAAACTAAAGGAAAGAAAAAATGAAAAAGTTACACTGGAATACCTGAGCAAGCAGATATGCAAGTTTCAGTTTCAGTCACAGATATTACTCAGGTACTCCGCTAACCAAAAACGCTAATAATACTCACAAATAATAAACTCACTACCTGCCTTGGCTCTACAAAGAACATTAAGCTATTATTCAAGGTCAGTGGTCCATCTAGCAGTAATTGCAAAGAAGATGATCCTAACAGGAGCAGACAACAAAGTGGAGGCAAAAAAAAGCTACTGAAAATAGAAAACTTTTACCAATAACAACATCAGCCCACAAACATAGATCTCAAATCATATATTTTCAACTCATGCAAAACACAGCGTAAGTTAGTCCATATGCAATATAACCCTATTTTATAACCCAATGTGTTTTGAGCCAACGTTCTTCATCAGGAGTCAGCTAAAAATAAAAATATATTAAAAATTATAAATGTACCTTGTTAAAAAACAACTGGTTAATACACATGCAAGATTAAATTAATTAATAAGCATAAAAAAAGAAGAAAAGAGTGTGGGTCAAGTGTGTGGGTCAAGAATATATATAGATTTCTCTATCTCAGGGTAATTTCAGATGTTACGCGCTCCCAGGTCACCACAGTGGATCCCCAACCATGGAAAGCCACCGAACCCCCACCCGTGGTTCCAACAGGCCCCAAACAAAAATGATGGGAGTGGTACCACAGCAAGGAAACAGAAAGCCAGGCCACGAACCGGGACAGTGCAACAGATGTTACACCAATCCCGGACCATGGCAAGAACCCCCCAGAAGCCACCGGGGTGGGGCAGGACATAGACATGGCCGACCAAGGGCAAAGGAAGCAAAATGCACCACAAGGCACCACCCATGCTTGGGAAACAGGAAGGGAGGGGGAGGAGAATGGCAGAGCCGCACACACACAACAGGGAGAAGAAAGCTACGGACAGAGCAGAACACAAACCACACACACACACCAGCGGGCATACGCACAGCCGAAAGGGAAAGCAATGCAGGGGGAGGCTCACAGGGGCACAACAACAAGGGGACAGGAATGGACAGACACCCAGGAAGAGACACAGTGACAGGGCACCCCACACACCTAGGAGCAGCCGCTCAGAGGGCAGGAAATGGTGAACACCACACTGGGAAGCCCAACAGAGAGCACCAAAGAAAGGGGGGGCAGAGGTCAACAGCAGGCAAGGATACAGGAGGAGGAAGGGGCTGGAACAGAGCAGGATACGGGGGTAGGCACCCAAAATCCTAGGGACAGCATGGGCAGCATGAGGCACCCAACAGCAACACAGGGCGCTGAACCCACAGGGGTCCCCATGCTGACAAAGAAGGGTCACAAGGGAAATGCCACCAATCCGATAAGTCACTGGAGAGGGCTGAAGAAGGTCCAAACAGCAAGACACCCTGTCCTGGATGAACATGCTCGGGCACCCAGGGACCAAGCCCCGAGCCGCGTACAGCTGATGTAGCACACACACACACCCCAACAAGGGGAAACTGGTTGACACAGGCAGGAGAACCGCAGACACAGAATGACACAGAGGCAGCATGGGAGCAGGGGTGGGGGCAGGTCACAGACACAGGCGGGGAGCCATCGGAGCAAGGAATGCAAAGGTCCACAGTGATTCCCAGTACAATTGTCGGATAGCACCCACCAGCAGAATGGGGGGCGGGTCACGGAAATGAACCCCATGGTTACAGTTGGTAAAGCGGTGCCACACAGATGGCCCCAGGGTGCAGGCAAACTGGCATAGCCGAGCTGAAGGGAGGAAACAGGACAGCAGCAGGTCTGGAAAGGGGACGATAGAGCAGGTCATATAACAGGATGTCCAAGGAGGTGCAAGGAGCAGATGGTGGAGATGACATTTGAGACACAGATGACCCTGGGGGGACCTACAGCCAGCTGCACGGGGTCATAAAGGGGGATGGGACGGGGTGCTCCAACAGATGAATGTAGTGCGGCCACTGAACATACCCCGCCGATAACCCATCCATGCCATGTGGTGGGCAACAAGATAGGAGGCCTCAAAAGGATCGGGACCAGTGAGCCCAACCTGAACATCGGCACGGGATCACACCTCAGACAGCGCCAGCATTTTGGGTCCGGTGGGATCAGGCAAGGCATAGTCAGCCGCAGGGGGCTATGACAGCTGTCCGAGCTCCAACAGGCGGTAATAAGATGCCCCACGCAAACGCTGGTAGCCACGGGCCCCGAGGATGCAGCAGATGTAGGAAACAGCCAGGGCAGGGCACTCCACCAGACAGGTCTGGAAGCTGAACAAGGTACATACAGAGAGATCTGACACCGTCTTAGCAGCAGACCATGACACCAGCGACCCCCTCAACTCTGGAATGCGCCCATCCGGAAAGGGACAGAGGCCCAACTCCTCTGTATGAAGCTGGCACTCGCAAGCACTAGCCACACATCCAAAGCAGTGAAGGCCCAGACTCAGACATCTATAGACATCCGGGAGGGTAGATGGGGAGCTCAGGAGCAGTTGAACGGGTTGGGAATGCCACAGGTCAGCTAGAGCCATGGTCTCCCTGTAGGTCCAGCAATGTGGACTGGCTACGGAACCGCTGAGTGGGAGCTCCGAAGCACCTGTATCGGCCATGGTGCAGTGGCAGAGGGTCTGATAAGCAAGGAAAGAGGGCCTCCACAAACCGAAGTAGGCAGAGGAGGCAACCAGGGGAGCTCCAAGGACACAAGATACGGGTACAGGCAGCACTGTGGGACAGCTAGGAAGCGATGCGTGGGGAGCGGACACAGCACAGCTGCAGGAACCGAAACCCGGGGATGGCCAACACACAAACAGCAGTGTTATGCAGACAACATACAATCAACCATATAATTCCCTCACTTAGCCACCTACATGCCTGAAGCACAGCCCTCCCCCCGCCGCTCCCCCATGCACCTGAGCAACCAACACCTCAATACTTGCCAGCCAGTGGTACCAGGGAGCCCATGACATACAGCTGTGACCCTCCTGGTATGGGTGAGCATCCCTGTGCCACCCAGACCACCCATTAATGCATAGCCCACAACCAATAGGCAAAGCACCACAGTACAGGCCCAATGGACAGCCGCTGGCATGTGGGCATGTGCCGACTACAGGCCCATTATAGGGAGCCACAACCTGCCACACATCGGCAGGAGAGTGTCTATGAGCAGTGTGCATGACACTGCCCAGTGCTCTAAGGGCACTTACCTGCTCAGTTCCTCGCTGGTACCAGCCATGGATGCCAACCAGTGGGGTGCCCGTTGGCTCTTACTAGAGATCATCGCTGAGTGGTACTGCCAGCACACCGAGCTCCAGCGGGTCACCACGGAGCTGCTCGAACTGTACACAGGGGTCCGGGAATGCCTGGCCCATTTCGCTGCAACCAGCCTGCTTGCCCAGCACAGGCACCGCTGCATCCAGGCCATGTGCACAGCACACAGGCTGTCCAGGGTTTACTGCAGGACTGTGCTGATTGCATGCACCCATCCAGCTGCCCTCAGACAAGCAGCTGCTCACCACTACTGGAGGAGGGCTGCCATCCTCTGCGCTCTCATGCTCACAATGCCCACTGAAAGGCGTCTCTGGGCCATGCACAGGGCCCTGCAATGGTGGAAGGGGGGCCTGACACAATGGGACGATGATGCTTGGAGGGTTCACTTCAGGATGGACCGGCATACCCCCATGTGCTCCCCTATACCAGTCGTGCAGCGGGTGGGCATTACATCTGGGCCCTTGCCACCCTGGATTCCTGCTGTTCCATGGCACAACACTTCGGTGTGGGCCTGACAACCGTCACCAGCATTATCCATGACTTCTGTGAGACTGTGGAGGTGATTCTCCTCGACCATGTGATCCAACTCGTGGATCAGAAGGCTGTGATGGGCAGCTTCGAGGTTTCCGGGTTCCCTAACTGCCTGGGCGCTATCGATGGCACCCATGTCAGGATCCTCCGCCCCCCACCCCCCCCAATGATGCAGCCGAGTACATCAACAGGCATGGATACCATTCATTGCAGTTCCAGGCCATTGTCCATCACTGGGGCTGGTTCACAGAATCTTCACATGCCATTGTCCATGATGGTTACAGTGTATAAAGGTGTATTTATTATATTCACAGTGCTCTCAGTGCCTTACTTCCCCCTCCCCTTACCCCTTCCCCCCAACCCATCCTGCTTCCTGGGCTGACCTCTCCGTCCCCTGGCAGACGGCTCGGTGGTCTGTGAGCTGCCCTCGCCTGCACTGACACCCCCCTCCAGCTCTTCCTGGCTCTGCCACAGCTCCTGGTTGTCCTTTCTGACCGGGGTTGGAGGTTGGACTGGGTCCGGGGCTGCCTGGTGCTGCTGCACCTGCCTGGGCAGCTGCTGCCATCTCATCCCCTGTGGAATTTTTTACTTATTTATTTTTAAAATTTTGTATCCCGCCCCTCCTGCCACAGGCAGTCCAGGGTGGCTAACAACAGTGATAAATATAAAATACAATAACACAATTAAAATATATCCCCCAATAGAAAAACAATAATAAAAAACACAGAGAAAACCCACTCCACCCTCCCCAATCCCCCACCCATTCCCCCTACCCCCCCCCTCCCTCGCCAAATGCCTGACGGAACAGCCAGGTCTTACAATTCCTACAATAGTTTGGGAGGTCTGGGGCCAGACGAGCACCCATCAGGAGGGAATTCCAGAGGTGTAGCATGGCCACTGAGTGTCACGTCCACAGCCCATAGGAAGACTCGCCCCCAAGGGAATCCCCCCCTGCGGTACCAAAGGCAAACCGGGGTTGCCCTGCCCATGCCCTCTTCGGGGCTGCAGGTTCCGGAGTGCTCGGCGGGGCTGCCGGCCACCGAGCCAGGGCTTCGGCCGGTGGCCACGCCCCCAACATCGGGACACAGTCTGGGACTTCCCCCGCCCCTACTGTGTCGCTCAGAGCGCCTGAGAGCATGCACAGGGGCGGGGCCTGGGGCTTAACAACCAGCGCCACTGAGGCAGCGGCGCTGGTGATTTCTGAGAGGCTGGCTCCCCATTTGAGCTGTGTATTGCTGCCTCGATTGTGTAACGCCTGACCCTTAGAATTGTGTGCTTGGACCTTCCTCCCCTTTGAATCTGGACGACATCTGTGAGTGCAAGAAATTGGATTACATGAGCTAAGTGTGTGTTCCCTTGTTTACCCTTCCCTCTCCTTGGGCTGCCCCCTCCTTCCCTGCGTGAGAGTCCCTCTCTTCCCTTCCCCTGTGGGACTCCCTTCCCTATCCCCCTGGCACAGAACCTCACATTGCCCCTTACCTCCCTCCTTACCCCGAGTGTGTGCTGCCAAGATTGTATGGGCAGACCTTGGCTTCCCAGTTTTGACCACGCCCTATGATGATAGAGGTCTTTTCTCTTTTTAATTAGAGGTAAAGACTCATATTCTATCCTGATGGGCATTCTTCTCGTAGGGCGCATGCCCCCCTTCCTGGGAATCAGCCTCGGCAACGTGTGGATTAGTGTGATTGCTTCCCCAATTCCCCCCACCCCGGTCACACTGAGAATGCGCTATCCTGTGTGCCCCCCCGGGAAACCCGAGGGACCTCCAACACGGCACCCCCAGATGACTGCAGGGGCCGGTCTAGAACCCAGGGAGTAGGCGAATGTGTGGTCCCTGCAGCCTAGGCTGCTGCAGCTGCTATGGGGTGGGCAAAGGCAGTGGGATGGGTGGTAGGTGTGGGACTGCAGCCAATATGATGGCCAGGGTTTCTGCTGCCATGATGTAGGCGCTCATGGTGCCCGCATGTAGCAGCAGCGAGGTGCTGATCTTGAGTGACCGGTCCAATTCCTGGAGTGATCCGCTCCCAGGTGGTCAGTGATTTGGGTCATTCACTTGAATGCCTCCATTTGCCTGGTGTAGTCCTGTCTCTCCTGCCTCCTCTCCTTCCACATCTCTGCTAACAGGTGCCTGTCCCTTCCCTCCACCTGCTGTACGGCTCTGTCAGTGGCAGCCTCCATCCTGTCTATGGATGCGATCATTGCCTCCGCCTGCTGTGTGCTTGTACGCAGGATCTCCTCTGCTAGGTCCTCCCATCAGCGGTGTACGCGTACCCTGTGCTCGCACATCCTATGGGCCAGTGGAACGGGTCCCTCTTGTGGCCGGGCGACTGGCACAGGCTTTAGATCTGTGGGATATAGGTTAGGTATGCTCAATTGGACTCCCTTTAGCTGCACGTGTACCTCCCCGGATCAGTGCTGGGAGGGGGGGCTGGAATCCCAGCACGTCCTCCCCCCTTTCCCTTCGGTGATAGGGTCCCCTCTCCTTCCTCCATGTAGCTGTGACCCACAACCCCTACCTGGTTTCCTCGTGTTCACCCTCGGTACTGCATCTGGCAGTTCTGCTTTGCATTCCCCTACGGTCCCTGGGATTCGTGTGTGTGTGTGTGTCCATCCGCCCCCCCCTTGGGCTGCTACCCTCTGGTGACCTGTAAGGCTGGCCTCCCCCCTGCCCACTCACCTTGCTGCTCCCACTGCTGCTACTGCTGCTGCTCCACCTCCACCTCCACCTCCACCTCCACCTCATCCTCCTACGGGTGTGGTTGTGGTCCTGTGTGGGAACGGACATGGTGGTGGGTCATTGGGGTGCTTGTGTCCCTTCCCCCTTGTCCCTCCCACCCCCTCCCTCTCCCAGCATCCAGTGGGCCCCGTCCCTTCCGCTTACATTCCTCCATGTGTTCCACCGCTCCCAGTGCACATTCCCCCTCTGTTACCTCCTCTTCTAACTCAGTCATGCTTGCGGTAATGGGAAGGGGGGTTGGTTAGTTCTATTCCCTGCCTGTTGGTCCCAACCCACTTCTCCATTTGCTGTGTCCATGCTGGCCCCTGTGTTTTCCGCACCCTGTGCCTACCTTTGATGTCTGTCTCTGAGTCCTCCATGCCCGACTGCTCCATGGGGCTCTGCTCCGAGTGCTCCCCTCATGTCCACTGGCTCAGGGTTATCAGAGTGTCGTCATCAGAGGCCCCGAATTGGATATCAGTCGTGGCCACCTTGTGTCTGTCCATGGCAGGGGTCTGCTACTCCCCGAGGTCCTGGACTGTTCTTCTTGGGGTGGGGGTCAGCGATGTCTGTGGGTGCACTTGGTGCTGCCATGGGTGGTGGTACTTCCTCCCATGTTCGGCCCTGTGCCACGGTGCTCCCTACCAGCCTGGGGGCCATGATGGAGCCCTTCGTATGCAGGATCCAATCCAGGGCATCATAATAGGGTGCTGTCCTAGCTGCATGACCGGACTTTTGGTCGTTGTTCCTTTATGTTCTTATACCCCCTCTTTAGTTCCTTGGCCTTGGACCTGCATTGTGCTGCCGACCTTTGATATCCTGCCTCTTTCATTTCCCTAATGATCTGATCATATACGTGCTCATTGAGCTTGTTGACCGCCAGCTCTATCTGGTTTTCCAGGAACCCCCAGATCTTTATGAAATTCTGTGTCTCCTTGTATCCCGACTGTCCCCCTCTCTGGTACCTCCGTTTCCTTGGTGCCCCCTCCGGCTCCGGTGCTGCCGCCTCCTCCTCCTTCACCTTGTCTGCCTCCTCCCTGCTGGTGTCCTGTGGGGGTTCTGGGGGTCGAGCTCTTTCACTGGTCTTTTGGGTGGACATAGGGGGTTGGTGCTGTGCTCTTTCTGTTCCAGCCCCCACCTCCCACCCTCCCTCCACTACCCTTGCACCCCCACCCCGGCCATCCCCCCACCCATTGTAGTCTCCTTACCTGTTTGTGGGGGGCCTCCATCCCCTGTTCAGTGTCCCCCTGTGGGGCAGATTGCTGTGGGTCCTACAGGTGCTACTGCTCTTGCGCCATCGCGGTGTCATGTCATGTCATGTTTCTCCTCTCCTCTCCCTTCCTGTTCGCTGTCTTGCCTCCTCATTCCCCTGGTGCTGTGTGCCCTTTAAATATCCCTCCTTGTTCTGTTTGTTGGTCGTTGCCTGGCAGCAACGCTGCATGCCTTTGCCACGGCTGGGAATCGTAGTGTGTGATCACGCCTGGCGGTTGCCGTTCAGACATTACTTTTGGCCATTTCCTGGTGGGAATTGCATTGACCACAGTTCTGGAGGTGGTCCCGTCCTGAGCTCTGGAACCATGGTTGGCCTTGGCCCCTACCAGTGATTGACTGGGGTGAACATCTGGATGCCACTGAACAGACGTCTGGGGCTTATTGGCCACGCTGGGGGTTTGTGTGTCATTCAGTGTGGTCGACTGTGATCTCATAACGTCTGAAATTACCCTCACTTAAAACATGAATAGAATACTAAAATGTATACTTACAAAACATAGAACTATAATAAAGAGCAGCCATGTAAACATCCCAAGGTATAAAAAAGGGGGAGTAAAAAAAATCCACGTACCTGTATAAAGCTGTAAGACTATACTCTGCTCTGCAGCATTCAACGATTCTCAAACCCTACCAGATCACACCTGACCAGTAGACGAACTTCCTCATTAACCAATTATACAGTTAAAGAATTTACTACCACCAAAGCAAACTCATAAGCAGATAACAACAATAATGAAGAAACCTGTAAAACGAAGGTACCTATCAGATTCTACACAATCCACAACAAAGCAGAACACTAGTTATATTCAGCCCATAAGAAGCAAGAGTTTTAAGTTTACAAATCCAAAATGCTTATCTTTTCAAAAGTATTTCATGGCTGATTGCAACCTTGCAAGTTATACTTTTAATAATCCAAAAATGTATTAACTTTGTGTCTTGGCTTATAGAGTGTTATAAAAATGACCTCCTGTTTTCTTATTTTTGATATTTTTTATGTTCATTAATAGGGATCTTAGTTTTTCTCTTAGGCCCTTTTCAAACAGACACACACACCTCGGCCCATGTGTGCGGTGAGAAGGGGGAATCTGTTTGAACACCATGGCAGGTATGGGGAGATGGGTGGGCGTCCATGCGAAAGCTGCGTCCGGTGGGTGAGGGTGCGTGTGTGTTCCCGCAGTCACCCACCTCCACCCATCACCCATGCACAGAGCAACGGGTGCCAATGCAGGATGCTCTGTGCATAGAGATGGGTGGAGGTGGGTGGGGGTCCATGGGAACGCACCACCCAAGCACAACCCACCCACCTACCCATGCACTGCTTGAAAAGGACCTTAGTCTTACCTATATATAACTTGTTGGATAGACATCTAATCACATGCACTGTATACTCAGTGGAGCATTTGGTGAATGGTTTAAAATTATATTTGTAGCCAGGATCATGACCCCATTTGCAGACCCACAGTTCAGGGACCTTTACTTGAGGATTGTACAGTCCAGGAAGGAGCGGTGCGAGCTTTTTTGCCACCCTTGGAGGCCTCACCCCCTCTCGATCCCAGAGTCATTGTCACCCTCGTTCCAGCTACGGAGCTTACCAGCATCATGGGAGAAGCAGCAGCTGAAGAGACAGTGGTGGCAACACCAGCTGGACCAGGGATGGGGCCACCTAGGGTGGCAAATTGAAGGGTGGGCCTCTCCTGTCCTTGATCCAGTGAGGAGATTATTGGTGGTGGTGGTGGCAGCAGATCAGAGTCACCCCCTTTAACTTGCCACCCTAGATGGCCATCTGTGTTGGGTAACAAGCCTTTTCCCTGAAAATGTTACACACACACTCCTTGGGTGAAACATCACTCCATAAGGAATACAGATTCCAGGGTGCCCAAGCGACAAGGACCAGAGAGGAATTTGAGAGCCAGGTGAACCTTTGAAATTCAAAGGCCCCTCAGGTAAAGCACAAAAACTTGAAAACAGCAGGAATTAGATAAGGGAAGAGCCTCCTCCAGTAATCACAGAGGCACAGGAAAGAGAGGCTGCTCCCCGGTTTCGAACAAAGACCTAGCTTGGAACTCCAGATTAGCAAAATAAGCACAATGGTGGGCCAGCCTGTGTCCACCAGGATGGAGCCAGTCTTCCCTGTTCCCCTATAGGAAAGCCCCTTATCCCATGCAAGATTTGTTTTCCCCACAACATCCTGACAGGATTTCCCTATTAACTCATCCTATTTTTCTAAAGACACCTTGAGCACCCACTCAACCCATCACTGAATTCCATTGTCACACCCTGGCCCCTTTTGTCCTGCTCAGAATTAGGTCATCACCGGAGCTAGAACTTTCTAGAATTTAATCCTTAGCATGGGAAGACAGAGAGGTGACGCCCCCTCCAGCCCCTCCGTTCTGCCCTAAGAGATCCCCAAGGGTCCCTTCCCCTGAGCACATGGACATCATCCTATAATAATCCAAACCCTGGACCCCAAGAGCAGAATAGTTCCTGACCCCACCATTGGGCACCTCTCCCAGACTTTGGTCTGTGTTCCTCACCCCCCCCACCTCTTCACACACACACACACACGCCGCCTTCTGAGGGTTGCCTGTCTCTCCCTCTACCTACAGGCTCAGCAAGGTAATCTTTCATACCTCTCTCTCTCTGTGTTCCCTGTTTCTTCCTCTTCCCCCAGCGCAGTGTGCACCGGCCCTGAAGAATACCAGATTGGGAGTGGGGTGGATTGTTCATGGGTGAGTGGTATAGCTGTGTAAGGGAGGTTGGGTATTTTAAACTGTATAGCACCTAAGAATTGGCCCGTGGGTGTGTATTGTGCATGGGAGGGTAGGTGTGTGTATCTGTGTCTCCCTTTTGTAATAAAAATCCCTTCTGTATTTAAGCAGTTGTCTGTGTATCTGGGAAGTGGGTGGGATAGTCCAGCTGACCAGGAGAGCACCCCATACCTCTGACAGATCCTTGTGGCATGCGGGGACCCCTAGTTCAACTCATTTGGCTAATTCCCCTAAATTTAAGATTCGGGTGTATGAGGTACCAACCCCCCCAATAGTCACCCATGGAATGGGGTCTCCTGCTAACATCTGTGCTGCTTTTATGATAGTACTGGCCCTGGGTCCAATGCTTGAACTAGCACCCGTACATCCCTCAGGGCGATAGCTGTCTCATCAGTGGCTTTTTTACATGGACAGCACCCACGCTAGAACATCCAGAAATCTGGGTGCTGCCTGTGTAAATCCCACAGGGAAGGGTGTGCATGCTCCCGCGCACACGCATCCCCACACATGGAGGCACCGAATAAAACAGAGGTACTTCTGCGCATAGGAATGCATGGGGATGGGTGTGCGCCCTGTCTGAACCCTCCCACCACCCACCGCACACGGACCACGGCGCATGCCCACCCCCATGCAGCTGTGGCCTGTGTAAAAAGGGCCAGTGAGGCTTACTTAAGTCAGGGCCCAGATCTGGTGCTGAAGGTCTTTCCAGTGATTAGGCCACATGGTTCCTTCTTTATTGACTGCTTGTCATACAAAGGAATGCCTGCAGCCACAGAAAGTTCGGTGTATCATCTGTTTCCTCTTGTTGGTTTCTGTTCAAGCCCTGTTCTGTGTGTGTGATGTCAAGCCTGCTCGGTTACTCTGTCTGCCTCCTGCCTCTGTTCTGTCCCCTGGTCCTTATGCCAGCTCCTGACTCTCTGGACCCAATCCTGTACCTACACCTGATCACCCTGAGGATTGTGCTGCCCATTTCTGTGAACTCATATGGTGGCTTAAAGTGGCCGAGTAAGTGAAAATGCATCTCTTATTCTGAAGGTTCTCTTGAAACAGAATTTTCGGATTTATTTTTTTTAAAGTTTCATAATTTGGATCTTTGAATAGTTACTGGTTGAGATGATTCAGACAGGTAGCTAAAATTTCCTGCCAGATAACTTTGTCCATTTTGCTATGTATCGGTGTTGGCTGGTCTGACTGAAAGCAATATATGTGGTCTGTCAGTCTTCCTGATTCTTTGATATGCTCCTCCACTCATTTTTTGTCCTTCACCTTGAGAAACACTGAAACATATTAATATTTGATTGCATTAATGGACATTTAGCATTTACAGTTTTTAGTGCAACGTATTATTTTAATAGACCATCCTGCCAGCTAATTCTAAGATATCATTAACCTTACTGCTACGTTTCTGTGAATTTATTCCTCTGGGAGTGAAGTTTCAGTTCTTGGGTATTAGAGAGGATTATTCTGTTACTTCTTCACTTTGGCAAATGGAGCTCATTTAATATAATTTATCCATACTGATGTTTATAGAGAACTAGATAATGGCTTGAAGCTTATGCCATGCTGCTGCATTATCCTTGTTGAATTTAACAGAAGCATCAGTAGACTAAAGAATATATGAATTTTTATGTAACTAGTTTTAAATTATAGAGGTCTTTATCTCCCCAAATACACATATTTTGCTTCCAAGGCATGCTGAAAACTAAATCTTATTGATTCCAAACAAATTACTTGTAACTACATCCTGAAGGGAGCTGCCACCTTTTAAAAATGAATTCCAAGATGACAGCAGGGAGAGAACGACCCATCCTGTAACTTCGGCATATAGTGGCCTACAAATACAGTTGGTGAAGAAAAATTGAGCAAGGCATCTCTATAACATAATTTAAACAAGAAACGATATTCACCAACATTAACTGCTGCTGAATGTTCAAGGGTCCTATTAGTATGGTGTCTCCTTGTGGACAAACTCAAGGCAGGAACTGGATATGGAAGAAATTGGGATTATGGTGGGGGGAGAAGTATCAAGAGCGGACTGGACAATCAGTTGTGATTGACAAGTGCAAGGCAAGTGACATCCTGGGTGGTGCCTATATGTAGGCAAATATGTGGGATAGAAGGGCATGACCTGCTGCTCCATTCCATTCAGCATGACCACACCTCCTTTCCAAGCCCCATGACATCATGAGAAAGGGGGCGTGGTTTTGCTGTAAGTGGCAGATCAAAGAAGCTATTCTGCTCTTACTGGCATAGCCACACCCCTCTTGTAAGCACTGTGACTTTGATACTGATCAGAAAAGGGGCATGGCAATGCCAGAAAGGGGTAGCACCTGTTTCTTCTCATCCCTCAGCTGTGTGAATTTGTAAGTAGAACTAGCCGGATGGTCGACATCCTGGGGCTGCCACCTGGGGACCACTGAATTCAGGGAAATACTCCTTTATGAAATTACAGGAACAGGAATGGCTCCACAGGGCTTCGTGGCCAGAGACTGTCGCAGTCAACATTAGGATCCTACCCACTCCCTATACACCCAATCTATATACCTGTTTATAGACTGTAGCCATACCTGCATTTGTGACATGGGTGAAGGGGAGAGACAGACATGCAGCTGCTTATTTCCCCTGATCAGTGGAAAGGCCCACTGGTTGCCACGCCTCTAAATAATTACAGGAGAGGCCAACAATGGCTGCACCTAGATGTAGTTGAGTTAATTCACAGGGGAGACTAATTTGATTCACAGACATGGTTTCAAACAACACAGTTTGTGGAGCTGGTTTCAACCAATGTTGCTAGTGGAACTGTTTAAACTCCACGTGATGAGTCCTGGCTTTCTTCCCATATTGCTCATGACAACACCACTCCTCTCAGCCCTACCTACACACTCTTAATTTTAGTTCCCATCATTTAACTCTTTAGAAACAGTTTTCAGAATTTTACTCACGCCAGGCCTATCCATACCAGTCCTTTAACAAACTTCACCATCAACAAGAATGCAGGACTTTACACTTGTACAGCTCTTAGACTCAGGAGCACCAGCAGAATTTACTACAGGGTGGCAGGTGGTGGGACTGTATCAGAAAGGTGTGGGACAGTGTCTTTGCCCCACAGCATCAGCCCCACCCCACCCCAAGTTCTACAGGCCCATAGCTGAAGCCTAGCTTCTAAACAATATCAATGCATTTTAATACTATATACAATTACTAAATGACTTAACCATTTCACTACAAAATCAGGAACCATTTACAATAGTCTGTCACTAACCTTATCTAGCTTGTCTTCATAATAATCCTGTGAGAAAGGTAATTATTATTCCAATTTCATAGATGGGGAATGGAGGCTGGGAGATAACAACTTACCCAAGGCCATCCAGTGAATTCGCGGCCAAGATAGGATATGAACCCTAACCTCCCAAGCTGAACTTTAGCTACTATGCTACATTAGCAGCAACATAACCACTCTTGAGGCACTCTGTAACCCACCAGTATTTCAAATTTCTGGCAGCCAAGTGAGAATGCCCAGTGTGAGGAATGACACCATTTCCCCCCCAAAAAACATAGACACCCCCCCTCCTTGGCAGCACCCCACGAGACACAGGTCAAAGGGTGCAGGGGAACAGAAGGGGGGGAAAGGAAAAAAGAAAAAGCCTCATGCAAAACTGGTCTGGTCAGAAGGAATAAGAGAATGAAACAAGGGCAGCTCCTGGAAAATAATGGAGCAGTCAAAAACAGGTGGCCTCCCTCTTTTGAGATGAGCCCTCCACGGTCGCCTGAAACTCTGAGAAAGCAATAGATCGATCGTTAGGCTGATCGTTCCATGCCTGTTTAAGAATAGCCTTCTTCTCCTGTCTATAGAAACTCCCTTTTGCCCTCTAGTTCATCCTGCCATGCCTCCCATTGAAATCCTCCAAGGCTCTATTTTCCCCCAACACATCATGTAAGGGTTTATTTTTCAACGGTAGCATTCCTGAGTGCCTCTGGGATCCCTTTTGTGCAAGAAGTGCCTTTGGGACCCCTTGCCCTGTCTCTCAGAAACCTATAACTGCCCTTTGCCCCCATGAGCAAATTGGGTCATTCTTGAACGCAAACACAAGCGGGTTACTCTGTGCGTGTTTGCCTCAAGGATCTCTCCCAGACCACTACCCCCCTTTGGTCTGTCCAAGCTTCTTCCCACCCCCCACCCCCCTCTCTGAATGCCACTGGATCTACAGGGTTACCTGTCCCTTTTCAACAGGATGGGATAGGTAATATTAATTATTTCCCCCTTTTCCCCCACTCACCTTCTCGCAGCGTCCACTTACACCAGGGCAACCAGACCAGAGGGTTTTGCTTTGTAAATTATTGTGTGTGTATGTCAACTGTGCTTGGTGGGAGGCTATAGAAAATTACTTGTGTCATCCTAATTGGCCCATGGGTGAACTGTTTATGTATAATACTTAGTTCTTTGTCAATATATCTCCCTCATTTGAATTGGATTATCTCCTTTCTGTGTTGGGGTGTGGGAGGGAAATTCCAGCCAGCTGGTAGTGCATTACGTCCTCTGACTGATCCCAGTGGACACGCACGGACCCTTTGAATAAATTAGGTGAATTCCCCCTAAATTTAAGAGGTCATTTGGATATTGTGGTACAAGTCCCCAATATTCACTCGTGGAGTGGGTCCATGTCCTAACACCAGCTGCTGAGATCTGACGGGTGATAAAGAGGAGGTTCTCCCTACCCAACACACATACTTCAAACTGTTGTTCTTCCACTGATCAGGAGCTCTGGTTTTTTATTCCCTGCAGCACCATCATGTTACCATTTCCCAAGAACCTTCTCTTCCTCTCAACTACCTCCCCTGTAAAAATCAGGCCTGAAAGAAAACATCAAGTAAGCAGTCCTCTGCATTCATTAATTTTATAGATTCAGAGTATTATTTTTTTTTTACTTTTTAAATTGCAGATCTAAAAATGAAATAGTCAAAAATATTTTTAAAATAGAAGCAATTAAAGATTAAACCACCCCCCTACACACACTAAATTGGCATGTGAAAAAATGATATATTGTGTTAATCAAAGCTGAACTCCTGTCAGCCAACAGTCTCGACAAAAGGGGAGGTCTGAGAATCTCAGTCCTTCCCTCAGACATTGGGTGATTTCAGAAGTGACGCATTCCAGTTCACCACAGTGAATCCCACCCCGGTGTGAATGGATTGACCGTGGGATGTGGTGACATGTGCGGCCCCAACAGAAGTGACAGGATCGTGACCACTGCCCAGGGGCAATCAGAGAGAACATGGGCTGGGGGAACACAACAGACATGCAGTGGAGACATGGACAGTGGTTCGAGCCCCAGAATGCGCGACCGCAGCTGGGGTCAATTCCTTCCACCATGACTGCGGGTTTCCGTTCAGAAGTTACTTTTCATTCACCCCTGCCGTGGTGACCATTCACCACACTTCTGGACCTCCTCCCACCCCAACCTCATGAAGCGTGGTTAGCTTCACCCCGGGCCGCGTTTGACTGTGGTGAACACCTGGATGTGAGTAAACAGACATGCATGGCGCTTTCACCACCCCCTGCATTTGACTGAGGTTGACTGTGGTGGACATTCACCCTCTGAAATCACCCATTCTTTCCAACCCTTAGGGAGTACCTGACCCTCACTCTCACATACCAAGTGTTGTTTATTTTCTAGAAAAAGGGGAATTAAGAATTCCACCAAAGTAGTTATTGGAGAAGCAGACTCTCCTGTTCCCTTTTTAGTGTGGTATCATGCCTTGTGGAGGGTCATGAAATCAAAATATTCCAAAAGGGGTGCAGCCACCTCAAAAAGGGGTGGGATTCTCCCAACCTTTATTGGAATGTTTTGACATATGGTGGAGGCAGAAGGCATTCAAGGTGCAAGTGCCCCCTTGCCCATGGGTGTAGGGTGTGTGTGTGTAGGAGGGACAGAGTATGAGGTGCAAGCAGGAGGAAGTGCATCACAGCCCTTTTTCTTCCTTTCTCCCCATGCAAGATTTGGGAGAGAAGGAGGAGGGGAACACAGCCAAGAAACACCTCATAGTCCCTGATTCTCCCCCACCCTTCTCCCTCCTTTCCAGAAAGCAAACAGAGCCTGGAGGAATGCAGTTGAAGGGAAGGATAGGGAGTGTATGCTCTTGGAGGACACAGTCATGATGTTGGAAAGTATAAAGATCAGATCTCTCCCCTCTCTTAAAATTATCCTCTTTGTGCACTGTGCTACCACTTTAAATGTTAGCCAGCTTGCTAATGCTAAACTGTTAGTGGTAAACAGTAGGGGTGTGCACCAGAAAAAAATCATTTTTGTTTTTAAAATATTATTCATTTATGTTTTTATAATAAAATGAAAATGCCCATTTGCATTTATGTTATTAAAACTAAAAACATAAAAAATCAGTATTATAAAACCAATTTTTTTCATTTCCATGCCTTCAAAAAGTGCTTCCATTAGTGCCTCTTTGACATTGTCCCTTCGCCAAACTTGCAGACTGTGCCCCAGGGTGGCAGAAATATCAGCAAGAAATTGGCATGTACTTGCAGCAGCTGGGTAGAGGACAGAGCAAACACTGGCATGCAGTGGGTTCTGGGCACTGAAGGAGTCAGGCACTTGTACAGGAGGAGACGATGATTCCCTGAGTCTAGCAAAGCTTCAAGTTGAAGAGAAAGCCCCCGGGAGGCTGAATGTCAGTGTGAGATCAGCATGCAGGAAGCAGACACAGGACAGAGAAACTGGCAGGCAAAGGGAACTGGGCACTGAAGCAGCAGGTACTAGTAGAGCAGGAGATGGTGATGTCCCAAGTATGGCAAAGTTTCTTGTTGAAGAAAAAGCACCTGGGAGGCAAAAATATCAGTGAGAGATTGGCACAGAGCAGGTGGACAGGACAGAACGGAACAGACACTGGCAGGAAGCAGGCACTGGCTGCTGAAATATCAGGAACTGGCAAAGGAGAGGAGAAGACTTACTCTCCCATCTAGCCATCATGGCTTCAAGAGTTGCTGAGAGCAGTCCAGGAAGGCAGAAGACATGAGGGATGGAGACTATCAAATAATGGAGTAGCAGGGGCCCAGCATGTGGCAGAGCATCATTAGCTTGCAACAGTCATCACCCCAGGAGAGCAGCACATCAGAGGAAGAGTCGAGAGACATTTGGGCAGCAGCAGCAGGAGGCAGGCAGAGCAAAGGAGCAGTGGGCAGAAAAGCAGGAAGGCAGGCAATGGTACAGACTTTGTTCATCATTACAGGCATCCCAGGTTCTGACAGGGCATTGTCAGCTTGCAGGAACACACAGGGTTAGGAATGTGTCATTGGAGGGGACTGGGGGTATGATAATGGGAAGAGGGAGAGGTCTAGTGTTTGTACCGGAGAATGTGACTGAAAAGTAGCAGAAGGCACACAAATCAAATCAAAGCATCATTATTAAGAGTAACAGAAGCCGTATTTAACATTGGCTTAATCCAACAGAATGCTACATAGGACTACAAATAATTAAACTTCATAAAATTGGCCCTTTTTATAAAAGCCTGGACCAAGAATTTTGCTACAGCAATAGTAAACCCAGAATCTTGATCCGCCAGAAAAATGAGGAGCTCTGAATTAGTTCTCCCCTTATATCTAGTCAGCTTAGCAGATAGATAATGAGCCCTTAGGGCCTGGAAAAGTTGGCACGCGAACAAAACATGGCCCACTGTTTCTACATCTGTCTGGTCAAAAGGACACAGACGTTGATCAAATGGTAATGTTCTTCTACGCCCTTCCAGTACCATAGTGGGTAAAGCATTAAGTCGGGCAAGTAGGAATAATTTTGTCTGTAAAGGCGTCAAGTGATAGTTCCAATAGGCCGCCATTTTCCCTTGAGCTGGAATCAGGTCCCAATAGGGACCCAATGAAGGGGTCTCCCTAATAACAACTAGATCCCTTTGCTGTGAGATATCATTAAGTCTTGAAAACACTTCGGCCCTAGCAGCTGAGTACCCTCTAGAAAGGCAATACAAAGGGGAAAGGCCTAACTTCTGGATTTGAAAAATCACTGCCCTAAGCCAGGAAGATATATAAGAGTCTTGTATCAGTTCTCCAAGAAGCCCTGACTGTTCAAAGTTTGACCTTAACCAAAAAAGCAATGCATATATGAGTGTTCCAACTCCTTTGGGCCAATTTCAAATGCAAGGCCGCAGAAGGAATTCCTATAGGTGTTCCAAGGATAGCTCTCAGGAACACCGTTTGGATAGGGTCCAAGTTAAAAGGACAGATGACAGCCCAGATAGCTGCCCCATACAAAATGTGTGCCCTAACCTTAGCGTTAAAAACTTTTAAGGCCATCGTGACTTTGCCATTCCCCTTTTGATAGAAATACCTTAAAATGGCTCCTCTGGTACATATCGCTTGTTTAGTCGGAAGGCACATTGAACATCTCACACACAGAAGAGCAAGAGCCAAGCCTGTGAATCACTGGATGTGCACAGAGCAACAAGCAGCTAGCCATAGGTGCAGAGCTAGCTGTGTGTGCTGCCCTCAGCTCCTATAAGCTTTCTGTTCCCTCCCACAAGCTCTCTTGATTGGTACAAGCAAGTTGCAAGCGTGTCCTTTAAGAGCTCCCCAGAGAGGTCCCGGCCGGGCTGTGGGTGGGATCAAGGAGGCAACCAGCCGCCGACCTGGCTGCTGGCCTGAGGGGGTTCCCTAATTCATATGGGATGAATTCATATGGGAATGCACTTTTTTGGCTTGCCTCGCACAGTACACTCCAGATTTTTCAGCAGTGCCCCAGGAGTGGCCATGAGTGGCTGCTGCGTGGCTCTCAGGAGTGCACTTCCTCATGCACCACCTTCAAATGAGCAGTTGGATGCATAGTTAATGGGTGGCCATGCGTGGTCCATCTCGTTTAAAACCACCCTCTGATACAGCTTTCTGGAGCAGAAGTAGTAAACTTTGGATTGCTCAAGCCTGTTCCTGTACTACAAGGTGTTCGCTCCCTGTTCCCTTTGTTTAGCATTCTCAAGAGCAGTGTAAAAGTCAGGCAGTTGATTAGCATTAGACACGAGTAGAGCAGAGAGATAATTTGCCTTTATCTGATTCAGGAGAGATATAGATTGCATCCAGCAACCTTGTTAAAAATCTCTGAAAGTGAAGGAGGTGGGGGAAACACCAATGTAATCTCACTAGCTAACAACATGCACTTATCCCAGATCTTGTACAAATGACGAAGTCGCTCTCTGGACACTCCACGGGCACATTTCCAAGTGCCTTATGTAATCTACTGTCATAGTCAATAGTAAGGCATTACCAAGGTGGCCTCTTTAACCTTAGCAGTCATAAATATTGTTATCTCAATGAATCATCAAAATGCACCAGAATTTTAATGTTAGAACAAACTGTCTAGGGATGCCTACAATTTTTAGTCCTTTGTTTTATACCAAGGCTGTCCAACTTCTTGGTTAACGCAAGCAGAATCACCCTACAGCAATTTGCTGGCAGCCCAGATGGAAGCCCAGATTGCTGGCAGCTCCTTCAGTCTGCTGGGGGTGCCTTCTTAGAGGTCCCCCGTGTTAAGCGGGGGCCACAATGGAGAGGGCATTCTCGGTGGCCGGGCCGCGTCTTTGGAATTCCCTCCCGGAGGAAACTCGTCTGGCCCCAAGTCTCTTAACATTCCGGCGAGCTTGTAAAACCTGGCTGTTCGCCCAGGCCTTTGGGGAGGGTGGGTTAGTGGGTTTTTATCCCCCTACCCTTCCTTATTTTTTGTTATAATTTTGTCTTTCCCTGTTTTAATTGTTGAGATTTTTATGATGTTTTAAATATTTTATATATTGTTTTATGTGAGATTTGCTAGCCGCCCCAAGCTATTTGCAGGAGGGGGAGGGTATAAATATATTAAATAAATAAATAAATAAATAAAATTCTCCTTTCCTGTAGCTATTGTACATTAGAAATAATGTGCAGAGGGTTTGATTACCTCTGCACTATAGAAATATAGTGCAGAGGTAGTCAAACCCTCTTCACACTTAAATGCTGTGCAAATTAAACATGCAGAGTCTGGAGTAGTTGTTGCATGACATAATTCTGGAAATTTTAATTTTATTTATAAAACTGATATTTTATAAACCCAGATTTTAAGACTGCAGGTGCCCGGCTGCATGAGCTGGATTTGGCATGCAGGGTGCCAGTTGGACAGCCCTGTTTTATACTGTTGTAATAAGGGTCAGACTGTCCTATCCTAAATCCAAGTGCATTGCAGGCAATGTGTATGCTGTGTGCACACAAGTGTACACAACATGCTCACGATCTGTGTGCATATAATAGGGACACGTCCATCATGGGCATATGGATTTAGGATTGGGATATACAGGAAGCTGAACTCATGTGTGGCCAGGTGTGGTTATTGCTGTCACTTATTTTAAAGTAAAGGGGAATTTGCAAATGCAGATCTAGAATGAGTTTACATTGCATCTCTCATCCACGCAAGAAATTTGCGGTATACAAATCAGTCGGGTCAGGTTGGTCCTATCCTAAATCTTGCAGGCTGCTCTGGCACACAGAACTTCTAGAACATTTTTTGAAGTGGCCTGTTATGAGGAGAAAATTCCCCACCGCTGTTTTAATGCATGAAATCCCCCTAGGGCCTGTTGTGTAGTGTATAGTACATTTCCACTCTTGACAAATTTATTTTATTGATGTTTTTGAAGCCAGTGCCAAAAATTTGTAAAGAATTAGTCTGAATTTCAAACCCATTCAGGATTAGAAGTGAGTCAACAATGAAAATGGTAAGCATTTTGATGAAATTTGCTCCCTCAAGACTGTTTGCTGTTGCTGAGGCCAACCTGACCCGACTGATTTGTATACTGCAAATTTCTTGCGTGGATGAGAGATGCAATGTAAACTCATTCTAGATCTGCATTTGCAAATTCCCCTTTACTTTAAAATAAGTGACAGCAATAACCACACCTGGCCACACATGAGTTCAGCTTCCTGTATATCCCAATCCTAAATCCATATGCCCATGATGGACGTGTCCCTATTATATGCACACAGATCGTGAGCATGTTGTGTACACTTGTGTGCACACAGCATACACATTGCCTGCAATGCACTTGGATTTAGGATATACACTGGTTACACTGGGCAGTCAGGAACTCCTGACTGGCATCTGAACCTGCCCCTCCTAGACTTTCGGTAAGAAGTTGGGCAGCTGTTATTGCTTCTACATCTGCTGTTAAACTGGGCCTCCAATAAAACTGCAGATCAAGAAGATCAGTCTCACTGTAATCCACATCCATATGTCTGCTCTGGTGGGCTCTCCCTGCCTCACAGTTGCTCCTCCACCCCCTGCAGCAGGCCTGTGGTGCTCCTCCTAGTGGATCTGGGAGGTATGTGAGCCTGCTGTTTGGTAGAGTTGCCAGTTGAGATATTTTTGGAGGCCACTGAGCTGAGCAGACACATCCAGTTCAACACCGCCCAGAAGACTGCTTCAAGGCAAGAGTGTAGTGGGCAAGGGACTGGGAGCTGTGTTGGGCAGGGAAGGTGGTTAAGATCAGGTTTGAAAAGTCCTATGATAGGTCAATTTGGCAAAGGAATGCAGTCCTCAAAAAGACTGTGTTATAGTGTTCTAAAAGTAGTGAGTAGCAGGGACCAAAGCCAGTAACCCCTACCTTGGCAGAGAGTTAGTTTAGTGTCCACCTCAGAGCACTTGTGGGGACTAACAATGGGGTTATGCTGGGTTGGGAGAGGGCCCACAGATGTATGAGGAGTGTCCTTGGAGAGGTTTAAAGGGCATGGAGTAATTATATGGAGCTGAGACACAATTTACACACACACACATCATCACTTTAATGCTGTGTTGGCGGGGTGGTGTTTTTCAAAAGCTGGGGCAGCTCTGATTGAAAGGGGTGAACACCTGAGAAGGAGGGCTGGTTTAGTTTGATGGAAGGAGCAATTACGGAGCTGGGGTGGATGTTTTGAGGCTATTATCTGGACACCCAAGGTATTCCCATGTCCCAATGCAGTCTTGGATGCACTCTCTGGGATGGCAACCCTACTGCTGGCAATGAAACATGCATTCTTGCAACAATTTTGAAAAGTATAGCCTGCCTCAGTTTCCCTAGTTTGTTCACATGCTTAGCACACACATGCCAGACCCTTTATTGGTCCGAGTCTTGCGGGACCGGGGCAGACCAGTACCCGAACACCCAACAACCCACCCACCCCACCCCACCCCCTGTGCTTCTGTTCCTTAGACACGCAAACGGGCCCAGGAGCCCGAGCCCCCGGAGGACATGGGCCCTGCCCAGGCAGAGGAGGAGGAGGAGGAGCAGGAGCAGGAGGTGGAGGTGGAGGAGGAGGAACCAGAGGGGAGAAGGGGGAGAAGGCCGTACCACCGAGGGGGCCAGTGGGGGATCCGGGAGACCCGGGACTTTATCCACATCTGGGGGACCCTGGAGCATCAGCTAGAGCTAGAGCTCAATCAGAGAATTGAGCACGTGTTCTGGGAGATAGTGAGGGAAATGGAGGTGGCGGGGCACCACCGGACCATCGCACAGTGCCGCTCCAAGGCCAAAGAGCTAAAGAGGGGGTACAAGGCCATATGGGACAACAACCAGTGGTCCGGACATGGACTCCGGACCACCCCCTTCTACAATGCCCTGGACTGCATCCTCCACATGAAGGGATCCATAGTCGCCCCACGGCTCGGGGGGAGCTCTGTGGTCCAGGGCAGGGAACAGGCCGAGGTACCCCCTCCCCTCTCCGCCCCACAAGAAGGCACCCACTCCAGGGCCCCAGACCCCCTGGAGAAATGCGCCGGGACCTCGGAGACCAGCAGCCCCCCCTGGACAGCATCCCAGAGAGCCCCCACCCCCTGACTGGACAGCTGGACTCTGAGGCAGGCACCCTCATCACCCTCAGCCAGTGGTTGCAGGGGGAGCACAGCAACACGGAGGGGGCAGTCTTGGAGACAGACATTGAGGGTTAGCAGGCAGATGGGACAGGAGGACAGACCCAGGCTGAGGGGGTAGGGAGGATGGGGATGGGATGGCCAGGAGGCAGGCCCCACCCAGGCCTGCCAGCCTGTGACATGGGGCCCAGGTCAGGAGGACCCCCTGGGCACCCCGGAAGCCCTCCACCAACCACCACTCCCATACCCCACAGAGCATGGAATGCCCTGGCACCAAAGGCAGGCGGGAGAGGAGACTGGTGCAGAGCATCCCAGGCAGCAGTCGAAGGACCCAGGTGAGGCACACAGGCAGGGTGGGGGGGCCCCCGGGGAGGCTGGGTGAAGGACCCGGGACATGCATGGTGGGATGGGGGGCCCGGAGGGGCGGCAAAGGGGGGTGGGCACCAAGGGGGGCAGGCAACCAGGGCGGCAAACGACCAACCACCATGTACCCTACAGGACAGGAGGAGGGGCCACAGCAACCTGGGCCTGGGCCCCCAGCCCAGCGGATGAGGGAGCACCAGGCATGGGTACGGCACTGGAGGAAGGACCAGGCGGAGGCATCTGGGTGGCTGGAACAGGCCATTGTTGGGAAAGTGTGGGAGCATTCCGCCAAGATGGCCAGGTCCCATGACATTGGGACGTCCCTGCTCCTGCACGCAGGCACTATGTGCGCCTATGTGATCGCAACCACCCCACCAGGCACCCTGCCTGCCCAGAGCCCCATGCCAGGCCCCTCGGCATCCACACTGCCTCCCCAACTGCCCCACCTGCCTCCACACCAGCAGGGACCCCGCATCCACCTCCCAGTCCCCGCCAGCCTCCGGAGGGAGCAGCCACCCAGGGGCGCCCTTCAGATCCCAGGTCCTCCCTCCCACCACCGCCTGCCCCTCTGGACAACGAGGCCTCCCAGGACACCGTTGTTGACACAGAAAGTGGGGGGGAGGGCATCTCCCAGAGCTCCATGCTGCCCGCAGGGCACTTGAGGGGGCACCCCAGGAAACACGGGGGACAAGGGGGACAAGGGGGAATAGGGAGGGTGGTCTGAGGGGGGGTGGTTGTGGGGGCACAGGTAAACGGGTGATATCATAAACACTCGGATGACACTGCCACCTCCTGTGGTCTGTTCAGGGGCCCAGAGGTGGGGGGGTGGACCATGCCCATATAGGGTCTCACCCAGGGTATTCCCCGGGCCCCCGGGGAGGCGGGCCAGGTGGTGGGTGCCCTCACGCCTGGGCCTCCTGACTGATGTGCCTGGCTAGGGCAGCACGGATGCATTTGGCATAACGGTACTCCCTCTGGTTGTCCACGTTCACGCACAGAGGCACAGGGCTGGGAGGTCGGGTAGGCATGGGGTATTTGAGGGTGGACCCATCAGTCTCGCACATGTTGTGCAGCACACAGCAGGCACCGATCACCAGGGCCGATGTCTTCACCATGTAGTCTAGCCGGCCGGCAAGGCTTCTCCAGTGCTGCTTGAGGGCTCCAAACACCCGCTCGACCACGGTCCTTCTGGCACACAGGTGGATATTGTAGAGCGCCTCCTCTGGGGTCCAGGAGACCAGGTATACCTTCATCAGCCACTGGGTGAGGGGGTAGGCTGGGTCCCCCAGGATACAGGGGGGCATCAGCACCCCCTCGATCCGGGCCATTCCCAAGTCTGCAAAGTCCCCCCTGTACATCCAGGCATAAAAGGTGGAGATGGTCATGATCCTGGCATCGTGGCTGCACCTGGAGTTGCCCGTGAAGATGTCTATGAACTGCCCCCGGTGGTCCATGACCGCCTTCAGCTGCAGGGAGTGATACCCGTGCCTGTTGACATACTCCAAGGCCTTCCCCGCGAAGGGGCAGAGGATTTCGATGTGGGTGCCGTCCACGGCGCCCATGCAGTTGGTGAACCCACCAGCCATGAAGCCGGCCATCACAGGCCCCTGATCCACCAGCTGGATCACCCTGTCCAGGAGTATGCCCTCCACAGCCTCACAGACATTCCGGAGGATACAGGCCATGGTGCTCACCCCGACATCGAAGTGCTGCGAGACTGACCAGCAGGAGTGGGGCATTGCCAGGGCCCAGACCCCGATGGCCACCTGCTGGACCATGGGTATGGGGTTCCTCATGAGGGTGTGCTGCTGCTCAAGCCAGGGCGTGAGCAGCTCCACGAGCTGCCGTAGGGTGAGCTTGTCCATCCAGAAGTGCACCCTCCAGGCTGCCTCGTCCCACAGAGCCAATGCCCGGAACCACCACCCCTGTGCCCGCTCTGTAACCTATAACCGCCGGGCAATGAGCATAGCAAGCAAGGTGGTCCGGGGCATTGTCTCCCTCCTCCATTGGAGGTGCCCGGTCACCTCACGGATCGCCACTGGCCTGGTCCGGCTGCGGCTGATGGCCTGTAAGTCTGCCCCGGACACCCGCTGCACCCTGAGCTGGCCTGCGGGCCCCTGCAGCGCTCCAGGCCACAGTAACCCGCAGGTGGGTGCCCAGGTGCACCTCAGTGGTCTGGATGTGCAGCTGATCGGTGTGGGCATGGTACCCACTCAGGACAGAGTGCAAGGAGCATCCCGTATGCACCCAACCTGTTCCACTCCATGGTGAGGTGAGCCCCGGAGGGCCGCTTGCGGCCCTGATATAGGCTGGGACGGGCGGTGCCCCCTTCCCCCCCCGGCTGCCTGTGCTGGCTCCTGCAGGGTAGGCAGCCCGGGGCCGCGGGTGCGTAGTATTGAGCGCACCTGCTGTCCCTGCTAGGGGTGCACCTGGGCGTGCAGGCTGCAGCTGCATGTCTCCTGTCATCACCTCCCACCTTTCCGTATTGGCAACATCGTGTCCTTGCCAATCTGATTAGTGTGTCAGCTGTCCTGTCTGTGTGCTCAGTTCCTGCAGCTGTTCTGGGTTCGCACCCCATGCCTTGCTCTGTTGCCATACATTGTTGAGGTCTGTGGCTTTCTCGGCCGGACTTGGTGCCCCCCGAGCACCCTCCCGCCCCTGGAGGGAATGTGGGCCCCCCTGTCTGTGGTGTTATT
The DNA here is from genome assembly GCA_003113815.1 of Sphenodon punctatus. NCBI lineage: Eukaryota > Metazoa > Chordata > Lepidosauria > Sphenodontia > Sphenodontidae > Sphenodon > Sphenodon punctatus. The sequence goes on along the minus strand of QEPC01013498.1, from coordinate 9,229,012 downwards.
CTCCCTGGCGTGGGGGACCATGCCTGGCTGTGCTTCCACTGGGCTCCCGGCTCCCAGGCCCCATGGGGTCCCCCATCCATGGTCCTTCCACAAGACCATGGCCCTGTGTGACCCGTGGCATACCCCAGCGGTGCAATTGCTGCTGAGCTGCCCAGACAGCCAGTCGGGTGCTGATGTGAGCCTGAGTTCTGGCCTTCGTTACTTCGGCTATGAGTTGAGCACCCAGGATTGCCGGCTGCATGCTGAGACGCTGGGGCTGGTTCCCTTTCCTGATGGGTGCATCCCGGAGATGAGGTGCTCGCATGTGGCTTGGTCTGCAGCGGAGACCATGTCCACCCTGTCTGTGTGCAGCCTGGCTGCCTACACGGTCTCTCTGGCGGAGGGGGGGCCCTGCCCTGGCTGTGTCCTACTTTGGCTGCATTCACAGGGACCGTGGGTACCAGCGCTCCCGTGGGGCGGTGTACCACTGGCTGTTGGAGCTGGGTCAGCTTCCGTGGCCCCCTGCTGCTGACTGCTGCGTGTCTGAGCCTACCGCATTGGAGCTGGCGACGCTATCCGGTGTGTGGTTCCGTTCCGATGTGCATCTGGGTCTCTCCATGCAGGATCCCTTCGAGGCTTACTACCTGATCACCCACCACATGTCCATGCAGGGGTACCGCCGGGGCATTCTTCATTGGCCCCACCTCATTCACCAGGTGGGGTACCCAGCCCCTGGGCCCTTTGTGGCCCCCAGTAGCTGGCTGTGAGTCACCCTGGACCTCCCGGACCCCTGTTCCTGGCCCCATGTGGGCCCCTGGCTCCACCCTGCTGCCGTGGCCCGCTGCCTGCTCCCTCCTTGCTGTCCCAGCCATGATGCTGTACTGCATGCTTCCTGGGGTGTCGCTGCCCCTGCCTGTGGCCCCCTGTCTGCCTCTGCCCCTGGTGTTCCCCTCCATGGTCGCCGTCTCCCTTGTCCACCTCCGGCGCCTTGACCTCCCCTCCAGCTCCCCAGGGTGGTGCTGACCGTCCTCAGTCACCTGTGCCCCCTTCTACACCCAGACCCCACCCTTCCTGGGTGCCCATGTGATCTTGGAGTTCTGGGGCGCCTGGACTGGCCCCCCCAGCTTCCTCCCAGGGAGGGGTTGTGTGACTGTGGAACTTCTGTACTGCCCTGGACCTCCTGTCTCCCCTCCATCGCCCCATCACCAGTGCTTGGGTTCCAAGTTTTCCTCCTGGACTGTTCCCGGCCCTCTCCCTGTTCCGTGTGTGCTCCCGCTGTGCCTGTGTCCGGGCCGCTTGGGGCCCCCCATTCTGGGACAGCCTGTATTTCTGTAGGGGTGCCCGTACAGGCTGTTCTGTATTGGGGGTTCTGGTTTCCAGTGCCTGTGTCCCACTGTGCCCCTGTGCCGTTTCCCCTCCTCTTCCCTGTCCCTCCCCCCCTTCCCCCCCATGCCCATTGTGCCGTGTGTGTTGTCCGTCCCGCTGTGTTCCCCTTTCCCTTCTTTTCCCGTGCGGGTGTGTATGTGCCCGGGAGAGTGCCTGTGTCCCACTGTGCCCCTGTGCCGTTTCCCCTCCTCTTCCCTGTCCCTCCCCCCCTTCCCCCCCATGCCCATTGTGCCTTTTGTGGTCTCTGTCCCGCTGTGTCCCCCCCTCCTTTTCCTGTCCGGGTGTGTGTGCACACCCGGGCGTGTGTGTTTGCACTGTGTGTTCCTCTGTGCCCTCACTGTCTCTGTGCCTGTTGTGTGTGGTACCTGGGCGACTCTTCTCCCTCTCCCCCCTCCCTTCCAATTTCCCTTGTGTGGGTGTTCCCTTGTGTCCCTTTTGACTTATTTTTCCCTCAGCCGGCCATGTCTGTGTCCCACCCCTCCCCGCCTCCTTCTGGATGTTTTGATCACAGCCGGGAATTGGCATCACGTCTATTGCACCACCCCAGACTGTGATCTGGTGGCCTGATTCCCTGCCATGGTCCCGATCCTGTCACGTCTGTTCGGTGCCTTCTTTGACCATGGGGGTGGTTAGCCAGTTCGCCATGCTGGGAATCCACTGTGGTGACTCGGGACTGCATAACGTCTGAAATCACCCTTAGAGTCAGGCATCCTCGGCCAACCACAAGGGTCATGCCACAGCCTGGGGCATGAGGTCGTTCTGCAGGTAGGAGGAGGATGTGATATCCATAACAACAGACAATGGATCTAACATGGTGACATCCATGCAGTTACTTAACAAGGCTTCAGCAGCAACAGTAGATGATTTTTATGAGTCCAAGTCCACTGAAAATGAAAATTTGGATGAAGATGACCAGGAATTGCATTACATAGCTTGTCTTCTTGATGTCACTTTAATTAGGTGTGCAGAACATACTTTTCAGCTTGCTATCTGTGATGCCATGAAAGATTGACAAAATGAGAACATACTTCTGAGTAGGGATGGGCGAACAGATCGCAGTTCGGTTCGGCTGTGTTCGTTTCGTTCGTTCGGTTCGCCAGTTCGGTTCAGCTGTGTTCGGTTTGTCAGTTTGGATTTTTGGACGTTCGGTGTCTCGGGTCGAATGTTGAGTTCAGATTCTGTATTTAGTTCATTCGGGATCGGTTCGGTCTTTAGTTTGATTCAATTGGGAACTGAAAATGACATTTGGTTTTTGAAATAAAAGGAAGAAACTAAAAAGCATATTTCTCACCATAACATTTTGTTTCTTATTACTTTTTGATGGAATTTAGGGAGATTGTACCGCCGATGGAGGGCACTAAGTGTACCAAAATTTGGAACAATTAGATAAAGGAAACCAATTTCAGAAGCAATTGAACGTTGTGATTTTAAGAAAAGCTCCATACACATTCATGGCTACAACTTCTTTATCTTGCATCCAATGTTCATGAAACTTGTGCATATTACATCCCTCCATATGC
>QEPC01013498.1:9211946-9225001 GCA_003113815.1 Sphenodon punctatus | reverse complement strand
GCACGGGGGGCGGAGCCAACACTACAAGAGCCGGCACTGCCAGAGTAACAGTGCCGGTGAACAGAGCTGCAGACCCTGGAGAGACTGGCCCCCTGAGCTAAGTAGCGAGATTGCCTACCTGCTTGTGTTTTGATTCCTGTGTGTTGTTCCCTTGCCCTGCTCCCCTCCCAGTGTGTATAAACAGTGAGTGTTTCTATCCTTCCTGGCATAGCTGAGTGTGCGTGAACCCGGTTACCCCCTGACCTAGAGTGCAAGGAGAGTGTCTGGGAGCCTGCGGGCTCGCCCGGTTGGGCTTTCCCCCCTCTGCCCTGGGACCATCCCTACCTTCCCCGGAAGAGAGAGTGAGCCCCGTGAACCCTACCTGCAAACCTGGGATCCCCTCCCCTGTGGCCCTGGCACTTCCCCCCACATATCCTCCTTGTCCTTGCCCAGTCGAGTGCACGTAGAGAGTCTGAGAACCCCCTCTTTACCCCCCAGCTCTGAGCCCTATGATGATAGGGGTCAATGTTCAGAGTGCGTAAGCACACGAACAGACCCAAATACTATCCTGACGGGCCTCCTTACTTTTTCACCTCGCAAGCAGAGCCCCCTCATGTGTGAGTGGCATGAGTGGGTGGTGCTTCTCCCCTTCAGACCCCCTCCCACTGACAAGATGTTATAGTCAGACATACATTTATATGTTAATTGCTTATACCACCAAGACCTTTTTTCCAATCCTTCTGAAATTTGGCAAAGATAGTTAGTATGGGAAGGGATATAAATTGAACAAGTTTTACCTACATTAGCTCTGAGATAAAGAAGTTACAGCTAAGAATGTATATGTAGAATATTGCAAAATACAATAATTCAACTGCTTCCAAAATCGGATTCCTTTATCCAATTGTTTTGAGATTTGGAGCACATAATGAATTCTATTGGAGGTAGAGGCTCTCCAAATTTCAGCCACATAACTTAAAAAACAAAAATGTTACAGCCAATAATGTGTTTTCCATTGAAACCAATGGAAATTCAATTCCGAACTTACCGAATGCATCTGAAATGAACGTTCGAATTCGAGTTCGGTTTGAACATTCGGTTCGGCTGACTGAACTATTTGAGTTCAGTTCGAACTCCGAACTTCCGAATTCGAGTCCGGTTCGAACGTTCGGTTCGATCGGTCGAACTATTTGAGTTCGGTCCGAACTCCGAACTTCCGAACTGCATTCGCCCATCCCTACTTCTGAGACTACAGGTGTCAAAAAACTACCCCTGCCTAGCATGAAGTCATTTCAAAGAGATATGCCCTTGGCAATGGATAACTACAAGATATATAGTATTCCTGCCATCTCTTATAGTTCAAGGGGTAGTCCCAGTGGGGGTCCTGGTTGTCTCATAACTGAGCAACTTGAAATCTCCAATTTCCTAGAAATCTCTCTCTCACCACTTTATTTAGGCTTTGTGCCAAAGACTGGCTCTTATACTCTGATTATCCTCACAGTATATATTCCACCGTGTAATGCAGGATCATATTATGCTACTATGTGGAGCAAGCTTGAAGTACTGATAGAACAGCTGTTAGTCAACCACACTGCTGGGATGTTTATAATGATGGGGGACTTCAATGCTAGATTCAATGCTAGACCTGACAACCATATATTGGGACAATATTGTGACATCACCTCCCCCTCGCTGACTGATGTACTGAACCCTAAAAAATCAAAGGATGGGCGAATCAATTCATCAGGGATTAGATTTGCCAATTTAGTTACAGGCCAGCATTTCCACATCCTTAATGGCTCGGGCTTTAATGACCCTGATGGGGAGTTTCCCTATCTAGGACCTTTAGGCTCTAGTGTGGTGGACTATATTGTAGTCTCACCCAATGCCTTGAATTGTATAAAGGATTTTGCAATCAGTAAGTTCTTAGTTGAAGATCATCTGCCACTTACTCTTTCTCTAACATTATCAACAGTAAGGATGTCCAGCTCTATAAATAACACCCTATGCTTAACCAACCTTGGTAAACATAGATCTCCTAAATGGAGTGAAACTTTGGCCACTTCACTTTCTACTATGATTACTGATCAACCCTGTTACATGCTAAGAGATCTGTTAATTGGGTCATCTGATACCTCAGAGGTAATTGAAATGTAAAATCAACTGAGTCTTCTTATACACAATCACATTTTGTCATCTATAGTTGACTCTATTATTAGTAACCCTAAAAAAAGTAAGGCCTGGTTCGACCATGAGTGCCGGCAAGCCAGAGTTAGGCTAATTTCAATGTATCAAGTATATAGAGATGGCTGCTTTCCAGTTCTTCCCCCTGCTTATTCATTACTTAAAACAGATTATAAGAAATTGATAAAAGTTAAAAGAAAGAAATATATAGAATCTCAATGGACCTCTCTTTTGGAATCAGCTGCTCAAAAAGACTCGAGACAGTTCTGGCAGTTGGTTAATCCTTCAATTGGAAGTGCAATCAGCTCTTGGTTTTCTCCAATTCTTCCACAAACCTGGTGTGCTTATTTCCAGCATCTATTCAACTTTGATTTAGTAACTTCCCCATTTTATAATGGCTCAACCAATATCAATATTGGTGAGACTCCCACCTGACCTCCAGTCACAGAATCCGAGGTAGATGCATTGGTAGATACCTTTGAGAATAATAAAGCCCCTGGGTGTGATTTGGTGGAAATAGAGTTCATCAAGTCTTACAAAGATTGGTGGATTCTGCTTTTGGCGGCCCTATTTTCCGCAAATAATAACTCTGGGAAAGTTCCAGTGGGTTAGGGAAAGGCTGTGGTAATCCCCATTTATAAAAAGGGATAATGAAAAAATCCAGCTAATTATAGAACAGTTAGCTTATTGAGCATAGTGGGGGAAATATATGCTACGCTACTCTTGGGCAGATATTCATCAGGAACAGGCTGGCTTCCAAAAAGGTCGCTCTACGACTGAACTCTGATTTATTCTTTTCCATCTTATTAATAAAAATAAGACCCTCAACAGCCTATTCTATGCTGCTTTCCTGGATCTTAAGGCAGCATTTGACTCTATTGACAGACCTATCTTATGGAAGAAACTGTCTTAATCATCGATTAATATAAGACTGCTCAGTCTCATTCAGTCTTTGCATGCAGACTCTTCCTTAGTGGTAAAAGTGGATTAAAAGGGCCATGCTACTCCTCCAATAGGAATATTGGTTGGAGTGAGACAGGGATGTGTTTTGGCCCTGCCCTCTTTAACCTATTCATCAATGATGTGATCCCTCTTATGGCAGATTATACGTTTTTTCCACCTAGATTGGCCTTACAAGTGGTGGGTTGTTTATTTTATGCTGATGGTGTTGTCCTGCTCTCTCAGACGCGCATCGGCTTAACTAGACAAATGAATGCTTTTGCAGCTTACTGTAAGGCTAACAAATTATCTATTAATTTCTCTAAATCTAAGGTCATAGTCTTTACAACAAAAAGAAAAGTCATAGGTGGGTTATAGAGGACGACTTGCTACAGCAAGTCACTAGTTTCAAATATCTGGGCCTGCTGTTCCATAAATCAGGAAGTTGGAAGGAACATCTCCAGAGGGTGACTTTGGCAACTAAAGGCCCAGCCCAGGCTATCCAAAGATTCTTGTCCAGGACAGGGAGAAGTACCATCAACTCAGATATCCAAGTTTTCAACAGTAAAGCCAAGGCTCAGTTCCTCTATGGTGCTGTACTGTGGGCTCCGGTTTCTTCCTATAATTTAAATGCAATTCAAACACAGTTTTTACAGCGACTTTTAAGAGCCCCAAGGGGCACTCCCGCCGCAGCACTTAGAGTGGAATTAGGACTAAAGAGCTGGCACCTAGAAGCATTTGAGCTGGCCCTGAAATTTTGGGTTCGAGTTAACAATGTCCAGAACAGAAGGCTGCTGCCTTGTAAACAAGGTTCTTCGAGATGGCTCCGAACATTCTCACAAATGGGTTTGCGCTTGCGCGCCCTTCTCCTATCGGCACATACCAAGCTCATATTTCAAATTTGACGTGACGTTCACGAGCCCCCACACTATATAAGGTAGAATCTCGCCCAAGCCCAACAGTTCCTTCCAACCGGAATCAAATTCCATGCGGGGCTGGAAGGGTGGGCATTTGTGAAAATGTTCGGAGCCATCTCGAAGAACCTTGTTTACAAGGCAGCAACCTTCTGTTCTTCTTCGAGTGGCTCCTCCCATTCTCACAAATGGGTGAGTACCAAGACTAGTGATAGGTTGGTGGGGGAATTTGTAATTAGAATCTAGTCAAGAAAAAATAAAGACAGGCGACATCATAGTGTGTGAAACAGAATATATAAACACTCTCGTTTTAATTAAAATAGGATTGATACATGTAACACAGTATGTTATCAAGGGAAATTAAAGTTCAGTGAACAAGGTATACATTAAACAATGAAACATCAAGTTATTAAGGGTTGAACACCGAAGACAACACTGAGGTACCCAGGGCGGTGTGAGCCTGGGAGGTTAAATGGAGACAGTAGTGCTTAATAAAAGTATGTTGCGTGCTCCAAGTAGCTGCCCTGCAAATTTCGTGCGGGGAGATGTTAGCGAAGGCAGCAGTGGTTGCACCCATAGCTCTGAGGGAGTGGGCTCTCAAGTTAGGTGGAACAGAGAGTCCCTTCTGGATGTAAGCTAACGAGATTACCTGAACCAACCATTTGGATATAGTTTGCGAAGAGACCTTGTGGCCTAACTTATTTAAGCAGGGTGAGACAAATAGGCTGTCAGATTTTCTGGCAGCTTGAGTTTTAGCAAGGTAAATCAAAATGGATCTTTTCACATCTAGTGTGTGTGCCCGTTTGAGATCCTCCGACTCGTGGGGTGGAGGGTGAAAAACTGGCAAAATAATCTTTTGGGCCAAATGAAAAGGTGAGACTACCTTTGGGATAAAGGAAGGGTGCGCAGAAATCTCCACCCTGTCGGGGAAAAATTGCAAGTAGGGCTCCTTGATGTTAATGGCAGCCAACTCGCTGACCCGTCTGAGGGAGGTGATGGACACTAAAAAGGAGGTTTTGAGGGTCCAATGAAAAAGGTCTGAATCCTCAGGGGGTTCGAATGGGTGAGCTGTTAAAAATTCTAGGACCAAGGTGAGGTTCCATTGCGAAAGGGGGACCTTGACTGGGGGAAAAACATTATTAACACCTTTAAGGAATTTTTTTACCTTATAGTGGGAGAACAGGGATTGAGTACTTTGTAACTGAAAATGCCTGGAAATGGCGGAGAGGTGCACTCTCAAAGAAGATATAGAGAGGCCAGCCTCAGCTAGGTGTAATAAGTACTGCAAGATGGAGTCAATAGCCAAATTCTCTTGAGGGATAGAGTTTTCTGTTAGCCAACAAGAGAATCTTTTGAATTTGGAATTATAGGACCTTAAAGTGGAAGGTTTGATGTCACTGTTTAGGACCAAAGAAAGTTTGTCTATAGCGGGAGTTGTGGGTGTACAATTCTGAAAGCATGGAGGTTCAGCAGAGGAACATCCGGGTGGAGAACCAACCCGTGGTTTTGGGACAAGAGGTGAGGGTCCTGCGGGAGAGGAAAGATTTCCCTTGCCATCTGGATTAATTCGTGGAACCAATACTGGCGGGGCCAGTGTGCGCATATTAATATAAGGTTTGCACCCTCTGCACGTATTTTCCCCAAAGTCCTTGGAATGAGAGGTAGAGGGGGAAATGCATACGTTAATTGAGGGGACCAAGGGATTTGAAAAGCGTCCCCCAAGGAACGGGGGTCGTGGGCTGCCCTGGAGGCAAACAGGGTGCATTTTGTATTGTGGCTGGTGGCAAAAACATCTAGGAGGGGGGTGCCCCACATAGACACCAAGCATTGGTAGGTGTGAGTGGAGAGCTCCCACTCGTGGTTTTCCTTTTCCATCCTGCTGAGGATGTCCGCTCTGGTGTTGTGAGAGCCTGCGATGTGTGAAGCTATGAGGGACATCTGGTGCCTGTTCGCAAAAAACCAAATTTTCATTGCCAGCTTGCAGAGCTCGGGTGATTTGGTGCCGCCCTGCTTGTTGAGGTACCAAACAGCTACAAGACTGTCTGAAGATATTTCCACCACGGATTGCTTGAGCAAGGGCTGAAAGGCTTTTAGGGCCTTTAGCATAGCTATGCTCTCCAATTGGTTTATGTGGAGAGACTGCTGCTGAGGAGTCCACGACCCCGAGACGTTGAGATCTAGGAGATGTGCTCCTCACCCTGTTAGGGAAGCATCTGTGGTTATTTTCCTTACAGGGAGCGGCGGAAGGAATGGTTTCCCTGCCATCACGAACTCTCTTGTTTTCCACACTGCAAGAGAATGCAAAACGTTTTGTGGTAATTTGAGCCTTTTGTGAGGGGAATCTACCCTGGCATCAAACAAATGTAAGAACCAGAGTTGCAAGGGTCTCATAAAGAGTCTTGCCAGGGAAATGGTGGATGTAGTAGATGCCATGAGTCCAAGCAGCCGCTGGAACACCTTAACAGATTGGCGTCTATGAAAGGACAATTTAGTGATCAGATTACAAATATCCAGAAACCTAGATTCTGGAGTAAACATTCTTTGGACCGTGGAGTCTAAAACAGCTCCAATATAATCGATGCGCTGGGTAGGGCAGAGGGATGATTTTTTGTAGTTAACAGAGAGGCCCAAGATCTGACAAATGGTAAGTGTATAGTGGATAGAATCATTAAGGTGGTCTGGAGTTGGAGCGGTGAGCAACCAATCATCCAGATAGGGGTAGATGCAGACACCATGTCTTCTTAGAAACCCAATTACTGGGGCCATCACCTTGGTGAATACCCTAGGGGCAGAAGATAAACCAAAGGGGAGTGAGGCAAACTGGTAGTGAACAGATTGATGGGTAAAACGAAAATATTTTCTGCAGGAAGGATGGAGTCTAACGTGGAAGTAAGCATCTTTGAGGTCTATTACAGCAAACCAAAGATTTTTGCAAAGGAAGGATGCCAATTTATCAAGAGTCAGCATTTTAAACTTACAATAAGTAATATACGAATTTAGTACTCTTAAGTCCAAGATGGGTCTAAAACCACCATCTTTTTTGTCGACTATAAAATAGCGAGAGTAAAACCCATCCTCAATAGTATCAGTGTCCACCAATTCGATAACACCTTTAGAATAAAGTTCATTAACCTCTTTATTTAACATAGTTAACTGGGGGGAAGAAAAAGAAACTGATTTAACAGGACCAGAAGGGGGTGGTAAAGAAGAAAAGGAGACCCTATACCCCACTTCAACAACCCGGAGAACCCAGGTATCAGAGGTAATAAATGCCCAGGATGAAAGTGACTGGGACAAGGCAAATTCAAAATTCACCGCCTGCTGCGGGGGTAGTAAAGTAAGGTTTGATTGTCACTTCCGCCCTCTAGTGGAGAAGGACGGGTAGGGCTTATTGTAAGCACCTCTTTGCTTATAAGGAGTGTACTGGCTCCTAAAGCGGCTCTGGTACGGAGTGGACTGAGGAGTGTACCTTTTGTTGTAGCCTTGGGAAGGCTGGTTGTAAAAAGGTCTCTGCTGTCTATAAAAGGGTGATGAATGCTGATACGGCCTGTAGGGTGCGTAGGAGGAAGAACCCTGGTCTCTAGGGGTTAGCTTCATCTTAATAGCAGTAGCTTTTGATTTCTGGATCCTATCCAGGATCTCGTCTGTCTCTTTTGAAAAAAGACCTTCCTGGTCGAAGGGAAGATTCTCAATCTTCGTCTTGTGGAGGGTGTCAAGTTTTGCCCCTTTAAGCCAGGCAAACCGCCTGGTGACAATAGCGTTGGCCACAGCTCGGGATGCAGTGTCCGAGGAATGTCGGGCGGTCTGGAGCTGGAACCTGGCTGTCAAGGAACCCTCAGCGCACAAGGCTTGCAGAGAAGCTTGCTTGTCATTGGGCAAAGAGGGTAGGATCTTATGCACCTCCTCCCAAAGGTGGTGTTGGAAGGAGGACATGGCTGCAGCGTAATTAGATGTCCTCATTAACATCGTGGAGGAGGCGAAGGCACGTCTGCCAAATACGTCGATCCTCCTGCTCTCCCTGTCAGCCGGGGAAGTGTCAGAGGAGTGCCTCTGGGGCTTCTCTGCAGACGCTGCTACCACCAGTGAATTTGGTGTGGGGTGTCTAAAAAAGATGGACCCCTGTTGTTGTGGAAACAGGTAATAGGAGCTGGCAGAGGAATAAACTGGCTGAACAGCAGCAGGGGTAGCTCAATTCCTCTCTGCATCTGCCACATGTCTCTTTAAGAGAGGGAGAGTAATCTTGGACTGAGTTGGTCTCTCCACGGAGGCGTATGCTGGGTCCAAGTCCTGTACGTTCATAGGAACGGTCTCAAGTTTAAGGACAGAAGAGAATCTCTTAAGGAGATCTTGAAATTCCTTATGGTCCTGGGAAGTCCCAAAAGAGGTGGAACCCTATACCTCATCAGAGGGGGGAGGGGATATATTCTCCGAGTCCGGAAGATCCTGCAGGGGTTCAGGTGTCGAAGGGGGGGGGAGGATTTCCTCCAGCGGAGCCTCTGCCTCCAGGTCAACCAAAGGTGGTAATTCCTCGAGAGGGGGGTCTGAGAGAGGTAGGGTAACTCTTTTTTCTCTCCTTCGACGAAGCAGCCTTTTGAGCTTTTCTTTGCGTCGAAGGAATGCCTCCTTCATTTCGCGTTGTAACGGGCTCGAGGAGGTTTCAGCCCGAGGAATAGACGCCGACGGGGTGATATGCGTTGAAGCAGGAGCAACAAGCTGCGTCGAGAGATGGTCAGTATGCGTCGAGGGTTGCGTTGAGGGCGAGCGGTGTCGAGGGCATCGAAGTGATTTAGTTGCTGTCGAGGCAGCTTGTGGTGGAGAGGTAGGCGCCGTCGACGCAGCGTGTCGAGGGGCAGGATGTGCGGGTGCGTCGAGACCGGCCTGAGCAGGGGGCCGTCTTGTCGACGCATTAGCCTCGGAAACTTTCACCAAACGTTCGAGACAGGATAAGATCAACCTAGAATCCTGTTGTCTCGATTTTTCCGCCTCCTTGAAGTACTGCCATTGCCGGGAGGCGTCCAAAGAAGGCGGGGGGAGCTTAAAAGCTTTTTGAAGCTCGGGCTGTCTGGGGCTAGCCAGCCACTGTAGCCGAGGAGGCTGAAATGGGGAACCTCTAAACTCCTCCTGGGGTTGCTCATCAGCAGTATAGAGGGGCGAAGTAATCACCAGAGGGGATGTTGTAGGTGATGAGGTATCATAAGCCCATCTCAAAGCCTCTTCCTCAGAGGGCGTCGGGGATAATGAGCGATCCGCGAAGATTGCGGGCTCCAAATCCTCATACCACTTTTTCTTCTTTAGTGGAGGAGAGAGGGAGACAGAACGGTGAGAGGGACCCGGCACAGGAGAGTCTGTCTGAGAGATGTCAATAGGGGCGGCAGACGATACCACAACCTCAGCTCCAATGGAAGGAGGCTGAGAAGGGGGAGAACGAGATCTCTTTCTACGAGGTGATTGAAGTTTTTGTTTTTCCTCCAATTCTTTTAAGAGGATGGGTAGACGGGCAGCGCGGTCCCTTAAAGCCCTTGACTTAAGGGATTGGCAGTGAGGGCAGTCGAGGGGATCATGCTCTACCCCCAGACAAATGAGACACTGACCGTGCGGGTCCTTAGTAGTCATCTTCTTGTTACACGAGAAGCATCTTTTGAAGGAGTGTTTAGATGAAGTCGCCATAATGAAGTGAGAGAGCTAAGGCAAATGCCGGTAAGCCGCGAAGCGGTTGGAAGGAACTGTTGGGCTTGGGCGAGATTCTACCTTATATAGTGTGGGGGCGCGTGAACGTCACATCAAATTTGAAATATGAGCTTGGTATGTGCCGATAGGAGAAGGGCGCGCAAGCGCAAACCCATTTGTGAGAATGGGAGGAGCCACTCGAAGAAGAACTCGGAGTTGCTTAAATGTGTTAAGGAGGATGCGTTTGAGAACCCATGGTTTAGGAATATGGAAAACCAACTACTAAGGTTTGGATTATCAACAGTCTATTTAGAGCATAAGGCTTCCTATGCAGTCCATACAGAGATTCTACAGAGAGCCAGGGATATCGACAGGCAGTCAGAGCTTGAGAAGATTAGTAACTCTCCTCATATGGCTGCCTATCCTACTTGGGCTCCGGCCCTGGGAGAAATGGCAGATTACTTAAAGGCTCAAATATTGCCAAGAGGTAAATATTTAATTCTTTGTGCCGGGTTTAATGCTCTGCTTTCTAGAGTGCTGGAAGGGCGTATGAAGGGGGTCCCATTTATGGAACAGTTGTGCCCATTTGATAATCAGGCAATAGAGACTGTGGAGCATATTATGTTTCACTGTCACTTATATAAAAAGCCAAGGGTGAAATGTTTGGCTTTGTTATTTGCTAAATGTCCAGGGAGATCAGACTCCTTTCTTATGGGCTTTGCTCTTAACAGTACTATCCCACAGATTTCCACAAATACTGCTCAATTTTTGGTCCAAGCTATTTGTATTCATAAACATTTTCTTGAGTTTTAACTGCCATATGTGGACCCTGAGTCATGATATTGAGTCGGTCATGTATATAGATGAGTCAACTCTATTTTGTATTGTTCTATTTAGTATATTCTATACTGGAATTTTAATTTTTGTATTTTCCTTTGTTTTATTTGTTGAGATTTTATTGCTTTTGAAATTTTGGCTGTGACGTAATGTCACGCCTAATAAACAACTTTGACTTTGAAGAGATATGTGGCAGAGTGCAGCCTGATGGTATTGTGGCCCCTTTAAGAGAGCACAGACTGCTGGCCTAAGGGATGGGCAACCTGGGGGACTGAACTAAGCTGTGAGGTAAAGGCTTGGCAAGGCCAGCCCATAAAGACTATATGGAGGTTGGGAGGCTTCTGGTCCTTAATAGCTGGGAAGGTTGAGGACCAGCTCCGCCCACTCTGGGCATATAAGAAGAGGAAAGCCAGCGAAGGAAACTCTGGGTCTGGCTGCAGATGAGAGAGGAGCTCTGCTGGAGGCTCAGCAGCAGCCTTGCCCCTGTCCAGGGTCCTGAACTCAAGTTGAACTGCTGAGAAACTCTGGATGCCTAGGCTGGCTAGCTACCTTTACCGTCTCCAAGGTATTTCAGGTGGCTCTGGTGGCGAGTGCTCTGAAAGCTTATTGGAAATGGACAGTAAATGTGGACTGCTAATTCCCTATGTACATAATGACTAAGTACTATGGACTGTGAGAAATATAGAAGGGTGAAGAAATGTATGTGGCTGGAAAGGTGGAACAATGTGAAGGAATAAAGGACCTGTAAGCTAACTTTCCCATGAAAGTGACAGAGTGCTTGACTCCAGGGGCCTGCTCCTGCAGGGACTTACCCTGGGGGACCACACTCCTGCTACGGTATGGGTTTTGCCCTGTTCTTGACAATACAACCTGATGGTTGTCTACATACTTTGACTGCTGTTGTTAAAAACAAAAAGGATTCAAAGGAGATTGAAGAGACATATGTTGAAGATGATACATTTGATCATTTTCTTGAGTTATGTGAGAGAGAAGCTCAGTGCACAGCACGTAACTCAGTGATCAAAGATAAACATTTCCATTTCAGCCATGCCAAATTTCAAAAAGGTTTGGCAGTCTAAACTGGGATGTATCAGATAGACAAGAATGAAGATCCACTAGAGTAGTATAGGGGGGTACATCACATCAAATGATGTGAATGGTCACCCAAATGTAAGTCCTTCCTTCCAGGTAAAGGAGGGTGGGACCAAACATCCCACCCCCCTGACTCCGGAAGGTGCTTACGCTGAAGTTTGGTATAGCTTCCAGGTCAGGGTTCCACCATCACTGATGGACCCAAAGGTCCCACCATCCCTGATTCCAGAAGGTCCTTACACTCCCGCCTTCTGGGTCAGAAGGTCCTTACGCAGAACCCCAGAAGATTCTTATGCTGACGTTCAGTATAGCTTTCTGGTCAGAGTAGGTGGGACCAAAGGTCCCACCCCTGATTCCAGAAAGTTCTTTGGTGAGGGTCATGTATGACCTTAAAGGGGTTCATGTGACCCCCTTAAACAACTCCCACCTGCTGTGTTGAACCAGTGGGTGAAGGTTTCATCATCCTAGGCCCTGCCGTTCTGAAGAAAAGGGTCCAATGGGGTGGCGGTTCATGGATGGACAAGATTAGGAGAAGAGAGTCATGTGACTTCTCAAACAGACAACACCACACACCTGAACCCAAGAATAAATTTTATTTTATTTTATTTTATTTTATTTATTTTTTTATTTTTTTATTTTTCTATTTTATTTATTTATTAAATGTATTACCCTGCCCTCCTGCCTCAGGCAGCTCAGGGTGGCTCACATCATATAAAATATAAAAACACTTAAAACAACTTTAAAAGGAGGTACCAAATACCCACCCCCACCCACCCCACTCAAACCCAAGCCCCCACCCATCTCCCTCACCAAACGTCTGGCGGAACAGTCAGTTCTAACAACTTCGTTGAAATGAGGGAAGGTCAGAGGTCAACCGGGCCCTCACCGGCAGGGAGTTGCACAGCCACGGTGCAGCCACCAAGAACATCTGTGTAGCTCCCCGGAGGACTCAGGGGACCTCAAGCAAGGTGGTCCCATATGACCGCAGGGGCTGATCCAAAGTTCGGGGGGTGAAGCAGTCCCGCAGATATGCAGGACCTAGACCATTTAGGGCTTTATAGGCCAATACCAACACTTTGAATCGGGCCAAGAAAACCACTGGCACCCAGCGCAGAGATGGTGGGTCCTGGGGCTGGAGTGGCAGCTTCTGGATACAGCAGATGGACAGCCCTCCCTGCCTCTAACGTAGGTGCCAGAACCATGGGAGTGGGTCCTGGGGATAGAGTGGCAGGTTCTGGATGAAGTGGCACAGCAGAGGCAGCATTGGCAGCAGCAGCAGCAGACATTGGGTTGTCCAGAGGCAGCATTGGCAGCAGGAGCAGACATTGGGTTGCCTGGGCACAGAACCCGTGGCACAGGCAGGATTTGCCAGCATTGGCAGGATTTGCCTGTGCACAGCACCCATTGAGTCAGGATGGTAGAATTTGCCAGGGAAGAGTTCCCATA
>QEPC01013498.1:9160358-9171317 GCA_003113815.1 Sphenodon punctatus | reverse complement strand
TTCACTCCTGTGTCACTCCCTCCCTCCCGTCCCAACTTTACTTACTGCAGTTAGCTGTTTAGTATTAACTGTTAACATGACAAAGAGGCAGGCGTGGCGACTGGTGGCCGTGTGATGCGGATGAATGTCATGTATTCATGTTAATTTATTAAAACAATTAACAGGTGGGTTGTATGGATGGGTCAGTCAGTGAGTGAAAAAAGAAAGTGTCCCCCGACCCCCAGCCAGGACTCGGGAATCGGAATCAGGAGCAGCAGACAGCCAGTCACTGCCAGCAAGACCGACCGGCCGGGCACAGCCAGCACCACATACACACACCTCTCCCTGTCTGTTCCTGGTTGTCGCCCACCAGCGCGTCTAGACTCTACAGAACTCTGGTGTCTGGAGGAGGGAAGGTGACTGGGGTCAGGGCAGTCAGTGACGGCATCAGCGATGGTGGTCGGTGACTGCAAGTGAGCGTAACGCCGGTGGCGCTAGGGGGCGGGGCATAATAGCACTCATCACGCCGCCTGGCTTGGCTGCACTAATCAGTTAGTCTTGGGTTAATGTAATAAATAAGCATTTTTTAATTATTTATATTACAAAGTATGCCAAACACAGCAATAATTTTATGATTAACAAAACAATAACACTAATGTAAAAGTAAAAAAAATTAAAATAAAGTTACATTTAACAGTGGGGATTTGAACCAGCTGAATGACAGCTACAAATTGTATAGCAAGCAGGGACCTTAACAACTATGCCAAGAGAGCTCTGTCGCTCAGCTCATTTCTTCTAGACTGAGGAAGTGCAGAATGAGGATTGTAAGAAACTCTTCTGCATCGACTTCACACTTCATTCCTTCAACTTTCTGAGCCGGTCCTATGATGTAAAAAATGATTCGTCAGCCAATACACAGGTCATTTTAAACTCCCACCAGGAGTTTTGGTAAAAAAACACTTTACTTTGGAGATCAATTTACGTTTACATAAAAGATCAATTTGCCATAAAATAAAAACACCGTTCCTTGAACTCCCAACTGCTGCATCGGGGCCCATGTGGGCATTGCTGGGGGGGGTCCATGCGGCCTCCAAAGCCATCGCCGGAAACCGGGGCTGACACTGTCCTAGATCTATAACATGCTCTTCTATAGCCACACTCAATCACCTTCATAGGATACCCTTTCTCTATCAAAAATCCTTTTAATTTTTTTGCTTCTCTACAAAAATAATTGTCTAATGTGCAATTGCATTTCAGCATCAGAAACTGACCATAGGGAAGATTATTCCTAATATGGACTGAATGGGAACTATCATTCCTTAGGTACATATTCTTATCCATAGGTTTCCAGTAAAGACTAGTCTGTATGTCAACATCGCTTTTTCTTATGACTATATCTAAAAAGCTCACAGCATTGGAGTCAAACTCCAGAGTAAATTTGATGTGCTCATTCCTTGAGCACATCCATCTAAAAAAATCCTGCAAAACAATGACATCACCTTTCCATATAAAAAAACATCATCAGTGAATCTCCACCATGCAACTATGTCCTTAAAATATATATTAGAGTCATCAAAAACATGAGATATCTCAAAATGACCCATTTATAAATTCACTATCTCTGGAGCCATAGAAGATCCCATGGCAACCCCTTTGATTTGCCAATAATATTCTTGATTGAACATAAAATAGTTCTTATACAATGCTAGTTCAGCTAGTGACACAATAAAGTGAGTAGGAGGGTTAAATTTATCTGGTCTTGTATCCAAGACCTCCCTAATTACATCCAGTGCATCTTCGTAAGGAATATTCATGTAAAGAGATACTACATCCATAGTTACTAACAAAAAATCCATACCTTCAACATTCAAAGTTTCTGTAACAAATCTATAGTATCCTTTATTTAAGAACGCAGTTTGCTAACATGAGGTTTCAAGAAGTAGTCCACATATTTAGACAAAGGTACTAAAACATAGTTATTCCCTGATACTATTGGTCTACCTGGAGTGGGAGTAATGCCTTTGTGTATGTTAGGCCGAACATAAAAAATAGGGTGAATCTTTCAAAAGAAAATCATACTCTGCCTCAGTAATATATCCTAAACATAGACCTTCATATAGACTATCCTTGATCATTTTGGATAAATTATGAGTGGGATCACTTGAACATATTCTGTAAAACTGAGTGTCACTTAACTGTCTCTGTACCTCTTTAACATAATCAAATTTTATTGAGAATCACCACTGCTCCCCCTTTATCAACCGATTTTATCACTATGTCTTGATCTTGAGACAATCTTTTTATGGCCCTAAAATCTTCTCCTGTAAAATTACACCATCTATTCTTCATATTGCATTCATACTTATTCAAATCTCTTCAAAGTTGTTTCTCAAAAATTTTAATCTCTGCACAACACACTTGATTAGGCATGAACCGACTTTTGGCCCTAAAAGCAGTATAACCAATTTGTGTAGAGGGATTATTGTGATATAAAGATTCTAATTTTAATTTGCAAATAAATTGGAAAAATGTCCAGTCTTGCTTTGAAAGCATCGTATCTAGGAGTAGAAATATATGACAGTTCTTTATTAAGCACTCTCATTTCCGAGTCATCCAATTGTCTCCCTGATAAATTCACTATCGCCTCATTTGGCCCTGTGTTGTTCTGGACCTCAACTCCCTGTAGGGATGAACTCTCCTCTCTTGTCTCAAAATCCCTGGGATTATTTTGGAAGGTTGGTCTAAAAAACTCTCTTGATTGTCCTCACTATCATTACCATGCTGGTTCTCTGTTTCAAAACTGTTGTCCAAACTAGATTAATCAAAAGTGGAATTCCTAGATGAAAATGTAACCCTCCTATAATTACGCTTTGGTCCTAATTCTTTCTTATTCAGCTATGGATATATTCTATTTAATTCATAGTCCCTACTATCTCGTTGAAACTTTTTGAATTTGAATTCCTTCAGTTCAATCTGAATTTTTTTGAGATCCCTGTCTAATACCTCCAATTTATTCTCAAGTCCCTTAGGATTGCTTTTGTCTTTAAACACTTCAATCTTATTCTGGAAAGTCTCTTCTAAAAGCTTCACCTTTTTATTGGTAGTTTCTATCAAGAGGACCATGAGGTCTAAAGAACATTTGTTCAAAATCGCACACCTCTTCTGTACAAACTCTTCATCTTGACTAAACATTCCTGGTGCCTTATTGATGCATAATCCTGTGGGAATCCTCTTGACATGACAATATTCCTTCAAGGTAGAAGCATGAAGTCCCAGTCTGATCGATTACTTTTTCATCTGGACTATTTCTTCCCAACACAGCCCTTGCAGCCTACATACATTTTTTCCCTAAGACATTGCTTTAGAATACCATGAACATAGGCCCTTACAATAGACCTCATGGTGATTTTCATTTTCTTAGCTGGCACATAGTCTGTATAATTCAACTGTAGGCCAAGATCTCTCTACAGGGTGATATAAGGTTCTCTGTTGTCATCTTTCCTCTTGGGACAAAAACAAGTAGACCTTCAACTTTGTTTTCACCTTCTCCAACAGCAGCTGGAGAGCTCTCAAACAATTTCTCAAACAAAATTTTAAAACCACAATGAAACTAAGAAGAATAAATTACCACTACATTATGGAGAATGGTTAAATGTTTCATACAAAACCTATGTCAGTTCTGTTATTTATCCATAACTGGGCTGCTTCCAACCCAACATTGGGTATTTAGATGGACAAGCTGCCCCGGTTCTGGCCGCACTAGCCCGCTACACCCCCAGGTGGCCCGTCTGTCTGAAGGCAGCCCTGCCAGATGTGCAGGTGGAGCAGGTTCCACCTGCTCCAGAAGATCCCAGAGTGCCGCTGGCAGAGCAGGTCAGCCAAAACCAGGGCACCGGCCTGAAGCCGAAAAGATGTCCATCTGATGTGCAGGTCTACACTGCTGCTCCACTTTCAGCCAGCCGTTGCTCCAGACAACACCATAGTGTTGCGGACAGTCTAGTCCGCAATTCTATGATGGGGTGCCACTGCGCAGGTGGACTGCAGGATGGGCAATCAGACAGGTTCATCTGATCCTGACCAGGCAAGGCTGGGAACAGGCGGATGTTGGGGTGCACCTCTGAAGCAGCTCCAGAGGTGGGCAGCCCCGTGTCCATCTGAAAACATCCATTGGGTGTTTTTACACACACCCCCACACTTCTCCTGCATGTTTGCTGTTACATCCTGAATTTTCTGTGTGTCTAAATCACTCACCCAGATCTTAAACATGTGGCTCTTTGAACTTTTTCATAGAACTTCTCCCAGAACTTGTGTGTGTAAAAAGTTCTCTGTCCTGGTAAACTGCTTTGCTCCAGGCAGCTGTAGTCACTTGGTTTCCATGGCAGCCTCTCATGTCTACAGCTTCAGCTACTTTACACTGTCTCAGGGCAGTGTTTGTGTGAAGAATGCATACAGGAACTGCCTCAGGGCAGTGTGTGTGTGTGTGTGTGTGTGTGTGTGTGTGTGTGTGTGAAGAATGCATCCAGAACTTACGTGTGGACTTCTAAACCCAGAAGATTGAAACACCAGCGCTTTAAGGTGTGCGTAAAAATGCCCAAAGTCTTCTACCATCCTCAGATGGGGCAGGGCAGCCTACATTCCACTCTTCTGCAGAAATTGTAGTAAGGTGGGCCACCATTTGCAAAATCTGGGTGAAGGTGATTTTTCTGAAAATTTCACAACAGCTCATGGTTTTGAAAATATTGCGGGTTTCAGCTCATTGTTCGAAAATATTGCAGCCATATTACACAAAGTGGCATCCAATTAAATGACAAATTGTATTACATAGAGCCTTCTCAGTGTTTGTCTCACCTAAGCAACTACCCCAGTAAGTAGAGATCTAATCAAATGGTGCAGACTATATTCAGGGACTCGAGTGCACCGCACCAAAAAATCTTAAATTCTGCAACCAGTGAAGCCAAATTCTGCAAATTCACCGCAAGCATTAATATTTGCATAATTAACTTGATTTGCATAACTATGCATTCTGGGAAGCAAATTTGTAACAGGTTTGACATAGAATCACAACTCTGCTAATCAAACACAACTAAAATCTTCTGGAATTTCAACACCCCAGAATTCCCACCTCATATTAAAACCCCAGACCTCCCTCACCCAAACATAGGGCCTTCAGACCCCACCCATCCACAATTCATCTACCAGGGGCCTATTTATCCTCAGGTCATGGTCACACCTCCTGGACAGATGGCAGCTGCTGCAGCAGCAGTTTTAGTTTGGGGTCAAGTGACAAGTTTATGCCTGAACCAGGATTTAAAGATCCTGCAGACAGTCCCCACTGCAGTGTCACTGCAATTTCAGCATGGCACTGCGAGAACTGCCTGATTCTGCAAAAATCACTGCATATTGCAACAACGGAGTCAACTCGGGTCCCTGACTATATTCCTTTTATATAGATTTATTATTACGAGGCGGTTACATACGTAACAATAAAGTGTTTAAAATCAAATTTACTCTTTTTCATTTAATGGAATTTCTCTAATTTTGTCCTCAGACTTCTACCTTGTCCTTTTTATAACATTTTTTCCCTGCCTTACATTGCGTCTCAACTAATAATATAGAAAAACAGTGCCATGTTGCTACTATGAAGTTGCAATATGGCTGACTACTTCCATAGCATTATCTTGTTAAATCAAGGTCATGACATGAGCTTCTTCAGTTGATGTTAATGTACTCCAGTGACCCCAAAAGTCTAAAACCCTTCATTCTTGCATAACTTTACATTAAACATTGAGATTCTGCTGTCTTTCAACATTCTACATTCCCTCTAACAGCATTTCTGGAAATCACTTTGTCAGTATATGATGTAGCTTTGTAGAGACTTCCCAAATTACAAACCCACAAGGCAAAGGCAGTAAGCTGTGATATTCTATTCCATTTCCAGGAGTCTTGTTTCTGGGTGTTTTTAAACGAGCAAGGCTGGTGGGGAAGAGGGATTGTGTGGCCACTGAGTGGCACAACTGTGCAGCAGCCACTCAGGTGGAGTGTGTCAGGAGGGAATTCTAACAGGCAGTTCCTAGTATGGCTACCACAGACCATGGGGAAGGAGAAAGTGTGCCAGGCTGGTCTTTGAAGCGGACATGTCTTGGGCATGAGCACTGCGGAACTGGGCTTCCCAGCACTTGAAGTCAGTTGCTGCAACTTGCAAAGGTCATGTCCTCCACCCATAGTGCCTCTGAGCAGTGTACCTATCTGCTGGCATAGGTGGCCAGCCACCACAGTTCATATGGGCAGGGGATGTGTGGGTGCCGGTTGCCACACACGTCTTTGGATTGCCCCACACAGAACACTCCAGATTTCTCAGCAGTGCATCCTGACTGGCCATGAGTAAGTACTGAGTGGCTCACGGGAGCGCACATTCCCCCACATCACCTACAGATGGCCGATTGGATGAGTGGCTCCTGGGTGGCCATCTGTGGTAGCATCTTATTTTATAACATCCTCTGTGAAGCCACTGGAGAAATCCCAGTAGATATAATGAAATTAGTATGTTTGCTTGCAGTGTATACCTTTGTCACTCCCCACACTGCCGGAAGTGACGTGCTGCCTGTTGTCAGCAGCAGCAGCAGCTGGAGATGCAGGACTTTGAAGAGGCGTGTTCTGAAAGTCTGAAAAGTGACGCTTTCAGAAGGCGTCTCTTCAAAGCCCCATGTCTCCAGCCGTCGCCGCTGCCGACAACAGGCAGCACGTCACTTCTGGCAGTGCGGGGAGCACGTAAACACTCCCCATGTGGCTTTTATCTGAACGTGGGGCTCAGGAGGCGCTTCTTATCGTCTCATTTGAAACTGGCCTCAGTGTAGCTCGGAGCCTGAGAATTCTGTTCCTCTTTCTATAAAACCATAACAATTCCCAGACTGGGTCATAACAGTGGTTCATCTAACAGTTGCCAGTTTTGGTTGCTTAAGAGATGTTGCACAACAGGTCAGAATAGAGTGATCCATTTCCTGCTGTTCAGCTCCAGCTTCCAGCAGACAGAGGTCTAATCTCTTGATGAACTTGACTATGGACCTATAGGGATGTGTGAAGAGCCCGGAGTTCAGATGTTCAGATGTTTGGTCTGAAAATTTAATTTGGGTTTGCGGGTTCGGTCCGCAGAGTTCAGAAAACCACCCCGGACGTTCGGAAAGTTCGGCCACAGCAGAGGCTTGGGGCACTCCAGGGGGGGCCCGTGGGGGCATGGCAGGCCATCGGAGACACAGCAGCAGCAGCAGAGACCAGGAAGGCTTGGGGCTTGGCAAAATGGCTTGCCCGGGCAGGCAGGCTTGCCCCCCGGGGGTGCCCAAGGGGCATGGCTGGCTGTCTGAGACCCGGCAGCAGAGACCAGGTGTTGCAGGCTGCCAGACACTGAGGCTGCTTTTAAACGAGGGTGCGCTGAAGCGCCTCCCAAACGCCGCATTAAAGGAAAGCCGCCGGAAGTGACGTTCTCCCCGTTGCCGGCGGCGGCTTGAGACACGGGGCTTTGCAGCGGCACGTTCTTAAGCCAGATAATTGAACTCTTAAGAATGCGCTGCTGCAAAGCCCCATGTCTCCAGCTGCCACCCGGCAACGGGGAGAATGTCACTTCCGGCGGCTTTCCTTTAATGCGGCGTTTGGGAGGCGCTTCAGAGCGCCCTCGTTTAAAAGCAGTGTCATAGAGCAGTGGCAGAGTCCCGGACAGGGCTTGGTGGCTGGGCCCCCTACTTGACCGGGCATTGCAGGCTGGCATCATACTTGACCAAGCTCAAGAAGCTCTACTGAAAATTGGGAAAGCCTTGCCTGGTGATGAATCTCGTGGATACCCAGCCCCTGCCCGCTGGCACACTCATCCAAGCTATGCCTGTCTACAAGAGGGAGGAGCAAATGGCTGATGTGCAGTACCAGCAGCAGCAGCAGCAGACATTGGATTGCCAGGGCACAGTAACTGCAGCTAGCACCCCTACTTGGCCGGGCATTGCAGGCTGTCTGGCATCAGTGGAGCAGCAGCAGAGGCCCGCCCAAGACTTGGTGACTGGCACCCCTACTTGGCCAGGTGTTTCAGGCTGGCTGGCATTGGAGGAGCATTTGCAGACAATGAAGTGAAACGACAGCCCTCCCTGCATGGAACATAGACCCCAGAACCCTGAAGGTGGGTCCTGGGACTGAAGTGCCAGCTTCTGGATGAAGTGGAACAAAAGCCCTCCCTGCCAGGAATATAGGCTGGCTGGCATTGGTGGAGCATTGGCAGACAGTGAAGTGGAACGACAGTCCTCCCTGCCTGGAATGTAGGCCCCAGAACCGTGACAATGGGTCCTGGAGCTGTAGTGACTGGCTTTTTCTTGATGTGGTGGAATGACAGCTCCCTGTGAGCAGAATGATGGCCCCAGAACCCTGATGGTGGGTTCTGGCACAGGAGTGGCAGCTTCTGGATGATGTGGATGGACAGCCCTCCCTGCCTGGAATTTGGCCCCAGAACCCTCATGGTGGGTCCTGGGGCTGGAGTGGCTGCTTCTTGATGCCATGGAATGACAGCTGCCTGTGAGTGGAATGATGGCCCCATAACCCTGACAGTGGGTCCTGGGGCTGGAGTGACTGGCTGTTTCTTGATGGAGTGGAATGATGGATCCCCATGAGCGGAATGACAACCCTAGAATCCTGGATGACATGGATGGACAGTCCTGTGTGCCTGGAATGTAGGCCCCAGAACCCTGGCGGTGCATCCTGGGGATGGAGTGGCTGACTGTTTCTTGATGCGGTGGAATGATGGCTCCCTGTGAGCAGAATGATGGCCCCAGAACCCTGAGGGTGGGTCCTGGGACTAGAGTGGCAGTTTCTGAATGAAGTAGAACGATAGCCCTCCCTGCCTGGAACATAGGCCCCAGAACCCTGATGGTGGGCTCTGGGGCTGGAGTGGATTCTTCTTGATTCCGTGGAATGACAGCGCCCTGTGTGCAGGGAATAATGGTCCCAGAACCATGAAGGTGGGTCCTGGGACTAGAGTGGCAGCTTCTGGATGAAGTGGAATGACAGCCCTCCCTGCCTGGAATGTAGGCCCCAGAACCCTGAGGGTGGGTCCTGGGGCTAGAGTGGCAGCTTCTGGATGAAGTAGAATGACAGCCCTCCCTGCCTGGAATGTATTTATTTTATTTTATTTATTTCATTACATTTGTTAGCCGTAGGCCACAGAACCCTGAGGGTGGGTCCTGGGGCTGGAGTGGCTGCCTCTTGATGCCATGGAATGACAGCTGCCTGTGAGTGGAATGATGGCCCCATAACCCTGACAGTGGGTCCTGGGGCTGGAGTGACTGGCTGTTTCTTGATGGAGTGGAATGATGGATCCCCATGAGCGGAATGACAACCCTAGAATCCTGGATGACATGGATGGACAGTCCTGTGTGCCTGGAATGTAGGCCCCAGAACCCTGGCGGTGCATCCTGGGGATGGAGTGGCTGACTGTTTCTTGATGCGGTGGAATGATGGCTCCCTGTGAGCAGAATGATGGCCCCAGAACCCTGAGGGTGGGTCCTGGGACTAGAGTGGCAGCTTCTGGATGAAGTGGATGGACAGCCCTCCCTGCCTGGAATGTAGGCCCCAGAACCCTGAGGGTGGGTCCTGGGGCTGGAGTGGCAGCTTCTGGATGAAGTAGAATGACAGCCCTCCCTGCCTGGAATGTATTTATTTTATTTATTTATTTCATTACATTTGTTAGCCGTAGGCCACAGAACCCTGAGGGTGGGTCCTGGGGCTGGAGTGGCTGCCTCTTGATGCCATGGAATGACATCTCCCCATGAGCGGAATGACAGCCCCAGAACCCTGAGGGTGGGTCCTGGGACTAGAGTGGCAGCTACTGGATGAAGTGGATGGACAGCCCTCCCTGCCTGGAACGTAGGCCCCAGAAACCTGATGGTGGGTCCTGGGGCTGGAGTGGCTGGCACCCCTACTTGGCCAGGCATTGCAGGCTCTAAGGCATCAGTGGAGCAGTGGCAGAGGCCCGGCAAGAGCTTGGTGGCTGGCACCCCTACTCGGCCGGGTGTTGCAGTCTGCCAGGTATCGGTGGAGCAGCAGCAGAGGCCCGGACAGGGCTTCGTGGCTGGCACCCCTACTCGTCTGGGTGTTGCAGGCTGCCAGGCATTGGTGGAGCAGCGGCAGAGGTCCATCCATGGCTCGGTGGCTCGCATCCCTACTTAGCCGGGCATTGCATGCTTGCATCCTACTTTCCAGATCTCAACAAGCTCTTCTTCAGATTAGTCAAGCCTTGCCCGGTGGTGAATCACATGGCCAACCAGTAGCAGACATTGGATTGCTGGGGTACAGTACCCATGGCAGAGCAGAGGCAGCAGAACCAGACACTGGATTGCCGGGGCACAGAACCCATGCCACAGACAGCAGAGGCAGCATTGGCAGCAGCAGCAGCAGCAGCAGCCAGGGTACAGAGCCCATGGAACAGCAGAGATGGCAGCAGCATGATTTGCCAGTTCACAGCACCCATGGAGCCAGGATGGTAGGATTTGCAAGGGAAGAGCTCCCACACAGCAGCAGACGGCAGCAGCAGGATTACATGGGCACATTTGGTTTGCCAGGGCAAAGCACCCATGGACCAGCAGACCGCAGCAGTGGAATTACCAGACCAGTGGGGCATATCACCCAGGGTTGCCAGGGCAGGCAGACAGGCACCTTGGCATGAGAGACAGGCAGGCCGGGGCAGGACTTCAGCTTTGACCACAGGGTGGGTAGACAGGCACTTTGGCTTGAGCATGGGAAGGCAGACAAAGGCAGGCTTTGATTGTGGCCACCTGGGCAGGCGGGCATACAAGCAGTGTGGGATTATCAGGCCAGTGGTGCACATCATCCAGGGTTGCCAGGGTAGGCAGACAGGGGCCTTGGCATGAGAGGCAGACAGGCTGGGGCAGGACTTCGGCTTGGCCCACAGGGCTGGCAGACAGGCACTTTGGCATGAGCAGAAGGCAGACT
>QEPC01013498.1:9148924-9159698 GCA_003113815.1 Sphenodon punctatus | reverse complement strand
AGATGCTATTGTAGGAGGGTTCTCTCAGTCTCCAAGTAGCAGAGTTTTACTCAGCAGCAAGGAATGACGCCTTAATGTAGGATATAATGTAGATAATTGAAGTTTGGTATCAATTCTGCCCTTAGTCTTCACTTTGCTAAGCTAAACACAGGGCCTGTGGAATACTAGTGCAGCTGCTGTAGGAATGAAGAAGCCTTACTGTAGGATGCATAGCAAGGGACAGAGTGATTTTGGGTTGGGGGCCATTGAGCACTAAAACGGAGTGATTTGGGGAGCCAGAGGACTGAAATGAGGGCAGTATCCCCACCAGTGGCAGCCTCCCCCCTGTCAGCCCCCCATAACCTCCCACTCACCCCTGCCAGGCTGCTGAGGATCTGAGTCTGGGGACTCAGTTCTGCTAGGCCCCAAATCTGTTGCACTCTGCCCGCCCCAAGCCACGCCCCCCAAGCCATGCCCCCCAAGCCACGTCCCCTTGGTCCATTTCCAGCACACCGGTGGCTTTGCTGCCAGCACACGGCCACTAAGACTATATTTTCCCAGGCCACTTTGATTTCCCAATCCGCCCCTGGGCCAAAGGATTGCTGCTGGGTTCAATTCACGGCTCCTCATCCAGGTAGCTCTCCACTGCTGCTGAGGTGCTGTCGTACTCCCTCACATAACTCTGCCTGGCCACCACTGCCCTCAGCCACACTGCCTGCCCTGCTGTGCATGAGTCCATGCTCGCCAGAGTGCCCTGCACATATGAGCTGCTGCTCGCAATAGGGGTGCTGATTCTCGCAAAAGGGGTGCTGCTGCTGCTCAGTCTGCTGCTGGTGCTGCTACTTCTAGGGCTGGGGACAGGGATAGACCCCGCCGGCTGAAAGAGGTGGCTGCTTCCACTCCCACCATCCCCAAGGGCATCCTGTTGCTGCTGCTGCGCACTCTCCAGAGCCCACTCTGCCTGACAGACCCTCTCCACCAGCTCACCCTTCCAGTGCCCATAGAGAGGTGTCTGGCGTGCCACGCTGCCCTTGACCCTGGGGTCCAGCATGGTTGCCAAAACATATTCCTCCCATGGCAGGAGCTCATCAAACCATGCCTTCAGCCCTGCCTTCAGCTGCCACACCAGGGCAACCGCCTTATCGGTCAGCTTCCTCCCCTGAGGGCCACAATCCCACCCCTGGAGAATTTCCTCCAGCCTCCTCAGGACACTCTGAACCAGAGGGGTCACCTGACTGATGGTGGTCGTAGAGGAGCTGATGGTCTCCGTCATGGCCAGGAACGGTCTCAGCATGAAGACCGTGTGGGCCAGGATCTCCCATTCTGCCCCATCGTACCCTGGAGGTGCCCCACTGTCCTTCACCAGTTGAACCTGATGCAAGGCGGCTTTCTGCTCAAGAAGCTGCTCGAGCATCAGGAACATCGAATTCCACTGGGTGGACACATTCTGCACCAGCTTGTGCACTGGGGAGCCTTGCTCTGCATGCTTTGCCCAGAGGGGGTCGCTGCCCTTCACGCTCTGGTTAAAGAAACCAGCCAGCTTCCTCCCCCACTCAATCAGGGAGCTAAGGGTGCCTTCCCCAATCCCCTTCTTCCCCAAGCCTAGAGCATCCCTGACCACAAGGTGAAGGGTGTGTGCAGTGCAAGAGATGCTGGTAAAGCCCCCCTTGCAGACTTCCCTCAATATGTTGGCCACGTTGTCCGTCATCACGCACCCCTTGGTGAAGGGCACACCTGGCGTGACCCTCTCCCTCACCATGACTGTCAGAGCTGCCACAGTGTTCTGAGACGTGTGCGGGCCATCCATTACTTCTATCTGAAGTAGGGTCCACCTATATCGTGCTTCAGGACCCCTCCTGCCACTCCCAAATGCTGCCTCTGGGTCCTGACACCAGTGCGCCGTCACTGCCAGGTAGGCATGCTGTGCATTTCTACTCAACCACAGATCTGTGGTGAAGTGGATGGTGGCACCTCCAGCCCTTGCCAGCTGTTCCCTCACCCGCTCCTTTAAAGCCCAGTACAAGGCTGGCACCACCTGCTGACTCAGGGTGGTGCACGAGGGCAGCTTAAACTGGGAGGCCAGGAACCCAATCAGGCGCCTAAACCCCATGTCCCCGACCACCAAGAAGGGCTGCCCATCGAGCACGATCATTTCCCCTAACATGCGCATGGCTTTCAGTTGAAAGGCACGCCACCCTCCACGTCCTGCAGCTGACGATGGACTTGGCAGCTGTCCCCACCCCAGCTCCTCCATGGTGCACTGACACTGCTGCTGCTGCTGCTCCCCCCTAGCAGCAATATCGCTCCTGTTGCTAGAGACAGCTGTTAGAGCAGGACGCTTGCCCGCTGATGGAGGTGGATGACTGGCCACTGCAGTAGGGAACCCCCTGGCGTCCACTGCCCCTGCCTGCCCGCTTAGCAACACAGCGCTGTGGCATGCCTTCAGGTGCCTCACCATGGCAGTTGTGCCAAGGTTGGTGAGCACCTGCCCATGCTTCACCATCTTCTGTCACAAACTGCACTGCACCTCCCTGGTTTCATCCACCCGCACCAAATTAAAATGCGCCCATACAGAGGATTTTTTGCCCCCTCCTGCCTTCTGGCCCACACCAGGTGACGCACCACTGACCGCGCTGATGGGAGGGACAGAACATGGTG
This sequence comes from Sphenodon punctatus, assembly GCA_003113815.1. Classification (NCBI taxonomy): domain Eukaryota; kingdom Metazoa; phylum Chordata; class Lepidosauria; order Sphenodontia; family Sphenodontidae; genus Sphenodon; species Sphenodon punctatus. Next base: position 9,157,061 of record QEPC01013498.1, on the reverse strand, counting down.
GTGACACAGCTCTCGGAGGGACAGTCATCGCCTCAGCACCAGACATCTCCTCCGCAGGACGAGTGTCTGCCTCGCTGTCCCCAATCAGAGTGATGTCCCGTGAAGGAACCCTGAGGCTGATCGACTGCCCACCATGCTGCTGCCACTCTCCCTATGCCCCCTATAGCTGCTGCTGCTGCTGCTACTGCTGTTCCTTTTCCTGCTGCCATTGCCTGTGGATCGGGCCCTGCCTCTAGCAGCCAGGGTGGGATCCACCAGCCCTGGACTGCTTGGGATCATCTCAATAATAGACATTGGTGACCCTGGAGGAACATCCGACCCCGAAGCACCTGCACCTGCACCTGCTCCTGCAGTCTCAGCAAAGACAGCCACAGCCTCCTGGAGTGCAGGCCTTCCAGTGCCCTGTGTGGCAGTGGGGGACGCTTGCAGGAGGCGCCACCGAACCACACCCCTAGTGCCACTGCTGGGAGCCTCTGAAGCCTGACTGCCAAAATCAGGCCTGTGCAATTTGGGGCGTGGTGATGGGCTTGGGCTGCTGCTGTTGCCTGCTGCCACTCCGCTGGCATGGCCCCTGCCACCTCTGCCATGTGCCCCATTGCCCACCTTACAGGCAGCAGACTGGCCTCTCCTGTTTCCCTTCTCCATTTCTCCCACCCAAAGAATGCACACAAAGATTTTATATATTTTTGTATTTATTTATTCAAATTTGTAATTTAATATTATATATATCTACACTAACTCTAACTGCTATGAACTATTCTAAAACCTATGGAACTAAATGGAATATTATCTAATATCTACAAAGGCCTAGTCCTACAAACATACTATAAAATATTAAAACTGAGTCACTACACACTATCTCTATCTATCTCTATAACTAAACTAACTCCTACATCTATCTGTCTATCTATCTATTTGGGGATGGGAGGGGGGACACAGACAGCTCACAACAAACACAGGGAGGGGTACAAAACTGAAATGAAACCTAAATCAATCTAATGCTACTCTAAATAAATCCAAAAACAAGGGAAGGGAATCAGGGATGGAATATATACATGGAGGAGGGAAGGATTCAATAGAGGGGAGGGAGAAACAACACAGGGAGGAGTAAAAAATAAAAATAACACCTAAATCTATCTAATCTAATCTAAATAAATGAAACTAGGGAGGTAAATGTGTGGAAATGGGTGAAATAGGATGAGGATAGCAATGGAATGCGAGGAACACAAACTGCTGGGAGAGGGAGACTTCTGAAAACGTCTGCTGAGAGGATCAGTGGCTAGCTCAGAAGGAATTGGAAGGGGGGAGGGCAATGACTTTTGTTACTTGCTGTGCCCGCCTTACCACATACCCCATTGGCGATGTGCAGCCTAGTCCCATGTCAATCGCAGACTGTGAAGCCAGTGGTCTGAAGAAAAGAGGGATGGTGATTGGGCAGGCTGGCTGCTAGTCCAAGCCTCTCCACTCCTGGCACCAGGAAGTCTGTGTTGGAAAAACAGCTCCAGATGACATCACCTTCTGCACCAACAAACCCTAATGACCACTAGGGGCATTTGGGAGTAGAGATAGTGAGTTAGTGTGTGTGTCACTTTAACCTTTCCTGATCTCTGCTTCTAAGCCCCCCTCCCAGGTGGGATGTGCCCAGGAAGTTCCTATTTGGACTTCCTCCTTCTTCCTGACCATTCTCCATTATTCCTAACTTCTCTCTCTGACCTTCAACATGTCTGGCCACCATGCTGGTGGCACCTAGCTAGTAAGACTAGGGATAGGCCTTTCCTATCGCAATGTACTTCTCAATAAAGTAGTTTACTTTAACCTAGAAACAATCTCCAAGGTGTTGATTACTATTAAGCTGTTGCTACTAACAATTCAAGATGCTTTTGGGGTTTTGTTTTTCTAACCATTAATAAAAATTCCCAACAGTCTGCTCCTCAGCTGCCCCCCACCCCCGGGCCTTCCAGTCCCCTTTTTCCCGCCTGAACGCGCCCGAACTCATCCAAACGCGGCTGAACTGTTCGGGGCTTCGGGCATTTGGTTCGGCCATCCAAACGGGCTGAGTTTGGGCCAAACCCTGAATGTCCGAACCATGTTCGTACATCCCTATGGACCTAATTTCAAAGCGTTTATCTAATAAAGGGTGGGTCACATGGAGTACATTACACCAGTACTTCAGAACCTGCACTTTGGGTACAATTCAAGGTGCTGATTTTGACCTAAAAAGCCCTAAATGTCTTGTGCCCTACATGTCTAGAAGACTGTCTCCTCCCTTATGCTCCGTCATGCTCCCTAAGTTCAGTGGGGAGGGGGGGGGGCACCCTCTTGCAAGTTCCATCATTGCACCAAATCTTTACATCAGGGGCAGACAGAGAGGCATTCTTGGTGGCTGTTCCACAACTTTTGAATTCTCTTCCCCTGCAAATTCACAAAAATCCAAGCCTGAGCATTTTCCAGAGGCAACTTAAGACTTTGGTCACACCTTTAACAGGAGAGGGTAGGGTCTAGGGAATGGTTTTAACTGGGATATTTTATACAGTTTATATTATAGGTTTTTATTCTCTTATTTTCTATACAGTTATATTGTATGCTTTTCTGAGCCTTTAGGAAAGGATGGATTTAAAATCAAAATAAATAATCCTTTTTTAAATCCAGTTATGCTACTAGCCGTCATAACATCCTGACAATGAATCTGAACAGTTAATTGTGCTTTGAGTGAAAAGGCACCTCCTTTTATTTCTTTTAAAAATGGTGCAAGTTAATTTCAGCAGGTATTTCTAGTTACAATATTTTGGGAAAGGGTCAGGTGTTGCTTTTACTGCGCAAGCTCCTGGGGTGGCTCCTTCAGCTGCCCTGGAGACATTTGCACAGTAACGGCAATGGGAGGAGTTGAAAGCAAGAGCTTGGCAGCTCCCTGTAATTCCCAATACAAGGGGCCCCCAAATCAACACTGCTTCCTGGAGGTGATTCATACTGCCTGGAGGCCAATAGCAGCACAGCAGAGAGGAGGGAGGCGTGGTATCTTCTGGCTGCTGCTGGGACCCACACCTCCTCTCCCCAGAGAACCAAGATGGCTGCTAGACTCTGCAGGCAGGACAAGGATCACTGGTAAGCCCTCCTTCCTGCTTCTCACCCACTCCATTTCTACCCCCTCCCTGCCTTCCCCTAACTCCCCCCCACCCTCATTTCCACTTTTAGGGTGGCCAGATATGCAAATTTTACAGGACACTTAGGACCAATACAGATTGCAGGGTTACATTGCCACCAACGCAGCCCCGCAACTTGTATTTCTCATAAGTGTCCTCTAAAATTTGCATATACAGTCACCGTATTTCCACTACTTCTCCCTCCTTGCTCTTCCCCATCCTCCATTTCTCTCTCTCCCTGCCTCCCCCACCCTCAGTTTCTGACTGACCCACACTCGCTCTCTCCCTGCCTTCCCCATCCAGCCACTCTGTTTCTGTCCTTCTCTTCCTTCCTCCTCGTCTCCTGGTAATCTACCCCCCTCCCCCATTTCAGCTCCTCATCCCTTCCCTCTTCCCTGTCTCCAGAGCCATAACTAGCCTAGGACCAATGTGGTGGCCTCCACGGGTGCATTTACATGGGAGACATCAACCAGTTATGCCTCAGGGCAGGGGGGAGCTGAATAATTAGCTGTGTGTCTGTCATGCCATGGCTGCCTGCCCCAGACTCCCTTAGTGCTTATCCAGTACTGATGGGTGGGTGCGGGGGGGGGAGGGGGACAGAGTCCCCCATTAGTTGAGGGCAGCGTACCTGCTTAGCACTGACTGGCAGAAACAACAGTGAAGGGAGTCTGGGGCAGGCAGCCGTGGCACGACAGACACACAGCTGATGATTCATCTGCCTTAGGGCATGGTTGGTTTGTGCCCCTCATGTAAATGCACCCATGGCCACCGCCACATTATCCATAGGCTCTGCTTGCCTCTCCCGTTCCCCCCGCTTCTATTTCTTTCTCCTTGGTTTCCCTTCCATCCACACCCCTGGTTTGTATCCCTCCTCCCTCCCCTTGTTTCTATCTCTCCCCTCTTCCCTGCCCTTTCTGCTGCCCCCAACTGAAAGTCTACCAGCTGTCACCGCACATTGATCTGACTCAGTAGGGCTGTTCTTTTGTTCTTAAAAAAAAAAGAGGTCTGGCATTTCTTTCCAACTTCATGCAATCTACTACTAACTCCCACTTCATTTCCCTTTTGAAACCAAGCTCTAATAACCTGTGTCTGCTTAGGAAATTGTCTTGTCAAGTCTCATTTTGGTTTTCAACTGTCGTTAATTGTGAAAATAATTATATATTTCTGAGGACCGTTGACAAGGGGTGGTTGCCGTGAATAATATGAATGTGAGAGTCACTCCGGAGTAAAGCAATGACCCATTTTCCAACTTGGGAGATAAAAACACCACACAGATTTATCTAGGCCAGGAAGACAGTCTGATGTTGGGAGTAATAGTACTGCTCTGTGCAGTGTTTTTCAAAGAGTGAAACGGAACATGGAAGTTAATATTTGACTATTTCAAAGTGACAAAACTAGTAATAAAAGTTTTGCTAACACAATGACTGATGCCTATAAATAACATGCATTAAAATGGGAAGATTAAAAAAATTCTTGATCTTATCATCTGATCTCCTAGCAGAAAACATTTTATACCACATGGGTAGATATTACAACACCATTTCTTTGTGCTTGTTGAATTCTTGCTGTTTTACTAAACATGGGCATACATTTCATGTGTTTGATTCCTGTGGAGACTGTTTAAATTTAAAGAGTTTTTCAAAACAGAGCTTTACATTTTATTACATTATCAAATACTAAGCAATGTCAACAGAACAGATAGGATCATCACCACTGACCATTTTTTCCTGCTTCTAGAGTTAGCTAATAGATTCTAAAACTTGGTTTAAAATGGAAATTCATTCTCCCTACGGATCTTTATTTTATTTTATTTTATTTATCAATTTATACCCCGCCCCTCCTGTAAAAACAGTTTGGGGCGGCGAACAATTTTAAAAGAGTAAAAAAAATACAATAATATAAATATAAAAAGATCATAATAATATAAACAATTTAAAACAGGGTTAGGACAAATAAATAAATAAAAGTAAATAAGGATAGGGTGGAGCTGAAAAATCCTAACCCCCCCCTCCTCCACCCTCCCCAAAGGCCTGGGCGAACAGCCAGGTTTTACAAGCCCGCCGGAATGTTAAAAGACTTGGGGCCAGGCGATCTTCCTCCGGGAGGGAGTTCCAAAGATGCGACCCAACCACTGAGAATGTCCTCTCCATTGTGGCCCCCCGCTTAACACGGGGGACCTCCAAAAATGTACCCCCAGCAGACCGAAGGAGCCACTCTGGGGTGTGAAGGGTGAGGCGATCCCTGAGGTACGAGGGGCCCAGACAGTGAAGGGCCTTATAGATCAATACCAATACCTTGAAACTGGCTCGGCACGCTATTGGCAACCAGTGCAGAGTCCAGAGCACAGGTGTTATGTGCTCCTGATGACTTGTCCCCGACAGGAGCCAGGCCGCTACATTCTGCACTAGCTGCAGCCTCCAAACCAGGAACAGGGGCAGTCCCACGTAGAGTGTATTGCAGTAGTCCAGCCTCGAGGTGACAAAGGCATGGATGTGGGAGGCCAGGTCCAGCCCGGAGACATACGGGCGCAGCCTCCGCACCAGATATAACTGGCGGAAGGCGGCCTTTGCCACCACCTCCAACTTCTTATCCATGCGGAGATCTGAGTCCATTATCACCCCCCTGACTCTGAACCTGCTGAGCTATCAGAGGACGAACCCCCCCAATCAGGGGGTCCGACACCTCCCTTGCTCTCCCCACCACCATCACCTCCGTCTTATCGGGGTTGAGCTTCAGTCTGCTCTGCCACATCCACTCCGCCATGGCCTCCAGACACTGGGATAGCAACGAGACAGCAGGGTCTGGGTCAGCTGAAAAAGAGAGGTACAGCTGAGTATCATCAGCATATTGGTTACATCTCACTCCGAAGCCTCTCACGACCTCCCCCAAGGGCTGCATATATACATTAAATAATAATGGAGACAGAATGGAACCCTTCGTAATGCCGCAGGACAAGGCACGGGGGCAAGATGTTTCAGCTCTCAACACCACCCGTTGGCTCCTCCCCGAGAGGAATGAGTGGAACTATTCAAGAACAGTCCCGTCCAGACCCCCCAGATCACGCAGCCATCTCAACAGCAGCCCATAGTCCACGGTGTCAAAAGCGGCCGAGAGATCTAGCAGGATAAGAAACGTTGAACATCCTGCATCCATCTCCCGGCAGAGATCGTCGACAAAGGCTACCAATGCTGTCTCAGTGCCATAGCCAGGATGGAACTCAGATTGAAAAGGGTCCAGGAAACCGATGCTATCTATTGCGCCTGGAGCTGGATCGCCACTGCCCGCTCAATAACATTCCCTAAAAAGAGAAGGTTAGAGACAGGTCAGTAGCTGGCAAGTGCATCCACATCCAATGATGGTTTCTTCAGCAGGGGGTGTACCACAGCCTCCTTGAGGCTAGGCAACAACCTCCCCTGCCGCAGGGACGCATTGACCACTCTCACCAGCACCATCCCCAACATCTCCCTGGAGGCTTTCACCAACCTGGACGGGCACGGATCCATTTCACAACTGGTGGTTCTCACAGACCCCAAGATATCCACTGCATCAGCTGATGTCACTTCCTGAAACTCCCCCCACAAAGTTGGACCAGACGGGGCCTCCATCGCCTTGCCCTCTCCACCTAATGCCCCCCCAACCCAGCATCAAAGTCACTCTGAATCCAAGCGATCTTGTCTGTGAAGTAGGTGACAAATTCCTCACAGCGGGCCTGGGACAAGTCCCTGTCCAGGCGGAGGGAGGCCGAACTGACCAGCCCCCGCACCACCCAAAACAGCTCTGCCAGGCGTGACTTCACAGACACTATAAGGGCAGCAAAGAACTCCTTCTTTGCTGTCCTCACAGCCTCAACATAGGACCGCAAATGGGCTCTATGGAGAAGTCGGTTAGAGTCAGATCGAGTCCGATGCCAGCATTGCTCTTGCCTCCTGCCTGCTTGTTTCATACACCGCAGCCCCTCAGTAGAGCAAGGGGCCCTGCGGTGACAAGACAGAGGCAGGGGGTGTCTCAGAGCCACCCTGTCAATGGCCTCCCACAGCAAGCTGTTCCAGTGCTGGACTAGCTCATCGACCGAGTGGCCGTCCAGGTCCAAGGTTAATTCCCTCAGGACCTCCTGGAACCACTGGGGTTCCATCAGCCACCGAGGGTGGACCAATCTAACTGGTCCCATTCCCTTCTGAAGATGGCGCACTGAGAGACTGGCCTGGAGGAGATAATGGTCTGTACATGACAAGGACAAAACCCTCACCTCCCCCACTACTGGACCACCCGCCTCAAGGTCAGAACTAAAGATCAGGTCAAGGATATGCCCCCCCACATGGGTCAGGCAGTTGACAATTTGGGACAAATCCATGGTTGCCATGGCGGCCATGAATTCTCGCTCCGCTCCTACAAAGCCACATCGGCATGGACATTGAAGTCTCCCAGGACCAAAGTCCTGGAGGAGCCCAGCGCGACCTCTGAGGCCAGGTCTGCTAGAGCGGCAAGGGATGCTGCTGGACAGGAAGGGGCCCGGTATACCAGCAGCACCCCTAATTTCCCCCAGCCAAATCAAACACCACATGGAGGGCCTCAATACCTGCAATCTCCTGAACTGGATATCTCCTAACAGGCCAGTCTTCTCTAAAAATAATCACTACGTCACCTCCCCAGCTGCCTGTGTGTGGCTGGTGCTGCACGGCATACCCGGTCAAAACGAGATCCGCTAAAGTTGGTCCAGCCATCTCATACACCCAGGTCTCCGTAATACATGTGAGGTCCACAGCCCCGTCCAAGATTAAATCCTGGACAATTGGGGCCTTGCTAACAATGGACCTCACATTTAGCAGCAACAGCCCCCCACCAGCAGACCTTGGACCTCCTCCCTTCACCCCAGAGGGGGGATGGCACGCTGCACCTCCTGCAGGCATCTAGGTCCCCTAGGGGCGCGAACCATCCAACCTCATGGACCATACCATCCACGCTCAAGAACCACCCCTATGGCTGCTCCCCCCCCCCCC
>QEPC01013498.1:9055825-9148335 GCA_003113815.1 Sphenodon punctatus | reverse complement strand
GGGAACAGAGGGAGAGACAAGGGGTCTAACATTCATGAAGATGCGAGGTCTCAGGTGCACGTACTTGGCTTGGTTATGATGAGAATGACAGCAGGCAGGTCCATGTGGCAAGGATAAGGGTAAACAGATCGTAGGTATAGTGCCTGTTGTTTATTTAGAACAGACACCTTCTTGCTCCTTGTCTGAACGGCGCACCTACACACTTCTGTCAGCACTAACTCTTTTCCCTATTACAGGTTCGCTGCAGCTCAGAGATATTCTCAATTAAACTGTGAACCAAACTCATTTCCGATGTCCAGTTTAGTGTCCAAACGCATTGTCAATCTGCGGTATAGATTCTATGGTGACAACTCCGCTATGAAAATGAAACAAGAGAAAACAGGGTGTATGAACTTCTGGTTTCAGTTGATAAGCTTGGCCATGATCATCTAAGATGTTAACATAGTCACTAGCTCTTTATGTGTGGGCAGGAGTCCATCAAAGCTAAAAAAAAATTGCATCATTGCTGTGTTCACACCTGGCGCTATCCACTTAGAAGACCATGTTGCCCAAGTGTGTTAATTAGGACTGAAATGAATACTAAAAAAAATGGATAAACCCATCAAATATACCCAATATACCCAATGTCCATTGGGTATCGATTTCAGTTACTTGAGGTTGGGTCAGATTTTTTTTATTTTTTTTGCTTCTCTCTTTTTCAATTTGGTTACTTCAGTCATTTGAGCATTTTTAGTTATGCCACTGTGGCTATTTCAGCACTATTGCACATGCCACTTGGCCAAAAAAAAAAAGACGTTAAGTGAAATACCAAAATGAACAAGATTGTAAGCCCTCTCAGATTGTAAACCCTGGGGCAGGGACCATGTCTGTTCCATTACTTTGTAAAGCACCAGGTACATTGCTTGCACTATATATATGCTTGCTAATAATAATAACAAAATTCAAAATAATTGTACCAAACAACCAAAAATCTGAAAACAAGATGAAATGGATGAAACAGATAGGTGGTTGTTTGGGTACTGAAAAGGGTTACTAAAAGTACAAATAATAGTCACAAATAATGAAAGAAACATTATCCATTTCAATTCCAGTGTTAGTTTAAAATACACTGAGCAACTAATTTTTGCCTCCTTATGGTATCTGTACTGTCTTCCCCTTTGATTAAAAATAAAGTCCTTATCTTGAAAACACATCATTTTAATTTTTCTTTGTGTTGGATCACCCAATAAGATTATGAATATGCTGGGTAGCTTTCCCCCAAGAGTCACTGTTAACAATCCAAACATCCCAAGGATTATGGGGATAATATACTAACCCAATTACGTTGATTAAGAGCATCAAGTTGAAAAAATAAATGAGAGAGGAAATTTGAGCTGGCATGCTTTTGAAGTAATCAGAAGTATTGTCCAACTGTAGATTTGTAGGAGCTTGCATAACCACTACTTTTGTTTTCCCATTATGTAACCATTTTGAGTAAGAGACTACTACAAGGGGAAGAGACAGAGCCTGGGAATAAATAACCTCATTAGTGCTCAGATGAAAATACAAATGTGTTCTATTTGCTTTCTATTTTGTCTTTTCCCAATCAGACATTTCACCGGAATACACATAGGTAGCCTGTTTAAATGAAAACATAAAGTTCATCATGTAGGCCTTTTAAATACTAGACTCTGAGTAGTTTTCGTAATCATCGTCAAGCCATAGCTTTGTCTTCTAAACTAACCATCCCTGATGCCATAATTTGACATGCACAATTTGTTTGGACAGTTTATTTCAGATTAAGGAAGGACAGTTATATTCCTTTAAATAGCTTGGGGCCTACATATCTAAAAGCCACCTCATTCCCTATGTTCCCCAAGGTCAGTCAACCTCTTGCAGGTTCCATCACTGTACAAGTCTATGCAACAAGAGCCTACAGAAAGACATTCTTATCAGATCTGCTATTGCACAACTACAGCCCTTTTTACACAGGTGGCCCCCACACATGTAGATGGGTGTTCAGGTACAACACAGCTGCTGCCTAATTAGACATGGTCCTCCTATGAAGTGCCACTCATTTTGACACCCCCAGCACATTTTCTCTTTTCCCTCAGGGATTCTATTCCCTCTCAGGATCTCTCTATCCCCCTTGTACTCCTCTCCCTTTTAAGGCTTCCCACGCTCCATGAGATAGTCCCTATGTATCATTTCAGTGCCCGCATACTAACCACAATATTTCCACTTGTTGTTGGGGTTTGTCCTTTGTCCCCGGTGCCTGCACATTTCCTGCACTGTTTGGGTTCTTTGTTCCTTTGACCCCAGGATCCAGATAACTCCCATTTCTGGTAACTGAGAATGCAAGACCTTCTTTTAGTCTCTTGGTCAGGGCAACATTTCCACAGATGTCTCCACTGTTTACATCTGTAACAAATTTTAGGACCAACCCTCACATAGGGTCCCAGTACCTGACATTGCACACTGTCTGTCTCCCTGGGGTATGCTGTCCTGAATAGGTTCCTGGAATCCAGGTGTCTTGGGCACACTTCCACAATTGTCTTCACTTGCAGTGTTGTAGCTCAGACTCCACATAACTCCATTAGGTTGTAGGTCATCTCCCATTGAAAGATGGGAGGGGGAAGTCCTTTCCAGATAGGAGGGGAGACCTGAAGGGAAGATGTGGGTTCAGCACAGTTTTTCAGCATTCTATTGGATGCCAACTGCTGCTAGTCAATAAAATGCTACAGCCGCTTTTACACATAACAAAAATGGGTTCTTATACGTGCTCGAGATAATACCGGGTGTTATAAATGCTCGAGTTTTGTAATGTGTGAAAACACTATTCCCCTTTTATGCAGCGAGATCTCACAGCCTTGTAAGGGCTTTTTTAAACAAGCAGGATTTCTCCTGCAATTTAAACTTGTGGCTCTTGGAAACCCCCGTGGGGGAGCTTTAGATGCTCCTCCGCAAACTGGAAGTCGCCCAGGCACCATGAGAAACAGCAGCACAGTGCAACTCCCAATGGTGTCCAGGCGACTTCCAGTTCACAGAGGAGTGTCTAAAGTCCCCCCACCCCACCCCCGCTGTGTCTAATGACGCTGGGATGACTTCTGGTTCACAGAGGAGTATCTAAAGCCCCCCCCCCCCGAGGTTTCCAAGAGCCACAGGTTTAAACTGCAGGAGAAATCCCACTTGTTTAAAAAAGCCCTAAGACCCACTAGATGTGACTCTTACAAGGCTACGAGATCTCGCTGCATAAAAGGGGAATAGTGCATTCACACACTACAAAACTCCAGCATTTATAACACCTGGTATTATCTCGAGCACTTACGAGAACCCATTTTTGTCTTGTGTAAAAGTGGCCTAAGGTATCAGCTGAGTCTGCCCACTCCCTTCTGCTCTCCACCCCCCATTCCTGAAAATTTGTGATCGGGAAGCTTTCCCCACCGAGATATCTGCCAGCCCCAGACAAGGTAAGAAAGCTGGGCAGGAAAAAGTATGGCTGCCCCCTTCTTCCCCACTTTAATTCCTCTGAGCTGGGAGAATGGGAGTGTGGAGCAAGAAATCTTGTGAGCATCTGAATCAGCGTTGAGACATCTGCAAGATCTTGACCCTGATTCTCAATTATCATCAGATTTTTGCAAGATAAAATCCATTCTCATACCAGCCCTACTTAAACCCATTTCAGATGTCTGAAGAACATTCCAAAACTAGAGAATGTCCTTGGAGAAAACAGGGCTGATCCATTTCAGCTGTACAACACTGGGTATTTTCAGACGTTACGAGGTCCCGATTCACCACAGTGGATCCCCGGCAGGGGTGAACCGAACAACCACCCCCCATGGTCAAAAAAAGCCCCAAACAGACATGACGGGACCAGGACCACGGCAGGGAATTGGACCGACAGATCACAGCCCAGGGCAGCGCCACAGACGTTACGCCGATCCTGGGCCGGGCCGTGGTCAAAGCACCCGGAAGGCGTCGGGGCGGCTCGTCCCGGCTGCTGCTGTGTGCCCTTTAAATCTCCCTCCCCAGCCTGTGTTGTCGCTCGTTGCCTGGCAGCGACGCTGCGTGCTTTGTCCAGCTGGGAATAATTTCCTTTGATGCTAGCCGTTGGTTGCCGGCCAGATGTTACTTTTTGTTGGTTCCCGTCGGGAATCTCTTTGACCACGCTTTTGAAGATTGTCCCACAGGGAGCCCCGGAAGCGTGGTTGAAATTGACCCCATGTGGGTATTGACCGTGGTGAACATCTGACAGCCGCCGAACAGACGTTCAGGGCGCTTTGGCCCCGCTGTGGGATTGACCGTGGTTCACTGTGGTTGAGTATGATCGCGTAATGTCTGAAAATACCCACCGTCTGAGCTTTCTAATTGCCCAAAGTCTCTTTCTAACCAACTTTTTCATTGCTGCAGCCAACATCCATCACAATCTACTAGGAGAGAGGACACTATAAATTGCAGTAAATTAGTTGTCCTTAGTTACCAAATGCCAGAATCTATCGCATGTCTTTAGCTGATACAGTTTGGAGAAGACTCAGCCAAAGCTACGCTTCTCACTTGGAAGTGGATGTTCTTTTCATTATCAGAATCCTCCCCACTATCCCAACGTCTGGAAAACTCAGCAGTCATATTTCCATTCACAGTTTTGCATTACTATGTGGAATATTGATTTCCCAGCAACAGAAGGACAAACATGCAAAGGGCAGAGAAGCAATGAGTTATTGATTCTTCCCAACAGTTCAAATGTCTTGAGAAATAATAATGATTTTGAAACAAGTACCCTAAAGGATTCAGAATGGATTGATGGAAAGAAGTCAATACATTATTTTTCTCTTATGAGTTCACTTAGATTAGTGGGTTGTACAACCTGCCACCCAGCTTGCATTAAATTATTCTTGCCTTACAGTGTATTGATGACAAGAGACCTCATAAAGTGTCCATTTTCATATATTTAGAGGCAAACCTACTTACAACCTCAGGATGGGTGTCCACGGTTCAGAAACTCTGAGGAAATTAAGGTCTTTCCCTTTTTCAAATGAAATGTACCACTTAGCTCCTGCCCCTCAACAAGCACTAAAGCAATTACAAGGCCTAGATTAGTTATACCCCTAGTTTATCTCATGTGAATGAACCCATATGTGGAAATCCTTTAGGTGAGGATAGTAGAATGACAGCTATTATTGATTCCAGGCATGGTATTAACAGTTCCTGAAGCATACTAAATGGTTGGAATGAAATAGCTATGATAATGCAATATTCCTGGAGAAATAGGAGCATGGTGAAGAGGCACTACTCTCTTCCCAGCAGGCCTTCAGTTTAGCATAGAAAGTGTGATCTTGGTTACAGATGTACATGCATGCAAACAAGCCAAGTCTCTTTAGGAATATAAATGAATTAGGGTGTATTCACAGACTGCTCCTTGAGTGGAGGAAGCTGCTATGGAATGCAGCCCATACTATCTTCCTCTATTGGACGGAGTTGGTAGGTGAAAAAGATGTGTAGTAAGCAATCCTATGCCTAGCAATGACATAACTTTGAACTAAAATTTGTGAGGGATACTGGATCCCCTTGGCGCACAAAAGTCATGACCCATGACCCTGGAACCCCGGGGTGGAGGAAATTTGTGGGGGAAAGGAACTTTCCCCCATGCCCTCCACTACAATTATGCCAATGGGGCCCAGCACACTGCCAGTCATGCCGCATCCTGCCCTACCCTCCATGTTGGCTCCAGTAGTTGCTCAGGGAGGGTAGTTTGACTGTTCCTTTTGAGACCATGGTTTGAAATTTATGAGGTAAAAATTCATAAACATCCCAAAATTGATAGATCTTTAAAAATGGTTTGGGGACTATGCTTATTTTTGGAATAAACTCTTATGATGGAGTTATTTGTTGTTTACATCAATGTTCATTCACTTTTCTGCTTAGCCACATCCCACTCCAGCCCACTTTCTATGGAAGCAACTGAGTGCGGGCAAAGGGGTGAGCTCTGCCCCTGGTTCTTCGGGGGTGGGAATCCTTACTCCCCACCATCAAAGCAGCCCAAACTCAGTTCAACCAATTCAGCTGGGAGAAGTAAAATGCTGTCATCTTTGGTTCTTTCCAAGAAGCCTGGAGCAGCGGTAGGGAGCGAGGAACCAGCCACAGTATACCAGGAAGTTGGAAATGGCCATCCTCTTGACAGCAATAGGCCAAGTTAGGTCTTGGCAGTACCTAACTTATACGAAGGTGTAGGCAGTACACTTATAAAATTTGCTGATGATACAAAACTATGGAGAAATCACATACTCCTTAGGGGATAGGATTAAAATACAAAATGAGCTTGATAAATTGGACATATGGGCTGAGCACATAAAAAAAAAAATCAAAATAAGAAATCCCCTAAAAATACCAACCATCAGCATGTCTTATTCCCACCCACCAAACACCTAGCTAAGTTTTTGCTGCCCGTGGAACACGCTCAGGTCTGGACTTTGGTTGCACCTCTAGGGGAAGGGAGTTCCAAAGCTTGGAGTAGCCATTGACAATGCCTCTCTGCATACTCTGGTCATATAGATAGGGCATACCAACGGAACTTGCAAGAAGTCATTCTCGGTTGACATTAAGGATCACACTGGAGCAGAGGGGAAGCATTGTTGTTTTCTAGATACATGGAACCCAGTCAGTTTGGGGCTTTTTTGAGCAATGACAGCAGCATGAATTGTCCGGAAGGCTATAGGAAGCCTGTGCAGACTGACGCACAGGTGCAATGTGCTCAAGACAACCAACCCCCATCGGAAGGTGGGCTGCAGCATTCTCCACAGCTACAGCTTCCAAACAGCAAAAGCCCCATCATACTCAGATTTCAATAATTGCCTCTTTGTTTGGAATTACCTTATATTTTTCAAGGACAGTCCTGACAGTCACTTATATAATATACAAACACTTGCAGCAGTTCAGGCTGCTGAGGCAAAAATCCAGTTTTTTAAAATCATGCCTGTTTCATTAAAACACTTGCTCCATTGACCCCTGCTATTTCTTTTCTTTACCTAGAAAAAAACCCCACTGTGTTTCTAAGCAAAGGTGCTGTTCTGTGCCTCAGTAATTGCCTCTGTCCCCCAGTATAAATCCTCCTGATAGGCATCGGGCTAGGAAATCCCAGGAGAAGGCTTTGTTTCCAGGTTTAAACATTTTTCAAAAATTATTAGATGAGTTGAAAAGTTACAGGAGGAGAAGTTCAGTTTTTGAAGCATTTAATGGAAGCCTTAAATGTAGTTGAAAGCTGACAGTCAAAGCAACCAGATATTACTTATTAATCATGGGAAGAAGTTTTGAGGATTTTGCTGTAATGCAGCTCACAAGGGCTGAGATGTTGGTGAGGCTGGCCAGTGCGGCCATCACTCCCTGGGTCAGTGGGGAGGGCTGTTCACGTGAGAACAGCCTCCCCACATAGCTTGGGTGTGGGGGCTGCCATCACCAGTCCCTCACACCACGGGTAGGCCCGAGAAGCTGTTCACATGGGACAGGACTCCCAGACTCCTACTGCACAGCAGGATCTCTCTCCCCCACACACAGGAAGAGCTGCTGTAAAACAGCTGATAAGGGCACTCCTCGGGCCCACCCATCAGCTGTTTGGTGCATTCATCTGGCCCGCCAAACTTGATCAGGGGGTCTGGAAGGGCGCTCTCAGCTGGCGCTCTGAACAACTGGGGGGGGGGATGGGTCTGGAGGAGCACACTTCTCCGGACCCAAACCTGGGACTTTGCCTCATGAGGAGGCTGGGCAGAAACAAACAAACAGGAAGGTACAAGTTAGCCCAAATTAGCCCAGGTGGATGAGCGTTAGCCCAGACTGCAACACCAACATTCTCCCAATGACACATAAGCTCTCAGGCAGTGACCGTGTCTATCTTATTTTTTGTAAAGCGCCAGGTACATCGCTGCCGCTATATAAATGCTTATAATAAAAAAATAATAATAATAATCCTGTAGCAGTTGGCCAACTGCTCCGAGGCAGTGGCAGTTGAATATCTGGTGGGGACTAAATGATGAGCAGGTGAGTCCAGGGCTAATGCAGACTACTGTCTCATTTGTTTTCACCCAAAGAGATGTTGGTTTTGACCTTTGAAGTCCTAAATGACCTGGGCCCCACTTATCTGCAGGACTGCCTCATCCTCCGGATCCTGGCTCAACCTCTGTGGTCGGCCAGGGGTGCCCTCCTTGAGGTCCCCTGGGCTTCCAGGGTGTCAGCCATGAGGAAGGCATTCTCTGTGGCCATGGCTGTGGAACTCCCTCCCACTGGAGGTCAGCCTGTCCTCAGACCTCCCCTCTTTCCTTAGACAGTGTAAGACCTGACTGTTCCACCCAGGCCTTTGGTGAGGGAGATGGGTGCAGGATTGGGTGAGGGGTGGGATGGTCTGTTTGCTCTGCCAGGGTTGTTTTAATGTTTTATTGTTTTAATTGTTCTATTAATTTATTGTTTTTGTGATGTTGTGAGCTGCTCTGAGATGCGTGAGTAGGATGGGGTGGCATAGAAATATGAGAAAAATATATAAATATAAATTAAATAAAGCTGAGGGCAATGTAAGCAGGGAAGGTGCAATCCTGGTCAACCAGGAACATCTTGTAAGTGGTGTGTGTCACACTCACTTTATCCTTCATTCCTGAGTTTACACTTAAAGAAAAGCACTGGCCTCACCACTCTTCCCCCTTCCATGGTTAATGTAGGACACACACACAGGGTGGCTCTACATGATACCTTAACCACAGGGGAAATCAACCCCATAGTATTTACTATAATGTCATCCTTTGGTGGAGCAGCATGAAGAGAGTTCATGCTGTTCTGTGCTTATTCTGTTTCCCTATGGACTCTGACGAAGTGGGGTGGGGGTAGGGTAACCCATCAGGTAGCAGCATAAACAGGAGAAGAAGCCTGAAAGCCCTCACTCCTGATGAAACGGACAAGGCAAAGCCCCCCAATGGTGAAATGATAACTTAAAAACCCCACTGTTGAACCAATGATTCTGTGGCATGATTTTGGCTGTTCTGCAGGTCTGCTGAGGAGTTCCCCAGATATATTCCAATGAACAAACCTCCACAAACTCATGTTCATTCCATGGACTGCTCCAGGGCATCTCTCTCGTGTTCTCAATTTTCCAGGACATCCCTGATTTCACACACCTTTTTTTTATCTGTCCTGCAGTCCTGGAAAACTGCTGTAAAGCTCTGGATTAGTAAGGGAGGTAATAGGGAGAGCCATCTGCAAGTCATCCGTGATACAGTGGGTGAACTCACACGTAGTTCTTCTAAACCCCTATCTGCGCTGAACTAGCCTGGAGAATACTATTTGGCTAGTCTGGCTCCTTTTGAGGGTTGAGAATTCAACTCACTGAGTGAACTCACATGCAACTCTTCTAAACCCCAATGTCCGCGGGGCCCCGGAAGCTATATAATTAGCCCCAGATGATCCCCTGATTACTGTTGCATGTGAGTGAGGTAGAGCGGTGCACCAGGGCCCCATGTCATATTCTTTTTCATTTTTTCATTTTTGTTATTTAAACCTATTGTTTTTGTTTTCGTAAATATCAAACTGTCGTTTTCATTTTTGCTTTCATTTTTTTTTCCTTTGGTTCCAATGGAAAACATGTTTTTGACTGTAACCTTTTTGTTTTTCACTATATTTGGCTGCACATTGGAGTGAATATACCTCCAATGGAAGGCATTATGAGTACCAATCTACTAAAAGATTGGGGAAAGGAATCCAATTTTAGAAGCAGTTGAATTAATTTATTTTGCAAAAATCTTCATATACATTCTTAGGTGTAACTTCTTTGCCTCACACGTAATGTAGATGAAACTTGACAGATTTGTACCACTTCCTATATTTAATATCTCTGAAAACTTTCAGAAGGATTGTATAAAGGGTCCTGGTGGTATAAGCAAGTAACTTATAAATGTATGTCTGACTACATCTTTGTAGTCCAACCAGCGTACATGAAATTTGGCAGGGATCTATATCACACTTTCACGACCATCTCTGCCAAATATTAGAAAGATGTGATAAAGGGTCCCAATTTTATATGCCTGCACAGCATATGCAGAGAAGGAGCCTATGGCAGGGATTCTCTTACGTGTCACTGTGGTATAAGATCGGTTTGAGATGCCAATTGGCCAGCAGAAATATCAACCAAATATCCTTATTCTGTGCTGTGACCATCCCAAAATCTCTCCCCCACTTGTTACTGGGAAGTCAGAAACATCTGTTTAGGAAAGAGCTAATAGAGATTCTCTTATGTCCTCTCTCACAGTGCTGCAGGATTTTATTTATTTATTTTTATAATAAAATTTGTATGCCGCCCCCTCCTGCTAAAAGCATCTCGGGGTGGCTAACAACATATTAAAACAATTTAAAATGGTAATAATATTTACTGCCTGCCCTCTCTGCAGACTCCTGCCTAACTGCAACCAAGCCAAGCACATGCACCTGAGGCTTCGCATCTGATTGAATGTTATTTATCCCTTGTCTCTCCCTATGTCCCCTCTCCTTTTCTCCCCCCTCCGTGTCTACTAGATTGTAAGCCATAGGTAGGGACTGTGTCTATCTTATTGTTCTGTAAAGCACCAGGTACACAGCTGGCACTATACAAATGTTTATAATAATAAATAAAATAAAATAATAATAATAATAAATAATTAATAAAAGCATGGACGATCAAGGCTAGGTTGGAGTCTAAGACATATGGCTGAAGCAGATGCACCAGATGTAATTGGCAAAATGCCCCTTTTGTCACAGCCGCCACCTGGGCATCCAGGTGGAGCTGTGGGTCCAGGAGCATCCCCAGACTCTGAACCTGAGATACCAGGGCAGAACAGACCCCATCAATGATGGGAGCCACCACTCCCCCAGCCTTCCCCACAACCATCACCTCTGTCTTGTCGGGATTTAACTTTAGACAGCCTACCCTCATTCAATCCCCCACAGCTGCCAAGCACCGGGTAAGCACTGAGACTGCCCCGCCTGAGTCGGATGAAAATGAGAGATAAAGCTGGGTGTCATCAGCATATTGATGACACTGTACGCCAAACTCCCTAACAACCTCCCCAAAGGCTGCATGTACACATTGAACAAGAGAGGGAACAAGATAGAACCCTGCGGGACTCCACATGTGAGGTCCCTGGAAGAAGATGAAAAATCACCCAGAACCACACACTGGACTCCCCCAGCCAGGAAGGAGCAGAACCACTCAAGAACAGTCCAGCCAATCCCTGCCCAGTTCCACAGCCGAGTCACCATCAACTCATGGTCAACAGTATCAAATACAGCCAAGGGATCTAATAGGATCAACAGGGTCGAATGACCCCGGTCCAACTCACAAGAGAGGTCGTTGACCAAGGCCACAAGTGCAGTCTCCATGCCATATCCAGGGGAAAACCTGACTGAAAGGGATTGAGAAAGTTAATCCGGTCAAGATGTTCCTGCAGCTGTCGAGCCACCACCCGCTCAATAACCTTCCCTAAAAATGGAAAGTTAGAGACCGGCCGATAGCTGGCCAGGACTCCAAGATCCAATGATGGTTTCTTGAGCAGGGGCTGCACCAGCGCCTCCTTAAGGCAGTCCAGCACCCTGCCTTCCCCCAGGGAGGTGCTGACAATCCCCACCAGCAACAGCCCTAATGTCTCCTGGCTGGCCTTAACCAGCCAGGATGGGCATGGGTCAATTCACAATAAGTGGCTCGAACAGGCCCCAGGGCATCCCCCGCATCTGACGGTGACACATTCTTAAATTCATCCCACAAAACAGGACAAGGCAGGGCTTCTACTGCCTCTGGTTCATCCACTGCTAAAAGTGTTGCGTCAAAACTGTGGTGGATCTGAGCAATTTTATCTGCAAAAATGTCCACAAATCACAGCAGGCATTTGATGACTCTAAATCTAGGCGGAGGTCAGTCGGACTGACCAGTCCCCTCACCACCCGGAAAAGCTCAGCCGGGCATGACTTAGCAGATGCAATTAGGGCAACAAAGAAAACTTTATTTACTGCCCGCATCACCATGGCATAGGTACATAACCAGACTCTATGCCGCAGTCAGTCAACTTCAGCACGCGAGTGACGCCACCGTCACTCTAACCGCTGTCCTTCCCACTTCATCCGCCACAGCTCCTCCGTATACCACGGGGACCTGCATTGTCAGCGGTTCTGGAGAAGACGCCTGGGAACCACCCGATCAATGGCCTCCACCAACACGGAATTCCACATGGTCATGAGGTCATCGAGTGAGCAACCATCGAGATCAGAGGATACATCCCCTAGAGCAGTATGGAACCTTCTAGGTTCCATAAGCCGTTGGGGGCGATCCATCCTAATTGGTTCTGCACCCTCCTGGGGGCTGACATGCGCCAGGATACTTGCCCGGCGGATGTGATTGTGATGATAATTGGCCAGCCTGGATGCGCAAACTATTTTTACACACACATTAAAGTTCCGGATTTTTCAATCTTCTGGGTTTACAAGTCCACAAGTAAGTTCCAAATTCATTTTTCACACACACACTGCCCTGAGGCAGTTCCTGGATGCATTCTTCAGACAAACACTGCCTGGAGGCAGCCTAAAGTAGCCAAAGCTGTAGCTGTGACAGGCTGCCATGGAAACCAAGTGACCACAACTGCCTGGAGCAAAGCAGTTTACCAGGAGAACTTTTTACACACAAATGTTCTGGGAGAACTTCTACACAGAAGTTCAAAGATCTGGATGTTTAAGATCTGGGTGAATAATTTAGACACACAGAAAGTTCAGAATGTAACAGCAAACATCCAGGAGAAATGTGTGTGTAAAAACACCCTATGTATCCTGATTGCTGGAATGTTATCCCCATAGTCCCAAGTTATGTCCCTTCTATGCCCGTCTGAGGGCAGCCCCCTATGCCCACCTCAAAACCACTGCTGATTGGTCCTGTAAAGCTAGAAGCATGCCATTGACAATAATTGGCCAGTGAATGTATCTGTCAGTGTTTTGGGTTGCTCCAAATCCTGCCTACTACAGCGTCTCCCCCCCTGCCATGCCAGGTGCCTGTCTCTGATTGACACTGCATGTATTGATATTTATCTGAATAATGGTCTTCAAGGGGACAACTTCAATTACTTATAAATTTGGGTCCCTTTATCAAATTGTCCTGTAGTTTGGCAGAGATGACAGGAAAGGTATGCAATATATTCCTTCCAAATATCTTGTACACAGGATGGAAAATACAAATGTTACAGCTGGAAATGTATTTTCAAGTTAATGTCTTATACCATCACGACTTCTTCCAATCTTTCTGATAATTGGCACACATGTTAAGCTTGTGGAGGGACATGACATTAATAGATTTCATGCGAATTTGATGGAAGATAAAGAAGTTGTAGCAATGAATGTGTATGGAGCTTTACTTAAAATCACAACATTCAATTGTTTGTAAAATCTGTTACCTTTATTGAATTGTTTCAGAACTTTGGACACATAATGCTCGCCATTGGGGGGTACAAGTGCCCCAAATTGCATAACAATTGAGTGAGAAACAAAAATGTTATGACCTGAAATACCTTTTTTGTTTTTTTCCCTCTATTTAAAAAACAAAATGTTTTTGTTTCTATTTTCATTGTTATTATTTATCATTTGTTATTGTAATAATAATGGAAATGAAAATTTTTGTTGTTGTGATTGTGATAACGAAAATGACATGCACACCCTTAGAGTGAGGCACTTTGATTTCTAGTCCCACTTTAAACCCTGATCTGACATTTATATCTGATCTATTCATCAGATCAATCTAAACATCAGATCAGAATTTAAAGTGGGGCTAGAAAACAGAGTGCCTCACACACACGCAGAAGCAATCCAGACATCATTCGGGGCTGATTATACAGCTTCCGAGGGCCTGTGGACATCGGGGTTTAGAAGAGTTACATGTGAGTTCCCCCAGTGAGTTGAATTGTCAACCCTTAAAGGAGCCAGACTATCCAACTAGTTTGCTCCAGGCTAGTTCAGAGCAGTCCCTCCAATAGGAGAGATGAGGACTTCTCTATTCTCTCTGACTCACTAATTACTCTTCTCCTTTAATTTCATTTATTTCATTTCATTTATTAGATTTTTTACCCCGCCCCTCCTAGAAACAGCTCGGGGCGGCTTACAACAATAAAAAACAATACATATAAAATATATCTAAAAACAATTAAAACATCTCAATACAATGCAAATATTAAAACAGGGCCCAGGAACTCACTAACACAATAAATAGGGTAGGGGAGATAAAAGCCTCTAACCCACCCACCTCCCCTCCCCCGAAAGCCTGGGCGAACAGTCAGGTTTTACAACTTCACCGGAATGTCAGAAGGCTTGGGCCCAGGCGAGCTTCCTCCGGGAGGGAGTTCCAAAGGCACGACCCGGCCACCGAGAACGCCCTCTCCATTGTGGCCCCCCGCTTAATGTGGGGGACCTCCAGGAAGGCACCCCTGGCAGACCGAAGGAGCCGTTCTGGGGTGCGGAGGGAGAGGCGGTCCCTGAGGTACGAGGGGCCCAGACCGTGAAGGGCCTTATAAATCAACACCAAAACCTTGAACCTGGCTCGGCACACTATCGGCAACCAGTGCAGAGTCCGGAGCACAGGTGTTGTTTGCTCCTGATGACCCGTCCCCGAATAGAGGCAGGCCGCCGCATTCAGTACTAGCTGCAGCTTTTGAACCAGGAACAAGGGAAACCCCATGTAGAGTGTGTTGCAGTAGTCCAGCCTCGAGGTGACGAAGGCATGGATGAGGGAGGCCAGGTCCGGGCTGGAGACGAACGGACGTAGCCTCCGCACCAGATGCAACTGGCGGAAGGCAGCCTTCGTGACTGCCTCCACCTGCCACTCCAGGTGGAGATCTGCATCCAATATCACCCCCAGACTCCAGACCTGCTGAGCTATAGGAGGGCGAACCCCCCCCAATCAGGGGGGCTACTATCTCCCTCACTCTCCCCACCAACATCACTTCCATCTTATAGGGGTTGAGCTTCAGTCTGCTCTGCCGCATCCATTCCGCCACGGCCTCCAAACACTGGGCTAGCAACAAGACAGCAGGGTCTGGGTCAGTTGAAAAGGAGAGGTACAGCTGAGTATCATCAGCGTATTGGTGACATCGCACCCCGAACCCTCTCTCGACCTGCTCCAAGGGCTGCATATATACATTCAATAATAATGGAGACAGAATAGAACCCTGAAGAATGCCTCAAGATAAAGCGCAGGGGCAAGATGTCTCATCCCCCAGCACCACCCGCTGACTTCTCCTGAGAGGAATGAATGGAACCATTCAAGAACAGTCCCATCCAGACCCCCCAGGTCACGCAGCCATCTCAACAGCAGCCCATGGTATCAAAAATGGCCGAAAGATCTAGCAGGATGAGAAATGTTGAACATCCTGCATCCATCTCCCAGCGGAGATCGTTGACCAAGGCCACCAACGCCGTCTCAGTGCCATAGCCGGGGCAGAACCCAGATTGAAAAGGGTCCAGGAAACCGATGCTATCTAGATGCTCCTGGAGCTGGATCGCCACCATTCGCTCAATAACCTTCCCTTCAGAGAGAAGAATAGGGTTTTCCAACAGCTGGGGAAAAAATTATCAGCCTTTGACATGGGGGGGGGCTCCATTTAGAGCAATGTAGAGTTAGGATTTCTAGCATTCCTCTTGAAAAAAATCTGTTGGCTAGGGATGCAATTAATTTTCTTTTTTAAAGTAATAACAAAAAAATTCAGACCAGCCTCTCTGTTAGGTAATAGACAACTTGTAACATTTACTAATGAGAAAATCCTCATAGCATCTTATCTGTCAAAGAATCCACCCAGAAAAAATATCTGGTTTAGGGGGGAAACTTTATTGTCCGAAGGAGGGCTGTATAAAATGTAAGGCTCATTGGATGGGGGTGTGAAGGCCAAGCAGTTATGGGAAGTGCTGTGATAGAGCTTGGGTATAATGACAGATGGGACAAGCCTTTATTAAATCTGGTTTATGAGTGAGGTTGTATGGATATTCAAGTTTTTTAACTTTTTAAGATTGCTTTCTTTTTTTAAAAAGTGTTTTTTAGGCCAGCCTCATAGCTAAGTAAAAGAATTAGTGAAGTGTGTGTGTGTGTATGTGTGTGTATACACACACCACAACTCATTACGAGCAGTGACGGATCAATCCAAATTCGTAAAACTGCTAAGTCTGCCCCTAAACTCTGTACCTAACACTTGCCACCATGCCAGCTGGCTAACATGGGGGGAAAGAGTTATGTTTGGTCACACAATCCCTGAAGCATACTCTTCAAACCCTGGACTGTGAAATGAGGGATAGCGACTCTCAAAATGCAGGAGGATGCAGGAAAAAGTCTATATAAAATGTGCATGTGTGCATGTGTATTATATAGATATAGATATAGATATATACATATACACACACACACACACACACACACACACACACACCCCTTGGAAGTTTGAAGAGGGCTTGTCCCTCACCCTAGCGTGGTTGTGTGCCTTCCTACAGACTTCTATTGGCCTTCAGAGAGTATCTGTGCTGAAAACACATCTCCACATTAACATTTAGCATTATTACAGCCCCACATATCAATTTCATGGTCAGTGCAATTTGCCGTATGTTGCCCACTGACATTTTCATAGGCAACAATCTTGCTTGATTGTGAGAACTCTGTAATGGCACTCCATTATCTCCTGATAATGGCCTCATTACTTATGTCACTTTGTCTCAAGTATGGGCACATCTCCTTTCTGTGCAAAGTGTTGACAAACCATTTAAAATACAAATAGGGACATTTTGTTTGCCAACAGGAACATAAAAAAGACATTTCAGTTGCATGTGCAGACCATAGTTAGGGTACCTGCTGTTCTCAGTAAATCTGTGAGGCAGAGGGATGGGAGAATTCTAGCCTGTAGGGCCAAATCCAGCCCACAGTGGTTAATAATTAATAATAATAATAATTTTTTTTAAATCCCTTTTTAATTCCTTGATCTGGTCCATGAATCCAGCCCATAACCCTCAGGTACTAAAAGAGTGAGCTCTGGGGAATGGAGCAGAGATGAGGGCATGCTTTCAAGGACAGGGGGTCGATCAATGGCATAGATCCATGAACTGGAACGTCCTCTTCCTTCTTCCATCATGAGCACAAACCTATAGCACCATGGTCTCCAACTTCTATCAAGCCCACATAGCTTCTACTAATTTTCAAAGTGGCCTTTAGGATGGTCACTTTCAATTGGTCAAATTCTTTGGTGGACAATTTTCAAATTGACCTTTACGATGGCCTTTAGGCATAACAACTGACAGCATGGGTGGAGACTTATTTATTTATTTAACAAAATTTCTACCTTGCCGCTCCTGCATACAGCTTGAGGCAACTTACAAAATATACTTTAAAATCATTAAAACTATAAATCACTTTAAACCATAAAACAATAAAGTCATTAAAAGGGTAGCATAAAACCCTTCCCCTGCACCCCACCCACCCTACCCCTCTCCCTCACCAAAGGCCCGGCGGAACAGCCAGGTCTTGCACCGACATCAAAATGAGGTGAGGTCCGGGGCCACCTGGGCCTCTTCTGGAAGGGAGTTCCACAACCTGGGTGCCACCACCAAGAACGCCATCTCCATTTTGGCCTCCCAGGGCACCCAGGGGACCTCAAGAAGGGCAGTGAGTCAATCCCATAATTAGGCAGGGACTAGACCATATAAGGATTTACAGGTAAGTAACAACACTTTGAATCTGGCCCGGAAGACTATAGGCAGCCAGCACAGAGCACTGGCATAATGTGCTTATGGCAACCTGTTCCCGTAAGGAGGTGGGCTGCCGCATACTGCACTAACTGCATCCTCCGGACCATCACCAAGGGTAGCCCCACAGAGTGTGTTACAATAGTCCAGCCTGGAGGTGATGAAGGCATAGATGATGGTGGCCAGGTCAGTGTCCAAGACGTATGGCCAAAGTCGCCACACCAGATGTAATTGGCGAAGAGCGCTCTTCACCACAGCTGCCACCTGAGAATCCAGGCAGAGCTGGGAATCAAGGATCACCCCCAGACTCCGAACTTGGGAGACAAGTGGGTGGTAAACCCCATCAATGCTCTAACAGGGTTGATCGACCCTGATCCAGCTCTCAGCGAAGGTCAACCAAAGCCACTAATGCAATCTTGGTGCATATAACCTGGATGAAAGCCAGACTGTGAGCGATCCAGGAAACCAGAGTTGTCCAGATGCTCCTGCAGCTGCCGAGCCACAACCCGCTCAATAACTTTCCCTAAAAAGGGAAGGTTAGAGACAGGCTGATAGCTGTTGGGGGAATCAATGCCAAGTGATGGGTTTTTTAGCAGGGGCCTCACCACTGCCTCCTTGAGACAGTCCAGCACCCTGTCCTCCCAAAGGGAGGCATTGATCACACCCGCCAACAGCAGCCCCAACAGCTTCTGGCTGGCCTTAACCAGTCAGGAAGGGCATGGGTCAAGTTCACACGATGTGACTCTAACAGCCCCCAGAACAAACTCCGCAGGAGTCACCCACTGAAATAGATCCCACAAAATCAGACAAGATGGAACTTCCACAACCTCTGGTTCTCTTATTGTCATAAGTATGGAGTCAAAGTCATGGTGAATCCGAACGATTTTATCCACAAAGTATTCAATAAACGTGTCACAGTGAGCACTGGAAGATTCCAGTTCCAGGAGGAGCGAGGCCGGACTGACCAGTTACCTCACCACCCAGAAAAACTCCCCTGGACAAGACTTTGCAGATGCAATCAGAGTAGCAAAAAAACCCAAGGTTTTTTGCTGCCCTGGCAGCCATGGCATAGGCCCATAAACTTGCTCTATGCTGCAATCTCAGCTTCAGCACAAGACCGATGCCACCATCGCTCCAACTGACACCCTTCCTACTTTAACTGCTTCAGGCCTTCCACAAACCATGGGGGCCTGCGGTGGTGATG
This sequence comes from Sphenodon punctatus, assembly GCA_003113815.1. Taxonomy (NCBI): domain Eukaryota; kingdom Metazoa; phylum Chordata; class Lepidosauria; order Sphenodontia; family Sphenodontidae; genus Sphenodon; species Sphenodon punctatus. Next base: position 9,129,401 of record QEPC01013498.1, on the reverse strand, counting down.
CCAAGGAAGCAGATGCCTAGGAGCCATCCATTGGATGGCCTCGGTCAACAGAGTGTTCCACAAAACCACGGGTCATCAAGGGAATGGCCGTCAAGATCAGAGGCTATCTTCCCAAGAGCATTTTGGAACCTCTCTGGTTCCATCAGTCTCCGGGAGCGAACCAACCAAATTGGTTCAGCACCTTTCCGGGAGCAGACATGTGCCAGGAGACAGACCTGCAGGACGTAATTATCAACCAAACCCATCCACCCTAAACTTCAAACCCCACCCTTCCTATCCATCTCCCTCGCCAAAGGCCTGATCAAACAGTCAGGTCTTGCAATGTCATCTGAAAGAGGAGAGATCGGGGCCACCGGGCCTCTGCTGGGAAGGAGTTCCACAGCCTTAGTGTGTCCACTGAGAATGACTTCTCCATAGTAGCCCCCCGAGAAACCCGGGGGACCTCAAGAAAGGCACCCCCAGCTGACCACAGCAGTCGATCCAGGGCCCGTATTCTTATATGGGCATAAGAACATGGCAGCCCAGCTCCTTTCAGGTTTGGGTTGCCATGGGTACATTACATCTTTGCTTTACAGTTTGCATTAACTACCTATAGCTTTCTGGGAACAATTCAAGGTGCTGGGTTTGACCTTTAAAGGCCTAAACAGTCAGGGCCCCATATATCTTAAATATCCTGTCATGCTCCGCCACGACCTTTGCAGTCAGCTGAGAGTGCACTCTTGTAGGTTGCACCTGCCAATCCTGTTCATACAACAAGGGCCCACAAAGAGGCATTCTCGGTTGCTACCACACTATTGTGAATTTCCCTTCCCGCGGAAGTCCGTCAGAGCCTGAACATATTCTGGAGGCAGTGTAAAACCTTTCCTTTTGGCAAAACATTTGGCAGATGAGGATGGGGGTTGGGGTGGGTGGGTTTATGTGTGAGGGTAGGCTTTTCAAAAGGAACTTTAATGTTGTAGCTGGGTATGCCTTTCCATGATTATAGGGGCTCTAGAGTGCCCTAGGGAATCAGCGTGATCCCTGACTCACTCAGGTACACTGCTGTTTGCCTGTAATCCTTAGATTTACCAGTTTACAGCTCCTCCATGGTGTGATCCTGCCAGTGTCTGTCTATTTAGGAACAACACCCCTAGTTGGGGTGAAGATCTGGCCTCCAACCTCCCCTATAAGCCACCCTACACCATTTCATTTCATTTCAGTTCACATTTTATTTATACCCCGCTCTCTCCTGCAAAAGCAGCTTGAGGCAGCCATCAGTCATGCCTAACAGGAGTTTCCATCTTACCACTGACATGCCCCTTCATAAAGTCCTCAAAGTGCAGTGGGCCAAATACAGTTATGTTCCCACCTTGGAATCCAGTGTTGCGTGAATCCTCCTGGGCAGCATTTTATCCGCAGCAGCTCCATGCTTTATGTTGAACCCGTGGCCTGTGTCTGCAGCCAAAGAACGCTGTCCTAGTTGGGCTAGGCATGGAGCTGGCCCCAGTTCTCCTTCCTCATTGGTTTTCCCCTCTAGACTGACAGCTCACCTTATAAATCCCAGGAGTCTTAGACATCAGGCTACCTGATTAGATGCTTTTGTGATCCTCTATTCAGCATAGCGCCAGCACTGTGGCATTATCCCAAGCATGATCGTATGGCTGGTAGGAAAGCCTGCATGCAACCATTAGCACTATCCCTTAACGGATCAGGACCTGCCACCAGGCTTCCAGTTACAACTGTATTTTAATGTATCTTGTGTTTTAATATGGTAACCACGCTGAGCCTTTGGGAAAGGGGGGATAAACATTTAAATAAATAAATAAATAAATAAATATGCCAAACACATCAATTTAGTATGTAAAACATGAATCTGAATGCTATGTCTGTTTACACCCTGGTGTCAGATAAACAAGGTTTTGATTGTAACTAGGGAATGAAATGAGCAGCTGAATTGTTGCTTGCAAGAAATTATGCCATATCAGGAAATGTGGTTGATTTCCCAACCAATTTGTGATACCAATTAAATTTCTCAATTCTCAGAATATCGTAAGATCCCATCCCAATTTACCGATTTCCTGCTTACTATTTACCAAGTACCGTTCATTTACAGCTTACTTCATTGCCAAGGGCACCATTTTACTTCCGGGTTTGTTATTTCTGCATTTCTGAGTCAATCACTGTGTGACTAGCCCACACCTTAACTTCCCTCCAGTGTCCCTTAGCTTCCACTTCAGTGCCTCCAATCAGAATTGTTTTTCTATGTCGTTCCCTTTGCTTTGACCAATCTGCAACTGGTTTGCAGATTAGTAAAGGAATCTGAATACCAGTCAATAAGTGACAAGGAAGTACAAGGGAAAATGAAGTGCAAGAAATGCGGTTTTGTATTGGTATTGCCTCTTGAGATTTGAAATGGACAGCAGAGCAGTAAATGACAAAGCGGTAAATGGCAAAGCGGTAAATTGAGCAACAAAATGTCAATTGAGACATCGGCTCAATGCATGAGTGCACGTACACTCATGCAGCCCGTATGGTTTGCACATGGGCCGCACACCCCATGCCACGTGTGCATTCAATGTGCACGCATGTGCGTGTACATGCACTGCATGCCCTGCATGTGCTGGTTTGTGGTGCTTGGGATCAGCCCCATTACTGACTACTGAGAAGTTCTCAATTTGACCAAGTTGGTATCAGGAACTAGTATTTTGATAGGAATTAGGCACAATCTCATTTTAGCCCTAATTTTGACTATGTGAGCTCAAGTGTATAATCAGAAGCTTCAAGCTTGTGTTTTAAGACAGCTCAGTCTCCTCTGAATCCTGGGATTTTACTCCTGTACTATTATGCCATTGTGGGGGGGGGGGGGTGCATGCTCCCACACTCCACCCATCTCCACCCATAGTCCATGCATGGAGCAACCAGTGAAAACAGTGGTTGCTCCATGCATGAAGGTGGGTGGAGGTGTGTGCGCGCCATGTAATGGTGCCACCCCAACACTCCTGCACCGGCACGCACACCCATCTCCCACACACACACCACGGCCCATTTGAAAAAGTTTGTTACTTCCAGAACATTGTGTGCAGGACTATCACAATGTCATTTTTTCATGCCCTTTGCATTCTGGGAAACACCACAGGGAAATAGGAATAGGGTGGGTCACTGTAACATAGAGGGTTCAGCAGTTGTGAAAATGCATTGCAACAGGACAAGACAGAGATTTAGGAACATGTGGTGAGTTTGCAAGGGGAACGTTTTGTAAATAAATTCATAGTGCCTATCCATATTTTAAATTATAGGCAAGCATACAGAGTGTTGTGTATAGTTCTCTTTGGAATAAATGCAAATAAAATGCTTTCACGAACTGGAAAAAAAAAACCTCTCTCCTGCAGCCATACAAAGCATTGCCACAAAGAGGCCAATGAATCCTAACCGGTCAGTTCCAACTGATCAAAATTTCACTGACAGCGGCAAAGAGAAGACATTGTTTAAAATTCCCCACCTTTCAGTATTGCTCTGCATCTTGGAGAAAGAACTAAGGCAGCAATGCAGAGAGCACATTCTGTCAGTGTGATTAATGGGGAGGAATTATTCATACACTTTTCACACACAAAAAACCAAACCCACCAAAACACAAAAGAGAAATCTTCAGAGTGAGTGTCTGCAAAACTGCATGCCCTATTGCATACAAAGTAGCAAGGAGTCTTGCTTGTTTGGAATGCAGGCTGATAGTCAATAACAGAAGCAACTGGCATGCGGGTGTTGGTAGGAACCATTGCTTCTTTGGTTATGTCTTGTGAAAACCCCAACAAGAAAGGGGAGCTACTGAAAATGACTATTTCAAGCAAGTTCCTTGAGGACAAGAGATGGATGTTACAAGGAAAAATTGATCAAGTTAAATTATTCAATTCCTACAGTTTATATAAATACAATCAATACATTCAAAATCAAAATAAACTATAAAGTATGCATTGTGTACATACCTTTACCCTACATTAAAATATTAAAACTTCACCATCATCTAAAGTATCCCAAAACTGTAATACAACGTATACAAGATAAAATAGCAAAAACTAATAAAGAACGCTAGCTTCTAACTTCAGCTTTTTACATAACTTCAAGGGATTGCCGATAAACTCTTTACGCTAGGTTTTAACTTTATTCTTTTTTTTACGCAAACCAGACATATGTTGTTAACACAAACAAATCTTCTTTTGCAGACATATTTAATAAAAATTTATAATCAATTTCCTTGTCTATTTTTCCTTTTTTGCTTATGAATGGGAATAACCAAGTTTCTCTAAGACTTTGATAATGAAGGCATCTAAGCACATAACGATCTACTGATTCTACCTCGCGTAAACTACAAGTGAAAAAACATGCCTCATAGTTAATATGCATATATCTCCCTTCTGAAACTGCTGTTTGAATTAACTGAAATCTTAAAAGGGTGTAATTTCTTCATAGGGTTTTATTTGACAGTTTTTCAAGATAGGACTCAAAAGCAAAACTGGTCTTCACTAAACCCGACCATGGCGCTACCTTCCATTGCCTCACTGCTGCTAAATCATCCTGCATGGCAATAGCTTTTATTCTAAGGCATATCTCTTCCTTTATGGTGGCAATGGTTTTCCCCTTAAATGATATAAACAAAAATCCTATATTTCTTAAAATATATGCAAGATAGTTTAACCATGAGTATGCCCTAACCCCTGTATACTCTAGTTACTCCACTAAACATTGTGCTGATAGGGCATTTTCTTGTTGATTCTTGTTGATTTTTGGCAACCTCAACCAAAATCTTAAAAGGGCTATTTTCCCCGGGCATTCTATAGATAATGTGCCAGTCTGCTCGTACTACAGGTCCTGGCACACTGTCTCCTACCATAAGGACCTGGTGAAGAAACTGATTTTGCACCCTTTCTAACTCTTCAAGAGATAATTTCTAGGCCAAATGTTGCCATAGAGTGGACCTTTAAACAATACATTTGCAGGAGCACAGATATTGAAGTATCTTTTGAGACATTAGAAGCTCTAAGGATAAGAGCGAGCAGTCCTGGCTACTTTGTTTGCTCTAGCTTTAATATGCTCCCCCCATGTGCCTCTATTGGTAAAAGTGACTTCTAAATAGGTAAATGAGTTTACCATGGCGAATCTCTTCTTATTAACTTTCCACTTAGCTACTGGTGCTTTGCTACCCACAACCATAATATTCGATTTTCCGATATTAATTTCAAGACCACTGATATCACAGTATCTCATTAATCTTTTAATTAACCCCTTCAGGCCTTTTTCAGTTTGTGAAAGCAAAAGAATGTTGTCAGCATATCGTAAGGCATATAATGCATAAGTCCAAATTTTGGGTGGATATAAGCTTTCCAGCTTAATGAGTTTACTAAATCTGAGACATATAAGTTAAAAAGTAAAGCTGCCAGAGTACACCCCTGACGTACTCCTCGTTTGATGGGGATCAAGGCACTCAATTTCTTTCCCTTTCCAAGTTTAATAATAGCCATATTATTTGTATGCAAGTATATTAAGAGTGTAAGTAATTTGTCATCTATATCCATATTTTTTAATTTTTCCCAGTTTCCCTCACAAAACTGAATCAAAAGCTTTTGTGAAGTCAATAAACCCCATGAAAAGCTTTCCTTTTCTAATCTTAGTATATTTGAATATTACATGTGCCATGATAAAGCAACAGTCCATGGTTGAGCGTTTACTTCTGAAACCAAATTGTTCCTTTGGAATTAGCTCCCTTTCCTCTACCCATTGCTCCAAGTGTTGCAGTAAGGTCTTTCAAAATAGCTTACCAACAATTGATAAGAGACTAATCGGTTTATAACATGTCAGGTGACTGTACTGTCACCTTTCTTAAATATCGGAACTATCCAGCTAAGACTCCAGGATTCCGGAATCATACAGGAATCATTTATCTTAGCAAATAATTTGCATAGAATTGAAGACCACCAATTTGGAGCAGCCTGCAACAATTCTGCAGTAATATAATCCAGTCCTGGGGACTTATTAGGTTTCAGAGGCATAATCAATTCTTCTATCTTTTCTTCAGATAGATCAAGAGTCAACAAGGCACGATTGTTATATTTGGGTAGCTCAAAATACACATCCTTTTCTTCTAAGTGCTGCTCATTGTACAGATTTCCAAAAAACTCCTCCCAAACCTTGTTTGGAATTGGCACATCCATGCTATTTTGAGCTGGTCTTATTCGGTGGTTCATGATTTTCCAGAATTGGCCTGTATCACCAATTCATATAGCAACAATCATTCTCGCTCAAATTCCCCTATAATGAGCAGCTCTTTTATCTCTAAGCAGCTGTTTATAATGTTTCCTAATATCAAAATAATGCTCTTGCGAAAATCAAGCTGGATTTTTTACCCAATACTTTTTTGCTGCAATTAGAAGTCTCTTAGTCGATTTACATTCCTTATCATATCAAAGACTCTCTATCTTTGGATGAGGTTGATATGATCTTAATAACAAATTCTTTTAAAATATTCCAAAATGTCATCGAATTTTCCAATCATAGTATCTATATTCTGATCAACAAATACTGCTAATCTCAGATCTCTGAGCTCCTTGGTATTACAGAGTTCTATGACTCTGTGCATCAATTGACCACTTCGCCATTTCCTTAGCCTCTGCAAATTCCCAGACTCATCTTGTATATATGCACTATCCTTAACCTCTCTTTGATTACCAATCTGGAGAGTCAACAACATATGGTCACTCTCTGGTCTGACCACGAGTGTAAAATTATTAAATGTATCCCCAAAACAAGATTCAACAACAATCTTGGGATGGGGCTCCTCCTCCTCAATCTGGGCTAGGGCTACTGCTGCTGTGGTGCTGTCCCTCCCTCCCAATGCCTGGTGCCCACCCTGCCTCTCTCTCTCTCTCTCTCTCTCTCTTTCTCATATACTAGACAGTCTCAGCTGGCTTATCTGACTGACTGCATAATGCAGGGTGGCATTTTGGGAAACAAACTGTAAGCCTGCCAGCCAGCCTTTAGCTAGACAATCTCAGCCTGCCAATCTGACTGGCTCTCTCTCTCTCCCTCTCTCTCACGCTGCACAGTCTTTGCCAGCCTATCTGAGTGTCTTGCCAGTAGAGGTGGGACCCCGGGCCCATTACCGGTTACTGGATTTACCGGTTACCGGTTCCCTGAAAACCGGATTCCCGGATTAAATCCGGTATACTGGTACCGGATTTATTTCATTGATTTCAATGGGGTGCTGTGTCCCCATTGAAATCAATGAAATAAATTAATTCCCTCCCCCTCCCCCTCCCAGGCTGCACGGGTGGAAGGGGGGACACCCCCCACCCACCCTGCCCAGCCTGGATTTTTGTTTAAAAAAAGACTCAGAGGCGAGCCCACCCCCCAGCACCAGCGGCCGCGGCGTCCCCGCAGCCGCCGGTAAGTATGACCCGATCCCTGGGGGGGGGGTTTAACACCCCCCCAACCCCCCAGGGATCACCCCTACTAAAGTTCAGTGCTTGCTTACCTTGCGGAGCTCCGGCGGCGGCGGCGGGCGGTCCGGCGGCCTCAGCGCCGGCTGTGGCTGCCGGCGTCAGAGACGCTCTAGGCCTTCCGGGGAAATCCGGAAGTTCCCCGGAAGGCCTAGAGCGTCTCTGACGCCGGCAGCCACAGCCGGCGCTGAGGCCGCCGGACCGCCCGCCGCCGCCGCCCGAGCTCCGCAAGGTAAGAGCAAGCTGAACTTTAGTAGGGGTGATCCCTGGGGGGTTGGGGGGGTGTTAAACACCCCCCCCAGGGATCGGGTCATACTTACCGGCGGCTGCGGGGACGCCGCGGCCGCTGGTGCTGGGGGGTGGGCTCGCCTCTGGGTCTTTTTTAAAACAAAAATCCAGGCTGGGCAGGGTGGGTGGGGGGTGTCCCCCCTTCCACCCGCGCAGCCTGGACTCGGGGAGGTTTTTTTTTAAAAAAACTTTTTTGCTGGGGCTTTAAGTTTTTTTACATTGCAGCCATTTTTAAATGGCTGCAATGTAAAAAAAATCCGGTACCCGGACCGGATTACCGGGTCGAATCCGATAATGCCGGTACGCCTGGTACCGGCATTATCGGATACCGGATTTTACCGGTTTCCCGCCCCTACCTGCCAGGATCCCAGCCTGCCTTCACTACTGCCTCTCATGCCAGGCTGCCTGTCTGCCAGCCCAGGCTGCCTATCTCAAAGCCTGCCCCAGCCCATCTGCCTGCCTCTCATGCCAAGGTGCCTGTCTGCCCGCCCAGGTTGCCTAGCTCAAAGCCTGCCTCAGACCACGTGCATGCCTCTCATGCCATGCTGCCTGTCTGCCCACCCAGGTTGCTGCCAAGCTCAAAGCCTGCCTCATCCGACCTGCCTGTCTCTCATGCCAAGGTGCCTATCTGCCCACCCTGTCAACCCTGGGTGATGTGCCCCACTTGCCTGCTAATCCCACTGCTGTTGTCTGCTGGTTCATAGCAAAAGAGAGAGAGAGAGAAAGTCTCCCCACTGCTAGAAGGAGAGACAGACATGATCCCACCTATTCTGTCACCTGCACTATATGGCCAGAGAGAGATGGAGGGAGAGAAAAAGAGGCTCCCTGCTATAATGAGAGAGATGGGGGTGGAGGGGGAGAGGTGTATTCAGCTCAAGCTGCCTGCCACCTACCAGAACCAGCGAGAGCTCTCATCTGTGCCCACATCTACCAGCAAATCTACCAGAATGAGATGGAAATAACACACAACATATTATATGTGCCAGCCTGCCTGTGTGCATTCCTGTACCTGCTGCACTAATTCTAGGGACATCATTCAACTCCCAGAGGCTGTCATTCCACTGAACCTGAATCAGTCATCTCCCACCCATCCCAGGAACCATCAATGAGATTTTGGGACCATCATTCCAGTCACTGGGGGCTGTCATTCCATTCCACTGCATCAAGAAGCCCGGTGCCCACACGCCAGCCTGCCCCCCCGCACCCACCCATGGATGCCTGCTGAAGCTGCTGAAAATAAAGCCCCTCTGACCACCAGCACCCACTGCCTGCTGCACACTGCCAAGGAGCCTGTCTCTCTCTCTGGCACACCCACACAGACACAAGTCCTGCCCCTCCTGGGGGACTGTCTGAAAGTTGAGACCCTGCTGCTGACACATCCTGGGGCTAATACGCTAATGCTACATCTGATGCTGCTGTCAGGTAGGGATCGGACAAGTTGTATATACAATGAGATTCTGCCACCTGCCAGAAGCAGCACAGAGGGATAAAAGATTGGACAGAAAACAAAGCAGGTAACAACAACAAATAGCACTTTTATAAACATGTTTCAAACAAACAAACAAACACATTTATAAAACCCATTTATAACAACCCATTTATAAAACCCAAACCAAACATTTATGTATATGAAAAGAAAGGAAACTTAACTTATTGGTCTGTGTGAAAGGGTCTGACAGGACCTAGGGGCAGGCATCCCTCCCTCCTCCATTTGGTACCCATACTTGAGGGCAAATTGCACAGCCCCTGCCATGGATGCCTGCCACTTGCAGACCGACTTGTGGTAAAGCTCCATGTTGTTGATCTCAGTCTGGAGGTACAGGATATAGGCTTCCACCCTATGTTCCTGTACCTCCAGCACCAGAAACCGCTCCACCAGTTGGTCCTCTATAGTCAGGACTTGCATCCGTAGCCCGTCCATATTTTTTTTGGCTGGTCCAGAAAGTTCTGGGTCAGCCTCTCTAGTTCAGCCCGAAAAGCCCTTGCCACTTCAGACTTCTCCCAGGGGGGCTGGAGAGTCTTCAGCGGAGCCGGAGGAGGGGGAAGGGTTTTGATGGCATTGCTTCTGGTGTTCCTTCCCCCCCTTCTTCTGATGATGCTCCACGGCCACACCAGAGCCCTGCCACCTCACCGTCTTCCCATGGACTCTCTCTACGTGGGTGATTAGGTCCGATGTTGTCCCCTGGCTGGCCCTTTTAAATCTTTTTGCTGCAGGACTAGAGAACATAAAAAGATAGGAACATAAGAAGTGCCATACTGTGTCAGACCAATGGTCTGTCAAGCCCTGCCTGCATTCTGTCTCCACAAGTGGGTGGGTGGCCAATCTCTCTCTGCAGGGGACTTCCTAACAGGTCATAGGGCAATCCATTCCCTGTTGTTCCAGCCCCCATGCCTTACCATGCAGAAGTCAAATCCGGTATGCTTCTCATACCACCGCCAGACATCGGACCTTGTGTGCTTGCTGTCTGGCAGTGGCACTGGCAACCTCCACCTCAGTGTCCTGCACATGGCACCAGCGCCGACATCCAATTCCTCACCCTCTCTGAAACAGGAACACATAAACAACACCTAAGTAATATCATGCATGTATGATGATGCCTCTAGTGCTCCCTCCTTAGGGTGCTAGGGATAGCAACGGGAGATGGTGACCCTGGCTGGCACATGCAAATCCAAAAGACCCTGGCTGGCACGTGCAAAGCCTGCCCTTCTTTGGGTGTTGGGATGGCAACTGGAAAGACCCTGGCTGGCACGTGCAAATCCTGCCCTTCTTTGGGTGCTAGTTTTGTTTGTTATTGGAGAGACCCTTGCTGGCACGTGCAAATCCTGCCCTTCTTGGGGTGCTAGGGATGGCAATGGTAGATCCTTGCTAGATGGCTGGCACGTGTTTGGGTGGGTGCTTCCTTCAGCTCGTGCCTGACTGCTGGAAGAGCCCCTCACAGTACCCTCTCTCTCTGTGGAAGATATCCACTGCCACCCGCTGATGCCCACTGTTTGTGCCTGACTGCCCAGCACCAACCCACCCACCCACCCTCACACCAGTAAGCTCGCTCTAAAGGATAGTATTCTAGTCTTCTTGTCCTGAAAGTAAAAATAAAGTTTACAAACCTGGCAGCACTTCCTGTGCCATTTGCTCCTCTGCTGAGGAGCCTACCTCCACCACCGAAGGTCCAGCGGCAGCAACCTCTTCCTCCTACTCCACCAGCTCCACCACCTTGGCCTTCCCCCAGGTCCTAGTAATCCTCACCCTCTTCAAAAAAAAAATCCAAACAAACACCCAAACAAAACAGTCACCCACCAACTTACCAACCAGACAAACCAACACAGTCAAACCAACACATAGTCCAACATAGCCAAAGCACACCAAACAAAACCAAACAGCCAGCCAGCCACAACACACGTTGTCTCTCCACACAAGCTCCTCACACACTCAAATTTCTGGTTTCCAACGCGATCATGGGACCATGCGATACCTAGACAGAAACCAAAACTGATTTCCAAATGGCAGAACCGATTGCCACTGAACCAAATGACCGAACCTAAACTCGGTCCCAGGACCGAACAACCGAACCCAAAGTCAGCTCCCGAACCAAACGACCAACCTGCGATCTGTTCTCACATCCCTACCAGATATACGTCCTTTCCTACACTCTTTTTGATCAATTTGGACCATGGCGAAAGCCCGTGTCATCAATAAAATTTATTAATTATTATTATTATTTTTAAAAGGAAAAGAAACCTCTTTGTTATGAATAAGAGTCATTTTATGCTGAGATGCATTTGTGATGAATGTTTTGAATAGGGGTGAGGAGCTTCTGACCTGTAGTCTGTTTCCAGCTCTTAGGCACCCACCATCTGACACCTAGAGGCTTCCCATGTTAATTATAGCACTATATGGGCCACCAGAAGCCCACCAACCATTGGACAGTGCAGATCACTTCCAGATTGGCTGGCATGCCCCATTTGTAGGAGGTCACACACCCACTGCAGGATGCTCCACCCTAAGTGGGGCAAAGGTTCCCCATCCACCCCAGCTTTTGCAGCTATTTGGGTATTTATTTATTTATTATTAAAATGTATATGCTATAAGCATCTTGGGATGACTAACAACATTTAAAAATACATAACAACTAAAATACAATTAAAAGTAACCTAAAATTCCCAGATTAAAATAACCCAAACCCTCCCATACCCAACCCACCCACCCTATCTCCCTCGATAAAGGTCCAGCAGAACAGCCAGGTCATATACTGTCTATGGAAAGCGGGGAGGTCAGTGGTCAAGCAGACCTCTATTGGGAGGGAGTTCCACAGCTGTGGTACAGGCACTGAAAATGTCCTCCTCATGGTGGATACCCAGAGAACCCCGAGGAGGGCACCCCCAGCCGACCGCAAGGGCCGATCCAGGATCTAGAGGGTGAGGCGGTCCTGCATATAGGTGGGTCCCAGGCCATTTAGGGCTTTAAAGGTCAACACCAACACCTTGAATTGGGCCTGGAAGACTATTAGCAGTCAGTGCAGAGAGCGAAGCACTGGTGTAACGTGCTCACGTTGGCCCGTCCCCATTAGGAGATGGGTTGCCACATTCTGCACCAGCTTCAGTCTCCAAACCAGCACCAAGGGTACCCCACGTAGAGTGCATTACAGTAGTCCAGTCTCGAGGTAATAAAAGCATGGATGATTGTGGCCAGATCCAAGTCCGAAACATAAGGCCTAAGCCAACGGACCAGATGTAACTGGCTGAATGCCCTCTTCACCACCTGGACATCCAGGCGGAGGTGCAGATCCAGGAGCACCCTCAGTCTCCAGACCTGAGATACCAGGGGAGGACAGACCCCATCAATGATGGGGGCAATCACTCCCCCGGCTTTCCCCACAACCATCACCTCCATCTTGCCAGGATTTAACTTCAAGCAGCTCGCCCTCATCCAATCCCCCACAGCTGAAAAACACTGGATAAGCACCAAGACTGCCAGACCTGGGTCAGATGAAAATGAGAGATATAGCTGGGTGTCATCAGCATATTGATCACACCTTACACCAATTTGGTATTGTAACTGTATACAGTACAAGAAAGAAAGAAAAATTATGCAGTGAATAATTGGACTAAAGTACAAACTGACTCCATTATATGGTGTGAGCTTGCTTCCTAAGCAATTCTCAGCTTGCTTAGAAAACAATGTTGGAGGACTGTTCTAATATGGACAAGTCCAGAATTTCAAATGACAGAGAAATTAAGTGAACCAGGGTTGGGCAATATTTTCCTCTGATGGGCCAGGACAAGCTCTGTAGGCCATAAAGGGGTTTGTTTGTGGGGAAGGCACACTCAGGGCAGGGAATTTGAGGATCTGGCCAACAGATCTGGCTCACAAATCTAGTTCATATGCACAAACATACACACCATCTTCTTTCCCTTCTCCCTAAGTGTTCTCCTTCAGGGCTTGAGGGATGTTTGTTATCATCACTAGGTAAAGAACCTTTGCTGCTGTAAATATTACCACCAGAAGGAGGCTGCTCAGATCTTTTTTTCTGCAGTTGCAAAAGGTGCTTTTCACAATATTTACTTGCTGCTCAGTAATTCTCCAAGACTATCTATGAATTTTTGCACGTTGGCCAGAAAATCGAAATTGCTGTAACTCCATCATGCTTCAATCGATTTTCACTAGGGGCTGAATCAAAAACAAAAATATTTTTTGCAAGGAAACATATAATTATGAGGAGTGTGACCAAGATCTCAAAGAGGTCTTGGTTCCTGATTGAGTTCTCCAGGGGGTGGGGGTGGGGGATTTATTGTGTATGCACAAAATGGCCACCAGACTGTTTTGTGCATATGCAAAAATGTCTGCTGCCCTTAACCAAAATGGTACTAATAGCATCAGTGCCATTTTGGTTAAGGGTGGTGGCCACTTTGTGCATGCACAATGTTTTTTCATTATTATTATTATTATTATTATTATTATTATTTTCTTTTATTTTCTCACCTGAGAACTTGTTTCCGGTGAGAAAGGTCGTTGTACATGCACAAATGGCTTCTGTCCTTAACCAAAATGGCAGTGGCACAATTCCCACCATTTTGGTTAAGGGAAGCGACCACTTTTTGCATGCACAAAACAGTCCAATGTTCATTTTGCGCATACACAATGATTTCCACCCCACCCCCCTCTCGCTGAAATCCTGTCCCAGTTCTCAGTTCACTTCGGACAAGCTGAGAATCAGGATTTCAATGGGAATCAAGAGAAATTCAAGGACGGGTTTTAGCCCCAATTTTCACCAAATTCAGAAAGAGTTTGCAAGTCTGTGGGAGGGTGAATGGATTCCCTGGAAGTTCGTCATCCAGTCCAGACCCCAAAACAGTCACGCAGGCCAGTAAACTCAATTTACATGTTCATTTATTTACAGTGTCCCAACATATATACACAGGTACAGCCCATCTTACTTGTAGGAGAGGCCCCTCCTAGTCCTCCTGGGGTGCACAGCTTCTCTCTATGCTCCCAGCTATGTCTCTCCCAGCCAGGCTTCCTTGATCTGCTGTGTCTTGCTGTTCCTTTACCAGGGCTTCAGCATCCTGACCAGATCCATGTAGAGCCCAACTTCAGGCCTTTCCAGCTCACTGGCCAGACACAGACTGCCAGACTTCCTGGCTCTTCCTGCAGTACAAAAAAGGAGCAAGGCCAAGGTGCCAAGCAAGCCCTCTTAAAGAGACTGGTGTGTGACAGAGCAGGGTTAGTAGGCGGGCCTGGCCCTTTAAGAAAGGTGGCTTATCGCCAGCATACATGGTGCTGTTGGGGGAAAGGTACAGGCGGGGGACACACCATGGACACCTCAGCTGGACCAGCCAGTAGTTGGGCTAAAGAAATAATGGAGAATAGCTGAGTGGGGCATGGCTGGGGGCCAGCCCACAGCTCAACAGAGTGAACTGGAGCTCAGTCTGGGGTAGGTGTGTGCACCAGGGCCCCATGTCATTTTTTGTGTGTTTTTGTTTTTATTAATAATAAAATGTAATTTTTTGTTATTGGTATCGGTACCGATTTCAAACAAAGACTTTTTTAATCGTTATTGGTATACACAAAATAGCTATCTATCTATCTATATTCACACACACACACACACACACACACACACACACACACACACACACACACACACAAAATCTAAACTAAACCCAACCTATGTATAATACAAATTATTCCTATCCTATAATCCAATATATATATATATATATATATATAAACAGCCTAGTATCTAAATATCTAATCTATATATAAACAACTAATATCTATATAATATACGGACAGGGGGAGAGAGGGGAAGGGAAAAGGAAAATTCAGAGGTATATCCACTATCTCTAACCTATCTCTATTCTATATCTATCATCTAATATATATATATATAGATGATATATATGTGTGTGTGTGTGTGTGTGTGTGTGTGTGTGTGTGTGTGTACAGGGGGAGACAGGCAGGGGAAGGAGAAAGGTAAAATGTACGGGTAATGAATGAGGATTGGAAAAAGAAGGTGGTAGGGATATATATGGGAGGATTTTTAGTGCAAGCACCAGCAGATTCTGCAAATGCACCCTGACAGAGCAATAGCTAACACAAAACCACAGTAAAGCAGCCCAGCCCTGCAGTATAAAGGGTTGCAGTGGCCTCCCCGAGAGCTCCTCTGATTGGTTCTGGGAGGCAGGAGGCATTGAGCAATCACAGGGTGCCATTCAACTGTCTGGGACCGGTTTGTGATGCTCATTGGCCCACAATTACATCCATCAGGTCCTTCCCCTCCCATCACAGGCCCAGTTCAAGAGTTCAGTGCTGTTGCTGTCTCTGAGATGTTTGCTTTCTCCTCCCCTCGCCCCATTTCCCGCCAAAAAACACATGCCAGGATGTTAGGCAATAATGAAATCAATAACTAATTTTGTTATTGTTATCGATTTCATTATTGTTTTCTGTCATTTTAATTATTGCAATAACAAAAACGAAGATACATTTTGTTTTCGTTATTGATATAACAAAAACAACATGCACACCCCTAATCTGGGGAGAGATCTGAGGAAGAGTAGCTGGGAGACAAGAGGATGATTTCTGTCTCCACAAGGCTCTAGGGATCAGAGTGAGGAAGGGCTCTGCCCGGCAGCTTGATCCAGGAGGGATTGTGCCTGGAGTAGTAGGGACTTTGGGGAAGCCCTACTGGGACTAGCAGCCCAGGAGTGGGGCTGGATTTGGATCTAAGGGAGACCCAGGAGGGGTTTGTATGGCCTGCCTAGTTACAGGAGGGACAGTGCCTCACCAGGGAGACCTGACTGACAGGAGAGACTCAGGGGGTTTATGTGAGAGGCCAATGGGTTGCCTCAAGAGACTATGCAGTAGTGGAGAACTGAGGAATAAAGAGTGAATGGTGAATCTGATTCCCTTGTGGACTGGCCTGATGGCGAGGAGATCCTGCAGGAACTTACCCAGGGACACGCTGCTATACAGTGCCTGCTCCAACACAATGGTTTTCTTTAGACATAACATCAACGGGTGTCTGAATGTGTGTTTTGACCTTGATATGAATACTGGTTTAGCCCTGTTTTCACCATGTGGCGCTGCTTAGACACGAAGCCCATCTTGGGGCAAATTGGTGTTTTGCTCACCATCCAATGTCAGCACGCAAGCACTGCCACCTCGTTCCTGTGTTATATCTGCTAACATACCACGCAATAGCATTAGACATAACGTTGGCCACATATTCAGCCGGAACACGCAAATTGTCCTTGTGATGCAATGGTGTTCACATTGCTGTTTAACATGTGGCCAAATTGGTGTTGGAGTTGTTATGGTGCATAACGGCTAAACACATGCTTAGGGGTTTTGACACTTGTTCTTTGTTATGTCTAAAGACGCCCAATAGCTAAGATACACACACACATACATACACATTGCTCCTTTTCCCTGACTCCAAGGCCCCCTCCCTCATTTTTCTGTTGCTGTTCTTTTTCCTCTCCCTCTCTCCTCCTCCTCACTGCCAGGGGAGAAGATAGAAACACAGCACTGCCTTCTTCCCAGCCTGGGCTGAGATCTCTGGCCAGGCAGAAAACAGTACTCAGCAGCAGGGAGAAGGGAGAGAGTTTTCTAGAGCTAAAATTAATACCTAATTCAGGTAACTGCTATTAATAACCAATATTCTGGACACTCAACCAATTAATTGAGTAGTAACCAAAAACTGTTATTAGTTAACCAACTTTCTGAAATACTGAATTCCACAAATATTACCATTAATGTTATTTAGCATTTAACTGCATTTCCAGTTTACTTTCAGGTTTGCATCTATTGCTTGCTTATTCTGTTTCAACCACCATGGCAAATGGAGAAATTCAGTGATACAGTAGTCAGCAATGGTATGCACAGTGGCAGCTGGTGGGGCACAGGGCGGGGCCAGAAGTGGAAGGGGCCAGGCCAACAGTAGGCAGAGCCAGCAGTGCACATGCAAACACAGAGTGTGCAAAGCAAACCATCTTAAACCAACAATATTATGTTAAGTCTTTAGCACACCACAAAAGCAGCAGCATGAACTTCCACTTGTCCCCCAGAACATGCTATACAATTCTGTTGCAAACTAAACTTGCAATGTAAAAGGCACCTGCTGCAACCAGAGAGGGAATATTCATGCAGACTAGCTATTAGTGAACCAGCATGTGGCATGGTGACCTTCTTGCAGCAGAAAAGCCTTGAAACTGGTACTGAAAGGGGGGTCATTTTAATGCAGTGAACATTCCAGTGGATTAGAAACCCTTCCATCCAAGGTCCCTCCAAGGAAAAATCCAAAACAAACAGAAAGCAAACAATTAGGATGACAGGGTCTCACCTAGGGTGAAAAACAACACGGGCCAAGAAAATATTTTAAAGAACAGGAGATGAGGCAACACAGCCCTTTCAACTCAGCTCAAAAAATTAGTAATTACCCCTGCCTGTAATGCATGCCTGGAAAGGGGTGGGTGGGTGGAGAAGAGGACAAAAGAAAGCACAAACAAACACAATGTACAGGAGATCAGGACAGAAGATTTGTTTTTCCAAAACTTAACAGGTTTCTAAAAGGATGAGCCCTCCTGATTACTCTAGTCTGACTCTGATGACCACCTCCTGTTGTTCTTCCCTCCAAACAATGAGGCCAGGGACTCCAAACAAGTCCCCAGCCCCTCCCCTCTTGTAAAAAAGAGAGGGGGAGCAGAGAAGGATCAGAGAAGGACAGGGCAGAGAAGAAATAGGAGGGGAAAGGTTTTTGTGGGTACACGAGAAGAGGAAGGGGAAGATGGGTTCCATTGGGGAACAGGAGAAAGGGGACTCCATTGTGTGTTGTCTGCTCCATTGTCTGCTGCACCTCTCTCTTCTGACCTGCTTGGAATTCCACTGCAAGGATGGGGTTTCTTGTGGGTGGGGCGCCCCTGTCCCCAAGAAGAGGTTCCGCCCTCCCAATGCCCACTGCACCTCTTCCAGAGGGTGGGGGCGGGCAATGTTTTGGGTATGGGAGGGGGCTGCCGGGGTGGAAAAGGCCTTGCTGGGGTGTGTATATGATGGGATGGGGGGCTTATGGGGTGTAAAGGGCCTGCTGGGGTGCTCTACTCCAGTGTGTGGATGGGGGGCTGATGGGGTGGAAAGGGTCCTGCTGGGGCTTTCCACTCCAGTGTGTGTGTATAATGGGATGGGAGTCTGGGGTGACTCGCGTAGGGGGGGGATGCCCCTACCCCCGGGAAGATGTTCCTCCCTCCCAATGCCCACTGCACCTCTTCCTGGGGGTGGGCAAATTTTAAGTGTGTGCATATAACATGGGGGGCTGATGGAGTGGAAAAGGCCCTGCTGGGGTGCTCCACTCCACAGAGGTGTGGAAAATGGAAAAAGCCCTGCTGGGGCTTTCCACTCCAGTGTGTGTATATGGAATGGGGTGACTCATATGTGGGGGGCGCCCCCACCCCCAGGAAGACATTCCACCCTCCCAATGCCCACTGCACCTTTTCCTGGGGGGTGGGCAAGTTTTAAGTGTTTGCATATGGGATGGAGGGCTGATGGGGTGGAAAGAGCCTGGCTGTGGCTTTCCACTCCAGTGTGTGGATGGGGGGCTGATGGGGTGGAAAGAGCCCTGCTGGGGCTTTCCATTCCATTGTGTGGGGGTATGGGGGGCAGGGGTGTCTCGTGGGGGGTCGTCCCCCACCCCCAGGAAGGTGTTCCACCCTCCCAATGCCCTCTGCAGCTTTCCTTGGGGTGGGACCCCCACCCACCCATGAGACAAGTGTGGGAATGTAAAGGGCCCTGCTGGGGTGCCCCACTCCAGTGTGTGTGTGTAGGGGATGGCTGCTGGGGGGCTATGTGTATGGGGGGCTGCTGGGGTGGAAAGGGCCCTGCTGGGGCATTCCATTTCACTCAGTTGTGGGAAATGGAAAAGGCCCTGCTGGGGCGTTCGACTCCAGTGTGTGATACTCCTCTCAAGAGTCTGCATTGGAAACCTCTAGCCTCTCCTGAGTCCCAGTCTTGGCCTCACACTGTCCTGTCAGGGGCACCCTCCTTCACCATCTTGAGCTCCGAGGAGGAGGATGGGGTGGTGGTGACTGGTGAGTAACTCACCCTGAGCCTCCCAATCATCACCCTCCTGCTCACACACAGAGCCCCCATCCCAAGNCACACTGGTGTCCTGTCAGGGGCACCCTCCTTCACCATCTTGCGCTCCTCCGAGGAGGATGGGGTGGTGGTGACTGGTGAGTAACTCACCCTGAGCCTCCCAATCATCACCCTCCTGCTCACACACAGAGCCTCCATCCCAAGAGATTTGGGAGGTGTGGGAGAAAGCACATCACAGTGAAGTGGCCCTGCATCACCTCTACCCCCGAGGGGGCCGGTAAACTGTAGTGCAGAGCTATGATATAATGCCCACGGCCCGCTCATCAGCAGGGGCTTCAAAGCATGAAGAGGAAACTAGGGTTCAGGGGAGGCTAGGGGGTTCCAACGTAGACTCTTGGGAGGAGCGCAAGAGGGTGAAAGAGTGTGTGTGTGTGTGACTGTGTGTGCGTGCGCACGCACTGTGGACATCACACGCCCCACAGGAATATGATGGGGTTCCCACAGAGGAACCCCAGTGGGGCTCTGAAAAAGCTCTTACAAGAGCTCTGTATAATATCGCCAAAAAAATACCTCCTTGCCCTTCCTGGTGGAATGGGGTCAAAGGAGGTAATAAATCATTGTTGGACGGCAGACATCGGACATATAAATTTGCATGGGACTGAAGTAGTAGAATCTCTACTACTTTTCCCTGGTGGAGTGGTTGGACTGGGAAGTTGCCATGCTGCGGCTGCCTATGCTGCGCAAACCAAGGGCTGGTGATACAGGCTCATTGATGCCACCACTGACCAATTTGCAGACTGATGGAATTGCGTGAATCTTGTCAGGATGTACAGAGGTGCAGGGGAGTGAAGGTAGCAGGAGATGCTATCCAGGGGCTGGGCAATCATACATCATCCGGCCCCATGTCAAGGGTATCACCCTCCATGAACCCAAGAAGGGGAAGGTTAGTCTTGACAAAGACCAACTTTTCCACAGTCCTCGGCTCCATCTTGGCACGATGTGGACTGACGATGTCTCATGCCACACTGAATACCCACTCCGACGATACACTTGTGGGAGGACATGAAATGCGTCGCAATGCTACCTTTGCAAGCGGCGGTCACACCGGCATTTTCTGTGACCAGTAGGCCAAGGAGTTGGTGTCAGCAGGACAGGTGGACTCGGCAAGATATTGAGAGACATATGTCTCTGCCGTATCGTGTTGCTCCGGTTCACCACCAGCACCTCCCTCCTCCGCGCCAAGTCCACCAGTTCAGTAAACAACAAGGTGGATTGGCCCCCACTTGCAACCCCTGTAGAAACAGTAGTTGGCCCTTGCAGTGGGGTCGCCTGCACTGGGCAGTACTGTCGCACCTCATTGATGAGGTCGACCCTGTTGCTCTTGAAGGATTCGACAAATGCAGTCATTTTCTTCTTGACCCGTGGGTCGAGTAGCATGGCTAGGAAATGTGGTTGACTCACTTTCAAGGTGTTGAAATGCCTATTCAGCTCATCTACCAAATTCTTTGCCAGCGCCCTCACAGGCCCACGCAGGTCAGTTTGCAAGAGCACAGCTTGCATCCATTGAAGCAGGATCATGAAGAGCAGCATCACATGGCTCAGAGTGGAGACATCCGTGCTAACCTCCACAGTAGCCTGGTAAAACAGCTCCAGAACCTGTGTCAGCTGCTCCACCACTGACCAGTCCTCCCCAGTCAGTGGTGTTGCTCCAATGCTCAGCAACAAACAAAGGGCATGCAGCACCTCCTTCTGCTCCAGGAGACGTTGCAGCATCAAGAAGGTGGAGTTCCCCCTTGTGGCCACATCCTGTACCAGCCGGTGAAGCAGGGAGCCCAACTCCTGCTTCTCTCGCAGCGTCCGGCTGGCTGAAACTGACCAATGGAAGAAACTGGCAATCTTCCTGGCCTTTTCAAGGAGTGCCTCAAAGCCCTCAGTTCCACTTAAGGCACCCTGAACCACAAGGTTCAGGAGGTGCACACCGCAGTGAACATGAGTGTAGCTGCCCACCACGAGTAATGGCTGCAATCATGTTCTGGGCATTATTGGTTACAAACTAACCAACCTTGATGTTTGAACCTTGGCATCGGACCCACCCATCCAGCATGCCATTTACTGCTTCAAGAATTTTATCAGCCATGTGCAGACTGTCAAGTACCTGGGCATGTAACAATGCCCAACGATGTTTTCCAGTCAACATCGCTCCCCCAGTGCTGCTGCTGCCCGCCGCTGTGCTGGTGACAGCAACTGGTGACATTGACATCTGCCACCAGTGTGCGGTCAACGACAAATAGGTGTGGACCGCACTCTGACTTGTCCACAGTTCCATGGTAAAATGTACCACTGCCCCCTCCGCATGGGAGAACTCCACAAGGAACCGGGACCTCACCCTCCCATACAGTGACAGGATAACCTTCGAGCGGAAGGTTCCATGAAAAGGGACTCTGTAACGGGACTCAAGCAAATGAAGCAGCCATTTGAATCTGACACCCTCAACAAGGTTGAACTGCCTCTTATCCAGGGCAATCACTTCCCCAGTTGCCTTGATGATGACCGCAGCCTGGGGGTGGTTGGATGCGAATGGCATCTTCATTTCCCAAAGCGCAGTTATAGTGAGCTGGGACAAGGACCAGGAAGGGGTGGGCCTGGTGGAGCGGCTAGCGCTCCTCCACTGCAGGGGCTGGGGGTGGTTGTGGAACCATCACCAGATAGCCCAGCGGTGGCAGTTGCAGCGGGAGTGGAAGAGGGTTTCTGCTCCTCGGAACTATTATCAGCCCCCTCTGCAACTGTCACCTCCCCACGCTGTCACTTGGAACGGCATTCCACAGGATCACGAATGTTCTCAAGTGACTTCAAAGGCCAGAGGTGCCATATAGGACTGAAGCTTTTACCACGCCGTGATTCCATTCCACCATTTTGGAATTGCCCGCACCACACCACAGCTTTTCTGTCGACATTCTGCTAATTCTGCCGGCATTCTGCAAATTCAGAAACTATCGGAAAAATTGCAGAATTGTCGGAAACTGTCAGAAAACTGATGTTCCGCTATTTTGTGGTGCTGGCGGAATGGCGGAAGTAGTGAAAATGGCATGTTTCCGCTATTTGTGAAGCCTGTGGAAGTAGCGGAATGAAATTAGCAGAACTGCAGAAGTAGCAGAATGAAACTAGAAGAATGAAAGCCTCTGCCACACATTACCACTAATTGCGGAAACGTTGTTTCAGGCGGAAATAGCTACCGCTGTGACTTTCCGCTACAGCCCTAGTGCCATATCTCTTGGGATCTGTGCCACCATGACTGACCTTGGAATTGCAGTGCATGCACACTACCTTTGAGGTGTCGTCCTCCCAGATATGAAAATGAGACCACACCCAGGATGTGATCTTTTTTGTGCTGATTCCTCAGAGGGCAGGAGCAGCACAACTGGCAGTCAACCCCTCAAAGGTAGTGCTCAGCGTAACACTTGCAGAAGGGGCAGTGGTAGCTGGTGCAGCATGTGTGGATGTGGTGGTCGGGGCCTGAGCTGGTGCAGGTGCGCTACGATGTGTGTTGGCAAGGGGAGAGGGTGGGGAATCAGGCATCTTCATGAGAGAAATTGCTCATGCAAAGGAGAGCTGGGGGCTAGGAGCAGCAGCAGCAGCAGTGGAGGTAGCCGGCGGACAGACAACTGCACTAGCAGAGAAAGAAGGAGCCCTCTTCTTACTGCTAGTCAGTGCCAGGGAAGAGGAATATCCCTCCCCCATCTCAGTCTCTTTGGGGTCTTCAAGAGACATCCAGAGCCCGTAAGCTTGGGTGCACTTGAAGCTTGTGTGCAGGAGGAAGAGGCCACAGGTAGCCCTACCTCGGGTGTCTCCTCCATGCCAGACTGAGTTGGCTGCCTAGGAAGAGGCTGGCCTCTTCCAGTACTCCCACTCATGGTCTGTTTCTTCATACCACGACCGCTCATAATTAAGTTGTGGAAAATGGAAATGAAGAAAGGACCACCAGCAACAGAGGTTGTGGTGTGATGTGTGTGTGTCTGTGTGGATGTGGGGTGGTACTAGTACCTACCTAATACCTAGTGGTGGTGGGAACTGGCTAAGGGATGGGGAAACTAACTAGGGGTGGGGAAACTAGGGGTGGAGAAACTTGCTAATGGGTGGTGTTTGGGGGGCTAGTGGAGTAGGTGGGTGAAGTAGTGTGGTGGTAGTGGTGGGGGTGAAGGGGTNCACCCATCTCCCCACCCATTCTCACCCATGCACGGAGAAACCTGCATTTTTGCCAGTTGCTCCATGTGGAGGCGATGGGTGGAGGTGTGTGATTTTGCAGGAGCGTGCATGCATGCATGCACACCCACCCGTCACTGCTTTCACATGAGACACACCCACCTATGTCCACTGGGTGGGCATTAGTGGACATGACTGGGTTTGTTTTGTTTAAGGCAAATATAAGGTTACTTGAAAAGCAAGTATTTTTGAAGTCTTTACACTGCTACAAAAATATTAAATGTAACAAGTCTGCAAGTAAAGCTTTTGGGAAAATGTTTAAATGTTTACCCTATTACACTTGGTCAACACACAAAACATCAATGTCATATTTCCAATATCCAAACTAAATACAAATTATTAAAAATAATCAAAAAGAAAAATATAAACATTTTAAAAAATATATGCCTCCCCCCTTGCACATACACCAGCTTCCTTCTCCTTCACTTTGCTCTCATTTCCCCGTTGCTGAACATTCCACAGACCAGTCATGATACCCCACAGCTTACACATGTGCAAAAGCACACAGGACTGAAAGGCTTTGTGCGCTTTCATGCATGTGCACGACTCTTGCCATGGGCGGAGCTGTCATCTGTGCCTGACTGGGTCAGGCTGTGAGCAGCCACACTGAAGCAACAGTGGTGGTGAAGGGAGTGGTCAGCTGTGTCTGGCCAGGCTGGGAGTAGCATCAGTAGCGTTTTCAGCAACAGCGAGCACTGCAGTGTTTTGTGGATCTGCGCCCCAGCGCCCATTGAGAGAGACCGTCCCTGATGTGATCTCCTCCCCCTGCTGAAGACAGTATGTGGATCACTTGATGGGAATTTGATGTAGCTGCAAATCAAATAGTTACACTCCTAGTCCTACTTTATGGTTTCATTTTACAAATCCAGGTGAGCAGTAGAGTAAAAATAATCCAAACTGAAGGGGATACAGCCCCACCCCCTTGACCTCCAAAGCCCAACACCTCAAAACCTTGCCCCACCACTGTGCTTAAAACAGTTGAAGAACCAAACTTTTCAAGTTGAAATCAACTGCAGTTCTGTAGCATCCCCTCACACAAACCTGACTTCAAAGCTTTGAAAAGGAAACCTGCATATCAGGGCTGTTTAGAGTCCTTCATCCCAAACTTAGAGGAATGTGCCTCCTCTTTCCCTCTTAGGGATGCCAGGTCAAGATTGAAAAGATAAGGAATGCTGCAAAGCTGGGGGATACTGGAATAAGACATGTACATTGTGCTCCATGGAGCTGTGCGGCTCAGATCAGAATAAGGGACAACCGTTATGTAAACACGGGCCCTTACACATACAAACATGCACAAACACACACACGTTTCACCCTCATGTGTAAGTAATTTTACTTGTGCAAGTATTTCCAAATCCTTAGGGATGGGCATTATGGATTCACATCAATCTGTAGCTGCTTCTAATCAGTATTTAGATTAATCCATACTGAACTGCAACAGGAATGCTGCAGTTTAGTTAAAAACCTATAAATATAATTTTTTTAAAACCCTGTGCAGACAGAAAATGATTGCCAGACCATTCTGTGGACGTGCAGCTTTTTTTAACATGTTGGTGGTGGCTAGGGATGGGCAAACAGAACCGAGTTCAGAAATTCGGTTCGGTTTGGTTCAGTTCGGAAATTCGGTTTGGAAGTTCAGTTCGATCGACCGAACTATTCGAGTTTGGTCTGAACTTCCGGACAAAGTTCGGAAATTCAAACCCCATTGAACTAAATGGAATATTATCTTTTAGGGATGGGCGAACAGAGCCGAGTTCGTAAATTCGGTTCGGTTCGAAAATCGAGTTCGGTTCGGTCGACCGAACTGGTCAAGTTCGGTCTGTGGCAGTCCTTTCAGATACCAAACCTGCTGTAGAATGTCTTCCCAAGCCCAAGGGCCAGAAGGTCCAAGAGGGGGGGAAAAAATCCTACATTACTATTGGCCACTCCAGCTAGCCAAGTGCCCACCCCCAGCAGTCACAGACACATCACCCCCTCTAAAAAATCTTAGGAAACCTTCAGGATTGAATGCCTTTTTTTATTTCAAAAAAGGCAACCAATCCAAGGCAAGGTTAAAAAAAGCACCAAATGTAACAGTTTGCATCACAGGGAGGGGGCAGGGAGGGATTCAACAAGTGCAAAACAAAAAAACAGCGGCCAACTCCCACAAAGTCATTTTTTAAAAACTGAGATCTGAAACTAATGCAAAAAATCCAGTACGGCCAGGATTATCAGATCTCAGATTTAAATCCAGTATGGCTAAATCCGGAATTCCCATCCCTAGTTTTTATACGACTGTGTCGTGCTGAATATTGTGCGAGGGTGGTGGGGGATGTATCTCAATACCAACCGAGTTATTCCTAATTTATAACAGAGGAGAGTAAGATGAGGCTCAACCTCCTTGACATTTGAGCAAATGAAATTATCCCCAACAGCATGAAATTCTATTAGCTCTAGCTTGCATGACTAAAAGTGCTATGTCATAAAATTATCTTAAAATCCATCCAGGATACTTTATGCTGATGTCCTCCAGCAATGCATTCTGAATGTTTCTGTATGGAAATGTTCTGTAGAGTCTTAGAGAGATTAAGCTACCAATAATGGGCTCTGTAGAAATTATTCTAAAATATTGAAAACATAAGTAGTAGTTCCATTCATCAAACACCCAAACTAATGCTGCCTGGTTCCCCTAGCAGGGGGACAACATTCAGTGTAAATGAATGGGACTTTTGGCTACTAAAGAGACCATAACTTCCTTCCAGGAACACGTACTTGTGCAAAATTTAGGAACTCTGCTTACTTCCAAAGGTACCACTTGGTACATCAAGACACATATCTGGCAATCTCTGACTAAAGTAATTTTAAAGTATTTTTCCTGACCAGCTAGGGTTAAAATGAAAGTCAACTCAGAATTGACATTGATGGATCCAGCCATTCTGGTCCAGTCTGTCAAAATACAGACAAGCTGTGATCTGGTTCATGTTTCTCTGGAGCTCCAGGTTGCTTACATTCCCATACAGGCACCTTGTACTGCACATGTATTCCTCCCTGGTTCCTGTTAGCTGCCCTTGGACAAGCTCTGCTTGCCTTAGTCTCCATGTTGTGTTTGGAATGGCTCTGTCCTGTTCTATAATTTACCTGTACCTGCCTGAGTTTGTTCTGAGCCAGTCCTTCTGCCTTCTGTTCTGTCTGCCTGCCCGTCTGCTTCAGCATGTTAATTTGCCTGTCCTGCCCCTCTTGTTGTTTCCTGGCCTGCCTTCCAGTCCCCAGCATGTCCCTGACAATAGCATGACTTCAGCTACATTTGGCTCTTATTCAAAGTGAAATTCACAGTCCTAGTGGAGCAATTTAAGTGTGTTTATACAATTGTGTCATGCTGCATATTGTGCAAGGGCAGTGGGGGATGTATCGCAATACCAAGTTATTTCTCTTTTGTACATTTACCATGTACACTTCTGTACATTCAGTTTGGTTGAAATTGGCCTGCAGGATCAAACGTTGTTAAGGGGAACACAATGCCCATGGAGATCATTAGGATTTGTTGGGGGATACAAACATTTTCCAGCTTTCCTATAAGCACACCTCCTGTTAGGAAATCTGGGAACATTACTTCTTTTTAGACCTTCTGCCACATTTGGTTGAAACTGGCACAAATGATACAAAGTAATTAAAAGGAATGATGTTAATGTAAGCCACTGGGCTTGTCATCTACAAAAGGATAATTTTCTTCTCCTGCTGCATTTATAATGAAATTTGGGGTCACTTTTTACCTTTCGGACTTATGTTCTTTTACCAACTTTGGTAATATAATCAGCCTGTGGGATGAAAAGGAGATGTACAATGGGGCATCTGCAGAAATGGGCATCCCGTTGAATCTAGGGTGCCCAACTACATGGCTGTGTTCGAACACAACCCAATGGACTACCCACACCCATGCACTCCCCAGGCTGACTCACCCACTTGGCTGCTCTTTCTGGCCACTGCTCCTCCCAGCCACTTCTTCCCGCTCTACTTTTCTGAATGAAGGAGAAAGTGAGGAAGCCTCTCCTGGTGTGCCAAGCAGCTTCCAGACAGAAAATAATTGGTCATGCAGCACACCACCATCCCCATAACTGGAGTGCATGTGACTTGCATGCATGACTCACGGGCACTCCCACTATGGGGGCTGTGGTGCGCTGCATGCCCATTGAATTTTCAAGCCAGAAGCCAGGGCTTGGCACACCAGGAGAGGCCTCCTCCCTCCCTCTCACTCACTCACTCCCCCTCCTCCTCCCCTCAGAAAAACCTAGCAGAAAGAGCCCATCTCTACTGAGCAGTGGCAAAGGAGCACCGAGGTGGATGAGTCAGCCCAGGGAGCATGTGGGTGTGGGCAGAAGCTGAGATTGGCATCCCAGAAGGTCCTGTAAACCGATTCTTTTTTCCAGGTATCCAGGCTCCTGTGCAGACATGGGAAACTAATCAGGGTATCCGAAAATGCAGTTATTACCCGCAAGTACAAATTGAAGTACTCATTGCACCCCTATTCAAAAATAGGGGCGAAAGATACTGACATACACACGTAGGCAGGATGAGAGGATACGTCTTCCTACTTTTCATAGGAAACCAGTCTAAAAATGAACAGTGGATGATTTTTCTGCTATAAGACATTTTAGGCTGGTTGAGGGCTAAGCAAATATCTAAAACAAATACCCAAATTTTCAAATTTGGTATATCTGTTTACTTTTTGATGTAGTGAACAGGAGGTAATATTTGCTTCCCATTTCATTTCCAAAACTGAATATTTATTTTGTTAATTTTGCCTTGTTTGATTTGCTCAGTTATTCACTATTTTGTTTATGTGATCTTTAGTTAACCTCAATAGGACTATTTAGTACTGTATTAAATAGCAGTAAATAGTACTACTGATAAACCACATATCAAATAAATGCAATATAAAATAAACAAAATTCCAAATAAATGAAATAAAGTAATGAAGTAAACAAAGCAAACTTAACGGATGAAACAAACGTCAAATCTCACATATATACCAAAGATAACCAAATATGAACAAAGATTCAGTGACAATATGCAAATTAGATTCATGAATATGAAAATACATATTATTTTCAGGCCTTCAAGATCTCCAGAAGAGTTGCATTCTCAGGTAAACTATGACTGTGAAAAAAGAAAGGGAAAAAAGGCACTCAGAGAGGGGGAAAGAAGCCTTTGCAAGTCACAAGAACTGGCTGGGAGTGTCAGGGATGTGTCAATTGCAAAGACCAGCTTAGCACACTTCCCCCATGGTCCATGGCAGAGGGCGTGCGCGGTGGCTTGCCTCCATTCCCAGGAATAGCCATGCTAGGAGCCACCCATTTAAATCCCTTCCCATGCACTTCACCTGTGTGGGCGCTCTGCAGCAGAGCCACTCAGTGACCATGGATCCTTGCCGCCCCCACCCCCATCACCTTGCTTGTTTAAAAATAGCTATGATGCTTCTTGATGCATGTTTCTTATGCATGTTGCAGGGCTTTATTGCTGCCCTATGCAGCCCTGCGACATTCATAAGAAATGTTAAAACAGTGTTAAAGTGGAGTTAGCATCATGTCTGTTTTCACCCCCTGTTCCAGCTCTACCTTGAGTGGTAATAATGTTATTCATATGAGCACTTATTCTAAGATGATCTCCTAAACAATTTTTCCTCACTTTTGTTCCCCAAAGCAGAAAGGCTTAAAGTGAGAGGTGGATGGGGAAGAAGAGCTATCTTTGCAAAGAAGCTGGGTTAATCTGAGGAGAGAAGACTCTCATTAGAGGTGAGCCTATATATATATTTCCACTTATTTTTCTCTGTGCAATGCTTCCCCATCCCAAGGAGTATGTTCACTTCCTGATTTTTCCACCCTATTGCTTCTGCTCAGTGCTAGCTTGTATCTCCAACTCCTGAAGCAATGTCCACCTGCAAAACACTGCAGCTAATGCTAGAAGAGAAGGCTCATGTTCACGCCTGTTCCTCAGTGCCTGTGAGGGAAAACCAGAGGGAAGGCTTTTCTTTTTGATTAACAGCCATTGAACCCTTGTGTTCATGTGAACATGCCCTCAGGAGCTGTGTCTGTGCCTGTAGCAGCAGTTCAGGATTTGGTAGGGACACAGGCAGCCCCAGCCACAAGGAAAACTGTATAAAGAAAAGCACTTTTTGAGGAAACTTTTTGTTGTTGAGACTTCAGAAAATACAGTAATTTTATCTTGGGATCATCACTGCCTTTGCTGATTCTCATCCAGTCCTTCTCAATCAATATGTAAATCTGAAAACAAACAGATTTCTGGAGAAAACACCATAAGACTCCAATCCAGTGGTGGCTGTAGGTTTTGTGAAGCCTTAGGCAAAATTTAAAGTGGGCCTATTATGTTTCCTCAACAGATACACTACTAGCAGCAGCTCCCTACCATGCAGAGCTCAAGCTACTGGATTAAAATGTTAGCTTAGTCTTGCCCACTCTTGCTTCCCCTGACTTCCACACTTGGTGAGGGAGAGACTAACCAGGACTAAACTCATCTGTGACTGGCCACGTGGTAAGTCCTGCCCCTTTCTTTTCCTTTTCCAGAGCTGAGCCATAATGGCAGTGGCTAAAGCTCAGTGAAGAGGCCTGTTCCTGTCTCAGCTGCCTGTGTTCAGGAGAGAGACGAGGTGAAGGAGTTCCTCCTTGGCTATCCTCCTCAAAAGTGCGCTGGGTGGGGGTATTGCAGTGACATAGCTGTGTGCTTGTGCACTGGATTTTTAAAAAAATATATTCTCTTTAAGAGCAGCCTTAGGACCTTGTCAGCTGCAGAAACCTGGTCAGTTGTCTGTGTTGTATATAAGCCTAAAGCTTCCACTGCTCCAACTCTCCTTCCTCAGAAAGAGTCTTACCTTGGAAACATTCCTAAAACTTTCACTGCTAAGAAAAGAGGGTGCAATGGTCTGATCTGTTATGCTTTTCTTATGTCTACAGAGAAAAAAGTTGTCATGTTGGGCCCAAATGCATAGTTCTTAATCTGCATATACTGTTATCTGATGATACTTGTTATATTTAGTATCGTTACCAATGGTTTTTAACGTCATTGAATTTAAATGTCTGAAATCTATGCTATTTTCCTAGTAGCTCCCTCCCAAATTGTTTCCTAATTCTTCCTTCCTCCAAAATCATTGTTTTATTATCTATACCTGTCCTACATTTGCTAAGTTATAGTTCTGATTTGTTGCATGCCTAAGGAAGGGCCCCATGAGGCCCAGAAGCTTGCATACTATTACCAACAGTAGTTTGTCCGATAACAGAGTTTGTTTTCCTCATGGTGAATTGAACAAAGTGCTTCAAATGATGGCAATTATAATGACATTATAATGGCTACACTATATCTTTGTCATTTTAATGCATTTAAGGACACTGTATGGTTTAGAATGCTGACTAATGCTAGAACTAAACATCATTACTTCTGTCATTTCTGAACTTTCAAAGGACTCTGAGGAGAGGGCTAAGGCAGGAGACATTTGTTTGTTGTTGACGCACCCCAAAAGAGATGCAGAGACATAACGTTGGTTTAAAACAGCATGGCCACACTCTTTATTAAACAGATCAAATTAAAGGCCAGTGGGGGATTGCACTAGCAATCTTGGGTCCAGCATGCTAGCTAAAAACATTCTTTATTAACTATAAACTGAGTACTGTCTCAGAAGCACCTTCGTTTGGCAGTACAGTAACTAGAACCATCCCCTCCTTCGACTGCCTCGTGGCCAATGGCCAAAGGGGTGTGTGCCCACTGTGGGCATGAGTAAGTCAGTAAATGCCCCGCAGGATATGAAGGCTGTGCACGCCCCTACTCACCCTGCAAAGCACCCCTCCCAGGGTTATGACCCCTGTGCATGCTGCGCCCTGCATTACACAAGGTATCACATCCCCATCTTTTTAATGACTCTTTAAACTATCTTAACCTATCTTAACCTATTTATCCTAACCTAGCTTGCTGGACCCCTGCCACCAAGGGTGTGACTGGGGTAGGGGGATATGGAACACACTCGTACAGGTTCAGCCGCGACCAAGGTTTTACTTCCAGGAATGGGGGCACGCGCCCTGCACATAGAATGCCCATCAGGATAGTATGTGGGTCGTTACCTCTAATTAAAGAGAACAGACCCCTATCATCATAGGGCGAGCGATACTGGGAGAACCAAGGTACACCCTGACACTCCGCTCTCTCGTACTCCAGAATTTCCAGGGGGAAAGGGGAACACAGTGAGGTCTTGTGGATGGGGCCAGGGAAGGGGAACCCCAAAGGGCAGGGGAACAAGGGGACACTCACACCAAGGGGGGGACTAGCCCAGGGAAGGGAGGAAACACGCTGGGAATGCTCACTCAACTCGCCAACCAGGCTCCACTCGTTCACACTCTCCAAGTCTCAGGAAGGAAGGGATCACGCACACTCCACTCAACGTCAATCGAAATCTGTTTGCCACACTCAACAAGGAACAACAGGGGGCCGGTCTCTCAGCAATCACCAGCGCCGCTGTCTCTGTGGCACTGGCTCATCTACTACAAGCCCCGCCCCTGTGCGTGCCCTCAGGCGCTCGGAGCGCTGCACCAGGGGCGGGGGAACTCCCTGTGCGTGCACTGGCATCGGGGGTGTGACCGGTGCGCACGCCTCTGTGGCCACGGGGTTTGTCGGGGCCTGGGGAACCCCCTGCATGCTGGTTAACGCTGGGGGTGTGGCTATTGAGCGCGTCTCCAGCCCCTGCACCGACGGACTCTCTGGGGCTCGGGGTTCTGTGAGGGGCGGGGCTGGGACCCCTTGCGGCCCCATGCCGTCTCGCCGGGGGGATTGCCTCTGCCCTCGACCCTTCCCGCGCAGCAGGAGCCTGACAAAGGGGGAGTCAGAAGGAACTGCCCCGCCCCCACCACGTAACCTAACAACAAACCTTCCAAATGCCCAGCCAAGTACAGCTGATTTCCTCTGTCCAATAAATGGACTCCATCTCCCCTATATAGGGCGGTGTTAGTGTGTACTATCCCGGTGTGGTTGATGAAAGAACCGCCCACGCTGTGAACCCACTTGTTTATTTCTCGATTGATTCCCTTTCTGGCTCTATCTACTTTGCCCTGTTTTTGGGCTCCCTCCCACCAAATTCTGGGTATCCAATTTGTCCAAACTAATTTGGCACTTTGAAACCATCCCTTCAGCGTAAGCAAATCTGCCTTGATTCATACAATTAACGTGACCCCTTTTGTTGAAATGATATCATTTCCCCCCAAATGGATGACTATCATAACTGGGCTACTGCTTGCTCCCATCCTTTTCAATGCCGGCAAGAGCTGCGCCCACCGCATCCCACTCCTACCCAACCATCTAATGTTTGCATGTTTCCTTAGGCCCAGTTGAGCACCTAATTCAGTAGATGCAGCAGCTCTGTTCGCCCATCGGACAATGCTGTGACCCACAATCCAGACTTCCCGTTTCATCCTGTCCCGGGGTCCCGCTCCTATTGGGAAACACATTGTTGTTAGAAATGGCACAGTCAGATGTATCTCCTGAAGGCCGCAGACCTCCATCTCCCTACCGCCTTAATGGCTTCATCGGGTAACCCAGAAGCAGCAGCTGTTGTGGCATCCCCAATCCTGAAGGAGTGGGAGCCGAACTCCTTGGGGGGGTAAACCTGCCTTGACAAGGGCAGCCCCGAAGACTGCGGTAAATTGAAGAATCATAAGGAGGGCCGTATCCCAGTGCGTAAACAGGGGCCCTGTCACCCGGGGCCTCACCCACAAATGGTGCCCCATGTGTAATTACCCATGGGTAAGATTGCTGTTTGCCCGCATCTGTACGACCGGACGGTATGCCCTTTTCTCCGCTGGTCGGTCTTTGACCAGCGCAGCTGGATATCTACCCTATCTACCCTGCATGAAACACCCGTGCTCTGAAGGGGAGCGTCCGACCTGTCACGTGCATTGGCCGCAACCACTTCACTAATGTGAAAGCCCCCAAAGAATGTCACAGCATATATGGCAATAAACAACTGCAGTTCGTATGTATCATGTAATATCTCGGACCCTGCTCACCATTAACAGTCTAGGAGTCATGAGTGGTGCCCTGGATCTGGGCGGGGGCCGCATGGCCCGGGCCCAGCTCTCCAACATATATTTGATGTAGAATCCCCCATCCGGGGATGGGAAACCCATGATCCGGTTGGCAAATACCAGGGCAGCCACTTTTCTCCCTAGCGTACCCAGAGCCAATCCTCTCTCCCTCTGCTGTATTGCGAATTGGATAACCTCGGGCTCACTGATGGAAAAACCCAGACCCCAACCTTTTGAGGCTCAGAATTCCTGAAACTCCCTGACTGCCCTACCGTAATCAGCTTAGGTGCATGGGGTCAACGATCCCTGTATGATAGTCTGTGCCATTAGTTCCCAAGACTCCATAACCCTGGTGGAAGGGGGTCGGGGGTGGACCTGGCTCCCGGTGCCAGCTCTCAGAAACGAGTTCTCTGGAATCGAGAAAGGGCATCAGGTATGTCATTATCAATCCGAGGTACGTGTCTAGCTGTAAATAAGATATTGGACCTCAAACATGCTAGCACCAGTGCCCGGACCAGGCTCATAACTCTGGGGGACCGGGATGACAAGGTATTAATTATATGGACAACTGTTAAGTTGTCGCACCAAAACAAGACCAATCGGTTGCCAAACTGGTCGGACCAAACCAATACTGCCACCACTATCTGGAACAGTTCAAAAAATGTCAATTCTCAGGTTACTCCTCGGTCATGCCAACTTTTGGGCCATGGGGCTGAGCACCATCGGGTCCTAAAGTGGACCCCAAAGCCAGATCCCCCGGCCGCGTCTGACTGAACTTGTAGGTCTGCCTGCAGTAGCAGCCGGGTTCTAAAAAAACGTACTCCGTTAAAGCCAGATAAAAAGTCCAGCCAAGTGCCTAAATCCTTCCTCATTTCACCTGTCATCCAAATCCTGTGGTGTGGGGCAGTCGCCCCTCTAAGCCTTTCATACAACCGGGATAGGAAAGCCCTACCCGGGGAAACTACCCGGAAGGCAAAGTTAAGACTGCCCACCAGGAACTGAAGCGCCTGTATGGTGATCTTTTGTGTGTCCAGGCACTCTTGTATCTTACTCCTAAGGGCCTGCAATTTGTCTGCCGTGAGGCTGGATTGCTCATTAACCGTATCCAGTTCTATTCCCAAATACGTAATTTTTGTATCAGGGCCTTCCGTCTTCTCAGGGGCCAACAGGACACTGAGGTCCTCGGCCACTTCGTGAAAAAGCCACAAAGCAGCCGCACAATCCTCGAACCCGGGCTTCCCTATTATGAGGAAGTCATCGAGGTATTTTGTCACTTCTCCTTCCTTCCACCGTTGTTTAAAGACCCATTCTATAAGGGAACTGAATCTCTCAAAGACTGAACAGGAAACCGACCAAGCCATCGGCATGGCCCGATCGAAGTAATATAGCCCCTCGTATTGGAAACCCAGAAGGTGGAAACTCTCTGGGTGTACAGGTAACAGGCAAAAGGCGGATTTCACATCACATTTTGCCATCATAGCCCCCCGCCCCATCCTTCTGGCTCTTTTTTTTTTTTTAAATGTATTTTTATTATTTTTCATAACTCTCGGTAACTCACATAACAAACCGACAATAATCGATATGGACCGAGGCAAAATGCCCTTATGGCGATGGTCCAACCCTACAAAAGTAAGTTACCCCTTTAATTTTTTAAACTAAATTTTTGTTAAACATAACAATACATTTTCCTTGTCCAGGTTCAACTGTTTTTGCAATAATTCCCATAATTACTCCATACGGCATAAAAGGATTCAAGTTCTTGATGGATTTCAGCGTGAATACGTTCCAAGGTTAAGTGTATACCAGATCCAGTGGATCCATTTCTTAAACGAGGGTCTTTTCTTTGATTTCCAGTTACAAATAACCGTATATATAGCTGCAATTCTTAGTTGTTGGCATGCTTGTCGCCGCTCCTTAATAACCTGTATCTCTGGAAAGTTGCCCAACAAAGCAAAGGTAGGCTGGAATGGTATCTCCTGTTGAGCTAAATCATTCATGTGAGGCCAGATCTCCTTCCAGAACTCATTTATATATGGGCAAGACCACCAGCAGTGCATCCAAGTCCCTGGGGCTGCGCACCCCTGCCAGCAATTACCAGGATAGGCTATATTTATTTTATGCAATTTATGTGGGGTATAATACATGCGGTATATAGTTTTTATTTGCGGTTCTCTAAGAGATAGCGATCTAGAGCCTTTATGCATGTTGTCCCATATTTGTAACATCTCTTTTTTTTCTATTTTTATTTGTAGGTCTTCTTCCCACTGAGAGATGTACCCTGCATCAGGTAAGTTGTATAAATTGCGTAGGACTTTATATAGCCGAGATATTATGTGTGTTTGGGATGAATCTCCATATATTACTTTTTCCAGATCCGTGCTTTCTCTAATATAGTGGGGTTTGTTCTTCTTCTTATTAAACTTACTTTTTATTTTTGTGTAAGTAAAGGGGTCTGGCTCCCTACCCAGTTTATCTTTAATGGTATCAATGGTTAGTATTTCCTCCCCTACAAAAAGATCTTTTGCTATTTTTAATCCTTTTGCTTCCCAGGTCTTGCTAATTGTCACCGGTATATCTGCCCTCCTTGCCCAGCTTCCAAAAATTGGGGAGAAAGGGGATTTATTTTTTATCATCTCTGCTTTATTTGTGCACTGTTCCCAGGTATGGATAGCCATGCCAATGAACGGATGCTCCATATCTATTTGTTTTTTAATATCCATCTCTTCCATGAGAAGTGTTTTAAAGTTCTCTATCTCGCAGAGGCTTTTTTCCATCTGTATCCACTCAGGTATCTTGCTGCTGTGATACCAGTGTTTTATACCCCTGAGAACAGACGCCCAGTGGTACAATTTGATATCTGGAGCACTCATACCTCCCTTTTCTTTTGAGGTGTATAGGATTGTTCTTCTAACTCTAGGTTTTTTTCTGTTCCAAATAATTCTGGCAATAATTTTATTAATGGTGGAAAAATATTGCTTGGGGACATGTATCGGTAAGGCCAGAGAGGTGTACAATAATTTAGGTAAAATTACCATCTTTATTAAATTCATTCTACCGGCCCAAGAAATTTGCAAATTTTTCCAATCTGCTTCCTTTCCATTAACTATTTCCACTAGCGG
Source organism: Sphenodon punctatus (assembly GCA_003113815.1). NCBI lineage: Eukaryota > Metazoa > Chordata > Lepidosauria > Sphenodontia > Sphenodontidae > Sphenodon > Sphenodon punctatus. The sequence goes on along the minus strand of QEPC01013498.1, from coordinate 9,092,629 downwards.
GAGGAAATTGAATTTATACAGATCTTTGGGTTTTTTAGTAATGTTGATACCTAAATATTTTAGTGCATTACTTTGTACACTGAATGGTGTGGCTTTTTGTAATTCTGCTCTAGAAAGCTTCTCCTCGTTAAATATCAACATTTGCGATTTTTCAACATTTATCGTATATCCTGAAACCGCCCCAAATTTTTCCACCATCTTTAACAAATTAGGCACAGTATTTGGAAGATCTGTGAGAAATAACATCATATCGTCTGCGTATAGAGCTGTCTTATATTCTTCCTTTCCCATTTTTATCCCTTTGATGTGCTGGGATTGTTTTATTGCTATAGCCAATGGTTCTATTGCTATATCAAATAATAACGGTGACAGGGGACAACCCTGCCTAGTGCCTCGGGTCAAATTAAACTCTGGTGTTACTACCCCATCCAATATTATTTTTGCCCTGGGTTCTTTATAGATTAATTTTATCCATTCTGTAAAATTGCCCTTCATTCCCATTTTTTCCATAGTGTGTATCAAATATTTATGTTCCACCATGTCAAATGCTTTCGCAGCGTCTAAGGAGACCACTGCGGCCGGGGACTTATTTTTACGAATTTGGTGGATAATATTAATTACTTTTCTTATATTATCAATCCCTAACCGGCCCGCTATGAATCCAGACTGTTCTGGTGCAATGATGTTTGGTATAATTGTCCCCAGTCTGTTGGCCAGTATTTTTGTAAAAATTTTGGCATCGGTATTGATTAGGGAGATAGGACGAAAGCCGCTACATAATTCCACATTTTTTCCCGGTTTTGGGCACAGCATGATATGTGCCTCTTTAAATGTGTTGGGCATTTCTTTTTTCTGTAAGAAAGTATTAAACATTCTGGTTAGTATTGGGCTAACTTGTTCTTCAAAAGTTTTGTAGAATTCTACGGGGTAGCCGTCGGGGCCTGAGGCTTTGTTTTTTGGAAAAAAAATTATTACTGTTTTAACCTCCGATAACTCTATAGCACTATTGAGGTATTCGTTCTGCTCCCTTGTAATTTTAGGTAACTTGATTGAGTTTAGAAAACTATCTATGTCTTCTTTTTTAGGATTCCTCGTCCTGTAGATGTCCTCATAGAATTCCACAAAGCATCTTTCTTTTTCTTTTCCCATTAACAAAATTGAGTCCTTTCTTTCTCTAATATAAGGGATGTTAGTTTTTTGTCTCTTTTTTTTTACCAAACCAGCTAAAACTTTGTCTGCCTTATTAGCTTTGTCAAAGTAATACGCCTTAGTGTATCTAATCCTAGATACCATCTGTTCTGTTTCAATTAAGTTTATTTGACTTTTTAATATAGCAATTTTTTCTGCATTAATTGCTGGTTGCTTAGCTAGATGTTTTATTTGTAATAATAGCTCATTTACCTGTTTGTTTTTTTCTTTTTTTAGGTATGCTTCTAAGGAAATGAACTGTCCCCTGATCACAGTCTTAGCCGCTTCCCGCAATGTTATTGGCGAGATCTCTGGCCCATCATTAAAGTGGAAATATTCTACTATTGCATTTTGTATCTGCTCTTTAATCCAGCTGTTGTTTAAATAAAGTTTTTTCATAGACCATCTATATGCATTGGTGTTTTTTTGTGTTCCCTCCTTTATCTCTAGCTTGATAGCATTGTGGTCTGAGAAGGGAAGGATTTGAATATAAGCTTGCATTCCTTCCTTGAATAAATTTTGGTTTATTAAAATATGATCTATTTTAGTGGACACTTTATGCGGATTAGAATAAAAGGTGAATTCCTGTTTTTTTGGATGGAGAACTCTCCATATGTCTATCCACTTGTATTTTTCTATTAACTGCACAATTCTATTCTGTTGTTTATTTAGTTTGTTTTTTGTAGATAGGTCCAAGGATGAAAGTGGGCAATTAAAGTCTCCACACAACACTGCTTGTCCTATTATTTTTTGTTCTAAATTTGGTAACAGCTCTGCAAAGTAAGCTGCAGTGTTGTTGTTTGGTGCGTAAATAGAGCAAATAGTGTATTGTTCTTGCCCTATTGATCCTTTAATTAATATCATCCTGCCCTTCTCATCTCTTTCAATGCACTGCGTCTGCCATTTTATTTTTGTTGATATCCCAATCGCAACTCCAGCTTTTTTTTTTTTTGCATTTGAAAAAAATACTTTATATCCCCTGTTAGCAAATCTATGATTGTCCTGCCTCAATAAATGAGTTTCTTGAATTGCAAAAATTTCTATCTGATCTTTATGCAGCAGCTGCCAGACCTTTTTTCTTTTTATAGGATTGTTCAATCCACATACATTAAAGGATAACAGTCTAACTCTATCCAACATCACTCTTTAAAAGTTGTTTTTTCTTGTGTTGACTTCTCCTGTTATCTGCGTTTTTCATACCTTGCTTACATTGCTTTTTTGACTGGATCCTAGCTGTTACTCTTCTTATGCACCTGGATGAGCAAATCAATAGTATATTCCCTCTATTTTTTAACCAATAAAAACCAGTAAACTTTCCCCCTCCCCCCCCTCCCTCCATAACTTCTTGCTTCCAATTCCTTACACAGGACATTTAGACTTCCCCCCTATCTATAAATTCTATTTTAAACTTTTATGGGGAGCTCCCTTCTAGGAGTGACGTGCCCAACAGGCTCTTTGCATCCCCCCAGACCCTTTGCCATTTCTCATAAAGCTTTCTTTTAAACATTCTGTTCTTTATAACCGAAATACTTAAACCTTTCATTTGCAGACCATTTACTCTATCCCTTTTTTTAACAAATCCTCATTAGCTTTGTGGAACTTACAAAGTTCAGTCAAGCACTTTACAGGCCCTCACTCTTGCAGCTTTTTTTTTCCTTTTTTTTTTTAATTTCTCCCTTCCGTCTTTAAAGTTTTTTGCCATATAGTCCTGTAGCTCCGGTAACTGAGAGAAAAATCTTCTCCTTCCTTGATGGACAAATGTGAATCTTGCTGGGAAGAAAATCTGGGCTCTTATATTTTTTTTATGAAGGGCTTCAAGCATGGGTTTCTCTTCTGTATGGTTTCATATCCTAGGTCTGGATAAATAGAGATCCTTGCTCCTTGATAAGTCATTTCTGTTGCCCCTCTGGCTGCCTTCATCAAGGCTTCTTTATCTGCAAATCTAAGCAGTTTGACTATGATTGCTCTGGGGGGGATTGGTCTTTAGGTTTAGGTCTCAGAGACCTGTGAGCTCTTTCCAATTCAATGTTATGCAATTCCTCCTTGCCAGGGAAAATTGTTTTAAATACATGCAGCAACAACTTACATGTACCTTCCACTTCTAATCCCTCCAGCACCCCCATCACTCTCAAGTTGTTCCGCCTGGAACGATTTTCCAGGTCTTCTATTTTTGCTTGCAGACAGACAGTTGTACCTCAGTTCTAGTAGTTCTCTGCTCTGAGTTGTTTTCTCCATCCTCCATGTCAATTATTCTTTGCTCTGCAGTGACTATTCTCTTATTAACCCCCTCAATTTGGGTTCTCAAATCTCCCAATGCAGCAGTTATGGGGAAATCCCCTCTTTATTTATGGCAAGATCCTCTTTTATTGATTTAAATAACTCCAGTACTTGCGTTAAGTTGTCTGGGTCCTGAGTTTCTTCCCTGCGTGCTGCATCGGCCATTTTGTTGCACACGGCCTCCCCTTTCCTTGTGCTTCGCCGAGGGAGGTAGTATTTATCAATAGTTGAGTCTGCTTCTCTCTTTTTTTCTAAGCTCATTCCTTTTTTCAGGTCTTTCCTTAACTTTAGGTTATTTTATTTTTCTTCAGTTGTGTTTTATTTCCCTATTTTGGCATCGGGTCTAGCGGGAGCACAGCCGCACGCGTCCTAATGCTCATGCATGCCCAGACAGCTCCTTTCCTTCTGGCTCTTTTGACAGCCACGTCAAAGGAAGCATATTTAATCGTGGTAAGCGCCTTTGGAATGGCGTCGTTGACTGATCTGCGTCTGGGATGGGACGAAATTCCCAGGCTGCCTTTTTTTTGTGGTGTATGAGGCGAAATTCCCTGGCTGCCTTTTTTTTGAGCTACCCGTAGGGGGGATATGAACAAATTTGGTATCTGTGGTTCTAGAAACGGGACTGCTACCCTCACTTCCTTCTCAATTTTACTTTGGACTATATGTTCCCTTACAATTGTAGATTTCAAATTGCGTGCTGTCCCTACTGGGTCCACTTAGTTGGCTGGTATCCAGAATCCCGCTCTAAATCCCTCCACTATATATGTGACTTCCTGTCTATTGGGGTGATGGTGCAGGGCATGCTCCAGCCGGTCAATTCAGACTGACATTGGCCCCCTGCCCAGCTCGGCCATTTCCTGAGGAACCGGGGCCTCCTTTTCCAGTGCTCCCTCTTTGCAAAAACTTTCCCTTTTCATTCCTCTGCCTGAGCTTAAAACAATTTGTGACTGCATGACACACACACACACACACACACACACACACACACACACGCACACACAGTTTGAACACCCGTGGCAAAACTTGCAGGAACTCCTATTGCATTTTCCTTCCTGGTTGTACTCCCATCAGGGGCCCATACTGCTTTGAGTGTTCCTTCTACCCTTCTCATGAAAGGGCTCATTGGCTGCCACAACACCACCTTTTACTAAGGCATGACCACTTTCGGACAAGGGTGCCCTGGTCACATCCACCATGTACTCAACCATAAGTCGGATGCATGTGTGTCCCAGCGCATTCCAGGATGTAATGCTGCCCTGTGTCAGAAAGCCTCATTGTATCTTAACCAGACCCCGGGGGGGCCGGTCGCATATGCCCTGCATACTATGTCTACATATTTGTGGAGCTCCAGGCCACGCCCTGGGTCGGCCTGTAGCACTACTACCATGTAGATGGCGAACGTTGATGTTCAGTTCGCCCAGTTCCTGTCCACCTTGGGGCATCGGAACTTCTCTTTCTCCTTGGCATCCTCCCCTACAGAATGATCCAGAATCGGATCACTGAACATCAGGGCATACACATCCACATATTCACCCCACCAGATTTTTTTCCTTTGTCACTGGCAGCAAGTGCTCCCCAAAGGGGGCGGCCATGCCACTGCAAGCCCCCCGAGGGGGAGGACAAATTGGCAGGGCGGTCGATGTACTTGCCCTTTCCCAGCTGTTTCTCTCTCCAGGCCGCATCTGCCCAGCAGTAGCAGGGGCACTTTTCTGAGGATCCCTGCTATTCTGGGCCCTGTCGGCTTGGGTGTCCCCTCCCACTGGGGGGGGTGGGTGTTACCCATACCCATACCCCATCCAGCATTCTTCTCTGTGGCCCGGTGTGGATCAGGGGGCCACTGCTACTTCAGCCCCCTTTGACCTCCTGAGTGACCCCTGGCAAGGGGGGATCTGGCTCCCTTCCCTGCCATCACCCATTCTAGCCTCAACTGGGCAGTTGCCCCCTGGCCTGTGCTCTCGCCCCATCTCCTCACCTTGATTTGCAGCTCCTGTTGTTACACTGGGCTCCCCCGAGCTACCTCTTCCTTACTGCAACTGTCTCTCAAGGACCTGGACGCTTCACCACAATTCCTCATAGGTGGGCTGTTCCTCCACCTTGCAGTTTTCAATTCTCCTGGTCGTTGGGGGTGAGTCTCCTGTCTCAAGAAAAGAAGAGACCCCCTTCCCTCCAGCCCCTCTGGGTCGACTACCTCCTCTACCACGTGTCTGACCACCAGGATTGCTCCCTGAACTTATCCCCATATGGTGCTGAACTGGGCCTGGGATCCCCAGGGGGTCCTGCACCCCAGTTGCAGCCTCTCCCTGGCTCTCTGCCTCCTGGGCCCCACTTACATAAATTGCATCCAACAGGGGCCTAGGCCCCTGCTCTGTCCACCATCATCGTGGGTATCCAAACCGCTGCCCACATCCTGGGCCTGATCCCTGGGGTTGGGTGCCTGAGCTGTCTGGCCTTGCCCCCTTCATTGCTCGGCCCTTGTCCCAGGTGTTAGGAGGCCTAGATCGCCGCCATCCCAGTCCTGCCTATATCTGTTTGGGGGGGTGATTGTCCTCCCACCCCTTCTGGGGCCCTGGACCTCAAGGAGGATCTGCTGCCCAGTTTCTCCTGGTGCAACCTGCAACAGTTCTAGGCCGGTGCTCCCGGCCTCTTCCCTGGGTCCAATCCCTCTAGACCCTTCGGATCCTCCTGTCCCTGCCTCCCTCTCCCTCAATTGGGCCTCACAGTTCTGGAGCTTTGCCAGGATCTCAGAGGGGGTAGGGCACCCGAGTTGGGAACTTTCCTCCTGCTCCTGTTTGTCCCATCCGCTGTTGACCCGGCCACTGTCCCCCGCGCTCCCTTTCTTGACTCCATCCCCCTTCTTCTTGTTGCTCTGGCCCATCTCTGACTTCTTACAGCAGCAGCAGCTTTCCCCAGCGTGCTCTTCTGCTGCTGCACCTCTCACTTCTTCACCCATTTCTGCCGTTCTCACGCGGCTGCAGGGGCACTCCCTTCTAACAGGGAGGAGCCCCAAACACCGCGCTGCACTTTGCGCAGGCACATCGCATGGTTGCCACGGCAACCCCAATAGGAAACAGAGAGAGGCCTTCTAACCGGCCTCTCTCGAACGGCCATGCTGCAGCGCATCCCCGCGCCTCTTCCCGATTCGGGGGGGGGTGACAATGACCCATCGCCTCCATTTTGTCAGAGACGGGTTTTTTTCCAGTGTTTTACACTTTTTGAACAGCATGAAAGTAGCAAGAATCTCCATATCAGCAGAGATGTCCTGAAATCTGAACTTTCCCCTCACCTGCTCCCTGCACACAGACACAACTGACACTGTGGTATTCTGTCACTTCATTTATAAAATGAAGCATCCACTTAGGGCAGCATGACCTTAAGAGGCAATATAACTGAAGCACATGGAAATTCCATTTTGTCATGTGTTAACGCACTATTCCCCTTTCATGCAATGCGATCTCACAGCCTTGTAAAAACCCACCAGATGTGACTCTTACAAGGCTGTGAGATCTCTCTGCATAAAAGGGGATTAGTGTGTTCATACATGAAAAAACTCCAGCATCTATAACAACCAGTATTATCTTGAGCACTTATAAGAACCTATTTTTGTAGTGTGTAAAAGCGGCCTCGGGTACACGTGCTTAAATTAGGCTGCTTTCCCATGAACTGCTGCAGCGCAAAGGGATCTTGTGCTATTCAAATCTAGCGTAGCTCCTGTCTCATGGGAAATGCAACACCATAGAACCATGGGTAGCAGCCTAGAGTGACGGGCAATCCTCCCACAATTCTAAGGTGTGGGGGAAGGGGCATCGTATAGGTGGATTGTGGACCGTGGCAGCTGCCAGGCCCAGATTCATATAAACCTTGCGCAGATGGGGCTGCACACAGGGGTCATGGAACTGGACACCCCTGGAGCAGGTCTGTTGCAGATAGTTTTTGGGCTTTAAGCAAATCCCTCCCTGACAGTTCAGCCTTTGAACCCTCTGTCCTGGCAGTCCACCTTGGTGCAGAGCCCTAAGATGTGTCTTCAGCTGTTTTCCTTGCATACCTGAGGCAATCTCCTCCACAACCCTTGCCACTTCTCCTGTACAAATGGAAACACTGCAGAGAAAGGCAACAAAGATGATCATGGATAGGGAATAGCTTCCATCTGAGGAGAGGTTAATTAGGTTAGGATTTATTAATTTAGAGAAGGGGAGAAGGGATATCATAGAAGTTAACAAATCATGAGTGATGTAGAGTAAGTAAACATTGCAACTGCTTACCCTTTCTTCAAATAGTAGAACTAGGAGACATCTGTAGGAATATGAACCCTCAGGTTTGGGACACCTTAGTAAACCAAACTATGGCTAAAAGGTCTGAGTCTGTTTTAGGACAGAGGTTTTTATTTACTGGATTTCAGTTACTGGAAACCAAAACCTAATTCCTGAACTAGAGGGGTCATTTTTTTGAAATTGAAACTCATTGCTATTGGGACAGTAACAAGGGAGAGAGCCCGTGCTTCGCCTTGTAAGTTCCTGAGAATAGGAATTGGTGTGTGAGCATCTGTGATAAGAACCTCTTCTCCAGCCACTCTGGAGCCAAGAGAAGCTATATTGATATACATTGCTACTGAAGATGGTACCTGATGACTAATATGTTTGAGTTCTCTATAAACACTGTACTTTGAATATGGCTCTCTCTAAAACAGAAGGACTTACTTAAGCATGCATGAATATTCGAATGAGCTCACTCCTCATTGGTCAGGCCCGGGGTCTTTGTCTAAAAACTATAACTACCCCTGGGGTGTCACTCAGACCCAGGGGCAGCTGGCCCCCCAGGACGTTTGGGGCAGTGCCGCCCTAGCACCATGGGGGACCCCGCTGCTGCTTTTTTAAAAAAACAAACGCGTGTCTGCTTCTGACAGCAGCAGCAACAGCCTCTGACTTCAGAGGCTGCTGCTGCTGTGAGTGATCTATCTCCCTTCCGGGACCCACTCTCAGAGCCACTCTGAGAGTGGATCCTGGAAGGGACAAAAAGGCTCAGCTGCTCAGCCGCCCAAACCATGTTTCCTATTGAAAACACGTTTTGGGCGGCTGAGCCCCTCAGTCCACAGTATGCATAGGACGTGCTGTGGAGGGAGGGGCTAGCCTTTTGCATTGCGCCCAGTGGGCGCAATGGAACTTCTCGCCTGGGCGCTTGATACAAACGCCCAGGCGAGAAGCTTTGGGTCGGGCAGCTGAGGCAGGGACCAGTGCGCATGCGCGCTGCTCCCTGCCTCAGCCGCACATGCTAGGGACAAGGCTGGTGGCACACTGTTGAGCTCTCCCTCAAACAGTGCTCTGCCAGCCTCAGCTGCTTCCCTGCCTCTGTCGCTCTCCCCCCCCCCCCATTCTGCCGCTTAGAGTGGCGGCCGGGGTGAGGGGGAGCGGCAAGGCAGGGAACTATTTTTTAGCTTAAATTGCCCACGCATCCTGGCTCCCGAGGAGCAGGACATGCAGGCAATTTAAAACAAGTCAAGTCCACCCCACCCCACCTCTGCCTGCAGCCCAGGCCATCGGGGACCGCCAGAGCAGCAGTCAGGTAAGTGATTCCTCCCTGCTCCCACCCCCAACGGTCCCACCACCCTGCTCCCACCCTGCTCCCACCCCCGAGGGTCTCCCCACCCCACTCCCACCCCCAACAGTCTCCCCGAGGGTCCCCCCACCTCCCGAGGGTCCCCCACCCTTCCCCCTGTAAATGTGCATCTGGCGAGCGTTAGCTGTGTTCGCAGTGCTGGAAATGGGGTGCTTTTTCAATTGTGAGATGTAACTGTGAGTCTGGCGAGCTTTAGCTGTGTTTGCAATGCTGGAAATGGGGTGCTTTTTCTATTGTGAGATGTAATTGTGAGTCTGACGAGCTTTAGCTGTGTCCACAATGCTGGAAATGGGGTGCTTTTTAAATTGTGAGATGTAACTGTGAGTTCGGCGAGCTTTAGCTGTGTTCGCAATGCTGGAAATGGGGTGCTTTTTAAATCATGAAATGTAACTGTGAGTCTGGCGAGCTTTAGCTGTGTCTGCAATGCTGGAAATGGGGTGGTTTTTCAATTGTGAGATGTAACTGTGAGTCTGGTGAGCTTTAGCTGGGTCCGCAATGCTGGAAATGGGGTGCTTTTTAAATCGTGAGATGTAACTGTGAGTCTGGCGAGCTTTAGCTGTGTTCGCAATGCTGGAAATGGGGTGCTTATTAAATCATGAGATGTAACTGTGAGTCTGGTGGTTCATGGGCCTTGAAATCCCCCCCCCCCAACGTGCGCGCACACACGCAGCAGAGGACAAGAATACTGCTTCAGAAAGGACTTGTGAAGCAGGGATTGGGGTTCCTCCACCATACATGCAGCAAGTCCCTTCTTTCTGAAGCAGTATTCTGAACCTCTGCAAGGGCGGCCCCAGGCACATGGCCCCGCAGCAGCCTCCCAGGGAGGAGTCCCGCACCCCGGAGATGGAGTCAGACCCGCAGTTTAAATTTCACCCCCACCCCCATTGGTAGCAAAGTCCCGGTGGCCACCTGTCCTGGCTTGGTTCCCCCCCCTGCCTTGGGTCCCCTCTGCCGGCTGACACATGCCCCCTCCTCCCCTCCACCACCTCCGCTGCCAGGCTCATGCTGCAGCAGCAGCAGCGATCGGACTGGGAGATAAAGCTGTTTGATTACAAACAGCTCCTCCCCACGTGCCGATCAGAAGGTTGTAGCCTTGTAAAGGTTTTTCGAGATGGCACCTAACATTCTCACAACTGGGTTGTGCATGCTCACCCTATTCAAATAATAGCCACATGATGGTCTCAAGCTCCTGTAGTATAAAAAGTGCGCTTCTCCTCAGAATGACAGTTCCTTCCAACCCTTTCTAGAAACAGAAGGGGAAGAAAAATTGCGAGGATGGAAGGGTGGGTATTTGTGAGACTGTTTGGAGCCATCTCAAAGAACCTTATTTACAAGGTAGCAACCTTCTGTTCTTCTTCGAGTGGCTTCTCACATGCTATTTTTACTAAATATGAACGTGCGTGTGTGATGAAGTATTGTTAATAGCATGCAGCTATTTTGATATGGCCCAGAGGTTTTGTATGTTTTAAATATGTGAACAGGATTTTTTTATCCTGCTATGACGCTACCACTGATGGACAGAGAGCGAGTTGTCCTACTGGAGTCCCCCTCCACTTACTAGATGAGATGCTATTAGGAGGATTCTCTCAGTCTCCAAGTGGCAGGGTTTTACTCAGCAGCAAGGAGTTCCCAGTGTAAACTAATGTTCTGTCTATCACATCTTAACGCTGGAAACTCTTTGTTGCTGGATTTTTGGAGGCTCCACCTACAATGGACCAGCCCCTCCCTAGAGCTCTGCCAGCCATAAGATTCTGCCAACCCGCCGGTGGAAAAGCCGCCAGGAAACCAGCAAGCCTTTGGGGCCCCACAGCAAGGCTTGGCACATGACCCCTCAAACTCTTGGGCTGGCCCTGACCTCTGCTGCGTGCGCACGCGCGTGTGTGTGTGTGTGTGTGTGTGTGTGTGTGTCTTTTTGCTAAAACTGCTTGTAAGTAAGGTTTAAGGTTGTCTGCCTGCTTTTAAAACTGGCAGAGGAGGTGATTATAACCTGCCTAACCTAACTGGAATTGCTTGATTAAGTAATAATAACCCTTGGAACTCCTTGCTGCTGGGTTATGCCACCTACCGTTGCCCTGGCTCCGCCCACCATTGCCCACCAGCCTTACTGCCCCTCCAACCTCAAAACCCACCAGCCACCCCTGCTCAGACCCCTAGACTCTCTTGTCCTGCAAGCTGATCTGAGTCTCCCAGGGTTAGAGCATGGTCACAACTCATTCCTTCTCTGTTAAAAAAATTTTTTTACTTTGGCATTTCACCTTGTGTCTGTCTCTGTCCTCTTTAGAGATTGGCTGTCAAGTCTGTCACCCAGGGGCTAATCCCAACAACACCCTATGAAATTAACCAGTAACAGATTTAAAACAAGTAAATGGGAAGTACCTTTTCTTTTTCACTCAATGTACAATTAACCTGTGGAACTCATTGCCAGAAGATGCTGTGAAGTTCAATAGCACAACAGGGTTCAAAGAAGGACAGAGTAGACTCTTAAATAATAGGCCCATAAATGACTATTCATCGACTGAATTCTGACTGTTGGGGCCAGGAGTGAATAGCAAGGAATGGAACACTCTCTTATGACCAGTTCTGTGCTTTGTTGAAGAAACCGAAGCTGGCCATTTTTGGAGACTGGATGTTAAACTGGATGGACTATTAGTCTGACCCAATCTGGTATTTATGTTCTCATGTGGCCCTTCCTCTGAGCCTTAGGCTTCGCCTTGTATTGTCTGAATCCTTAGCTTGGTCTCCGCTCCCCACAGCTGGGCCAATAAGCCACTTAGCAAGCTGTGGTGGTGATCTGCCAAAGCTTGTACTCTTCAGCCACTTACCTACTCTGGGCTTCACTCTGCAGAGATTCATTCAAGTCACCCCTATCATAGAATGACACTATCATAGAATTTGCTTATTAAACAGCAATGAAAATTAATATCATTCTCCAGATCTGCTAGTTCAGAGTCATTTCATGATTTGGATCACATGAAGTCTTTCCAATGAAACCCAGCTGGCAAGAGCACTGAGGAAGGTACACTTTGAGGCAATGACTAAGATCCAAATAACTATTTTATAATACATGTTTTTTTAAATCTAAAAGCACATTGTTTGAGAACAGTGTGTCTTTGAGATCCCCAGAAATTCCTCAGTCTCTGTAGAGTAATTTATCAAAAAGATGCCCCATATTTAAAAAAATAAAAGGGGGGAGAGAGAGAGAGAGAGAGAGAGAGAGAGAGAGAGAGCGCTATGTTGAAGCTGACAGAAAACAGTATTGATTTTCTAGATCAATATCTGTGTTACAATAAATGCCTGTACAGTTTAGGAATACAACAAATTTTTAGTTCTCGCATGAGCAGGCTTCAAGTGTCAGTTCAATTCACTGCATCAAATATCCTGGAGGTTTGCAGAGCATTTGATATTTTATTATCCAAACAAATGTGAAGTACCATTGTGATGTGTTATGCAGCCAAGGACAATTTGAGAAGCTGAAAGTAAGCACACTGCGGCCATGGGGATTACAGTGCACTCGGGTTACAGGGAAGATGGTCCTCTGAGCCACTCAGCTCCTTGCCAGCATTCAGATTTCCTCACAGCTGGACAAGTGAGTAGGGCTGAAGCAAATGGTAAATTTATTATTCACAGATATTATTTGCATTTTCAGATAGTCCTCTGAGTATACAAAATATTGTCTATATCCAAAACAGTTGTTCACATCTGTTTATTTGAATATTTTATTTTGGTTATTTCAGCTATTTTATTTCCATTGTTGCAAATACACAATAATGTTGAAACAAAGTAACTGAAATACCAAAATGACCAAACTAACAGAAACAAAATACCCAAACCAGATATCTGGCCAGACAGAAACAAATAGCAGTCAAGTAGCAGCCGCTGAGTTCAGCCGGGAGCACCATCTGCCCATCAAGTTTGGACAATAGAGAGATGTTCTCTGTGGCTGCCCACAACTATGGAACTCTTTTCCCCAGGAGGTTCGTCTAAAACCACACCTTTGGCGGGGGCCGACCCCATGCAAATTTTGACTCTGGGAGAGAACCCAGAAGCCAAAATATTTGTGGGGTTTGGCCAGTGTAAAAGCCGCCGCCCCCCCCCCCCAGCTTTACCAGCAAACACCCGCAAAAGTATAGAGCTGAATTTCCCTGCTCTGTACCTTTGTGGATGTTTATTACCAGCAAAGCCACATGGGGGGAGGGTGGCTTTTACACCGGCCAAGTCCTGTGCATATTTTCACTCCCAGATTCTCTCCCGGAGCCAAAATCTGTGCGGGACCGACTGCCACCCAAGGTGTGAAAGTGGTCTAAGCCCAAGTCTGCTTGTTCTGGATGAAATGTAAAACTTTTCTATTTGGCAGGCAGGGATAGTGATTTAATTGCTTTTATTGGAATTGAGGACTTCAATTGTTTTCATTTCTGTATTTCTAAATATGTTTATATGTATTGTAAGCCACCCAGAACGCTGGGGATAGGGCGGGATAAAAATTAAATAAATAATTAAATAAATAAATACATCAAACAAAAACAAGTTACCCATTTCATCAGAACCAACAGGAATCGGGCAAATTTGATGGAATTGCTTGTTTGATTAATATTTGTTTCAGCCCTACAAGTGAGCAGAGCCATTACTACTTTTGGGGGCTGGGAGTTTTTGGAAGTTTGAGGTGAAGGAGGTATGCCTTAATTCTCAATTATTATTACTCTGCTGGTTACAAAGTAGTGTCGGAGGGTGATCTGGGTAGACCTAAAACAAGTATTTTGAAGCTAATACCAAATTTGACAAATTCATTACATTCACATTCATTGTTCCCACACACCCCACAGCACAAAAGTTGGCAACAGACTCAAAAAATTGGGTAAACAAGGCTGCAACTCTTTATTTAAAACTTAACTCTCAGTCTGGATTGAGGTTTAAACTAAAACACCAAATTCCCATCACTAAAACCAGAACACATGATCATGGACAGGTGGGCACCATCGTGTTTCCATAACCAACTGCCACAACCCCTAAAGGGACTCAGGAGGAAGGGAAAACAAACTACCACAACTAGGACCAGTGCTCTCCTAATTAACTGCGGGTGATACTGCCAAGCCCCCAGGGTTAGAGATGAGGATGTGCGTCACTGTCAAGAATCAGGCCCCTTCAAATGACCTCTGAACCCAGTTCCACTCCCAGGATTCTACTCCAGGGCACTTGAAGGCTTATGCCACTTCCCCAGAACACACACGGCAAAGGAAATGAAGAGCTAGAACTTAGGAATAGCCCACAAAGTGTTAATGGGTCAAGGGGGAAGGGTGGAGTTACACAAGAAAAGCTGTGACCTATATAGTCCTAGGGCACCAACACCTTGGTACTGTTTATCAGATTTCTTCAGAAGCTCTGCCAGTTGCTAGCTCCATCTCAGCATAACCTTGCTGCATTGGGAGCCGTGATGACTACCTTTGTGAAGCCTTGTTTTTCCTGCTTAGTGGTTACCTATGTTCCTCCCTCTGTTTCCCTAGTCCTCACCTGATTCCTGTGAAGCTTTGTCCCCTCTGGAGCCTGTATTCCTGCCTGTGCTTTCCAGTCCTCCTCACGTGACTCTGGTGAAGCCTTGTTCCCTCTGGAGCCTGTATTCCTCCCCATGCTTCCCAATCATCTTCTGACCCTCTGTAGAGCCTTGTTCCCCTCTGAAGTCTGCTTCCCTCCCTTTGTTCCTCCAGTCCCAAAAGAATCAACTTAATGAAAAACAAAGTTACCAAAGTCAATAAAGTGTCAAAGACCAAAACACCTAAGTAACAAACTGACAGTGAAATTCTGAAGTAATGAATACTGAAATGATAAAATGACAAAGTAATGAAATAACAAATGCCCAAAGAAACAAAGCAGCAAATTGTGCTATGATAACAAAGAAAAATTTGGATATTAGCTTGTGGAAATGAATATGTAAATTATCTTCAAAAATACAAAAATGCATGTTTGTTTCAGCCATAAATTTCCAGCCCCTGTCCAGCTGAGCTTCTCTGGGTGGTGAGGGGGCTGGTCAGTCCAGCTTCCATCCGCCTGGAACTGGAATCTTTCAGTTCTTGCTGTGACTTGTTTGTTGACTTTTTTGTGGATAAAATTGCTCGAATTCAACACAACTTCGATGCCGTGCTTATGGCAGTAGGGGAACCAGAGGAAATCAAAGCCCCATCTTGTCCTGTTTTTATGGGATCAGTTTCAGTGGGTGTCGTCCACTGATGTGGAAGATGTCTTTGGGGCTGTAAGGGCCACCTATTGTGAACTGGGCTCTTGCCCATCCTGGCTGCTTAAGGTCAGCCGGGAGACATTGGTGCCGTTGCTGGCCGGAACAGTCAATGCCTCCCTTAGGGAGGGCAGAGTGCTGGGCTGCCTCAAGAAGGCAGTGGTGAGGTTTCTGCTCAAAAAACCATCATTGGATGTTGACTTCCTGGCCAGTTATTGGCAATTCTCTAACCTTACCTTTTTAGGGAAGGTTATTTTGTGGGTAGTGGCCTGGCAGCTTCAGGGGCATCTGGATCAGATCAGCTTCCTAGATCCCTCACAGTCTGGCTTTCATCCGGGTTATGGCACTGAGACCACTTCTGGCCTTGGTCAATGACCTCTACTGTGAGCTGGACCAGGGTTGTTCAACCCTGTTGATCCTACTAAATCTCTCGGCTGCATTTGATACCGTTGCCCATGAGTTGTTGATGACTCGGTTGCACAAACAAGCCTGGGTGGGCAGAACCATTCTTAAATGGTTCCATTCCTTCTTGGCTGGGAAAACTCAACATGTGATGCTGGGTAATTGTTCATCTTCTCCCCAGGACCTCATGTGTGGAGTCCCACAAGGCTCTATTTTGTCCCCTCTCCTGTTCAACGTGTGCATGCAGCCTTTGGGTGAGGTCATCAGAGGATTTGAGGAACGGTGTCATCAATATGCTGACACCCAACTGCACCTCTCTTTTTCTGCTGACCTAGGCCCGGCAGTTTCGGTGCTTACCTGCTGTCAGGCAGTTGTGGGGGACTGGATGAGGGTGATCCGCCTGAGGCTGAATCCCAACAAGACGGAGGTGATGCTGGTGGGAGGAGCTGAGGGAGTGGTGGCTCCCATTATCAATGGGGTCTGCCCTCCATTGGTTCCTCTGTTTTCGTAGTCTGGGGGTGCTCCTGGCCCCACAGCTCCACCTGAATGTCCAGGTGGTGGCTGTGGTGAAGGCTGAATTTCACCAATTTCATCTGGTGTGACGACTTAGACCTTATGCTTCAGACTTGGACCTTGCCACCATCATCTATGCTTTTATCACTTCAAAACTAAACTCCTGCAACGCACTCTATGGGGCTACCCTTGGTGGTGATCCAGAGACTGCAGCTGGTGCAGAATAAAGTGGCCCGTCTTCTTATGGTGATGGGTCACCGTGAGCACGTTACACCAGTGTTCCGTTATCTGCGCTGACTGCTGATAATTGTCCGGACCTGATTCAAGGTGTTGGTTTTGACCTATAAAGCCCTAAACTGTCTGGGCCCTGCAGTCGGCTGGGAGCACCCTCCTTGGGGTCCTCCAGGTATTCTGGGTGGCTACTATGAGGAGGAAGTTCTCGGTGGCTGCACTGCCGTTGTGGAACTCCCTCAGACAGAGGTCCACCTGTCCCCAGACCTCCCCTCTTTCTGAAGACAATGTAAGACATGGCTGTTCCACCAGGCTTTTGGAGAGGGTGATGGGTTGGAGATTGGGTGTGGTGGGAATGTTTTTATGCTTTGTTGTGGGTTTTATTGCCGTTTTTTAGTGTTTTTAGTTGTAGCATATTTTTTTTAAGATGTTGTGAGCCTCCCCAAGCTGCTGTGGCAGGAGGGGTCAGCAAATAAATGTGAGTACAGCTTTTCCTGGGTATTACAATATATATTAGCTACTATGTATATTCAGGGGTCCATGACTTCTGCACTGCTGCAGTTACAGCTATTTTTGTGAAACTTGACATTTTGGAAAATTCTTAGAATTTGCCAAAATGTCAAGTTATGTTTGCCGAATGCTACTGAACGTACAACCTGATGATGGGAAAACTTTGAGCCTGGCCCCTCTTCTCCTTTGTTTTTTCAACCAAGTGTGTTGCTAACAGTAGATCAGCCAAGGCTTGCACATGCCTCTAAGTCAACACCAACTAGTGAGCGCTGCAAGCAAGACAATGAGATCACAGCAGCTGTAAGCTAGCCAATAAGGCACTGTGCACTGTGAGCACATATTCAAAAAGGAGACATGATAGCATCTTCAAATAGCCAAAGGGCTGCCACGCAGATGGCAAGAAATTGTTCTTTGTTGCTTCTGAGGGCAGGACTATAAATAATGCGCACACATTACAGGAAGGTAGATTTTGGTTAAATATCAGGGGAAACGTCCTGGCAGTTCGAGCTGTTTGGCAAGGGAACAAGTTGCTTAGGGAGATTGTAGGCTCTCCATCACTGGAGGTTTTTTAAAGAGAGGCTGGTGGATGTTAAAAAGAGGCTGATGTTGTAGCTGTAGTCAATCTGCATCCACTCAGGTACAGGAAATTGGACTCAAGACCCATAAAGTTACTTTCAACTCTATGATTCTGAGGGGAGCACCTAGCCAAAGTAGATCAGCCTATGATGTCTGTGGACAGAAAGGATACTTGCTGAGATACCAGTTGAGTAATTTGGTTTCCTAAAGATATGAGACACTCAAAATTGGAATGGCCTCTTTGCAAATTATGCACAATTTATAGAGTATTTTGCAAAATCAATCTGAACAAAGTACTTCCAAATCATTGAATGGCAAAAACATAAAAGTGGACCATGGTAATCTGGGATGTCTGTGCCATAACCCCCACTAACCAGAAATGTGACACTGTATATTTGCATCTTTTTGTTAATATTCCCTTATTACTGTTTAAACCAATTAAGTAAATTTAAAGACAGTATTTAAAAACAGATATTTCAGTGCTCCCCAGACTTTCAGTAACATTTAGGAATGAGGCAGCCTTGTGACCAATTAAACTTTCATGTCACACCAACTACTTCATCAGAAATGGAGCTTTAGGAGGTTAATTGACAGAGGTCAACAGAAGGCAGAGGTATGAAGAGAAGGTAGTCTCCCAGAATAATTGCCATGCAATTATCATGCTTTACAGCAGTGCTTCTCAAATGAATTTTTGATTTGGCCACATGTGCAGCCACAGCAAATTCACACACTCTGTTTGCCAATGGAAGACAGGAAGAGGACACACACATGAATTTATTTTGGATTTAAACATGGGCCACAGGTTTATTTAAAGTTTGTAAGAAGCCACATAGCCAGTACATAATGATAGCAGGGCATCCCCCAATCAACCAGTCCCACCAGCAAACCTCATCTTAAAGCCCTCAAAAGGTCCAAACGTGCTTCCCCAAGTCTGACCTCCAATACAGAGCTCAATCCATTGAGCTTACCTGGGAGAGCCACCCCTCAGTGCATACAGAAGGCCAACTTGATGTCTGGGACCCCACTCAGCCTCATTTATGGCATTCCAGCCCAGTCCCAACCACGTTGTTGGGACCCCAAAGGTGGGTCCCAATTAGGAGAAACCTAGCCAGCCAGCAAGCTCAGTGGGCTTCGTCTCATCCTATCCCAGACATTAAGCCACACCATCCTCCAGCCAGACAAGTATGGAGTGACACTGGATCACATTGGTGGGGGAGGTTTCTGTCACTAATGGATGTCTTCGTCTGCCCTACTGCCCATCCAGACACACTATTCTTGGTTGCTGTGGTGAGACACCGCTATGGCCAATTAACACATACTAGACCTCAGTAGCCACCAGGCAGGCTTTCCAACGGACGCTGTGGGGAAGCTCAAAGCATGGGGTGGTTTGGCAGTCCGACACATGGTGGGGGGACATGCTGGATTTGCTGTTTTGCATCGGACTTGAGGTGGCCGATCCATTGGTGGGGGAGGTTTCCTTGATTCCCTTGTCATGGACGGATCATTACCTCCTATGGGCCTGCCTCCTGGTGCACATCAGCCACCGGAGAGGTGCAGGGCCTGTTCAGTTAGTCGACCCCAGAGACATATGGAACCAGAGATGTTCCAGAATGCCCTTTGGGAGATACTTTCCGACCTTGATGGCCGATCACTTGATGACCTTGTAGTCTTCTGGAACATCTTGCTGGCCGAGTCCATCGACCAGTCGGCTCCCAGGTGTCCACTCCCAGAGCATCCAGAGCATCAGCAGCACAGGTCCCCATGGTTCATGGAGAACCTGCATCAGCTGAAGCAGGAAGGGCAATGGTTAGAGTGGCGGTGGCACCGAACCCATGCTGAAGATGACAGATTGTGGCATAGAGCCAGTTTAAGGGCCTATGCAGTGACTGTGCAGGCAGCAAAGAAGGGTTTCTTTGCTGCCATCATAGCATCTGCAAAGTGTTGTCCAACTGAGCTTTTTCAGGTGGCGAAAGGACTGGTCAGTCTGGCCTATCTTCACCTGGAGCAGGAGTTATCTAGCACTCGCTGTGACATGTTTGTTTACCATTTTGCAGATAAAATCACTCGCATTCACCACAGCTTCGATGCCACATTGATACAGTAGGAGATCCAGAGGTAATGAATGCCCCACCTTGTCCTATTTTGTGGGATCAGTTTCAGTCTGTGTCGTCTACTGATGCCGAGGATGTTCTGGGATCTGTCAGGGCCACATGTTGTGAACTGGATCTGTGCCTGTTCTGGCTAGTTAAGGCCAGCCGGGAGACATTGGGGCCATTGCTGGCTCGGGTAGTCAACACCTCCCTTTGGGAGGGCAGGGTCCCCAAGTGCCTCAAGGAGGCTGTAGTGTGCCCATTGTTCAAGAAACCATCCCTTGATGTTGACTCCCTTGCCAGCTACCAGCCAGTCTCTAACCTTCCCTTTTTAGGGAAGGTTATCGAGCAGGTGGTGGCCCAGCAGTTTCAGGTACATTTGGATTGGGTCAGCTTTCTAGATCCCTCACAGTCTGGCTTTCATCCAGGTTATGGCACTGAGAGGGCACTTGTGGCCTTGGTCAACGACCTCTGCCGTGAACTTGACCGGGGTTGCTCAACCCTTCTGGTCCTGTTAGATCTGTCAGCTGCATTTGATACCGTTGACCATGAAATGCTGGTGACTCATTTTCAGGACCATGCTGGGGTGAGTGGAGTCATTCTTGAATGGTTCTACTCATTCCTGGCCAGAAGAACTCAGCTTATAGTACTGGGGGGTGGGTGTTCGGCATCTCCCTGAGGGCTCACGTGGTGTCCTGCAAGGAACCATTCTGTCCCCTCTCTAGTTCAATGTGTATATGCAGCCTCTGGGGGAGGTCGTGAGGGGGTTTGGTGTTAGTTGTCATCAATATGATCATGACACCCAAGTGTACCTCTCGTTTTCAGCTGACCCAGGCCCGGCAGTCTCATTGCCTATCCAATGTCTGGCAGCTGTGGGGGACTGGATGAGGGCAAGCCTTCTGAAGCTGAATCCTGACAAGATGGAGGTGATGCTGGTGGGGAGGGCCAAAGGTGTGGAGGTCCCTATCATTGATGGGGTTCATCCCTCCCTGGTTCCTCAGGTTCAAAGTCTGAGGATGCACCTTGATTCACAGCTCCGCCTGGAAGTCCAGGTGGCAGCTGTGGCAAAGTGCACTTTGCCACTTACATCTGGTACGACTTTGGATGTACGTTTTGGACGCTGACCTAGCCACCATAATTTTTTTTTTAAATTTTTTTTTTACCAACATTTATATCTTGCACCCTCCAGCTCACTGGTAGCTTAGGGCGGTGCACAACATAACACATAATACATAATCACAATAAATTATAAAATCCACTTAAAATACTACAATTATTAAAAAATACCAAAAGCAGAAAAGCTAAAAAGCAGAAAAACCTTCTCCCCAATCCCCCCACCTTACTCACCCCCCTCCCTGAAGGCTCAGTGGAACAACCAGGTCTTACAATATCTTTGGAAAGAGGGGAGGTCTGGGGATAGATGGGCCTCCATCGGGAGGGAGTTTCACAGCCAAGGTGCAGCCACCGAGAACGCCCTCTCCACTGTCACCATCCAGGATACCCAGGGTACTTTGAGTCGGGCATCCGCTGTCAACCACAAGGGCCGCAAAATGACCCGGGGTCTGAGGTGGTCTCGCAGATAAGCAGGACCCAAGCCATTTAGGGCTTTATAGGTCATCATCAACACCGTGAATTGGGCCTGGAAGACAATAGGCAGCCAGTGCAGAGTAGAACACAGGTGTAATGTGCTCACGGCAGCCCGTCCCTGGTAGGAGACGGGTCACTGCGTTCTGCACCAGCTTCAGCCTAAAGACCATCCTCAGGGGTATCCCCACATAGAGTGCGTTACAGTTGTCCAGTCGAGAGATAATGAAGACATGGATGATGGTGGCCAGATTCGAGTCTGAAACATACGGCCGCAGCCATCAAACCAGAAGTAATTGGCGAAATACTCCTCTTGCCACAGCCTCCACCTGATAATCCAGGCGGAGTTGTGGGTCAAGGAGCACCCCAAGACTATGAACCTGAGCAGCCAAAGGGGTATAGACCCCGTCAATGACAGGAGTCACCACTCCTCAGCCCTACCCACCAACATCACCTCCATATTGTTGGGATTCAGCCTCAGATGGCTCACCCCCATCCAGTCCCCCACAGCTGCCAACCACCAGGTAAGCACCAAGACTGCCAGACCTGGGTCTCCGGAAAATGAGAGGTAAAGTTGTGTATCCTCAGCATACTGATGAAATCGCATGCCTCATCCTCTCATGACCTCACCCAAAGGTTGCATATACATGTTGAACATGTGACGTTCTGGGGAGATGACGTACATTCCTCGAGAACCACCCACTGAGTTCTCCTGGCCAGGAATGAGTGGAATCATTCACGAATAATCCCATTCACCCCAGCCCGGTCCCACAGCCTTGTCACCAACATCTCGTGGTCAACGGTATCAAATGCCGCCAACAGATCCAATAAGATTAAAATCAATGATCTGCCCTGATCCCTTTCATGGCGTAGGTCATCAACCAAGGCCACAAGTGCAGTCTCCATGCCAAACCCAGGGCGAAAACCAGACTGCGAGGGATCAAGGAAACCAACCCGGTTCAGATGCCCCTGTAACTGTCAGGCCACCACCCATTCAATAACCTTCCCTAAAAAGGGAAAGTTAGAGACTAGCCAATAGCTGGCCAGGGAGTCAACATCCAAAGATGGCTTCTTGAGCAGAGGCCGCACTACCGCCTCTTTGCGATGGCTCAGCACTCTGCCCTCCCTAAGCGAGGCATTGACCACCCCTGCAAGCAACGGCCCTAACGTCTCCCGGCTGGCCTTCACCAGACAGCACGGGCACGGATCTAATTCACAACAGGTGGCCTGAACTGTCTCGAGGACCTCCACCGTGTAAGTGGGCGATACCCACTGAAACTGATCCCACAACAACAGACATGGCGGGGCTTCCCCTACCTCTGATTCACCCACTGTCACAAGTGCAACATCGAAGTCATGATGAATCTGAGTGATTTTATCTGCAAAAAAGTCAGCAAACATGTCACAGCGGGCACTGGAAGATTCCAGCTCGAAGCGGAGAGAGGCTGGACTGACCAGCCTCTGCACCACATGAAAAGGCTCCGCTGGATGTGACTTTGCAGATTCAATGAGGGCAGCAAAGAACACTTTAGTTTTATTAAAGTTAATAACCAGTTTATGGTCCTCACAGAAAGAGGCAAAGGTTTTGAGTTGCCTTATGAGACCAATTCAGTTTTGTGACAGCAACGCAGTATCATCCGTGTAGGCCAGACAGCCTACCATTCTAGAATCTAGTTTAGGCAGAAAGAAACTTTTATCAGACATCCTTGGAATTACCTCATTGATGCAGAAGTTAAAAAGGGCTGGAGCCAGCACGCAGTCCTGCCAAACTCCCGTGTAAGTATATATAGGCTCCATAATGTGGTCCTGTGCGTCTAACTTGACCACTAAGGGGACAATTTGGCATGCAGAGCTTTAATTAAATTAAGGAGTTTGCCTTCAATCGATGTACCCTGGAGCTTTTGCCATAGAATGGGTCTATTGAGAGAATCAAAGGCGGACTTTAGGTCCAGGAATGCAATGAAAAAAGAACCAGTGCAGGCCCAATACTTAAGGGCTAAATGATCTAAGATATAGCACTGCTCTATTGTAGAGCAGCCCCTGTGGAACCCCGCTTGATCTTCTGCCAAAATGTTCTCTTGTTGCATCCAGTCTAAAAGTTTGCCCAATAAAAGTTTGGCATAAACTTTCCCGATAACTGACAGTAAGTTAATGGGACTATAACTGATGGGGTTCGATCTCTCATCCTTTTTGAAAATGGGAACGACCACTAGGGCTGAAGCAGCAGCAGCTTTTACCATGCCGCGATTGCATTCCGCCATTTCAGAATAGCCCGTGCCACACCGTGACTTTTCTGCTGACATTCCACTAATTCTGCCGGCATTCTGAAAATTCGGAAACTATTGGGAAAATTGCAGAATTGTCAAAAACTGTCGGAAAACCTCTGTTCCGCTATTTTGTGGCACTGGCGGAATGGCAGAAGTAGCAAAAATGGCATGTTTCCGCTATTTGTGAAGCCTGTGGAAGTAGCAGAATGAAATTAGCAGAACTGCGGAAGTAGCGGAATGAAACTAGCTGAATGAAAGCCTCTGCCACGCTGTACCACTAATTGCGGAAACGCTGTTTCTGGCGGAAATAGCTACCGCTGCAACTTTCCGCTACAGCCCTAACGACCACTGTCTTGTTCCATAGATCCAGGATTCTGCCGGAGTTATTTACAGCTGTAAATAATGTGGCCATTAATGGGAACCATCAGTCTGGGAACTTTTTAATAAATTCTATACGAATACCATCTGGGCCAGGGGCCCTGTTGTTCCTGAAAGTACCCACTATCTGTTCCACCTCCTCTACAGTGACACGGGGCATGGGGTAGAGATCATCCCAAATGACCTCTGCAGACTTGTGGGCTACAGTGACCATCACTTCTTGTGCTACATTGTAGTACTCCACCCAGAGTTGAGGAGGGATAGGAGTTACAGCAGGTTTTTTATGCAGCGAGGTTGCCCCTCTTACTAGTCGCCAAAACTTTCTGTCATCCTTTTGGTCAGCTGCCTGGATTAAGCATGACCATTTTTCTTCTGCATATAACCTTTTCTTTTGCTTAATCAGCCATTTATACTCCTGTTTGTACACAAAATATTCAGGCAGTAACTTGGGTGTAGAGGCTTTCCTGTAGTTCCTATAAATAGAAATTAATTTAGTTCGGGCATTACGACATTCCCTATCAAACCAAGGCTGGCTCGATTTAGAGTGTGACCCCTGCGTGTCCTTACCCTCATTGCACATTAAATAGGACAGATTGGCTATGATCTGCTCAAAAGAGCCTATTAGCACTTCTGGATTGGATTCCTGGGACATAGCTTTCCTAAGCTGAACATTACCCGGGCAGGCTAACTGAGCTCCTAAAGCATAGGCCAACGATTCATCCCACCTTTTGGACCCTGTGGATTTCAAGATCGCTAGCGTTTTTAGAGGATAAGTTGTTATTTCCCCTGTTGCCTGAGAGAAGACCAACGGAAAGAATTAATGGGAGGTGATCTCCTACCAGCTCTTTGCCAGTCTCAAAGTTTGCCAGGTATGGGAGCACTGAGGAAGATTTATTTATTTATTTATCCCACCCCTTTAGGTGGATCTAAATTTTGGGACAGACAGTCTTCCCCCCCCCTTACGGCTAAGGGTGCTCCCCTGGCTGAGTTAAATAAGGTGCACGTACTGGATCTGAATAGACCCTCTTAAACAGAACTTTGACTTAAGCCTCTGCAGGCACAATAAAAACCAAGTTAACCGTTTGTTAACCATATCACCACAGTCTGTTTGCTTGTTATAAGCTGCCCTGAGCCTTAGATAGGGTGGGGTATAAATCTCATTAAAGAGTACAGTTGCTACTGTCCTCATAGGGCCTTTGGGGACCCCCAGGAGGATGTGGAACCAGTTAGGTTGGTTCGTGCCCGAAGGCTTATGGGCCTGAAAGTTTCCAGACAGCCCTAGGGGATGTTTCTTCTGACCTCAATGGCCACTCACTCGATGACCTCATGTCCAGATGGAACACATGTCCAGATGGAACACATCGACTGTGTGGCTCCCAGGCATCCAAGGGCGGCAGTCAGAGCAACGATGGCATCATTCACGTACTGAAGTTGATCGGTTGCAGCATACAGTCTGGTTACATACCTATGCCATTGCGGTGCAGACAGCAAAGAAGGTTTCCTTTGCTGCCCTCATTGCATCCACTAAGTCCTGCCCAGCTGAGCTGTTCTGGGTGGTGAGGGGGCTGGTCAGTCCGGCCTCCCTCCGCCTGGACGTAGAACCATCAAATGCTCACTGTGATTTGTTTGCGGACTTTTTTGCGGATAAAATCGCTCCAATTCACCACAGTTTTGATGCGACTTTTTTAGCAGGGAACAGGTCAGAGGTAGTAGAAGCCCCTTCTTGTCATTCAATATGTTTATTGTTTCGACAAAGTCACAACAAAAGAAACCAACAATAAAACATTACCAATAAAAAATCATATATAATACATCAAAATTTAAATAAAAATTTATCAATAAGCTACTACATACTATCCTCAACAAGGGCTACTATAAATTTTAAATCAAAATCTATATATAGTATAACTTCCAAACTCACTTAATCCCCAATTTCTTAACAAAGTACTAGATATTTAAATATCCCCCTAGTCCCTATAAAATATAATAAAATAGACTCATAAAGCCACAATCCACATAAAATTTTCCCAACGTGGGACATAATGAGCATGGATCCTAGCACTTCTACAGAGCTGGAAATCGGAAATCTGAAAACTCTAAACCCCTGCAGACTAATCTGGTTTCAAACTGGAAATCCACCCAGTCATACCCTTGCTAAATTTAATAGGCCATCATAGCTCTATTCATCCTCATGGCCCTATATCCATTTTACTTGATAGCTCATATGCTTCATAGGAGTTCTGTATAGTTCCTTAATTAAAATATAATACTGAGCTAACCCTAGCTCTTCTATGGAGCTTGAGCTCGGGAGGCTCTTGACCCCTGAACTGTATGATACCATCCAAAACTGGAAATCTGTCCAATAAACCTTACCATGACAGAATATAGTAGGTCGAGATAATCTATTCATCTTCCCCAGCCTTCTTAATAACAAATACTCTCCATAGGAATTCTATAACCTCAGATGTAACATCCGTAGAATGATCACCCAGCAGGAACCCAAAATAAAATTATTTTTGCCTGCCTTGGTGGGCAGCTAACAATGGAGTTATCCACTTAGCACGTTCTTTATTATAGAGGGGACAAAAAAGCAAAATATGCTCAATTGTTTCAGTTTGCTGTAATAAGCAACAGCAGTTGCGTTCAGCTAATGGGGCCCCTCTATAGCTACCCTCCACCAACTTTGAGGGAAAACAATTTAATCTTGCCAGAGTGAACAGCCTCCTCTTTTTAGGAATCTTACTATTTACCAAATAGGGCATCAGTGATCGTGTTTGATTCATAATTACAAGGTGTCCTCCTAATGTTCTATTATCACAAAGAAAAGCCAAGGTATCCTGCCTTGTATAGTCAAAGAGTCTATCAAATAGCATTTTTTTTGCCACTTTATAGCCCAATGGAATCAGGGCCTCTGGTGAAAATCCAAGATGCCTAATTTTATCCAGCACCTTCATTGCCCACAAGTTGGGAGTTTAATCATCAAATGCCAGCTGGGAAAGAGGGGCAGCCATCCCAAAAAACAAACGGAGCCAGTACCCAATTGCACCCTTCCATACCCTTTCCTGTAATGGCAGCAGCCCACACTCCAATCCCAGTGCTCTATTACTTGCTCCAGCCGGTGCTGATAGTAAAAATCTTAAAAAGCTGGACTGTAGCCGTTCCAAACTTTCTATTTTATCCAGGGCCCAAAAATGGGCTCCATACAGCAACTGGGGAAGACACTTTGCCGTAAACATTTTAACAGGTGGGGCCACCAAAAAAAAACCTCTAGCCTTAAAAAAGGCAACTAGTAATTTGATCAGTTTTTTAGTCTTTCCCAGTATGGTCTGGGCCTGGCTGGCCCATCCCCCATTCGCTTGATAAATTAAACCCAGATATCTAATGATCCGCACTTGTTCGATCTTTTCCTTACCTATGACCCACTTATGAACCGTTCTTTTCCGTGTGAAAACTACCACCTTGGTCTTCTGCCAATTTATTTCAAGAAGATTGTCCTGACAATACCTCCCAAATGCTTCCAGAAGCCGTCTTAGGCCCACCTGGGAGCCAGATAGTAAGACTGTATCGTCTGCATAAAACAAGGACGTAATGCCTTTTTTCCCAACAATTGGAGGATGAAAAGTCTCACCGGAGCATATTTCCATGGCATCATTTATATATATATTAAAGAGTGTCGGGGCAAGGATACATCCCTGTCTGACCCCTCGATATGTCCTAATTACATCCGACATAGCTCCCTGATCGTTGAGCCTTACCTTAACAGAGGAGTTTCCATACAACTTACAAATCAGGAATAGAAGCCTCCTCTCTATATTAAGTGCCTCTAATTTCCGCCATAATCGATCTCTAGATACCAGATCGAAAGCAGCTCTTAAGTCAATAAATGCGGCATATAGCTGGCCCTGGGAACTAGTATACTTTTGGATCAGATGGTTCAGGATAAAGCAATGGTCCACTGTTGTTCGCCCTTCCCTAAAGCCTATTTGCTCATCTGACAAGATTTTATTGGCCTCCAGCCATGCTCTCAACCCTTCTTGTCCTGTTTTATGGGATGAGTTTCAGGCAGTGTCTGCCCACATGACCTGGATCCTGCTGGAGCCACCAGTCACAGCTTGGAATTTCTTGCTGTGCACCTTTATACATGTGCACACACCAGGTAAGCCATTTCCTGAATCTGGCATGCTGGAAAATGTAGTCCTAGCAGCACCACTTCAGGAAATGGATGCTGGTCCCAGCATCGCACACACTCAGTGTGGAGGCACACAGCAGGACTGCCCAAGAGTTCTGGAGAGGGACTTCTGGAGGCGGCAGCAGCAGGCGTGTGGGCAGGGGGGCCAGACCAGCCTGGCCGAAGTGTGTGTGAGTAGCGACTGAGTGACTGTGAATATGAGAGCAGGGCCAGCTTTATGTATTGCGGGGCCCAGGATGGGGGAGAAATGTGGGGCCCTATTCTACAATCGCTGCCAGCTGGTGGACCTAGAGGCACTCCCCGGCTAAGTCTGGGGAAACTTCCCAGCTCAGTCGGGAGGCACTACCCGGGCCTGGGCTTCGGGACAGGTGGAGGGGCATTCCCCTCTGCCCATCCCCGGGCCCAGCCATTTCAGGGCACTTACCCCATCCATCACCACCGCCGCCACCTTCGCTGGTTTGGGCCCCATGCCGGGCCCACTTGCCAGCTCCCTGGGTCAGGGAGATTAAATCTGCTGCCGTGCCCGTCACTGGAAGTTGCCAGGGAGTGAGGGAGAGACAGGGCCTCCACTGCCTGTCTCGGACTCAGCTGGAGTGAGAGAGAGGCAGAGAGGCCCCACCTCTCTCTCATTCCCTGACTGAAACTGACAGGCAGCGGAGGGGGGCAAGGAGTGAGGGACAGGCGGGGCCTCTTCCTCTTCCTCACTCCCACTGGCCCCCTCCACTGCCTGGATGTCTCGGACTCAGCCAGAGAGTGAGAGGGAGGCAGAGGCCGCACCTCTCCCTCATTCCCTGGCTCAGGGCGCTTTTAGACGATCCCGCTGAGAAGCGGGATCGTTAAGTGCCGGCATATCCCCCCTGCCTTTCTCTCTACGCCAGGTCTGATGCTCAGAAGAGCATCAGACCCGGCGTAGAGACTCAGTGCGCATGCGCACCCTTCTGCGCATGCGCACCCTTCTGCGCATGCGCACCCTTCTGCACCTGCGCATGCGCACTCGGCAAAATATCCGGGAAGTGTGCCGTGAAGCCAGCACAGCGGCGATCCGTGTTGGAGGGGGCAGGATCGCCTGCCCAGTCTGACGCCGGCTTAAATGTAAGTTTGTAATTTAAACGAGCGCAAAGAAACGCGGCTGATCAAAGGATCAGCCGCGTTTCTTGTCTCGTTTAAAAGCGCCCTCAGACTGACAGGCAGTGGAGGGGGCCATAGAGTAAGGGAGAGGTGGGGCCTCTGCCTCTCCCTTACTCCTGCTGGCCCCCTCCACTGCCTGTCACTCTCAGACTCGGCCAGGGCGTGAGAGAGAGACAGAGGCCCCACCCCTCCCTCACTCCCTGGCTGAGACTGACAGTGGCTGGGAGCTGGGGGGCCCGAGCGCATGGGGGGGAGGGGTATGTGTGTGTCTGTGTGTGTGAGAGAGAAGGTATGTGTGTCTGTGTCTGTGTGTGAGAGAGATCAGAGAGAGTGTGTGAGTGTGTCTATGTGAGAGAAAGTGTCCGTGTGTATGTGAGAGAAAGAGATATCAGACAGAGTGTAAAAGAGAGTGTGTCCATGTATGTGTGTGTCCATGTATGTGTGTGTGTCGTGCATGTGGAGTGGAATGGCAAAGAAAGTGTTTGCTAAATCAGTAAGTGAGTACCAGCGAGATCCAGTGGATATCACTACAACTATTTCATTGTGTTTAGCCACTATGGGGGCAAAAGGGGGAGTCATAGAATTCAAAGCCTGATAGTCCACAGTCATTCTGTAAGTCACCCCGTCTGCCTTGATAACAGGCCAGATGGGGGCATTACAGATGACTGCGTTTGTATTATAACTCTCTGTTTTTGCAAGCTACCTATGGTAGCCTGGATTCCCTCCTCTGCCTCTGCTGGGTATTTTTGTATTGTTTCTGGGAGGGGGATCATTTCCCTGGATTAGCACCTCATCCTCTACCTTCCTGCACTCTGCCTTGTCCTTGATCCATACCAGGGGAAATTCTTGGGTCCATGGGTCATCAGTCAAGGGGAGAATGGGAAGGGGTTCCTTAAGGGTTGCACAGCGGTATACAGCAGAAATCTCTGTGGGGGGGGCCTGGACTCGCCACAGTGCTCCATTGGCCAAGTCTACTGTTAGCTGGGACTCCAACAGAAATGGAGCCCCTATGATGCCCTTTTCTTTACCCTTATGTACACAACTTTCCATGGTCCCTTTTAGTTCACCTACTTCAAAGGGAACCTCCTGCCATACCGGGGCTTCCTGAGTTTCCCCACCATACCCGCTGAGCTTAACTTGTTTGCCAGAAGGCTCCCCTGCCTTTACCCAGTCTGGGTCCAAAATGTTTACAGAGGCCCCTGTATCTACTAGGAACTGGGCTTAAGTTCCCGGATTCCTGATGCTAGCCCTGACATTGGGCCTCCCCCACCTATCTGGGTTTAGTTTTGCAACTACCTGAGGGCAACCCTTGGGAATAGGGCAGTCCTAGCAGATAGTATGGACCTCCTATAACACCTGCTCTTGTTCCGGTGTCCAGGTTTTGGTGCCCGAATCCTCTGACCCCACTGCGGCTACTGGTTGGGGGGAGCAATGGGGGGACCATTGGTTATAGCCCTAAGCCTGCTGTTTTTTCAATTCCCCCATAGCCGCTATTAAAACATGTAGTGGCTGGAGGTGGTACTGCCTCATGTCCACCCCTAATGTTTTTAACTCCCCACACACATAGGCACGGAGAGGGTTCCCGGGCTCTCGATTAGGGTAAGCTCGGGTGGGGGGTGAAAGGGCCACCAGTGTTTCCCAGCTGTCCCTTCTGGGGGTTGGCTCTAGGTAGGGGGTTAACTGCCTGTCCTGGGGGAGCTGAAGAGTGAGGGCCATTATTGTGGAAGGTGACTGTTTGTACCAGCTCTAGCTGTTGCTTGTGAGTGGTACATTTGCCTCCCCCTATTCCCCTCATCAAATCAGCCACCTGCTGAATGCCTGTGGATAACTCATCCCAGGTAATCTGCACTTGGTCTATTCTCCCCAGTGCCATTTTAGTTGGGTAAGCAAGCCCTACATGTACGGCCTCTATAAATTCCCTGTTGTCGTACTGCATTACCTGCCTCCCATCCCTCTGAACAGGAACCACAATCTCCTCTAGGGCTCCCAGAAGCTTTTTCCTAACTACATAGGACTTTGGCTATTCCCCCAGGGTCTGTGTCTCTAAAAGGAACAACCAGTGGGGGCTCTGCCCGGGAAGCATAGCCCGCAGCACCACTTTCATCCACTCACTGCAGTTAGTGCAGTGGAGGTCAGCCATGCCTAGCCCCGTTTCCAGAACCTGCACATCTGCCAGGGACGTGCTGGCCCAGGCCAGCTGTGTCAGATCTACCCCATTTGCTGTTGGATACATCTGCCACACCCTGGCCATCCATGAGATCAGTGTCCTGGTTCAGTGGACCCAACTGCTCGGCAACTGCTTTTGCCTGAGTGGGGAACCACCGAACCATTTCCCTTAATTCCTCAAGGGTTGCACCCCCTCTTCCCCCAGTACGCTCAACATCCTGGCTTACAACTGGGGCCAGAGGCTCAGGCACTTGCCATGCGGGGTTGTAAAGGGACTCTGGGATGGCATCTACAGGCAGGTGGGCTTTCCAAGTGGAGAGAGAATCGGGCCCTGCCCCAGGGAGATCCTCAACTTGCACAGCAGCCACTAAACATTTGTGCAAATCAAGCTCCCCCTGCAGCTTCCGAATGGTCTCCTTACAAGCTTCATGGCTAGCCGCGACCTTAGTGGTCCGGTTCTGATCAGCCAAGAAGTGTGCCACTAACCGGGCTTGCCCTAATTGTTCCCTCAACCCCCCACCCCCCCAGCTCCTTCTCAGCCAGCTCAGCCCTCTCAACTGCCCCACTACTCTCTTCTTGGGCTTTTCTTAGGAAAGAGGTCAAGTTCCATTTTTCTGCTACCAACTCACATTTGTCCCTCTCCAATTCTGCGCATTTTGGCTCTAGCCTCTCAACCCTCTCCCCCTCCTTTTGGCGCTGTTGTTTTGTCTCCTTCAGTAAATCCTGCAAGTCTCAATATGCATACCATAATGCCCAGGCAGCACAAGCATCTTTCTTACTGCCTCTTGGTTTAAACTTCCAGCAGTAGTCTGCATATGTCTTCCCAACCAAGGCCACCGGGTCCTCACCTTTAAAACACCCCGGCTCCCATGGGCACTTTCCCTTTTTGGCTGCTCATCTTTCTAATTTCATCTTTCCCTGCTCCTTTTGGAGTATGCCTTCCACCTCTCAGACACTAACGGTCACTCCAGACCCTATTCTGGTATAGCTCCCAGTTTTGTCTTTTACCACCTCCATATCCCAGGAGTACACACCCCTGGCTGCCGAAGCAGTCCCCTGCCAACAACTTCTCACAAGTCATGGGACCCACACTAGGGCTTCCAAACACAACAATCCCAAGGCTTCCCACACAACCCCAAGACCAGCGCTCTCCCACTGTCCCAAACCCAGTCTACGGGTTCAAGACCCCAAAAATCCCAGGGCTGAGGCTGCGTCCTCTGAGACCAGAATCCTGCCATCATTTTCAAATGCCCCCAAACCTGTCATTACAAGTTCAGTACCACTTCTTCTCACAGACCCCTGGACTGCTTCCAACAATCCCAAGATCCCAATTCCTTACAAATCCCTGAACTACCTCATACAGTCCCAAGATCACTCCACACTCCCAGACTAATTCTCCCCGACAACCCACTCCCTGAACATTTAAATCCACAGGTCCAGAGAGACACACCAAAAAAAGGGTGTAGAGAAAAGTTTTGGGGGGTTCGGCTGACTGTAGCTACACATGCCTCCGTGGATTTTCCACATGTGTCCTGAGTGGATTACCATGTTACTGTCTGCATTCTCCACCAATCTGTTAACAGGTGAACCCCCTTCCACTTGTGACTATTGTGGGGTGGGTGCCCCAATATCCACCGTTCCTTAACTTCAGGGGGAATTAGCTTAATTTCTTAAACTGGGGTCTCTGTGTGCCCCAAGGATCAGTCCGAGGACAGATGCGCACTACAAACAGTTTATGTTACCCTCCCCAAAAATGGGGGGGGAAAGGAAGGAGACAAATAGCCAATAAAAACTAAAAAGGTTTATTAAAATACATAGATGACATAAGGAAACATAGCCCCGGTCTGGCTGGAGGCTCAAAGGTAAAAAAACAAGCAGCGGCAAGGAAAACAAAAGTACAAACAAAAAAAGGGGTGGGGGGAAGAGGGAAGAGAGATCCAGTGGGGATACAGCAAAAGGGAGAGAGAGAGATAGAGAGAGAAAGTCTGGACCTGTGGATTACCTCTCCTTTCCTGTTGCAGAGGGGACAGACAGCCCATGGATCCAGTGAAGTCGGGGTTGGAAGGGAAGGGGCAGACCAAAGTCTGGGAGACACTTTGGGACACAGACATGCACAGAGTAGCCTGCACGTGTCCGTATCCAAAGCTTCTCAGTTTCCAAAAGGGATGCGAGGGGCAGTTATATGGTTCAGAATAAAAGATTTGGGATAGGTGCAAGGGTGTTACAAAAGGCAGACAGGGAGGACAAAGGGACACAAATGACCCATCGGGGCATATCTGAGTGGGTTTCTAAGTGAGACAAAAGGAAAGATGCATATGTGAACGATGGGCACAATAAGGGACTCCAGGTGGGTGCTTAGGTGTCACAAAAGGGAAGAGACCTAGGGGAGCCATGGGCAACAGACACACAATGGACACACCTGGGCATGATTGGGGAGAGGACATTCTGGTGATTTGGGAGGAGTTGTGAGAGGGATCCAAGGTTAACGACTGCACCTGGGTTTCTGTGCTTAGGAGGGGGAGTAGGAGATACTAATATTCCATGTCTTTGAGGCTGTTGCTAGCCTGGGTTCTATTCACCAGTGGTTTCTCAAAACAGGGAGAATGCCCTTTCTTAATGGCCCTGTACTTACTGAGGGCTATCTGCTCTTAATCACCCCCTTCCTGGATCAGGCTGGTATCCACCTGGGTGAACTCCCTTTTTCTAGGTCCCATGGTGGCTGGGCCTGATCCTTGCTCTGACTTCTTAGGGGGGAGGGGATCTGAGTCCAATGCCCACTGGCCCATGCCCTTTGCCAAGTATGTGGGGGGTGGGGCTGCTCTAACACCAACACCTTGAATTGGGTCCAGAAGATTATTGGCAGCCAGTGCAGAATGGAGCACTGGTGTAATGTGCTCACAGTGACCTGTTCACATTAGGAGACAAGCTGCCGCATTCTTCACCAGCTGCAGTCTCTGTACCATCATCATGGGTAGCCCCACGTAGAGCACATTACAATAGTCCAGTCTTGAGGTGACAAAAGCATGGATCATAGTGGCCAGGTCAGAATCCGAGTCATACAGCCGAAACTGCCACACCAGTTGTAACTGGCAGAACGTGCTCCTCGCTGTGCTACGTTTATACCTTTGCCTGTGCTACACACGTTCATATTTCATTTTCAATAGGTTTATTTGTGTGGGGTTTTTTCACTTCTTTATCCACTCAGATCAGGTCATTTCCTTTGCTTCTAGGCCTACAGTAATACTCCTGGTGAAAGTTTGAGAGTAGGAAAACAGATTTGTCCTACTGGGCTGAGACAAAATATTCTCTGGTGAACAGAGGACTGAAAGTGTGGTCACCAGCTGCTAATATACTTTGGGAGAATTTTGTTCAACTAGTAAGGACTAGGGCTGTAGCGGAAAGTCACAGCAGTAGCTATTTCTGCCAGAAACAGCGTTTCCGCAATTAGTGGTACGGAGTGGGAGAGACTTTCATTCTGCTAGTTTCATTTCTCTACTTTCACAGGTTTCACAAATAGCAGAAACATGCCATTTTCCCTACTTCCACCATCCCACCAACGCCACAAAATAGCAGAACAGCGTTTTTCTGACAGTTTCCTACAATTTTGCAATTTTTCCGATAGTTTCCAAATTTGCAGAATTCCGGCGGAATTAGCGGAATGTTGGCAGAAAAGCCGCGGTGTGGCACGGGCAATTCCAAAATGGTGGAATGGAATCGCGGCGTGGTAAAAGCTGCTGCTGCTTCAGCCCTAGTAAGGACTTGTGTCCTCTACTCCCTCATTTGTGCCCCTGTATTAACACTGCAATGTATTAACCGCTATTGAACAATGCCCTAGTCTACAAAACATGTATGCCTGCTTTTGTCTTTTTAGGATTGCAGCTCTGTTGCTGTACAATGGGTTGAAAGGATAGCTACATCCTTTGCACATTTTCTACCATAATTATGGACAGTTATTTATGATGACAATGAAACAACCTGAGACATTTAAAGTTTAGAATCGTATTTTTATACCTCTAATAAAATACCATCTGCCTATTCAAGCTCCTAGCAAGTCTAGTAAAGAACCAAGGTGAGTATAGCCACAGTTGCAGCAACAGGCACCAAAAGCAGTGTTTCTAAATAAGAGTTAATAGGCCCACCCATGTAAACTCTTAAACTGTGACCCTGAATCCATTGCAATCAATGGCAAAACTCCTGTTGACTTCTGTAGGTGAAAATTCTGCCCTGTGGCTGTCTCTACATGTAGACTTGCCCCTGCTCTAACCACCTAACACAGAGACAAACAGACCCAGGAGTCACTCACAGAGCAAATATAGATCTGTGGAGGTTCGTTCCCTGGAAAAAATGCAGGAACTCCTCAACAGATCCACGGGACAGCTAAAAACACACGATGGTATCAACATACATTTGCCAATGAGGTTTCGGGCTCTTCACGTTTACAGCAGGGCTTTGGCTTACAAAGAACTTTGACTTGTAAATTTCATTAGCAGAGCTTGCTGGCTTCACCTATTTATGTTGTCAGTCACCCAATGAGCTCCCCCTGGTCAGAGTCCACAGGGAAGCAGCGTAAACATGGGACAGCATGAATGTTTGTTCATGTTGCACCACCATGGGATAACGTTGCAGTAAGTACCACGGGTTGGTGTTTCCTGTGGTTAACATAACTTTTGGAGCCACCCCATATTCCATGCCCATCATGCATTATCCTAGTGACAGCTGATTCTTACTCCTCCCCAAAACTACAATTTGCACCTTGCAAAAGTTGTTTTCCTCACTTCAAATTATATAATTATGATGGCCTTACCAGGTAGTCAATATGTTTAAATGATTGATGTGGGGAGAAAGCTGAAATGAGTAGCCACCAAAAAAACCGAATTCATCAAATTAAAATAATCTGACCCCAATAAAACAAAAACAAAACAGGTATCATACGGTATATGCATTTGACCCATTTTTGTCTTTTCATGGCGTTCATTTGTTTCAGTCGATCTGTTTGTTTTGGTTGAATTTGTCCCATTCCAGTTTTTTTACCACTCCCATTCTCATTTTTACAGGTAAAAACAACCCAAAAAATTAACAAACAAAACTAGATACAAACAGGAAATGAACTCACTCTGAGCTTTGGGAGTAGGGTGGGATATTATTTTATTTATTTATTTATTTATTTTATTTTATAAATTTTTACCCCGCCCCTCCTGCCATGCAGCTCGGGGCAGCTTCCATCATTAAAATACAGTAATAAAATACAATAAAATCAATTTAAGAACAATCATAAATATTTTAAATATTAACAGGGCTAGAAAAAAACCAAACCACAAAACAAATAGGTAGGGGACTAAAACCTCCCTACCCACCCTCCCTCCCGAAGGCCTGGGCAAACAGCCAGGTCTTACAATTTCGCCGAAATGTTAAAAGGCTAGGGGCCAGGCGAGCTTCCTCCAGAAGGGAGTTCCACAGCCGCGGTCCCACTAC
>QEPC01013498.1:9042162-9053271 GCA_003113815.1 Sphenodon punctatus | reverse complement strand
CACAGCATACCCAGCTGGAACAAGATCCGCCAAAGTTGGACCGGCCAGATCATCCAGCCAGGTTTCTGTGATGCATGCGAGGTCCACGGCCCCATCCAAGATTAAATCATGGATAACTGGGGCCTTGTTGACAACGGACCTCGCATTCATCAGCACCAGCCCCCCACGTGTGGACCCTGGACCCGGCACCTCCCTCTCCCTCAGTGGGGGGGTGATGACATCCACTCTCCTCAGGCACTGTGGACCCCTAGGGTCCCGTGCCTTCCCACCCCATGGACCATACCGTCCACGCCCCAGCACGACCCCAATGGCCATGCCCTCCCCTCCGTCCACCCAATCCCGGCCCTTCGGACCTGGCTGTTTGCCCCACAGCCCTCCCTCCCTTATATGCTTAAATAAATATATGAAAATAAATAAAAAGAAATGAAAACAAGCAAAATAAATGAAATTTCAAAATTCAGTTACTCAAACGTCATGATATCATTCAGATCAACAACAGCCAACGTGAAATTGCAGGGGGAAGGGGAAAGCACACATTTATTCCACTACCTATTTCAGCCTTACTTGTTTCTCTAATGGCTTTTAGTAGTGCTTGGTATTTTAGCGTTTAATAACAGACATCAATGTATGCTTTTAATTAATGCATCCTTTGCCCATAAGTTTGCAAGAATACTTTCTCCTGCTGTAACCTTTCAAAATGTGATAGCATAAAAGCCAGCTTGCGCAACAAGATAATGTAATCATCGGAGAACAAAGGCCAGTGCTTTTTATTGCTAAATAAGCAAAGCTACAGTCACACTTTTAGTCTTAAAAAGAAACAAGTTAATGGAAATTTATCTGCTACCTTGCTTAGTGCATTAGTGTTACCGCTTTTTGTTTCAATTTCAGAATGTAACTTTAGAGATGAACTAGCTATGAGGTTAAAATTTTGTCTTTCCTGAATATTGTTTGTCATGATAAGTGCTCGTTTAGCGTGGGAGATGGATTGAAATAAAAACCCTTTCTTAGCTTGGGGTCTACAGAAAGCATATTGAATGGAGAAAACCTGAACTGAAAAAAAAAGGAAGGAAAAAAATAATGAGTGGGTTCTAAGTAAACTGTTAACTGTAAACTGTTAACAATTCAGCTGCAAAATTTTGAAAGGGGTCCTGCTACCCCTAACAACTAGTGCTTAGAAGAGGGAGTTTGTCCAAGGGGATCACCAGTATTTAATGATATTTCATTAAAGCCCTGATACATCAAAATAGACACAGGGTGATCCTTAAGCCATTTGTGCCAATGTAACTTTCACTTGAATGGGCCCAGCGGCATATATCACAGACCAAGGGGGCTCAGTTGAGCCTAGACCCTCAAGGGGGGACCCTCTGAAAGTGCCCAGATTACCACTAGGAAATTGTCAGAGTTGGCAGGGGAAGGAGTGGGGTCAGTACTCTGCCCCCATTCACTCTGAAAGTTTTCAAGCAGCACTCCGGCTACTTGCAAAGGGCTCCACCAAGTAAAAAGTTTTCAGAGGGGGTAGGAGTGGTGTGCTGGCCATGCTGACTGACTCCTAAAACTTCCTTCCTGATGGGATTGCTGCCATTCTGGGGGAAGCTCAGTGGGAGGCAATGTGGCACCACAACTTTTGTGGGAGGGAGGCTGAGGTTGGCCAAGAGCCTTGGGCAGGCCCTGCCCCCTTGCCCATGGGGGGCCCATAATTGGGACATAAGCCCTGACCCACCACAACCTTGCTACACCACTGATTGGGACTTATATTGGTGTAAAGGGCTCATTCCAGCATTAAACCGCTTCAGGAGCATGACCCTAAGGCATGGGTTATTTTTTTTTAACACTAACTTAAATG
Organism: Sphenodon punctatus; assembly: GCA_003113815.1. Lineage (NCBI taxonomy): Eukaryota > Metazoa > Chordata > Lepidosauria > Sphenodontia > Sphenodontidae > Sphenodon > Sphenodon punctatus. The sequence goes on along the minus strand of QEPC01013498.1, from coordinate 9,051,428 downwards.
AAACCATTACAGTGCTTAAAAGGATTGAGAGACTGGAGCCTAAGCACTTAAAAGGACAACCATAAAATCCAAGTGTACAATTTATAATGGTTGAGTAAATTAAAGAAAGGCCTACTCTTCACTATGTCTGTGGAGGGAATTATGTATATAGCTTGGATAATGGATAACAAGAATGACACCCATAAACTCTATATTGAGATAGGAATAAATCCTACAAGCCATGGTAGCCATTTCTGTAAATGAATTAAGTGCTTCTGAAAGATACTGGGTGGGCACTGTTGATGACAGATGGTTCTACCCAAAGGCATTTGCTAGCATTTGATCTACACGTTTTAAATATTCCAGTTTGTCTTTGTCAGCAAAGTGGGATGTTAATCAAGACAAGAGGTGTGCAGGGGAAGGAGCAAGGACAGAGGAGTGTCTACAGCAATATTTCCCAAAGCTTTCCTTGGGTGACCCTCCTTTGAGACTTGGCACCTGAACCAAGGTATACGCATGCACGTGCAGACCAAAAATTGAACACCATTTGTGCACGCACAAGGAACCAAAGAAAGTTCCCCACCTGTAAGGGTGCTTTCCAACATTTTTATTACCACCACCCATAGATCTAGTCCTAAGTCGAGAGCAGGACCTGGTGCAAGAGGTAATGGTGGTGGAGCCACTTGGCAATAGTGATGAAAATATAATCAAATATGACATAATTACTGGAGGGAGAATGGTAAATAAAACTACAGCAGTAACATTTAACTTCAAAAAAGGAGACAATGGGTAATTTCAGATGTGACATGCTCCTGGGTCGCCACAATGGATCCCCAACCGTGGCTAGCCGCCCAGCTCTGACCCACGGTTCCGACAGGGCCCAAACAGACATGATGGGAGTAGGACCATGGCAAGGAAACAGACAGTCAGGCCACGATCCAGGATAGAGCAACAGATGTGACACAGATCCTGGACCGTGGCAAGAACCTCCAGAAGTCACCAGGGTGGGACGGGACACAGACATGGCCAACCGAGGGCAAAGGAAGCCAAAAGTGCCACAAGGCACCGCCCATGTGAGGGAAACTGGGAGAGAGGGGGAGGAGGGAGGTGAATGGCCAAGCTGCGCACACAGAACAGGGAGAAGGAAGCCACAGACAGAGCCAAACACAAACCACACACACACTGGTGAGCACACACACAACCGAAAGGAAAGGGAGCAAGGGGGAGACACACAGGGGCACACAAGGAGGGATGGGGAACACCACACCGGGCAGCCCAACAGACAGCGGCAAGGACACCGGGGGGGGAGGGCTGAGGCCAGGCCAACAATGGGCAACAAAACAGGAAGGGAACGGGGCCAGAACAGAGCGGGACATGGGAGCAGGCACCCAACACCCCAGGGACAGCACAGGCAGCATGAGACACCCAACAGCAACACAGGCCGCTGAACAGACAGGGGTCCACAAGGTGACAAATCAGTGTCACAGCAGATGAGCCACCAATCCGAGGAAGACAGTGGGGAGGGCAGAGGAAGGTCCCAACAGATAGACAACCGATGGAAGCGAGCCCCAAGTCCTGAACAGCTGATGGTGTCCCCCCCCCCACAACAAGGGGATGCCAGGTGGCACGAGCAAGGGAACCCCAGTCACAAACAGTCATAGAGGCACCACGGGGTTGGGGGTGGGGGCTGATCACAGACACTGGCTGGGAGCCAGCTAAGAAAGGCGTGCAAAGGTACCACCACCACAGGTGCCACCGCATCCAGGCCATGCGCACGGCGCGCAGGCTCTCCGGGAGTTACCGCAGGGCCCTAATGATTGCATGCACCCATCCTTCTGCCCTCAGGCTAGCAGCTGAATGCCATGGCTGGAGGAGGGCGGCCCTCTTCAGTGCTGTCATGCTCGCTATGCCCATAAACAGGTGCCTCTGGACCATGGCAAGGGCCCAGCAATGATGGGAGGGGATCATGACACAATGGGACGATGCTGCTTGGAGGGTACACTTCCAGATGGACTGGTGTACCCTCCTGCAACTGGCAGGGCTCCTGCAGCCCTGGCTGGAGCGGCTGCACACCCCCATGCGCTCCCCTATCCCAGTCGCGCAGCGGGTGGGCATCGCTGTCTGGGCCCTGGCCACCCCGGATTCCTGCCTTTCTGTGGTGCAACACTTTGGCGTGGGCCTCACAACTGTCACCAGCATCATCCGCGACTTCTGTGAGGCTGTGGAGGTGGTCCTCCTTGACCGCGTGATCCAGCTCGTGGATCAAGAGGCAGTGATGGCCGGCTTCAAGGATACCGGGTTCCCCAACTTCCTGGGTGCAATCGATGGCACCCATGTGAGGATCCTCCGACCCCCCCACGATGATGTGGCCAAGTGCATCAATAGTCATGGTTACCACTCATTGCAACTCCATGCCATTGTCGACCACCAGAGCCAGTTCACAGACATCTTCACCGGTCACTCCGACTGCAGCCATGATGTCCGGATCCTCACCATCTCCCCCCTCTTCTCACGGATGTACAGGGGGACTATGCCAACATGTGGATGACCCGGATCAAGGGGATGCCCTCCTACATCACCGGGGACCCGGCCTATCCGTGGCTCTTCTGGCTCATGAGGGCCCATCTGGTGGCCCGGAGCCAGATGGAGGCCCTATTCAACACCTGCCTGTGCACCACAAGGACCATGGTTGAGAGGGTCTTCGGTGCCTTCAAGTAGAGATGGAGGTGCCTGGTCCGGTGCCTGGACTACTCAATGGAGACCTCTGCCCTAGTAATCGGCACCTTCTATGTGTTGCAAAACATCTGTGAGACCAATGGAGCATCCCTTGGGTATCCCAAGCCACAGCGGCCAGCTGGCCCAGTTCAGCTATATGTGAACAAGGCGAACCCCAGGGAGTACTGTTATGCTAAGTGGATCCTAGCAGCACTTACAAGGTACATATCATGGTTGTCCCAGCCCTGAGGCTCCTGGGGTCCATGGGGTGAAACCTCCGGCATGCCCGTGCCCAGGAGTGCCCTAGCTGCACCCACAGAGCTCTGGGTCCCTGGTGTGTGTAGCTATGAATGGCAGACATGATGTTTACAGTGAATATGGTTGTGTTTATTGTGTGTACAGTGACCCCCCCTGCCCTATTGCTCCCTCCCCTTACCCCTGTCCCCCAGCCCCTCCTGTTTCCTGGGGTGACCTCTCTGTTGCCATGTGGGCGGCTCTGTGGTCTGTGAGCCACCCTCTCCCACACTGTTGTCCCCCTCCACCACTTCCTGGCTCTTCCACAGCTCCTGGCTCTTCTCTGTGGCTGGTGCTGGGGGTTGGACTGGGCCCGGGGCTGGCTGCTGCTGTTGCACCTGCTGGGGCGGAAGTTGGCATCTCAGCCCCGGCGGGACAGAGATGTGGATGTGTGGCCCTGTGGTCGGGGCTGCTGCTGCTGCTGTGGGATGGGTACCGGTGGTGGGATGGGTGGCAGGTGTGGAGCTTCAGCCGGTATGGAGCCCGGGGGTGCTTCCGCCATGATGTAGGCACTCATCATGCCCACATGTAGAATTAGCGAGGTGCCGATATCGAGGGACCGGTCGAGCTTCCGGGAGTGCTCAGTGACCCAGCATTCGATGGTCTCTGTCAACCAATCTATCACCTCCATCTGGCATGTGTGGTCCCGTCTAGCCAGCCACCTCTCCATCCACATCTCAGCTAGGAGGTGCCTGTCCCGTCCTGCCAATGGAGGCAATCATCACCTCCCCCTGCTCCGTGCTGGTCTGTGTGATCTCCACCGCCAGGTCCTCCTGTCGATGGCGCACGCATGCCCTGTGCTCCTGCATCCTCTGGGCCGACAGCACTGGTTCTCTTGTGTCTGGGCCGGCTTCTGGGGCAGCAGATCTGTAGGATATGGTTTCAGTTAGCTCAGTCGGGCACCTGTTGGATGCACGTGTGTCCACCCCCCGGACCAGTGCTGGGGTGGGGCCAGGGATGCCTGCCCATCCGTCCCCTTCCCCCTTGAGTGGTCGGGTCCCTCCCTTCATGCATCTGTGACATGCTACCCCTCCCCTGTTCCCTCATGGTCACCCTCGGCTCCCCGTTCAGCAGCTCTGGATACCGGTCCCCTGGGAGTCATGTGTGTGGGTCAATCCACTCCCCCTTGGGCTGCCACCCTCTCCCAATCCATTAGTCTGACCCCCCCCACGCACTCACCTTGCCCCACCCACTACTGCTGCTGGTGCTGCTCCCCCTCGGCCTCCTGTGGCAGTGGTAGAAGTCCTGTGTGGGGTCGGTCATGGAGGTGTGCCATTGGGGCCCCCTGTCCCTACCCTCATGTCCCTCCTGCTCCCCCTTCCCCCTTCTGGCATCCAGTGGGCCCCGTCCCTTCCACTTACCTTCCACCACATGTTCCACTGCTCCTGGTGCCTGTTCCACCTCTGTTGCCTCCTCCTCGCCCTCGGTCATGCCTGTGGTAAGGGGGGGTTTGTTGGTATTGTTCCCTGACTTTTGTATCCCCCTGCTCCCTCGCTGGATCTCTGTGGGTCCCTGTGCCTTCCACACCCTGTGCCTACCTCCTATGTCCATCTCCGAGTCCTTCGTGGCTGGCTGCTCAATGAGGCTCTGCTCAGAGTGCTCCCCTCACGTCCACTGGCTCAGGGTGACCAGTTAGTCATCATTGGAGCCAAGTGCGGTTGTGGGCTCCCCATGCCTGTCTGTGACAGGGGTCTGGTGCTCCCCGAGGTCCCAGGCAGTTCTTCTTGGGGTGCAGGTCCGCTGGTGTCAGTAGGTGCACCCGGTGCTTCCATGGGTGGTGGGACATCCTCCCGAGTCTGGCCCTGTTCCACGATGTTCCCTACCAGCCAGGGGGCTACAATGGATCCCTCCATGTGGAGGATCCAGTCTAGGGCATCATAGTAGGGCACAGTCCATGCTGCGTGACCGGACCTCTGGATATTGTCCTTGATATGCTTGTACCCCCTCTTGAGTTCCTTGACTTTGGACTAGCACTGTGCTGCTGACCTCTGATATCCGGCCTCCCCCATTTCCCCCACTATCTGGTCAAACACATGCTCATTGTGCTTGTTGACCGCGAGTTCTATCTGGTTTTCCAGGGACCCCCAGATCTTGATGAAGTCCTGGGTCTCCTGGACTCCCCACTGTTCCCCTCTCTGGTACCTCCATCTTCCTGCTGGCCCCACATCTCCAGTGATGCTGCCTCCGGCTCCCCCCTGCTGGTGTCCTGTGGGGGTTCTGGGGCTCAGGCTCATTTCCTGGTCTGTTGGGTGGACATGGGGGATTGAGTGCTGTGGATGTGCCATTCCAACCCCCGTCTCCCACCTTCCCACCCTCCCTCCATGGCTGTCTGCTACCCTTGCACACACACCCGGACAACCCATGCTGGTCTCACTACCTGTTTGTGGGGGGCCTCCATCCCCTGTTTGGTATCCTGCTGTGGGGCGGGTTGCTCCAGGTCCTCTTGCTGCTGCTGCTCCTCGTGCTCTATCGCTGTCCTGTTCTCCTGTTTCTCTGTTATCTCTTACTATCTCACCACCTTATTCCTCTGGTGCTGTGTGCCCTTTAAATATTCCTCCTTGTTTCATTTGTTGGCCATTGCATGGCAGGAACGCTTCGTGTATTTGCCACGGTGTGGGATCGTTGTCAGTGATCATGCCTTGCAGTTGCTGTTCAGACATTACTTCTGGCCATATCCCGGTGGGGATTGCATTGAAAACAGTTCTGGAGGTGGTCTCATCCTGAGCTCCAGAACCGTGGTTGGCCTTGGCCCTTACCGGTGATTAACTGTGGTGAACATCTGTGTGATGTATCCCGTATAAAAAGCATATATTTTTTTACCATATGTGTTTCAATGTATTGAACATTAGAATTGCCATTTGAATGGTGAATTTCTAATGTTCTGTCTCTATAATGACCTTTTTTACTGAATGCTTGATCATATACTGGGAGAAGAGATATGATCAGTCTGTCTCTTAAGGATTCAACATTTTCTGTTGACCCATCTCAAGGGATGTGACTTCCTTTGCAGGGCAGAATAAGGTCTTGTTTGTCTGGAAAAGCCTGACATCTAGTCATTGCTAACTCTTATCTCAGATGATAGCTGCCTATTTACTATGTATCAGCAGATTTTGTTTACAGATTACTTTGAGAAATCTCACTGTCATCTGTCTTGACCTCACATCATTCAAACTGACTTTTAAACTATAAAGAGGCAGAGGAAAGATGAATTCTTTAGAAAGCTTTCCTACTTGGAGTTTCCTCACTTTCATATGGCAGTATGGGACACAGGACTGGGTGAATATGAAAGTATATTCTTTTGATGCATTGAGTCAACATACTTAAAGCATATGTTATTTCTTATAGATGTTAAGATCTTTTGAACTTATAAAAGAACTGTTTCTCTGAACAGTTTTAAATCATGTATTTGTAACTGACACTGTTTCTCTTTGTGCCATGTTTTTATTTGAACTTAAGCCAACTATGCTTTATATTTATAACATTCTTTGTCTCATGGCCTCATTTATAAATAATATTGTCTTTACAATACTTTGCTGAACTGGTTGGATTTCAACACAGTGTAAACTGAGTTTCCACATATTGGAAAAGGGTCCCATTATCCAGACCAGATTATGTCAGGTCTGGACCACTAAACACATTTTCCCTTTGAGGAAACTGAGGCACAATATGACATCTGGATGCTGCTGAATAAACGTTCAGGACTCATTTGCCGTGCTGGGGGATTGAGTGTGGTCCACTGTTGTTGACTGTGATCTCGTAATGTCTGAAATTACCCTATGCTAAAATAAAGAAACTAGTTAGAAGAAAGGATTAAATATCTGCAAGAAGCATGGACACTATTTAAAAATACCATCTTGAAGCCCAGATTAAATGTACAACACCAATTTTAAAAAGTAGCAAGAGGTACAAACCTCTGAACGCATGGCTAAGTGGTGAGGTGAAGGAGGCTATTAGAGCCAAAAATGTATTCTTTAAAAAAAATGGAAAACTAGTTCCAATGAGGTAAATAGGGAAGAGCATAAGCATTGCTAATGCCAAAGTAGATGTAAACGGTTAATAAGGCAGGCCAAGAGGGAATCTGAAGAGTGATTTGCTAGTGATGCCAAAACTACTAATAAAAACATTTCCAAGTACATCAGAAGCAAAAAGTCCACAAGAGAGTAAGTTGGGCTGTTAGATGATAAGGGAGCAAAAGGGATGCACAAGGAGGATAAGGCCATTGGAGAAGCTGAATTAATTCTTTGCTTCGGTCTTCACTGCAGAGGATGTTAGGGAGAGTCCCACACCGGAACTGTTCTTTGCAGGTGATGAATTGGAAGAGCTGTCGAAAATCAACATGTCTCTGGAAGAGGTTCTAGAGCAAATTGACAAACTAAATCATAACAAATCACCAGGACCAGATGGTATACTCCCCTGAGTTCTGAAGGAACTTGTATATGAAATTGCAGATCTACTACTGGTAATTTGTAATCTATTGCTAAAATCTGCCACTGTACCTGAGGACTGGAGGGTAGCAAATGTAACACCAACTTAAAAGGGGTTCCAGAGGCAATACTGGAAACTAGAGACCAGTGAGATTGACCTCAGTGCCAGATAAAATGGTGGAAACAATTATTAAGAATAGAATTACTGGGCATGTTGATAAACATGGCTTAATGGGGAAGAATCAACATGGATTTAGCAAGGGAAGTCATGCTTCACTAATCTATTGGAATTTTTGTGGGTGTAAATAAGCATGTGGATAAGGGGGAGCCGGTCAATATAGTATACCTAGATTTTCAGAAAGCATTTGATAAGGTCCCTCATGAGAGACTCTTGAGGAAATTAAAATTTCATGGTTTAGTGTCATGGTTTAGTGTCCTACTGTGGATTGGTAACTAATTAAAGGATAGGAAACAAATAATAGGACTAAATGGTCAGTTTTCTTAATGGAGGGAAGTAAATAGTGCTGGAGTGCTTGCCCAGGAATTTGTACTGGAACCGGTGCTGTTTAATGTATTCATTAATGATCTGGAAAAGGAAGTGATATTTATTTGTTTGTTTATTTTCTTAGATTTTTATCCCATCCCTCTCACACACAGGCGACTTGGGGTGGCTGACATATACATAATAAAAAAACAATACAATATAAATATACAATAAAAATACATCAATATACAAATACACATATAAAACCCATAGCAGCAGTAACAAATTAACTCGGATCTGTGTAAAACATAACCTTCCCACTACCCACTAACCCATCCCACCTGCCAAATGCCTGATGGAAGAGCCAGGTTTTACAATTTCATTGGAAAGCCAGGAGATCCGGGCTGAGGCAAAACTCCACCGGGAGGGCATTCCATAGCAACGGCACAGTCGCCAAAAATGCCTGCTTGCCAGTCTGAACCTGTCAATATTGCAGGACCTCCAGGAGGGCACTCCCAGATGATTGTAGGGGGCACCGAGACTCCTGGGGAGTGAAGAGATCCTTCAGGCAAGTAGGGCCCTGGCTGAGTAGGGCATTAAAGGTTAAAACCAGCACCTTGAATTGGGCCTGGAAGATAATAGGCAGCCAGTGCAATGCTCAGAGCACTGGCTGAACGTGCTTCCTCTGGACTGTCCCAGTAAGCAGATGGACCGTCGCATTTTTCACCAGCTGCGGCTTCCAAACCGTCATTATGGGCAGCCCACAAAGAGCATATTGCAATAGTCCAGTCTCAAAGTAACAAATGCATGGATAATAGTGGCAAGGTCGGAGTCCAAGACTTATGGGAACAGTCTCTTCACCAGATGTAGTTGGCGAAAGGCACCCCTGACCACAGCTGACACCTGGACATCCAGGCACAGCTGCAAATCCAGGGGAAAAAAACAGGCTCTGCGCAGGTGGAACCAAAGAAGGGCGAACACCCACAATAATGGGAGTGATCCCCTCTCCCAGATCACTAACACACACACCCCCGAGCATCACTTCTGTCTTGTCGGGATTTAGCTTCAATCAACTTGACCTCATCCAGTCCCCCACAGCGGCTAAACACCGGTACAGCAAGGAGACAGCAGGGCCTGGGTCGGTTAAAAAAGATAAATACAGCTGGGTGTCATCAGCATTTTGGTGACGACACGTTCCCCACCCCACCCCCCCGCGCGCTGCACACAACCTCCTCAAGCAGCTTGATATACACATTGAACATCCGCCCCCTTGGAAGGCTCCATCCAAGGACCCCGCCCTGCCCCAGCACTTAGAGCCGAGCCGGGCCAAGCCGAGTTGTCTGGGGCGATCCCTCTGCCCTGCCCCCCCC
>QEPC01013498.1:9004084-9029663 GCA_003113815.1 Sphenodon punctatus | reverse complement strand
GAACAGCCAGTTTTTACAACTTCACCAGAATGTCAACAGGCTGGGGGCCAGGCAAGCTTCCTCCAGAAGGGAGTTCCAAAGGCGCGGCATGGCCACTGAGAATGCCCTCTCCATTGTGTCCCCCCGCTTAACATGAGGGACCTCCAAGAAGGCACCCCCGGTGGACCGAAGGAGCCGCTCTGGGGTGTGGAGGGCGAGGTGGTCCCTGAGGTACGAGGGGCCCAGACTGTGAAGGGCTTTATAGATCAGCACCAAAACCTTGAACCTGGCTTGGCACACTATCAGAAACCAGTACAAAGCTTGGAGCACCAGTGTAATATGCTCCCGATGGCCCGTCCCCATAAGGAGATGAGACGCCGCATTCTGCACTAGCTGCAGCCTCTGAATCAGGAACAAGGGAAGCCCCACGTAGAGCGCGTTACAGTAGTCCAGCCTCGAGGTGACAAAAGCATGGATGAGGGAGGCCAGGTCCAGGCTGCAGATGAACAGACGCAGCCTACGCACCAGAAACAACTGCCGGAAAGCAGTCTTAGCGACTGCCTCCACCTGCCGCTCCAGGCGGAGGTCTGCATCCAGTATCACCCCCAGACTCCGGACCTGCTGAGCTATAGGAGGGCGAACCCCCCCGACCAGGGGGGCCACTACCTCCCTTGCTCTACCCACCAACATCACCTCCGTCTTATTGGGGTTGAGCTTCAGTCTGATCTGCCACATCCATTCTGCCACGGCCTCCAAACATTGGAATAGTAATGAGACAGCCGGGTCTGGGTCAGTTGAAAAAGAGAGGTACAGCTGAGTATCATCAGCATACTGGTGACACTGCACCCCGAACCCTCTCACGACCTTCCCCAAGGGCTGCATATATACAAAGAGGCTAGGACTTCCCCCCCCAGGGCCCTGATCAACACAAAACATACCAGTCAAGGCTGTCCCGGACCCTGGCCGCTGCCGCCGCACGCCACACCACCACACCTCCAGCCACCGGGTGGGTCCCACATTGCACCGCCTCACCTCCGCTCCGCTGCCACCATGCTGTCTCCTCGCCTCTCCACTCCACTCCTCTGCCGGACCGCCACCACCACCCACGCCACCTCCTTGCCCTCCGCCTTCTCACCAGTTGTCACCTTGAGGTTCCATGCCAGCGTCGCAGCACCGCCGCTTCTCCGCCACCTCCTCAGCTGCTCCACGTCCTCCTGTCGCCACCGCCACGCTGCTCTCAGCTTGCTGCTGGGTCCTCTGGTCCGGGATTCTGTGCCGGATCGCCGCTCCTCCGCTCTCCACCGCTCTCGTCGACTCCTCCACTGCTGCTCCTCGCTCCGCTGCTTGCTCTGCTCCTCGCTCCGCCGCTTGCTCTGCTCCTCGCTCCACCGCTCCGTGGCTCCACTCCACCTGGCACCTCCTCTCTCGCCTGCTGTTCTGTATGCCACTGTGAGTCTCCTGCCTGGAAGTTGCTTTTATGCAACTTCTGGGAGAGGAGGCGGGGCCAGACAGGGTCACATGGACCCACATCAGGACCCTGAATAGCTGAGGTAGGTGGGGGGGGCGGGCTGCATGGCCTGGGCTTTTTAAAATATTATGTCAGGGATTCGGATTCCATTTCCGTGGGACTCACCGGGGCGCCCCGTGCCAGTGCCGCTTTTGGCCTTAGCCCTGCAGACTCAGAGAGTCACAGTGCAGTCGCCAGACACCCTCCCCCCCCCACCCCCCACATACACACACACACAGACACACACCTGACCGGACCCAGACCCGGATTTATTTATTTTTATCAAGCCCCTGCCTGCTACCCAAACCACGCCCTCCCTTAGCCACCCCACGGTAAGGCCAACCCTGTTCACAGGCTGGTCCCAAGCTATGGGCTAGCTGTGCCACGCCCCTATGCATGCTCAGCCCTCTGGCTGGCCCAAGGAGTCCCCTTCTTAAAGGGACAGCAGCCTCGCAGGACTGCTCCCTTCTACACATACCTTAATACCAAAATCACATGCCAGGTTTGAAAATGCACACAGAAATTCAGATTTGAGTTCAGAATTTTGAATACACCAGATTTGTCAAATTTCCCAACACAAATAATCATGTTAGCTCTACTTTATTCAAATGAATCACAGCAGTAGTGTGTTAATATTCTATCCAAAATTAGAAACTTTTCAAAGACATGGAAGTCTGGCTTGATTACAATCTAGAGTACTTCCAGTAGTTTGCAGTAACATTAAAAATGTGATTTGTGAGACAGAAGAGAGGAGAGAAGTTTCTACTGTGCCATTCATATATACAAACAAATACAAATTTCTCTCCATTAAGGGTTTGCTCATTCAGAATGAAACTAAACATCAAAAGATGTTTCCCACTGGAGCAAAGAGAATTTTCTGGCAGTTTCAGTAGCAAAATTCTTATTCATGATTTCACTCTGAGGAGTATTTTGGTTCATCCCTCTTTTGCTTGCCCTATAAAGCTCAGACACAAAGAAATCTTATAAATTATCTACTGCACTGGCCCTGAAATGTGCTTAGGATTTTTCTCCAGCCTCATCAGGAAATATCATGGCTGGGGACTCTTGTGTGCTGACATTCATCATCAGCTAGACTAAATTTATGAGCCATCACAGATAAAAATATTTTCCATCCCTCCAGCATCATCTAACTGGAGCTAGCCTTTGCTACCAAGGCTTTAAAATTGCTTTTGTGAAGAAAATGTAGCACTCCAGCAAGTATGAACATACACACTGTAATTCTCATTATAATACAGGGGACAGTAAATTGTAGGAAAAAACTGAGGCAGCAAGCTTACGTAAAGCCACATAGGTGGCTGGATTCAGGGAGGGACAAAAGGGACAAGTCTATCTCCAGTCCCCAAATTTAGGGTGTATGAGATATTCCCCTTCTTGATTTTGCCAACTCCACTAGCAGAGGGTCTAATTTGTAATCCAAGAAGTTAATTTTGACCTTAGAATAAACTCTGCTTAATAGGTTTAAATGGTGTGTTTTTGGGGGGTGGAGGGCTGGGAGGCCATTTGACGTTCCCAATGAATAGAAATAATGCCATGTTGCTCATACCGTAACCGTCAGCTGAGTGCCGGCCATCTCTGAGGTTTCAGCCCAAATGTCTAACAAATCTGCATGGATACCCTCTCAGAAGCCCAACAAGCATCTCCCACAGGTCTTTTAACAACCCTGTTATCAAGACAAGCTTGCTAAAGAAAGGATTGCAAAGAGGTTTCAGGAAATACTCAACAGCCCACTACACATTTCTTGTCTCTCTGACCTGCTGCTAGCCTACCTATCTCAGAGCCTCTACCTCACATGCCTCTACCATACCTTCCTCCCATGTGACTGTTAACTCACCAATCATCATTCTTCTCTCTTTCTCACTCCACATGACCACATCAGGGCAAAGGCACCTAAATAGAGCTAAAATGAGTCCCTGAGGGGAGGGAGGGGAGGAAATGGCAATTCCATCAAATATACTCTATCCAAATAAAAAATTAGTGGTTTGAGTAAATGTATTTCTTTGTTTGTTTCTTGGATGTTTATCCTTTCCCCTAACATCATCAGAAAAAACATACACATAAAATACAGGGAAAAAATCATAAAACCACATATAAAATACCCATAAAGTACAACCCAAATCATAACCCTGCATGTTAAATGCCTGGCCAAATAAATAAGGCTTTACATTAGCTCCGAAGATGTTCTGTCAATGGCTTTGGCAAACCTCCCAGGGTTTTTTGTTTGTTTATTTGTTTAAGTTCTTTTGGTTTGGTTATTTTGGTTGCTTGGTCATTTTGGTATTTCAGTTTCATCATTTTGGCACTATTGGCATGCACACTTAGGCGGCATTCAGACGTGCGTTTAAATTGCACAGCCGCCGCCGCTGCGGCAGCGTGCGATTTAAACGCACGTCTGACTGCGCCCTTATTGAAATTATGTAATCAGAATGACCGAGTAACTGAACTGAATCCCCTAAAAAAAAAAAAACCTAAATGCAATACTTGAAAAGCAGATATGTGAGTACCTGTTTGGGCTGTGGATATTATTCTGGTACTCAACAGGCTACCTGAATGTGAATAACACCTGAAAGTAATAAATCCACAACCTGTCACAGCTCTACACACAAGAAACAAAATGACAACTGAGGGACAAATGTGTTTATTAAACTCAGGCAAGTTTCATTGTGAGTTGTAACAGAACAAAAGGGATAGAAAATCTTCAAATATCCACAATTGCCTAGCAGCAACATACTCTCTTTGCCCCTTCTCTGATGATGCCCCATATACTTGGAACTCCCTGCCTGGATACGTCCACTTGGCACCCTCCCTCATAACCTTCAAATCCCTCCTAAGAACGTACCTCTTCTGCTAGGCCTTGCCTAACACCTTTCACCCATAGATTGCTCCTTTATGCTTTTCTCTAGGCTGTTGCTGTCTCATCTTTCAGGATCCCCCTCCTCCCTTATAACTGAGGGCATTTTTACACGGAGAACTTTTTCCCATATTTTAAAATTCACGGTTGGGGAACCCCCTTTTGGGGATGGGGATTTAGACACTTCTCCCTGGACCGGAAGTTGCCTGGATGCCATTGGAAACAGTGGTACTGGGCAACTCCCAGATATTTGGAGACGTGGACTTGGAAGACCTCGGCTATTGGGGTCTTACCAGGTCCATGTCTGAAAATATCCAGGAGTCACCCAACAGCACTGTTTCCAATGGTGCCCGGATGACTTCCAGTCCAGGGAGGAGCATCTAACTCCTCCCCTACCCCCCGTGGAGTTTTTCCCAACCTGCACCTTTAAAATACAGGAAAAAGCTCTCCCATGTAAAAACACCCTAAGCTGAGCACCTGCAACTACTCTGCTTCATGAGTGTATCCCTGTCTTGCCCTATGTGCCTCTTCTTTGGTCTCGCTTTCCTTTGTACATTCTAGACTGTTCAGCACTAGGCACATTGCTAGTCTGATATAAATTATTATTAATAATATAATAATGCCCAGGCCACTTTTGTCCATTCACCTTCAACCTTTCAGTTTTAATCTCCTGCTTTGTTTTCTCATTTACTAAAATCTTCTTTTACTACTAGTATGATAATCACTGCCTCTTTTTCTCGAATCGGTGAAAATATGCATGTAGATGAGGCAGGCATAGGAGCAGGATTACCTGAGCGATCAGTCTTTATTACTTAATAACTCATTCACTGCTAGGTTATGCCAGTTCCCCCAACATACAGTAATGTCTGACTCTCTCCATGCCTATTTTTTAATATTTTCTCTTTCTATGAAATATGAATATTTCATACAGCAAAGCTATGACAGTCCCTTCTCAGAGAGACAGTTGCATTTGGAGTAGATAGGACTATCTCTTAACATTATTTTTATTTAATATTATTAGGAGATGCAGCAAGGTGGAAGAAACACAGATGAGGCTAGAAGAAATGATAATGACTTGAGAATGGATAATGTACTGTAGTCACCCTTTCCCTATTATAGCTGAAACAGCATTGAGACATAGTAAGAGAGCCCTTCTAGTGAATTTTTTACAACTTCCTCTTTCTTTATGAATAGAACTCACTGCTCCATACCTGATGATGAGGAAGGTGTGTAAATGGACCATAATTTACAAAATTTGACATGTGTATGATTAGGCGCGCCAGCTGCTGCGCTGATGTCTCCAAACCCCTCCACTTCAGAGTACAGCATGGTTAGAGGTGGAGAGCAGATCTTGAGAAGAGCCACCCAGAAGAGCAGCCATATACTATGTAAAAGCAATATTTCTTCAGTTTCAATATGCATATATGTAAATCATGTAATGTCTGGTTATCTACAGTGTGTGAGGGTCCTGATGCCGCAACTTTGTCTTTTCTTCAACCCTTGCTGCACCCTGTCTCCAGCCCTTCCTTAACCCTGCTCCCGGTCCTTCCCCTGACTCGACTCCAATTGCTTGACTACTTAGCTTCATACCTGATCCCAGCTACTGTCCACGGACTCTGATACTCTGACCCTTCAACCCCCGCTCAGCTACCTGTCTTTAAGCTCTTGACTCCTGATTTGGTTAAGTCTTGACTTCTGACCTCTTATCCAGTTCTGCCCCTTGACTGCTGATCCAGTAACCTGACCCTCAGCCCCTGACCTGATTTCCTGGCACCAGTCCTTCAACTGAGAAAAGAAGCTAAAAATCCCCTGTAAAGCCATTTATCACATTTTTGGTGCACCCAAAATTCCTATTAAAATCACTGTAGAATTTTTGGGTGCATGAAGAATGCCAGACTCTGTATTATATGTCCATTTAATTTTTCTTCCACAGACTAAGGCCTTTTGCACTTGTCACATTACCATTATCTCAGGAGACATCCTGAAATATTGGTCAGGTAGGTCAGGGCTTGCAACCTCTGACAGCTGGGAGCTGGAAGTGAACAACTGGGAATGGATTACCCCATGGTGACCTGTTGCGTGCTTCTTTGAAACTACAGAAGGTGGCCACTCTTGGAGATATAATGCTGGACTTGATAGACCATTGGTCTGACCCAGAATGGCACTTCTTATCTTCTTATCCTATGGTTCACATAAGCGGTAAGGATTGTCGTGATTAGCCCTTAGTTGCTTGCGTGTTATGAGTGGAAATTACCCCTGACTGGTAACAATAGGCACAATCTACAAAATGCACAGGGGAGGCACCCAAGCACAGCAGCTCCACATGATGTTTGCAGAGAGATACATTAGCAGTTTGTGAAAAGATTGCCATCCCAGTGGACAGCCATCAACCTTGACTTGCCTAAGGTATGAGTTGGCACAGCTCATTCCCAGCTCCCTTACAGGCAGAAAAGGGACTGTTTGTCTCAATGGAATTCCTTATGTGTGACAGAATTAATCTGTGGATTATTGAAAGAGCTGACTCCTGAAGCTACTCACCACTCCAGGGTGAGTACATTGTGACACGGGTGTAAAATAAGTCCCTGAGGAGCATCTGGATGCATGAACAAAGTGTAATGCATGAACACTATGGAATAATGGATAATATTCTAGGAACTGAAATGTGTAGCTAATTTGCTACCCAAAGGTTCAAGACACCTTTTAATCCATTTTTCTATTTTGTCGACTTGCCATTTAACTTTTTTCATGTGTTTCTGAATGTCCCTGACCATTTCCCTACCTCAGTACATGGCAGAATGGAAAACCAGTAATGGAAATCAGAAATTTGGCAATAGTGATGTTATTTTGATACACTGTCGGACACCAATCAGGTACTGATAGTGTCTAACGTTACCAGGCTGAGTCAGGTACCATCATTCTGAGAGGCATGCCTGTTTTTGCAGGTACTCATTTTAGCTCTACCTGTAGTAAGAGCCCTGGAAATATCTACCCCTGACAAGAATGTAATATGCAAACCTGAGCTTCATGTTACTTCCATGATATGGTGGCAAGCTTTTAAAATGAAAAGGGACCACTCTAGAGTGCTGTAGGATGAGGAGGTGAAATGAGACAAATATTAAATGTCAGTGATTCCACTGCCCGCATCAACATTTTACCTCTCCTTTAAAATGTAATTGCACATTTAAATAATTAAGATGTAATTACCAGTGATCCATATAGAAAACATATTTTAGGTATTTGCAATTAATTATATTAATATTCATCACACAAAATCGGCATTTAAGGTCCCAAGCCTCGTTGTATTCAGTGGTAGTGAAGTTCTGTATTGCAACACACATTTTTATTAAGACATTAGTCTTTTACCATTTATTTGAAGCTTCCACTATAATCAGAATTACAAGAGCATGGAGATAGCTTGGATAGAAGGAATAAATCTTCTTTAGATACTTAGTTTTAACAAATATCTATCATCAGGACAAAAAACTGTTAATAGAAGGACATTAAAGACTAATCAAGGTGTCCTTGGTTGACTTACAGAGTGGTATTTCACGTAATGAGGATTGTGAAAAACTTTGTATTCCTAAACATTCTGTGTAATTTTACCCTTGCCGCTCACCAAGGTTAGAGTTAATCACTCCAGTCCAGAGCCATTAACTTTGAAAAGTTAAGACCTAAAAGAGGCAGTGCTGAACTTTGCAAACGCAAGAGTAGAGAAGCAGTCTCTTTGGCTGAATTCATTACTGTGGCCTTGTAAAACCCTGGCTTTTCTCACAATAGTATTGCCCTTAATGAGGGTATTTCAGCACAAAAGCAAAGCTGTCTTGTCATAATGTGCAGTCTATCTGCTTAAAGGAAACTGCAAAAGCACTGAAGGAAACCTAAACATGAGTTTAGAGTTGAAGCAAATATTCAAAGTAACTATATTGTCCATCAAATCTGGCTACTTTAAACCAAATCCCACTGAGTAGATATTCATCCTGCTTCATTCAGGTATCTGCCTCAGGTACTTCTAATTCGAGCAGTTTGGTAAGGTTTATTTGATTATTCAGTTTATTCATTTTGGTTAGTCAATTATTTGGTTGTACCTGTTTATTGCAGATGTGCAATAGTGCTAAAATAGTGCCAAAATGAAGAATAACCCAACCCAATAGATGAAGATGCAGATATTTGTTTTGTATGCAGATATTATTTATGTCTTCAGGGATAGACATGAAGGGGGAAGGGGAATGTTAGGACATCCTCGGCAGGTGCAACCATGCCTCTCCTGTGTTTGTATCTCCCCTTTCTGCAGGTATTTATGGGTTGCAGAAGCTGAAGGTGGCTGGTGGCTGCCTATATGCTGCTGCCAAAGGGCAGTGCATAAGGGCACTGTCTGTTGAGCAGCCATTTGGCAGAGTTCAGGGTATGGGGCCAAACATCTTACATGGTGACGTGGTGACTCTCAGCTAATAACCCACATTCTTCTACATTAGGACTGAATTACCAACTCAATTTTTTTCTTGTGAGTTAAGCTCCTGATTTCTGGTACCAGGACCGAGATCTCCCAATACAAGTTCTCAGAGAGAAAAAAAACAAATTAAAAATACACTGCAGATGTGCAAAATGGCCACTACCCTTCACCAAAATGGTGGCAATAGCATCGCTGCCATTTTGGTTATAGGCAGCAAATTGTGTGTATGCAAAATGGCCATCAGGCCTTTTTTTCACATGTGCAAATGGCCACATGCTATTGCCACCATTTTGGTTAAGTGTGGTGGCTATTTTACACATGCACAATGGTTTTCTTTTTTTATTTTCTTACTGCAAACTCAGTGAAACAGTTCCGTTACTCGGTTCATCTGGGAGAAACCATGAACTGGGATATCTCACAAATGTGAGACCTCCTTTCAGTCCTGCGAGTTTACATTCTTTTTTTTTCTCCCATGTTACTATGGATGAAAACAGACTTAATGCTAATTCCACTTTGACACCACTTTAACGCCACTTTAACATTTCTTATGCATGTTTCAGGGCTGTACTGGTGCCCTATGTAGCCCTGCAACATGCATAAGAAATGTGAAAGAGGTGTTAAAGTGGAGTTCGCATTATGTCTGTTATGTCTATGTATTTATGATTGAGGGATACATGGGAGGTTGGCAAATTGTATTGGGGATGGAGGGGTGAGGGTGTCCTCACAGGTAGAGTCATGAAGGGGATTCTAAGTTGGTTAGAATCTAAAAGAATCTAAAAATTAGTAGGGATGGGAATTTTGGATTTGGGTAGAACTGAATCAACCCGTAAATGGCCAATTCAGTTCTATCTGAAAATTCATATCTTTTTCAATTTTTGGCAATTTGGAGCTTTTACACTGATTTTTTTATTCGGATCTTTAACATTGTGGTTTGTTCCCATTGACTTCAATGGGGAGCAGGGGGGTACAACAGGCAGGGAACGATACTAACCAACCCCACCCCTCACCCCATCCTTACCTCAGGTGTGACCGAGGGAGAGGAGGAGGCAACAGAGGGAGAACGGGCAATGGGAGCAGAGGGACACATGGTGGAAGGTGAGCGGAAGGGATGGGGCCCACCAGGTGGTGTCAGACACACTGCTTGGCACATTCCTGACACTGTGCTGCAGGTTGTGGCTTGTCATAAGGGGCCTGTGGCCAGCTAATGCCCACATGCCACCGGCTGTCCATTGGGCCCTGTATCCAGGTGCTGCGCCGAGTGGTTGTGGACTATGCGTTACCGGGTGGTCCTGGTGGCACGGGGTCGCTCACCCATCCCAGGGGGCTCCACCTGTAGGTCTTGTGACCCCTGGTGCCAGTCGTTACTGCCTATTGGGGTGTTGGGTGCTCGGGTGCATGGGAGCGGGGAGGGCTGTGCCCCCAGCATGTAGGTGGTGTAACGGGGCCTTGGAGGGTGAATGAACATTGTGTGCGTATCACTGCTGTCTGTGTGTAGGTCATCCCTGGGCTTCGGTTCCTGTAGCTGTGCTATGTCCGCTCTCCAAGCATCGCTTCCCAGCCATCCCATTATGCTGCCCATACCCTTATCGCATGGCCTTGGAGCTCCCCTGGTTGCCTCCCCTGCCTACCATGGTTTGAGGGACCCCACTGTCCTTGATTATCAGATCCCCTGCCAGCTGCACCATGGCCGATGCTGCTGCATCAGAGTTCCCACTCAGCGGTTCCACAGCCGGTTCATGTTGCTGGACCTACAGGGAGACCATAACTCTAGGTGACCTGTGGCATTCCCCTGGCGTTTAACTGTTCCTGGGCTCCCGGATGCCTATCTGTGTCTGAGCTCAGGCTTCCGCCACTTTGGATATGTGACTACTGCTTGCTGGGTCTCCGTCCCTTTCTGGATGAATGCATTCCGGAGTTGAGGGGCTCGCTGGTGTCCTGGTCTGCTTCTGAGACTGTGTCTGCTCTCTCTGTCTGTGCCTTGTCTGGCTTCCAGGCCTGTCTGGTAGAGGGCAGCCCTGCCTTGGCTGTGTCCTACTTCTGCTGCATCCTAGGGGCCTGTGACTACTCACGTTCATGTGGGGCATTGTATTACCGTCTATTGGAGCTTGGAGAGCTGTCGTGTCCCCCTGCTACTGACTATGCCTTGCCCAATCCCACCGGACCTGAACTGCTGGTGCTGTCTGAGGTGTGATCCCGTGCCAATGTTCAGGTTGGGTGGTCCCGATCCTTTTGAGGCCTACTATCTTGTTGCCCACCACATGGCACAGATGGGCTACCACTGGGGCATGTTGCAGTGGCTCCACTACATTCATCTGTTGGACCACCCCGTGCCACCCCTCTTTGTGACCCTGTGCAGCTGGCTGTAGGTCCCCCCTGAGTCATCTGTGTCCTGACTATGACCTCCACCGAGTGCTCCCTGCATCTCCCTGGCCCTTCCGTTCTGTGACCTGCTACATTGTTCCCATTGTTGACCCTCTGATGTCCTGGCTCCATTTGCTCCCCCCGTTCCGCTTGACTGTGCTGGTTCGCCTATGCTCCAGGGCCGTCTGTGTGGCACCACTGTACCATCTGTACCCTTGGGGGTTGTTTGCATGACCCGCCCCCTGGTCAGCTGTTTGCTGCTATCTGACACCTGTACTGGGGATCCCCGCGGACCTTTGCACCCCTTGCTCAGCCAGTTCCCAGCCAGTGTCCATGATCAGCTCCCACCCTCACCCCCATGATGCCTCCATGACTGTTTGTGACAGGGGTTCCCTTGCTCATGCCACCCAGCATCCCCTTGTTGGGGGGGGCACCATCAGCTGTCCGGGACTTGGGACTCGCTTCCCTCGCTGACTGTGCATTACCATCCAGGACCAATTGTCTTGCTGTTGGGACCTGCCTCTGCCCTCCCCACTGTCTTTCTCGGATTAGTGGCTCATCCCCTGTGACCCTCCTTTGTCACTGCATGGACCCCTGTCTGTCCAGCAGCCTGTGTTGCTGTTGGGTGCCTCGTGCTGCCTGTGCTGTCCCTGGGGTGTTGGGTGCCTGCTCCCATGTCCCGCTCTGTTCCGGTCCCATACCCCTCCTGTTTTGTTGCCCGTTGTTGGCCTCAGCCCCCCGCCCCCCCAGGTGTTATTGCCGCTGTCTGTTGGGTTACCCTGTATGGTGTTCCCCATCCCCCCTTGTGTGGCCCTGTGTGTCTCCCCCTTCCTCCCTTTTGGCTGTGCATGTGCTTGCCAGTGTGTGTGTGGTAGTGGTGGGACCCCGGGCCCATTACCGGCTACCGGATTTACCGGTTACCGGTTCTATGAAAACCGGATTCCCGGATTAAATCCGGTATGCCGGTACCGGATTTATTTCATTGGTTTCAATGGGGCGCTGTGTCCCCATTGAAACCAATGAAATAAATTCCTCCTCCTCCCCCTCCCCCTCCCAGGCTGCGCGGGTGGAAGGGGGGACACGCCCCACCCACCCTGTCCAGCCTGGATTTCTGTTTTAAAAAAGAAAAGAGTCAGACCCAGAGGCGAGGCGAGGCGAGCCCACCCCCCAGCACCAGCGGCCGTGGCGTCCCCGCAGCCACTGGTAAGTATGACCCGATCCCTGGGGGGGGTTTAACACCTCCACCCCCCCCAGGGATCACCCCTACAGTGCGCTTGCCGCTTACCTTTGGGAGCTCTGGCGGCGGCGGGTGGTCCGGCGGCCTCAGAGCCAGCTGTGGCTGCCGGCGTCAGGACACTCTAGGCCTTCCGGGGAACTTCCGGGTTTCACCGGAAGGCCTAGAGCGTCCTGACGCCGGCAGCCACAGCCGGCGCTGAGGCTGCCGGACCGCCCGCCGCTGCTGGAGCTCCCAAAGGTAAGCGGCAAGCGCACTGTAGGGGTGATCCCTGGGGGTGTGTGGGTGTTAAACACCCCCCCCCAGGGATCGGGTCATACTTACCGGCGGCTGCGGGGATGCCGCGGCCACTGGTGCTGGGGTGTGGGCTCGCCTCGCCTCGCCTCTGGGTCTGACTCTTTTCTTTTTTAAAACAGAAATCCAGGCTGGGCAGGGTGGGTGGGGGGTGTCCCCCCTTCCACCCGCGCAGCCTGGACTCGGGGAGGGGTTTTTTTTAAAAAACTTTTTTGCTGGGGCTTTAAGTTTTTTTACATTGCAGCCATTTTTAAATGGCTGCAATGTAAAAAAATCCGGTACCCCGAAATCCGGTACCGGGTCTGGATTACCGGGTCGAATCCGATAATGCCGGTACGCCCGATACCGGCATTATCGGATACCGGATTCTACCGGTTTCCCACCCCTAGTGTGTGGTTTGTGTTCAGCTCTGTCCATGACTTCCTTCTCCCTGTTGAGTGTGTGGGGCTCAGCAGTTCACCTCCCTCCTCCCCCTCCCTACCTGTTTCCTTTGCATGGGTGGTGCCTTGTGGCACTTTTGGTTTCCTTTGCCCTCAATCGGCCATGTCTGTGTCCCGCCGCATCCTGGTGGCTTCTGGGGGTTCTTGCCACGGTCCAGGATTGGTGTCATGTCTGTTGCGCTATCCTAGATCGTGGCCCGACTGTCTGTTTCCTTGCCATGGTTCCATTCCCATCATGTCTGTTTGGGGCCTGTCAGAATCGCAGGTCAGGGTTGGGGGGCTAGTCATGGTTGGGGATCCACTGTGGCAACCTGGAAGAGCATCACGTCTGAAATTACCCAAAGAATAAGTCAAGGATCCCAGTCCTGCAAGTAGTTTTGGATGGGTTGGCCTGCCACAATAATATTATATTTTAAATGGGTAAGTCCCTCACATCAACAAAGTTTGATGCATTTTTTTTTATGCTGCATCTATTTCTTTCATTTAAACTTTACTTAAACTTTTCTGCCTAGTTAGTTTTCCAGTCTCTGCTACCCAGCTCCTCTCATAAAGGAAAATCAGGGGTAGTGGTTAGAAGGAGGGACAACTCTTTAAAGAACAGCCTCAGGCTAGCTTGAAGCTCTCTCCCACTTAATGAGTTTGGACCTAAGGATCAATAATATATTGCAGCTGCATTCAAAAGGCAGCACAGAAGTACTTGCATAATAATTACTGTAGCATAGTTAAGGTGGTTTCCAGCACAGAGAAGATTCCCTCTCCTCATGCTTATTTCTATCTGTCTTCATCATCTATATTCCTGCAAGAGCAACTCTATCAATCACTCTCTCTGTGCAACCGAAAGCTGCTAGGGAAGGGGCATTTATTGACTACTGTTGCTGAAGGCATGAAAACAAGCACTTCCACTTGGTAGTTCTGTTTAGAAGCTGCTCTCAAAAATCTTCATTGGGCAAGAGCAAAACCTTTTAAATCCAGGTAGCATATTATTTACCTGAAGATCTGACTCAACTTAGGACAGAGCCTTAAACTGTAGGGATGGGCGAACGCGGTTCAGATGTTTGGAGTTCAGACTGAACTCTGTCTGTTCAGACGTCCGAACCGAACTCTCGAACGACCAAACAGTTCAGTCGTGTTCGGATGAGTTGGATGAGTTCGGGGGCAGGAAAAATGTCTTTTCAGGGCCAAAAATTAGGTTTCGGTTTCAATTTCATTTCGGTTTCGGTGTCAGTTCCGGTTTCACTATTTTTTAATGTTCAGCCAAATTCAGCCAAAATGAACTCGGCTGAACCGAACCATCAAACCCGAACTCAGGTTTCAAACTAAACGACCGAACATCCAAACTGCGTTCTGTTCACCCATCCCTATTAAACTAGTTTTCTTTTTGCTTCCACTTATTATTTCTGCTTTCCTGCTCAAAAGTAGAGCTGAAACAGGTAAGCTCACTGAATCTACACTACCAAAACTGAATGGTTGTTTGGTTAATGGCCAGCATGTGTTTTTACTCCTGTGGGTATCCGTTTTGTGTTCTTTTTTAAAAAAAAGGTTTTTGCGGGGGGAGGGGAGATGGGAGAAGGCTGTTTTGGTTTGGTCACTTTGGTATTTTGGTAATATCATTTCAGCAATATTTGCACTATTGTGCACATTCAGTTGCCAAAAATGATGCAACCCAAATACCAAAATGAAGAAAGAACTGAAAAACCAGAAGCACAAAAAAGTTAAAGGAAATACCTGAAAATTAGGATATGTGCGAACTCATTTTGGTTGCAGATATTGTTTGGGTACCTGAGGAACTACTTCAAAATGCAAATAATACCTGCAAAGAATAAGCCCACTACCCATTTCGCTTCTATTAAAAAACACGTCTAATAGTTATGATGATGAAGTAAATCAGGGTGAACATTTTCCTTCCCAGTTCCCATGGGCCACTTTCGAATTAGTATAAGCTCCATGGGCTACACAGGAGTTGGGGCAGGGGTGCTTAAGGAGTGTACTCAGGATGGGAAAAGGAAAGGGAGGGTTCAGATCATGGATCTATGGCACAATTCTATCGCCTATCTTTTTGTGCCTGGTTCATCTCCACTCTCTTCCCCCTGAGCTTACTCTTTCAGTGTATGAGGGTATGGACTAGATCCAGGAACTAGAAAAGGGTCAATTAAAAACCAGCTGCAGGCAAAATTTGACTCCTGGGCAGCAGATTCCCCACCACTTCATTAAATAAACTTGTAAGAACAAGACTTGAATTCTTTAAATCACTAAATCTATATGGACTGCCATACTGGGCCAGACCAATGGTCCATCTAAACAGTGTTCTGTCTCTGATAGTACTGGATGCTTGAGATGAAATGTACAAAAACAAATCATTTATATATTTATTTTTAACCGACCTTTCCCTGAAGGCAAAGGGTTGCTTGCTTTCAAACTAAAATATTAGGTTTTTTATTATATAGAAATATAGATGAATGATACACAACAATACATTAAAATAAACCTATTAAAATTACAGAATCTACACGTTTTTCATTAAAACTATTCCCTAAATCTTATTCATACCTGCTAAAAGCCAGGCCAAATAAATGTCTTATGTTTCCCACTGAAGATGCTTGAGTTTTGGTAAATCTCCGAGGGGAAGGATGTTCCAGAGCTATGGAGCAGCCACCGAGAACATCTCTCTACGCTCTGTTGTCATACAGGCTGGGTGCAGGGATGGAACTTGTGAGAGGCCATAACTGGCTAGCCTTAGGATGAAGACAGTCAAACACTGTCATTCAATCCCAGCTCCCATCAAAGGTTTCATTCCATATTTAGTTTGGCTAAAGGCCATTGATGAGCTTCTTGCTTAGTTGCTTAAAAGCTGAAAGGGATTCATGCTAGAAAAAAAAGTTGGACTGGGCACCCCTATTGGTGGCACTACTATTGAACTGAAATAAAGAGAACAGATATGGAATCACTGGATTAAAATCAGAAGTCATGTGTAAGACAATGTGTGACTGTCCCCTACAGTAACTAAGGGTAAAGCTACAGGGCCTTCTGGATCCCCCAGAGAGGGTCAACGCAGCTGGTGGGGGGAGAGAGCAGTCCAACTGATCTCCCTCCCCCATCACAAGTCCCACCATGCCTTGGGGTGGGCCGAGGAGCTATCCACACAAGCGTGCATCCTTCCCTACCCACCACCCCCTGGTCCACCCACTATACTGCCCACTATCTGACCCCCTTCCATGACATAGACACACAGAAATGGCAAACTACACCCACGGCCCTTTTGTGCCAGTGGACCTTGCCACAGGGTGGGGCTGCACGGGACCAGCCTGATGAGAAGTAACCTGTTACCCTACATCGGCCCAGGTGGGACAATAGTAGCCTGAGATGCATCACCAGCATTCTCTGGTGAATCCTTCACATAGCAGCCAACCACCCATACCGGGGCAGAAATGAGTGAACATCTAGTGGCTGCCAGCCTGACGCTCAGCTGCATCATGGGCTAAGGTGGCCCAATGTGGGTTAATGTCTCATGTGGCTTTATCCCATGAGTATTTTCAGGCAGCAGTAGCTGCCTGAAACTTAAATGCACAACCACTCTCCATTTTATAATGGAGACAGAGGACTGCTAAAGCCCTGATTTTGAGGAAACTGCTTGAGCTACATTGCTGAAAATTTATCCATGGCTGTAAGTTGTGAGGACCATCATATGCACAAAGTTTGAAGAAGATCCATCAGGAAAATAAAACTTTTATGACTGTTTAAACGTTAATTGGTTGTGGTAAAAATGCACAGCGTCCTCACTATTATGAATCATCAATATCTCCTCCCCCTGGATGAGTTGAGCCCCCAAACTTCACAGGATTGCAGCATGAGATCAATAACAACCGCTTCTGAAATATGATAATAATTGGTGCAGCCAAAACTGAGTTATTATTGAATAAAAAATCAATAATAGGCTCGCTCATGCACAGATGAGCTCCTCTCTCCTGTCAGAGAGCCAGGGAAGCGACTGCATCGGCGTCCCCCTGAAAGCTCTGTTGGCTGCTGCCACTGCTGTTCCCAGGCCCCCTGGCGGCGGTGTGGCCACCACAACTGTCTTGCCCCATGGTGTGAGAACCAGCTTGCTACACCCTACAGTCTCCCCGACCTGCCCCCCCACCCCCGCGCTGAGCCCCGACCTGGAACCATTTTTTCAGAGTGCATTAAGTCTGTTATTTACATGTATACAAATTGTATACAGCTCATACAATGAACTTAAGAATGTGAGTGTAGACAGCATTATGCAGTTTGTTGTACAGAATGCACTTCTGTAGAAACAGACTTAATACACTCTGAAAAAATTGTTCCTTGTCGAATTATGATAGTAAATTAAAGTTCAATCATGGAAAAATGTGAAAGTTTAGTTATTGATAAAAATGAATTAAAGTATGTAAGGAATTAAGTACATATATTACATGTATGTTGAGGAGGATAAAATATTAAATATTGCTCAAATTCTGAAATAATTTCTGTTTTTTTGGCATTTATGTTTTGTTGCAATGTATGGAGTGGAAGGCTTTTTGAATTGTAATTTGACGGGTTTTTTGTATTTTAAGAAAACTTGTGCATTTAAGGTTTTTTTAAACTGTTAAGTTTTTTGTTTTGGTTCCTCCATCATTAAAGCCTATGAGAACTGGGATACTGACTTCAAAAGATAGAGGATTACACCCAAAGATCTACTTACATTCAGATATCCATTAACGTGTGGGGTGAAATTCTGACAATTCTGAGCTTTGGATCAAGTCCACAGTACATTAAATATTTTCAATTACTGTGGACTTGAGCCAAAGCTCATTAGATTCAATGGAAAGACCCCTGTCAATTTCAGTGAGCTTTAGGATCAGCATATATGCATATCTCCCACTGGAGTCTAGTATTTGGCCCAACAAAAGAAATCATCTGAACTACTTTGCTTCCATCTCTCACATATTTATAAGCAGGCAAGTAGGATTCTGATACAATACACTTTTTGCTAACAGAAAATAGTTTCCTACTAGATGAGTAGGTGCAGTAGAGGTCTAAAAGTACAAATGGAAAGTTTGATTACAGTTACAAATGTACACTACCACTTAACTACAGTTTCATAGATGTTTTCCAAGTGTTCATGATGAAGGCAAAGTTTCAAAAGGATCATAATGGGATTATTTGCTCAGTGCTTGGCCATATTGTAGAAAAACAATTACCATGACACAAAGAAGGCAAGAAAGGCCATTTGCAGCATTTTACTCTTACATGTAATAATGAAGCAACCATTTCCACACCAGAAACTACTGTCTATCCTCTAAGACCTATAAATGAAAAGGGTAAATGTGCATCTGTTGGAAAGGCTTGAAACCTCTAACAGGTTATTATCGTCTCCCTTCTAGTTCAGATCAGTCAGTGCAAGACCTATTTATTTGGCCAGACTTTTAGCAGGCAGGGATAGGGGGTAGTTTTAATGGAGGATTTTTAACAGTCTATATTTTTAAAAGCTTTTCATTCTCCTATATTTTATACCTGGGGCAATCAAGAAGTAGGTAGCAATCTGCTGGAATTCCACAAACTAATCTCCAGTAGATTAAGGTGAGGAGAGTAGGGTTGAAACCAAATTTTGCTAAAACAGGAAATCTCATTGAAATTCCAATTCCTGATACTGTCTCAGCTGAATTGAGAACCTCTCAGTAGTCGGTAATGTCTTGACTGACATTTCATTTCTCAATTTACTGACTTTCCACTGACCAGGATCCCTTACCACTTTGCCACTTACCGCTGTGACACGATAAATGAACGGTACACAGTAAACGGTAAGTGGAAAGTCAGTAAATCAGGAGGGTAACTCACGATATTGAGAGAATCGAGAAATCACATTGGTATCGAGAAATGGTCAGAAAATCAATCCCAGTTCCCAATATGGCAAAATGTCTCATGAGCAGCAATTTAGCTGCTCATTTCAGCTCTAGTCCTGATAGATCGCCTGTGATTGATGCCTTTATCGAGTGGATTCCGTGCACCATAAGTCTGGCTCCCCCCACCCACCCACCCCGCCTTATACAGTGTAAATTTATTTATAAATATAATGTTACAAACCACCCTGAGCCTTCAGGGAAGAGCAAGTTAAAAATCAAAATAAATAAAAGTAATTTATAGCACCATCCTCTGGGCATTTTGCACCAGTCTGAGCTTCATTCAGTTGAATGGATCTAAAGCTGTTGCACTAAACAGACAGAAGTTCAAATCCTTAGACTTTAAGAATGAAGATATTGCAATAATTAATAAATGTCATTTGATTAAAAGAGTATACATTCCAGTGAATTGTAAGTTAACCCATTGTTGTGCGTCATGCAAATTATATATATTCCAGGAAAATATGGCAATAAAGCAGCAGTGGATGGAATGCTTAATTGATGTTTTCAAATATAAGAAGAGTAAGTATTATATTATCAGCTAAACTGGCTCATGATCTAAAATGAAAACAATACATTAAACAGCCTGCGGTGGGAGAAAATCTCATTACCAACACGGCTGCATGTGATCTGAACCAGCACATTGTAAAATTAGTACCCAAGAACTTGCTTGCACTAAGGGAAAAAACACATTATCTGGTGGTTGTGTTAACAAAACTAGCGAGTCAACAATTGCACATTAGTTGTATTACCCCCATTAATTGCAAAAATTACACAATAATGACTCTGCTCAATAATGAGATTGTTGCACTGTGAAGTGTGTAATAAATTGTCAAGATAGGGAACAGAACAGAGGGATTAAAAAACCATGCAAGATGTCTAAAGGGATTGCTTCATGACAGAGACATGGTTGCTATTAAGGTGTAATCTATCATTTAGTTTAATTATCCCTAGTAATAATTTGGGTGAAAGTGTACGCTTCCTGTGGAGAGAACAGCTTGTATCTGCTTGGGAGCAAAGTTAAAGTTACAGCTATAATTAGTTCATAAATAGAGACTACAGTAGAAATCAGGGTAGTGGTTGTATCCCCGCTCTGAGTACCTACAGAAGTTGAAAAGCACAGCAAGTTCCAAAGTAGGGGAATCGGGGGAAAGGGAGAGATATTTAGCCCCCTGTTCATGGGAACAAAGGAGGGAGGGAGTTACTCCAGAACAGAACTGAAACGAGTATCTCAAAAAAGTGGGTAAACCCATCAACTATATCCAAACCGAAAATGGTGATTCAGGTAATTCATTTACATGCCATTGATCATTTCAGTATTTCAATTACATCATCTTGGCAATTTTAGCATTATTGTGCATATACAACTGACAGAAATAACATAAGTGAAATACCAAGATGACTGAACATAGCCAAACTGAAAAACAAAAACAAAATTGAAACAGATTAAAACACCGCCCCCCCTCGAAAAAAAAAAAAATTGATATGTGACGCTGCTTTCCTGTAAGACTCCATCAGACAGGTTAGGGAATCCTACTTTGCCTGATGCGCAAGCTTGCTGGCGGGGAGCCCACACTTCCGCCTTTCCCATGAGACAAGCGCATGCTCCCACAGCGCCAAAGGCTGCTCATGGGAAAGCAGCTACCACTAGAAAGATAATCATGGGAAAGCGGGCTTAGTGTCAAAGGGCTACCCCAAAATTTGAATAATTCCTGTGCAGAATAAGTGCAGTGCCCATTTCAACTCTGCTCCGAGAAAGTACCCTTGCTCCTGAGAGCTAATCTTAAGTGTGTAACAATGAGGCTGTTTGACAGCATGAAGCCAGTCACTGTCAATCCTCTTCTCTCAGCACAGTGCACAAGTACTGTGGCTATGATAGAGAGGAAGTGCTAGGGAGGACTGGCCTGTTAGGAGGTATCCAGTGCCGGAGATTGTGGGTGTAGAGGCTCTGCACGTGGTGATCGATTTGGCTGGGGGCAAGCTAGGGGTGCTGCTGGTGTACCGGGCCCCTTCCTGCCCGGCGGCATCCCTTGCCGCTCTAGCGGAGCTGGCCTCGGAGGTGGTGTTGGGCTCCCCCAGGACTTTGGTTCTGGGGGACTTCAACGTCCACGCCGATGCCGGCCTTGTTGGGGCGGAGCGGGAGTTCATGGCCGCCATGGCAACTATGAACTTGTCCCAGGAGGTGATCTGCCCGACCCACGTGGGGGGACATACCCTCGACCTGATCTTCGGCTCTGGCCTTGAGGCGGGGGGTCCGGTTGTGGGGGAGGTGACAGCGGTGCCCTTGTCGTGGACGGACCATTATCTCCTTCAGGCCGGTCTTTTAGCGCGCCCCCTCCAGAAGGGGAAGGGACCAGTTAGGATGGTCCGCCCTCGGAGGCTGATGGAACCCCAGCGGTTCCAGGAGGTCCTGAGGGAGTTAACCCTGGACGTGGACGGCCACTCTGTGGATGAGCTGGTCCGGCATTGGAACAACTTGCTGGAGGAGGCCATTGACAGGGTGGCTCCGAGACGCCTTCTGCCTTGGTCTCGTCACCGCAGGACCCCTTGGTTTACTGAGGGGCTGCGGTGTATGAAGCGTGTAGGCAGGAGGCTAGAGCGACGCTGGCGTCGGACTCGATCTGACTCCGATCGTCTTCTCCATAGGGCCCATTTGCGGTCCTATGTTGAGGCTGTGAGGACGGCGAGGAAGGAGTTCCTTGCGGTCCTCATAGCGTCTGCGAAGTCGCGTCCGGCGGAGCTGTTTCGGGTGGTGCGGGGGCTGGTTAGTCCGGCCTCCCTCCGCCTGGATGGGGACTTGTCCCAGGCCCGCTGTGAGGAGTTTGTCACCTACTTCGCAGACAAGATTGCTCGGATTCAGACCGACTTTGACGCTGGGTTGATGGCAGTAGGGGAGGAGCGCGGGGGGGCGGAGGGCCCGTCTGGTCCATCTTTGTGGGGAGAGTTTCGGGAAGTGACGCCGGCCGATGCGGTGGATGTCCTGGGGTCTGTGAGGGCCACGTGTTGTGAACTGGATCCGTGCCCGTCCTGGTTAATAAAAGCTTCCAGGGAGACGTTGGGGACGGTGCTGGCGAGGGTAGTGAACGCGTCCTTTCGGCAGGGGAGGTTGCCGCCCTGCCTTAAAGAGGCTGTGGTGCGCCCCCTGTTGAAAAAACCATCTTTGGACGTGGATGCGCTCGCCAGCTACCGACCTGTCTCTAACCTTCCCTTTTTAGGGAAGGTTATTGAGCGGGCAGTGGCGCTCCAGCTCCAGGTGCATCTGGATAGTATCGGCTTCCTAGACCCTTTTCAATCTGGGTTCCGCCCCGGCTATGGCACCGAGACGGCGTTGGTGGCCTTGGTAGACGACCTCCGCCGGGAGATGGATGCAGGATGTTCAACATTTCTCATCCTGCTAGATCTCTCGGCCGCTTTTGATACCGTGGACCATGGGCTGCTGCTGAGGTGACTGCGTGACCTGGGGGGTCTGGACGGGACCGTTCTTGAATGGTTCCGCTCATTCCTCTCGGGGAGGAGCCAACGGGTAGTGTTGGGGGAGGAGACATCGTGCCCCCGCGCTTTACCGTGTGGCGTTCCGCAGGGTTCGATCTTGTCTCCGCTGTTGTTTAACATCTATATGCAGCCCTTGGGGGAGGTTGTGAGAAGGTTCGGGGTGCGATGTCACCAGTATGCTGATGATACTCAGCTGTACCTCTCTTTTTCTACTGACCCAGACCCTGCTATCTCGTTGCTGTCCCAATGTTTGGAGGCCGTGGCGGAGTGGATGCGGCTGAGCAGACTGAAGCTCAACCCCGATAAGACGGAGGTGATGTTGGTGGGGAGAGCGAAGGGGGTGGTGGCCCCCCTAGTTGGGGGGGTTCGCCCTCCTATAGCTCAGCAGGTTCGGAGTCTGGGGGTGATACTGGATGCAGACCTTCGTCTGGAGCGGCAGGTGGAGGCAGTCGCTAAGGCTGCTTTCCGCCAGCTATATCTAGTGCGTAGGCTGCGTCCGTATGTCTCCGGCCCGGACCTGGCCTCCCTCATCCATGCCTTCGTCACCTCGAGGCTCGACTACTGTAACGCGCTCTACGTGGGGCTTCCCTTGTTCTTGGTTCGGAGGCTGCAGCTAGTGCAGAATGCGGCGGCTCGTCTTCTTACGGGGACGGGCCGCCGGGAGCATATTACACCTGTGCTCCGAGCTCTGCACTGGCTGCCGATAGCGTGCCGAGCCAAGTTCAAGGTGTTGGTGATGATCTATAAAGCCCTACACGGTCTCGGCCCCTCATACCTTAGGGACCGCCTCGCCCTCCGCGCCCCAGAGCGGCTCCTGCGGTCCGCCGGGGGTGCCTTCCTGGAGGTCCCCCGTGTTAAGCGGGGGGCCACAATGGAGAGGGCATTCTCGGTAGTGGGGCCAC
Source organism: Sphenodon punctatus (assembly GCA_003113815.1). Lineage (NCBI taxonomy): Eukaryota > Metazoa > Chordata > Lepidosauria > Sphenodontia > Sphenodontidae > Sphenodon > Sphenodon punctatus. The sequence continues at coordinate 9,006,238 of QEPC01013498.1, read as the reverse complement.
GGCTTTGGAACTCCCTTCCGGAGGAAGCTCGCCTGGCCCCTAGCCTGTTAACATTTTGGCGAAATTGTAAGACCTGGCTGTTCGCCCAGGCCTTTGGGAGGGAGGGGTAGGGGGGTGTTTTAGTTCCCCCACCTATTTGGGGTTTTATGTTGATCTTAGTCCTGTTTTAATGTTTTATAATATGTATGATGATTTTAATTGATTTTATTGTCTTAATATTTTGGAAGCCGCCCCGAACTGCATGGCAGGAGGGGCGGGGTAGAAATTTATGGAAATAAATAAATAAATAAATAAATTCACCCAGTAAGAGAGAGGTGGTTTAAATCTGGCATGTGATGTTTCCAAGTCCCAAGGATTTGCCAACTGAAAGAGGCTTACCCAGGATAGCATTCTCTTTGTTGCTCCATTGGAGAGCAGCATCAGGCCTACATAGTGCAAAAGTCAACAACAAGGCTGATGGATCTTTCCCCATTAGAAATTCTCTTCTTCTTACTTATCTATTTGCTCCTAAACTGACTATCCAATTTATTTATTTATTTTTTCTTACATAATGCACACTGGATGTATTTTAAGACATCTTGTCCACTGTTAGAAATTTACTGAACGATGCCCTGTATTTCATTTGCAGCTTTATCTAAGCATGTTCAACTTCCATAATCTCCCAAAGAAACTGAAGGTGCTCAGCCTGACAATGTGAAGTCACTTTAGATTTGTTAAATCCAACTGGATTATTCTGGTGGAAAACAGGAATGACAGTGGAGAATCCTGTTCAGTCATTGTAAACATATATCAATTATTCTGAAGCGCAAAGCTGAGTTTTGCCAGGAAAGACAGAGACAAGGGAATCCAAGCAAGTGAACGTGCTAAAGTTCTCCTTTACAAAATGATTGGCTCATTTCCATTGTTTCATTGCATCTCCCAGTTCAAGAGAAAACAAAGATCCATTCACCTCTGTGTTCATTTGGCAAGGTTTCCTAGCTGCTTGTAATTCTGTCTATAAGATCAAAGACTGACTAAAATTGCTCTGAGATCTGTCTTGGACAGGTCAGCTAACCTCAAAGATTCACAGAAGGCTTGTTTCACATAAATTGGACTATTTAGTACATCTAATTTAAAAATCCCTGAAAGCCTCTTTGCAAGCAAAGCAATTAGTCCTGAGCCCTCCTCTCCCTCCCTACAATCTGATTTTTTTCCTGGCACAACTCTCTGTCCAAATGGTTTTTCCTTTAGGCTTTCTGGGATTCTGTCACTTCTTTGATTCCTGAGAAAGTGAACTCTCCAAATGCGCAAGAAAAGAGACAAGTTAAAAATATAGTAGTAGAATCATAGAATGTTAGGGTTAGATGGTATCTCAAGTGTCCTCTAGTCCAATACAACCCTGCAAGAAAGAAGATGCCACAACCTTTCTGGGCAACTTATTCCATTGTCCAACACATGGGAGGCTTTTCTTGAGGTAACCAAAATCTACATGGCTGCAGTTTAAGCCCATTCCCTTTTGTTCTATCAGCTGTAGCAGCAGAGAACAAATGTTCACCTTCTTTCCTGTGGCATCCTTTTAAATATTTGAAAACTGTTATCATGTCCCCCTCTCCCACTTCAGTTTTCTTTTCTCTAGGCTAGGGTTACCCAGTTCTTTCAACCTCCTCCAGTCCCTTTATTATCTTGATATAGATAGGGCTAAGAGTAACCTCAATGGTCATCTAAACTAGCTCACTGCACTAAGGCAGTCATTCTGTCTCCAAGGAGGAAGTTGGACTGGATGACCCTTGGGGTCCCTTCCAATTATGATTCTATTGGTGTTTTCAGACATGATGCTCCCACAGGTGGTTATTAGGAATGGGCGAACGTGGTTCGGAAGTTCGGAATTCGGCCCAAACTCGGCCTGTTCAGACGACCGAACCCGAACCCGAACTGACTGAACCGAACTAGATTCCGAACATCAAAATGACCAAACAGTTCAATCAGTTCGGATCGTGTTCGGGTGAGTTCGGGTGGCAAAAACGTGTCACTGTAAGGCAAAAAGTGACAGGAAGGGGGAGTCAGCTGAGGAGCAGACTTCCAGGCACCAGGGGTGGAGAGGCTTGGAGTAGCAGCCAGCCTGCCCAATCACCATCCCTTTTCGCCTCAGACCACTGGCTTCGCAGTCTGCGATTG
>QEPC01013498.1:8862132-8950117 GCA_003113815.1 Sphenodon punctatus | reverse complement strand
AAAGGTAAAGCAAGCATTCCTAGCATGACGGGGTAACTATAGGTTATAAACTCTTTAATATTGTCCAAGATGGCAGAGGGTACTATAGGACAAAACAAAATATTGGGGTTTTCTCCATCAACATGCACAGCAGGTTGCCCCATGCAGCTGTCCCCGGTACCCTTGGACAGGCTTGGGGTTGCAGAGGAGGTGGTAGGCATGGTGCTGGTGTGCAGTGCACACAGGGCATGGGAGCTGGAGGAAGGAATCGCAGGGGGGTGATAGCTAGGTGCTGTGGCCACCAACAGGCCGGGTGGTTGAAGGGGACACAGTCACAGCTTCACAGGCCTGGGTCAGGTCCACTGGCCACGTAACAGCTAGGCGGGTAGCTGCTAGGGTATCCAGCACTGGTACCAGTGGTGGGTTCCCCCTGAGTGTGCTGTAGATGAGCCCCCTGAGGAGCGGGTCATCCTGTTAACAGTCCTGTTCTCCTGCATCATGATCCTGGTGTTCGAGCAATGGGCCTAGCTACTACTGCCGGGTCACCACTTCTACAACCAGGGAGAGTGGCCAATAAGCACTGAGCTGCATCGGTACAGTGGACACACAGGGTAGTTGTCCACCAACAGTCCATGTTCAGAACAGCAGTGTCCCAGTACATGTGCCTGGTCCTGCCTGAATGTCTATGGGCGCCGTGTCACTGTCCCAATGTGGAGGCTGCATTGGATGCGCTCTCGCACCAATGAATCGTGGGAGAACATGCTGGCCACCTGGACAGATGATGCATGGACGGAGCACTTCCGCATGAACCGCTCCCTGTTGGCCCGGCTCGGGAAGCTCCTCAGCCCACATCTCCGGAGACGCAAGACCAATGTGCGGTATCCGCTGCCGTCAGGGATGCGCTTGGCCATAGTCGTATGGAGACTGGCCACCCCCAATTCCTGTCGGAGAGTTGGGGAGCAGTTCGGGGTGGGAACTGCGACCGTGAACAGGGCACTCCACGACATGTGCGATCTGCTGGTGGAGCTACTGCTCGAGCGGATCATACAGCTCTGGGATTCCGAGGTTGTCATTCACGGCTTTGAGGACGTGGGCTTCCCCCATTTCATAGGGGCAATAGACAGCACCCACATCCCTATAATCCGGCCCCCACATGCCACGATGGACTACCTGAATTGGAAGCAGACCTTCTCCATCAATCTCCAGGCCATGGTGGATCACAAGGCCTTGTTCACCGATGTCTACACCGGCCACTCAGGGAGGAGCCATGATGCACGCATACTGCGGGCCTCCCCCTTCTATGCACGCATGTTTGACGGGGAGATAGCCCCCAACCTGTACCAGGTCATTGAGGGGGTCTCCATGGCCCCAGTGGTGATAGGGGACGCCGCCTACCCACTGAGCCCGTGGCTCATGAGGGCCTATCCCGTGGTGTGCACAGAGGACCACTGCCTCTTCAATGAACACCTCTCATCAGCTCGGAGCATGGTGGAGCGAGCATTCGGGCTTCTCAAGGGGCATTGGTGCCTGCTCATGAACAGGAACCAGTTCAATCTCCAGCATACCCCCATCCTTGTACTCGCGGCCTGCATCCTGCACAATCCTCTCAGATTGTAAGCCCTAGGGGCAGGGACCGTGTCTATTTTATTACTTTGTAAAGTGCCAGGTACACTGCTGGTGCTATATAAATGTTTGTTAATAATAATAATAATAATAATAATATCTGCAATACCGAGAGAGGTACCCTTGACTACCCCTAACTGGTACAGCGAGAGGGTCCCATGCCCCTCTACCAACATGTCCAGGGAGGCGTGTTCCAGCGCATATCAGAGGAGAACCAGGATGCTCTGTGTTGGTGCATTGTCGCCCAGATGGCAGGCAACTGATTAGTGATGTTGACAGGCCCCACCCTTCACAGACCCTTGTAACGGATAACAATAAAGTCTGCTATGTCTGTTCCCTGATCCACTTCAGCCCTGGTGTTTGGGTTTTAGGGTTTCCCCGCTCCTGTGAGGCCTGTTCCTCGTGCCACTGGGTCACCCACTGCCTTCTAGCCATGGCAGGTGAACCGCAACAGGCCTCGGCCCTTCACCGGCTGTCCGGTGGCATGACTGGTACTCCATTAGGGGTACCTGTGCAGACCTGTACCATGCCATGGGAGCCATGCTGTTGCCCACCTGGCTGCCTGCAGATTTGGGATGTATGGTTCCAGCATCGGACTTGTGCATGTTGTGCCTCCATCTGCATGTAGAGCAACCCCTGCGCACCATGGCACCCCCATTGACACACCGAACAACAGAGTGCTAGTGTACAACACAGTTTATTTGGGGTTATGTGCAAAGTGGGGGGGAGGTCACGGTTTGCAGGGCCTTCCCTTTGCCCGCTTCGGTGCACCACCAGGGCTCGCTGCCCTGCAGACCCTTGCAGCCGCCATCCTTTGGGAGCAGTGGCTGGATGGCTCGGGCTCTCCGTTGTCCACGGACCGCTCAATACCAGGCTGGGGTGGTGGACCCTGCTGTGATGGAACAGAAGGTCAGTGTTTCACCCTGCCTTGCGCTGTTACCCCGGCACCACAGCTGTTTCTGTGGCCCTCAGGGTTCCCGTTGCTCCCCACACAGCTTCCCCTCTGCCCATCCCCCTGCTGTTAGCTATGCCTTCCCCCCTCCCCCTATTTCCTGATGGCCCAGAGGTCCGGCTTACTGGAGCTGGTGTGGCGGCCAGAAAGGGCGGTTGGTAGCCTGGAGGTTTTGGGTTGGGCAGGGGAGACCGTGGTTCCCACGGGGGGGGGGGTGTCTCAGAGGCAACTGTGGAGGAAACGGGAGGGGTGCGGGGCAGAAGGTTGCATTTCTACCTGGATTGTCTTCCTCCACGTCCTGAGAGGTGTCCTGGGTCTCCGTCTGCTCCGCGTGCACCTCCCTTCCCCCCAGTCTGGTGCCCTGTGGGTTTCATGGGCGCACGTGGAGGGTGATGTTTGCGTGAGTGGGTTCCCAGGGCGCCTCCTCCCCCTGTGTGATGTGGCCGCCCCCTCCCGCATCCTGGCTTGCCTCTCCAGGGGCAGCGGTCTCCCCCTGCTCCGGAGGGTCGGGGGGGTGTTGTGTGCGCCTGCTGCCTGCCCCTGGCAAAAGCAGTGCCATGTAGGCGGGAGGTGATTATATCCCCATCCATGCAGAGGAACTGGTCCAGCTCCTCCTGGAATTCCATTATCCACATGGCACAGCTGGACTTGAGATTGTTGTCCTTGATATATTTATATCCAGACCTCAAGTCCTTTGCCTGCTGCACGCACTGGGTGACATTCCTATTGTACCCCACCACTGCATCTCCTGGGCAGGAGCTTCATAGACCTGTTTGGTCTTGTAGCTGAGCACCAGGTCATGCTGGACCTTTTTGGCCCCCCACACGCGTAAGAAGTCCCTGGTCTCCTGCCTCTACCAGGGCTCCCCCTTTTGGGTACTGCTTGTGGGTGGCCTACCAGCTTCGTGACTTGGGGCCTGCCTGGTAGCTGTGGTGACAGTGGAGCTGGTCGTCTCCTGTTGGGAGTATTGCAGAGGGATTAGCATCTGCCCCACTCCCCCCGGGGTGCACGGGTGCCTTACCTGGGTGTCACAGAGGCCCTCCTCGGCCATCTCCCCAGTGGTGCATTGCTCCTGTGTCTGGGTGCTGTCCTGAGGGTGGGGGTTGCAACCGTTAGCGGTCGGCTGCCCGCTCTGTGATCCCTCCGGTTGTTTTCTGCTGTTGGCATGCAGGCCCCCCTCCCGAGGTTCTTGGGGTCCCCTTGCACTTACCTCACTGTCGCTCGTGCTCCCTTCTCCATGCCCCATGGCTGTGCTGGGGTGGGGGGCTGCGGTCAGCGCTGCCACCACGGTCTGTCCTCGGACCTGTGGCAGAATGAGTGTGCTGTGTTTAGCAGTCCTTTCCACATCCACCCCTGGCCCATGGGGCCAGCCCCCCTCCCCTGGGCATCCCGGGGTCCCTTTGCTTACCCTGGCCCATTCTGTATGAGTCGCAGCACTGGCTCCCTTTGTCTTGTAGGAGGCTTTCCTTCCAGACATCTTGGGAGCCGGTGCACCCATGTCCTGTTTCAGGTCCCTTTTAAGGGCTCCCGGGCGGGCGTCCGGCATCTCCTCAGGTGGGTGTCGCTGTGTCAGGGCCCCTGCATGGCCTCCCTGGCCATCTCTCTGTGGTCTCAGTGGACCCATTCCTGTGGGTGTGGGTGTTTTGGTTTTTATATGGACGGGCGGGTGTTGGACACCCATCTCCACCCATGGAGCATGCTGGCTCCTTCCCGGCTGCTCCATGGGTGTTGGTGGGTGTCAGTGGTTGGGTCATGATCGTGGACATTTACACGGGCACTCTCACACCCATCCGATGGATGTTTATGGGTGTTCATGGGTGGGTGACATCCATGTAAAAGAGGCCATACTTACCTGAGAAAAGTTAGGCCTTTTTTACACAGATGCTGCAGCAGTGCTGATGGGTGGGTGAGCACACCCAGTGAACACCGGCGGCGCCGAACAAGGAGACGGTTACACTGACAGTACCACGGGGGGTAGTGGGATGGAAAGGGGAGGTGCCAGCAAAACCCAGCAGCCAAACACCCACCCCGAGAAGCACCTAGCAAACACCCATGACGTTCACACTGACAGCTGAGACTCTGAACAGTGAGGAAGCCCAGTCCAGCACAGCAAGGGCACAACACGGCCGACCGTGGGCAAATGAAGCCACACAATGCAGCTCTGTCCCCGAGCTGCCAGAACCTGCACGGGCGGAGAAGGAGAGAGCAGGGATGACAGGAGCTACAAAGTAGCCACCCCTTCCAGCCCCAGCACAGAGGCCAGACAGCCCAGCACCATGGAGTCCCCCCACACAGCCAAGCACCCCACACACAGCAGGCAACACAAGCACACAGGGATGGGCCCACAACCTATGGGGGGGCAGGGGGAAACAGGAGCGAGGCATGGAGCGGGAACCAAGCAGGGGAAAAAAGCCAAGGAGATGGGCCACACAGCCCAAGGGATGACCGGGAGAGTGGGGGTGGGGGGAGGGCACGCCAGGTAGGTGAGCACCCACAGAGCCCGGCACACACGCACCAGGGGCAAGGCCAAACCATCCATCCAAGGTGATGCGCTGCCACTGGGGGAGGGGGGTCGGGATAGCTGCCGCACCCCCCAGGCAACCACACAGCACCCCCAGAGGTGCCCACACAAGGGGACAGGTCACAGGGAAGCAGGACACACACAACCGGGGAAGGAACACAAACAACTTTTAAAAACAAACAGGGGACAACAAGGAGGAGCAGGTGAATGGGGCAACATAAACAAAGGGGAGCACTGTCAGCTCCGGCAGCAGGAGTGGGGCAACCCTCGGTCAAGAGGGCCAGCGACCCCGCACCCGACATCAGCGTGACACCTGCACGTGGTCCAGCCAGTGCACCCTCTTAAGGATGTGCAGGAGGAGGTCCAACACACACATCCTGCTCTCGGGTGCACTCTGCAATCATCGCCTGCACTGGAAGGGACAGAGGGAGAGTGGAAGACCATCAGAACCGGTCATGGGCCCCAAGGAACTTCACCCCCACAGAGACAGGGCCCAGCAAACAAGCAGCATACTCACGGATTGCATCAAACAGTTGGCCAGCTGCTTGCAGGTCCCAGGCTGCTCATTCCAGCTGGTGGACCATCCGGCTAGACACAGCACAGCCAGGAACACGACCACAGTAGCTGCAGGGGGCACCAGCAACAGAGGAAACACCCCACACACACAGGCCCCGGTCACCCTGAACAGCACCCCGCAACCCTACACGAGGGGGAACCAGAGGCACACACCCTTGGAGCCTGAAACCTTGTACTCACACTCAGTCGCCCAATGTGTCTGTTGCCCATCCATCGCCACCAGTGCAGATGTAGTGCACCAACAGGGGGTGACAGGGGAGGGGCAGGGCAGGGGCAGGGCCGCACCAACCGATAAGGGAGCCCCAGCAGTTGCCCTGCCAGCTGGCTGCCACCACCACCACCACATGGGCAGGAGTACCAGCCCAGTGGGGGATCCCCCAGGGGTACACACAACACACCACCATGTACCACCACACAGCACCAGTGACCACGAGGACACCCCCCCAGCACACAACCACACATATGGGGGCAGGGAGGCCGCCATAGGAGGGGCGGCCTGGTGGCACCGCTAGCACAGAAGCAAGGCAGGGTCGACCATTGCAGAAACATACTTTATTAGTGATGGGGGAAAGGGATCCNTTTAAGGTTTAAGTTTCATTTCAGTACAAAACTGAAATGAAACTTAAAGCAATCTAATAATCCTACTCTAAATGAAAAAACAGGGGAAGGGAAGGGAATCTGGGATGGAATATATGGGAGAGGGAAAGGATTCAATGGAGGGGGGAGGGAGGAAGGAAGACTGAACACAGGGAGGGGTAAAAACAAAAAATAACCACTAAATCTATCTAAGCTAAGCTAAATAAATGATAATATGGAGGTAGATGGGTTGGATGGGTGAAATGGGAGGAGGATGGCAATGGATTGGGGAGCTGGGAAATGCTGGGAGAAGGAGCCTTCTGCAATGCCTGCTGTTCAGGAACAGTGACTAGCTCAGAAGGTGTTGGGAAGGGGGGAGGCAGATAGTTTAGTTTCTTGCAAGCCTCTCCACCCCTGGTCCCTGGAAGTCTGCTCCTCAGTGACTACCCCTCCCTGTCACGCTTGACCGTCCAGTGAATCTTTTTTTGCCACCCGAACGCAATCTGAACTGACCGAACTGTTCGGTCATTTTGACGTTTGGAATTGAGTTCGGTTCGGTCAGTTCGTGTTCGGATTCGGGTTCGGTCGTCCGAACAGGCTGAGTTCGGGCCGAACTCCGAACTTCTGAACCGCGTTCGCCCATCCCTAGATGCTACCCATGTTGAGCCTAGGTGTCCACAGTAGCATGGTCTGACATCCACCCACAATCACACCTGTAAAGGCATGTGTCTGTGTGCACCCAGGCTCTGGCATATACACAAAACTCTTGCTTCCCTCTGATCTCTCTCTAGCTCTCCTGAACGCTAGTGTCTGATCCTCACAACTGCATCCCAGTAGGATGATCCTGAAAGCTTAGCAGCAATATGGAAACATCTGCCATCCCAAGGCAGAATTACAAGCCTCTTTTCCATGTTCCTGTCATGTCCCTGACAGTGGAGTCAGTGAGAGAAGCGTGAACACTCTGGGCAGGCAGCTCCACCTGCTTCCTCATGGCCAGTTCCAGAACAGGACACAAGAGCACAAAGTCAGTTGGGAGGCAAGGATCTTTGCATTGTGCGCCACACAGACATGGGCCAAAAAGTGGATCCTCAACATTCAACCCTTTGGATTCCAGGGGGGGCGAAGTGGGTAGGTGTTTACATTGGAATCTCTGGCGCCCAAGTTCCTCCAGAATTTTGGTTCTGGATCATAAAAACCTAGAGATGGAAGTAGCCCCAAGAGTTATCTAGCCCAGCCCCCTGCCTGCCATTAGGCAAGATCCACTCTATTGACACCATCCCTGAGAAACGTCTGTCTAACCTATTTTTAAAGACCTCCAGTAATGAGGCTTCCACAGCCTTTCTGGGTAATTTATTCTACTGCCGAACTGTTCTACTAGAAAACACTTCCTAATATTTAGCTTAAATCTTTTCTCCTTTAATTTAAGCCCATTACCTCTCATCCTATCCTCAGTGACCAGAGAGAGCAACTGGGCACCATTTTGCTTATAGTAGCTTCTTACATAGGCCTTTTTTACACGGACACTGCGGCAGCGCCGATGGGTGGAAATGGGTAGGTGAGCACACCCAGCGAACACCTGGAGGCACCGAGTAGGGAGATGGTTACACGGACAGTGCTGGGGGGGGGGGGATAGCTGCCGCACCCCCCAGGCAACCACACAGCACCCCCAGAGGTGCCCACACAAGGGGACAGGTCACAGGGAAGCAGGACACACACAACCGGGGAAGGAACACAAACAACTTTTAAAAACAAACAGGGGACAACAAGGAGGAGCAGGTGAATGGGGCAACATAAACAAAGGGGAGCACTGTCAGCTCCGGCAGCAGGAGTGGGGCAACCCTCGGTCAAGAGGGCCAGCGACCCCGCACCCGACATCAGCGTGACACCTGCACGTGGTCCAGCCAGTGCACCCTCTTAAGGATGTGCAGGAGGAGGTCCAACACACACATCCTGCTCTCGGGTGCACTCTGCAATCATCGCCTGCACTGGAAGGGACAGAGGGAGAGTGGAAGACCATCAGAACCGGTCATGGGCCCCAAGGAACTTCACCCCCACAGAGACAGGGCCCAGCAAACAAGCAGCATACTCACGGATTGCATCAAACAGTTGGCCAGCTGCTTGCAGGTCCCAGGCTGCTCATTCCAGCTGGTGGACCATCCGGCTAGACACAGCACAGCCAGGAACACGACCACAGTAGCTGCAGGGGGCACCAGCAACAGAGGAAACACCCCACACACACAGGCCCCGGTCACCCTGAACAGCACCCCGCAACCCTACACGAGGGGGAACCAGAGGAACACACCCTTGGAGCCTGAAACCTTGTACTCACACTCAGTCGCCCAATGTGTCTGTTGCCCATCCATCGCCACCAGTGCAGATGTAGTGCACCAACAGGGGGTGACAGGGGAGGGGCAGGGCAGGGGCAGGGCCGCACCAACCGATAAGGGAGCCCCAGCAGTTGCCCTGCCAGCTGGCTGCCACCACCACCACCACATGGGCAGGAGTACCAGCCCAGTGGGGGATCCCCCAGGGGTACACACAACACACCACCATGTACCACCACACAGCACCAGTGACCACGAGGACACCCCCCCAGCACACAACCACACATATGGGGGCAGGGAGGCCGCCATAGGAGGGGCGGCCTGGTGGCACCGCTAGCACAGAAGCAAGGCAGGGTCGACCATTGCAGAAACATACTTTATTAGTGATGGGGGAAAGGGATCCCCCCCCCACTAAACACTGGCAGGGGTTGGGGTGCAAGCAGCCACCAGCAGCTAAAGCAGGGGCCGGTCACAGCAGTGCAGGCCGTGTTGGGTCTGTACCGTGCACCCAGAGGAGTAGGGCCTACACTGTGGTTCTACCACCCGGTTGATATCAGGGGGTTCACGGGAGTGGGGATCCGTGGAACCATGCTGCCAGAGGACGAGCCCATTCAGGCCACGACCATGCTGTTGACATCCCCAAGTGCTGGTTTCATGCTGTTGTGCCTACTGTTCCAGCAGATGTCCCAGCTCCTCCTGCCAGGGCACCGCTACTTCCTCCAGGAGGAACAGCATCGGAAGGCTGAGAACCTGCAGAGGATGGCGACGGTGCGATGGGCACGGTGGACTGCTGCTCATCACAATGCCTTGTTGGGCACCGCTGTGTCCCTGCACACCTGGCTGGTCCTGGCCCAGTGGCCCCTGAACCTGTACTCACACCGCATGACTTTTCCAACCCGGCGAATGCACTGTATGTGTTCCCGCACCACCGACTGGTGGGAGAACCTGCTGGCTACCTGGACGGACAAGGAATGGACGGACCACTTCTGAATAAACCACTCCCTCCTGGCCCGGTTAGGGGAGCTTCTGAACCCCCAAGTACAGAGGCAGGAGACCAACATGCGCTATCAGTTGCTGCCAGGGATGCAACTGACCATGGCAGTGTGGAGGCTGGCCACCACTGATTCGTGCAGGAGTGCTGGGGAGCAGTTCGGGGTGGGGACAGCCACCGTGAACAGGGCACTCCATGACGTGCACGACCACATCGTGGAGCTCCTCCTCGAGCAGGTCATCCAGCTCTGTGATCCCAAGGAGGTGATACGTGGCTTCGAGGAACTGGGATTCCCCCATTGTATTGGGGTGATCGACAGCACCCACATCCCTATCATACAGCCCCCACATGCAAAGATCGACTACATGAACAGGAAGCAGGCCTTCTCCATCAATCTGTAGGCTGTCGTGGATCACAGGGGCCTATTTATAGACATGTACATGGGCCATTCGGGGAGGAGCCATGATGCGTGTAAATGCACGTGTCCTCTTTCTACGCTTGCATGTTCAATGGGGAGATCTCCCTCAACCTGTACCGTATGATCAAGGGCGTTCCCATGGCCCCTGTTGTGATAGGGGACCCTGCCTACCCGCTCAGCCTGTGGCTCATGAGGGCCTATCCAGTGACATGCAACCCTGACCACCGCATGTTCAACAAGTGCCTGTCGTCAGCACGCAGCGTGGTGAAGTGGACCTTCAGCCAGCTGAAGATGCACTGGTGCCTACTGATGAACAGGAGCCAATTTGACCTAGACCACACCCCCATCCTTGTCCTGGCTGCATGCATCCTGCACAACATATGCGAGACCGGTGGAGCCGCCTGGGCAAATCCCCACCTGTACAGAGGGAAGGCCCCATGCCCCTGTACCAACATGTCCAGGGCAGGGCGTTCTGCAGGATCTCTGAGGAACAGGGACGTGCTCTGCTGCCACATCATTGCCCAGGCAACAGACAACGGGGCCGTGCCCATGTCTGAACCACCCCCTGCCCATGACCTTGTAAACCCCATCAATAAACCTTGTTGATCCCCTTAACATCTATCCATGCCTTCGTGCCTTGTGTGGGTAAAGGGGTTCCGGGAACTGGTCCTCTGCCTTGCCTTGGTGTGAGCGCCCTCCCCTGCGGACAGCCAAGGGGTGCACTGGCTGCCCAGTGTCCTGCATGCCACCTCTCACCAGTCCGCCTGTGCTGTGTACCTCTTCACTCATTGCAAACACCAGTGCTGCCTGCAGTCTGGGTGGGCAGGCCCCCGGCCCATTGCCTGGTCCAGCGTGTTCACCGACCGTCACCCAGCCTGTGCCCCCCCTGCCAGCCCAGCCCACCCACTGGGCCCAGAACAGACAATGCGACATGGAGGTACACTAACAGCTGTTTTTTTTAATTTATTTATTTATTTATTTTAAAATATACCCCACCCCTCCTGCCAGGCAGCCCGGGGCGGCTAACAAAATCGATCAATAAAAATACAATAAAATATATAAAAGCATTAAATAACATATAACAATAAAATGNTCTGGGTGGGCAGGCCCCCGGCCCATTGCCTGGTCCAGCGTGTTCACCGACCGTCCTCCTGCCAGGCAGCCCAGGGAGGCTAACAAAATCGATCAATAAAAATACAATAAAATATATAAAAGCATTAAATAACATATAACAATAAAATGGGGCGAACAAAACCCACAACCCCCCCTCACCCTTCTCTCTCGCCAAATGCCTGACTGAACAGCCAGGTCTTACAATTCTTGCAGAAACCCGAGAGGTCTGGGGTCAGATGGGCCCCAACAGGGAGGAAGTTCAAAAGGCATGGCAGGGCTCACCTAGAACGCCCTGTCCTGCATGGGTGTCCTGGAAAATAGGGCGCTCCCAGATGACCTCAGGGGCTGGTCCAGAACCCGGGGAATGAAGCGATCTCACAAATAGGTAGGGCCCAGACCATGTACGGCTTTATAGGTCAAAACCAACACTTTGAATTGGGCCCGGAAGACTATTGGCAGCCAGTGCAGAGATCGGACCACTGGTTTAATGTGCTTTCGGTGGCCCAGCCCCACCAGGACCCAGGCCACCGCGTTCTGCACCGGCTGCAGCTTCCAAGCCATCACCAGAGGTAGCCCCACGTAGAGCGTGTTACAGTAGTCTAACCGAGAGGTGATAAAAGCATGAATGATCATGGCCAGATCCAGAACCGGAACTGAAACCAGCGGTTGAAGGGGCCACACCAGATGTAACTGGCGGAAGGCACTCCTCGCCACAGCCTCCACCTGGAGATCGAGGCGGAGCGGCGCATCGAGGAGCACCCCTAGGTTCTGCACCTGGGAAGTTAGTAGAGGGCACACACCCTCAACTGCGGGGGTCGCCATCTCCATCAATTTACCCACTAACATCACCTCCATATTGTCAGTCGCAGTCTATTAGCCCCCATCCAGTCCCCCACAGCTGCCAAACAACGAGTAAGCACCAAGACAGCCGGACCTGGGTCGGTTGAAAGTGAGAGGTACAGTTGGGTGTCATCTGCATACTGATGACACCTCACCCCATACCCCCGGATCACCTTGCCAAGCGGCTGCATGTACACGTTGAACAGGAGAGGGGACAAAACAGAACCCTGCAGGACCCCACACATGGAGTCTCGGTGAGATGAAAAATGATCACTGAGCACCACCCGCTGAGTTCTCCTGGTCAGGAATGAGCTAAACCATTCAAGAACGATCCCACCCACCCCCGCACTGTCCTGCAGGCGTGTCACCAATATCTCATGGTCAATGGTATCAAATGCAGCCGACAGAACAGGACCAAAAGGGTTAATCGATGCTGTCTCAGTGCCATGCCCCGGATGGAAGCCAGACTGTGAGGGATCCAGATAACCAGTGCAGTCGAGATGTCCTTGGAGCTGCTGAGCCACTACCCATTCAATAACCTTCCGTTAGAGACAGGCCGATAGCTGGCAGGGGAGTGAGTGTCAAGCGATGGTTTCTTGAGCAGAGGCCGTACCACTGCCTCCTTGAGGCAGGCTGGCACTCTGCCCTCCCACAGGGAGTCATTGACCACCACAGCCAGCAATGGCCCCGTTGTCTCCCGGCAGGTCTTAATCAGCCAGGACAGGCACGGATTTAGTTCACAAGAGGTGGCTCGAACAGCCTCCAGTACCTCCATCACATCAACGGGTGTCACTGACTGAAACTTATACCACAAAACCGGACGAGTCGGGGCTTCTACCACCTCTACCTCCTCCACTGTATTAAGTGCGGCATCGAGGTCTTGGTGAATACGAGCGATTTTTTTCTGCAAAATAATCTGCAAAAAGGTCACAGCGGGCAGATGACGACTCAACTCCAGAGTTGAAGGAGGCTGGACTGACCAGACCCCGCACACCCAGAACAGCTCCGCCGTACGGGATTTTGCAGATGCTATGAGGGTAGCCAAGAATTCCCTCTTTGCTGCCCGCATAGCCACAGTGTAGGCTTGTAAACTAGCTCTATGCCACAATCTGTCGGCTTCAGTCCTAAAATGACGCCACCATCGCTCCAACTGTCGCCCCGCCTGCTTCAACATCCACAGCTCCTGGGAGAACCAAGGAGGTCTGCGGAGCCTCCGCCTGAGCAACAGAAGTCTGGGAGCCGATTGATCGATGGCCTTTGTCAGCAAGATGTTCCACAGCTTGACAAGGTCATCAATGTGATGGTCGTCTTGGTCAGAGGGTAATTGATTTTTTTATTAATTGTTTGACCATGGGTCATAACAAAACAACAAAATAACCATACTCAAAATACACCAAAACACTATACACACCAAACAAGTCTGTTGGCCCATATAAATAGCATACTTCTAACAACCAATACAATTTAATAAAAATATCTTATTTATCCAGGATTTAGCTCTTTATTCTTCTACCATCACTAGTAGAACTAATAATATCCGCCTCCATTAATTATTTACTAAATATTACAATAAAAGCAATCTAATATAACAAACGAACAAATAACTGCAGCGCAACTCTATGGTCAAGGGGACAGTATCCCCAAATGGAATATGTAAACAAAATTCACCCAAGGAGCTCCAATAATCGTTCCCTCATCATCCTTCCTTTGAAATACCCCCTATCCCAGAGCCTGATCTCCTCCTATATTTGTTCTCCCATAAATCCTGGTACCATCCCCGTCCCATCTTTGTCTTGCCTGTTCAGCCAGATTCACAAAAACAGCAACTTCCTTTGTTAGGGCTGATGCCGTTGGATCTAAACATAACCTATAGCATTTGGCAACAGAGTTCTTCTCTAATAACTTTAGAGCAAGGGCTAGCCTTCTAGTCCGATGAGTGGATAACATTGGGCATTCAAAAATCAAATGAATATTTGTATCCGGTCAGAGGGTAACTCCCCCAGAGTACCTAGGAACCACACTGGGTCCAACAGCCTCCAGGGGCGGACCATCCTAATAAACCTATTAGGGCACGCATGTGCTGCAAGGGAGGTCTGTAGGACGTAATGGTCCTTCCATGACAAGGGCACAGCTGTAATCTCCCCCACTAATGGACCACCCACCTCAAGGCTAGTGCAAAACATGAGGTCTAAGGTATGTCCTCCAAGATATGTCGGGCCGTTAACTCTCTGGGACAGGCCCATGGTTACCATGGCGGCCATGAACTCATGCTCGGCTCTCCCGAGGACTGCGTCATCATGAATGTTGAGGTCCCCGAGGGCTATTGTCCTTGGGGACCGCAATACCACCTCTGACACAGCCTCCACCAGAGTCTGTAGGCTACTGGACTAGTCAGTGCATGGTATACCAGTAGCAGACCCAAACTGTCCCCTGCCAAATCAAGCACAAGATGAAGACCCTCAATACCTACCATAGATCGCACTGGATACCTCCTCACAGACCACCCCTCTTTAAAAACCATGGCTACACCGCCCTCCCCGTCCCTCCGGCTGCGGCTGGTGCTGCACGGAATACCCGACTGGAACAATATCATCCAGAATTGGCCCCGATTCATTGTCCAGCCAGGTCTCCGTGATACATGTGAGATAGGCTGCATGGTCCAGGATTTCCTCCTGGACCGTTGTTGCCTTATTTGCCACCGATCTTGCGTTTAACAGCACCAAAACAGGACTGAGGGCCCCCTGACCCAGTTCCACCTACTTATCTGCTGGGGGAGAGGAAAGCGGGACGTGCACTAAGCATCTATCCCTCCTCACCACTCTCCCTCCCCTCCCCCTGAGACCATACCTCCTCCGGCCCATCACGACCCCAATAGCTGCACCCCCAACCCCCCGGCTGCCCCCCAACTCCCCCTCCCCAGATGTCCCACCCAGGGTGCAAGGGAGAACCCTTCTCCCCTCTCTTCCCCCCCAACATATCCCTCCCTCCTCTCCCCCCCAAACCCCTGGGACTCCCCCCTCTCACAGGGAGTCCATAATACCACAGCCCCTCCCAACCATTCAGGCTATGCCTCCCCTTCTCACCGGGAAGCATAGCCCACCACCCCACCCCCCAAAGAGTCACCCCACCTCCCTACCCCCTGTCCCTCCTCTGCCCCCTTGGCCTCTCTCTCCCCTCTCACTGAGGGAGAAAGCCCTACCCCTTCCACTCCCTTCCCTCCTCCACCAACCTCCCCCTGCCCCCCTCTGTCACAGAGGGGCATCCCAAACACTAACACACACACCCTTTCCCTACCCAATGTAATATTTCTCCTATCTTCCCAAGCCCATCTCCCCACCTTTAGGTAAATTATCCCCCATACCTTCCAAACCCCACACACACACACAATTACCCCTGACCCCGCCAAGGGCTACTTGGGTGTGGCCCTTGGGCGTGCTGACTGTGGCACGTGCCTGCGGCACAGTCAGGCTACCGGCTGCCTTTGGCCCCTCTGGGCCTAAAGTCCCCGCCCCCATCTCCAACTGGGGGAGGGGGAGATGAAAAGAGGGGGCTGGCCACTCACAGTTCTTTATTAGGGGACACTATTCACAAGGGGATGGAGATTGCTATTTTTGGGGACAGCCTTGACCCCGCTTGGCTGCACCACCGGAGCTCGCCTCCCAGCAGGTCTTTGCTACTGCTGAGCACAGCAATCAGTGAGTGGATGGCCCGGGCTCCCTGTCATCCACAGGCTACTCCACACCAGTCTCTGGTGCAGGACCCTGAGAGGAGGAACAAGCATGGGGTGAGAATCCCACATGTGCACATGTGGCCTTCCCTCGCCAGTGCCAGGCCCACTGGGGTTCCAGGGAGCAGCCTATGGGCCCCCTCATCCCCTCCCAGACCCTGATGGAGTGGTGCCAACCACCCTCAGGGGGCAGGGGTGCTGTGGCCTTACCTGAGGCAGTGGGGCCTCAGGCACAGGCTGGTCATCTTGGGGTGCCGGGTCGTTGGGTGGAGGTGTTGGTTCCCAGTGGAGGGGTTGGGGTTGCAGCTGTGGGGGAACCATGAGGAGTGCGGCCTGGAATGGTGGCCCCACTGGCAGATGGTGTGGACCTATGTGGGGGAGGGGGACCCCTTGGACCAGGCCTGGGAAGGGATGCTGCTGGGGAAACCAGGCTTGGCCAAAGTGCAGAGGAGGGGGCACCTGCACCAGTGGGTGGGCACTTTGGTGTCGGTCAGCCGTCATTCCTCCGTCCACAGTCTGGCAGCCCCTGTCACACTGGGGGTCATGCCGCAGGGCCACCACCACCTCCCCCATGAGGTCCATGACCCATGCGGCCTGACCCTCCAGTGTGGCACGGGCATGCATTGCCTCTGCTCTGTCCAGGTGCTGCTTGTGGTGGAGGGTGGTAGCTTGGCACCTGTCCCAAAGGTGCTCAGTGCGGGACCAGGTCAGCATAGCTTCCAGCATTGCCTGGTCCCTTTTCACCCCTCTCAGCAGCTCCCTGGTGAGTGCTAGCTCCTGGGAGTACACTTTGGCTACCCTTCTGGATTCCTCAAGCAGCTCCCTGCCCAGGTCCTCCCTCCGCTGCCGATTCCTGGCCCGCATCTCCCAGTTCCTCTCTGTGCTGCCAGAAGCTGCACCCCTCACACGAGCGGGTCGCTGTTCTGTGTAGGAGAGGTTGCATCCTGTGTTAGTTATGTCTGCCTGGTGAGCACCACTGCCCCCTACCTCAGTTCCTGGGGTGTGACTGAGGGCGGCCCCCCATGTAGTTGGTGCTCCATATTGTTGCTCCCATGTGCGACCCTCCCCCTGCCCCACCATCGCATGGGGTCCCCCACTGGCTGGGGCTCACTGCTGGTAGGGCCACTGACAGTCATGTGTTCTGTGCCACCCATTGTGGCACCCAAGAACACTCCCGTTTTCCCCCTCCGGACCGACCCCTATAGGGCATGGGCAGGTGGGGGTGCGGGTTCCCGTGGTGTTTGTGGAGTATCGGGGCATCTGCTCGAACCTTGCATCCCTGCACCCCCTATGCTGCTGGCACCCTACAGCTGTGCACCCCCGTACCATGTCTGGTCCCCCCTGCTGGCCTCCCCCCTGTGTCCCTTTCCCTGGGCATGTGTTCCCTGGCACCGCAGTGAGGTCCTGGCCTGTCTTCCCCCCTAACCCACAGCCATGCAGCTGCACCAGTGTGAGGCCGCCAGGGTGGTGTGCCCCTCTGGTGGGGTGCCCCGTGGTATTGCGTGGGCTGGCAGTTCCGGTTCAGGTGTGGGGCACGCAGCTCTAGGGGCCTCCCTCTCCACCCTGTATAGCTACCCACCTCCACACCATGCCCCCCCTGTGGCCCCTTGGCCGGTTTGTAACAATAATAATAAATACATTTTATTGTTAACCCTTAGGTTTTCAACAAAATAAATTCCACATTAACACTAATTCAACAAACACATCCAATAATCGTCAACACAAATACAAAAACAAATAATCAAATATTAAAAAACAAGCAACAAAAACCCCTTAGCAACCTAACCAGTTGCAAATGACCACCCACCTAAAAAAATTCCAATAGAACAAACCGGCCTTCTCCTTACCAGTACACTTGCTTCTGCTCCCCTTAACTTAACCCTGGGTATTACTTGTCACTCTCGTATACTCCTCTCGTATCAAAATTGCTTGGTTACAAAAGCGTGCAACATCCCTTGCTTCTGGAGAGTCCGCAGGACTAAGGCATTTAATTAGTACCACACGAGGTGACAACTTATCCTTCTCCCTATACCCAGATAAGAAACGACTCCTTGGGAGCTCTGTAGCCGGACAGTGTAGAAAAACATGCTCAATAGTCTCTGGTTGACCAGAGTTACACAAGCAACAGACCCTCTCTCCCCTCAGAATCCCCGAATAATGCCCCTCAAGAATTGCTGAAGGTTGAACGTTGAGTCTAAATTTAGTAAAGGCCATTTTAGCCTGGGAATAGGGCCATACAAACAAGTATCCCTTTGAAAGAGTAACTGGGGATATATCTTTATAGAGAGGAACAACACCTTGTGACTCCAGCATAGCATGATCCATTTGATCCCAGATACGCTGTTTAACCAGTGAAGCTGCCGCCCGAAAGCCCATCGACCTTAATAGTTGTTTGGAAAGACCTAGCTTAGTTACTTCCCAAGTTATCCTTTTGTCCCAAGTTTCGAATAGACCCTCTTGTAAAGCTGAAAGTACCAGGGTATTGGGTGACATGGCGAAAACCATTATGTTCAGCCAACACATAATTACACAGTTCAATAAAGGAACGTAGACCGGAGGGCAGCTTATTTCAGCTCGCAGGAGAACTAATGGGGTACCTCAGGGGACTGCCAGGATAGCTCTCAAAAGTCTAACCTGAACCGTTTCCAATTTTGTCAGATACTTCAGACCCCATACTGAAATTGCATAGGATATAGATCCCAGGCCCTTGGCCTGGAATAATTTTAACACTGGCAGCACCATTTCCCCCCCTTGCCATAGAACAGCTTGATTAACACTGCCACTGTTCTCAGCGCAACTTCCACAACCGCCTCGTAATGGACTCGCCAGCTGCGATTGTAGGAAATTATGACGCCCAAATATTTGTAAGTTTTGACCTGTTCAATTTTGTTTTCGCCAATGTACCAGTGCAACATCCCCACTCTAGGGCCAGCATTGATTATCATAGTTTTGGTTTTCCCGTAGTTTATATGCAAATACTCCTGACGACAAAATTCTTTCAGCTGGGTCATTGCTCTCTGTAAACCAACTCTAGTTTGGGACAGGAGAACGGTGTCGTCCGCATAAAGGAGGGCAGCAATCTTACACAAAGCTAATCTAGGGGCGTGCACATCAATCTGATTCAAATGGGCTATCAACCCATTTAAGTATAGGTTAAAGAGGGTAGGGGCCAAAATGCACCCCTGCCTTACACCTCTCTGGACTGGAACACTATCAGTTAGCTGGTTATGTGGGGGAACGCGCACCTCTTGGCCGGTTTGGCCTACCATAGTGGTGTAGCTCACCAGGTAGCGGGGGTGCAGCTGGCCCCTCCTTGACCACCTCCTCCTCAGCAACCTCCACCTCGTGCACCTGCAGGCAACCTTGCACTGCAATGGGAACAGGGATCCATTAGTGTTTGCCGGCACCCAGACCCCAGCCCCAGTCGCTGTGACTCTGCCCAGGGCCTCCTTCCCCCCGGGCCCGATGGGCCAGTCATACCTGGATCCTGTTCCTCCACCTCCTGGGGGCTGTCCCGGGTCTCAGTGGGCTCCATGCATGCCCCCCTTCCCCGTGGCTGAGCAGTCTGTGGGTTTTGTGGGTGCACGCGGACGGCGGTGTTACCATGGGTGGATCCTGGGGTGCCTCCTCCCCTCCCTCCTGCTTCCTGCCTGGCCTTGCAGGGGGCAACGTCATCCCCCCCCCCACTCCAGGGGTTGCAGCAGGGGTGGTGGTGTGGTTCCCCCCATCTGCCCCTGGCGAAGGCGGTGCCATGTGTGCGGGAAGCCACAATGTCCCCGTCCATGCAGAGGAACTTCTCCAGCTCCTCATGAAACTGGACAATGCACACAGCCAGACTTGAGATTGTTGTCCTTAATACACTTGTATCCAGACCTCAAGTCCTTTGCCTACTGCATGCACTGGGTGACGTTCCTATTGTACCGCTGCCACTGCATCTCCTGGGCGATGGCTTCATAGACCTGTCTGGTCTTGTAGCTATGCACCAGGTCATGCTGGACCCTTTCAGACCCCCACACACTTATGAAGTCCCTGGTCTCCTGCCTGGACCAGGGCTCCCCCTTTTGGGACCTGCGTGTGAGGGGCCTTCCAGCTTGGTGGCATGGGGCTTGCTCGGTGGCTGTGGTAGCTGTGGAGGCAGTCATCTCCTGTAGAGGGTATTGCATGGGGGTTACTCTCAGTCCCACTGCCCCCCTCTGCACCCCCAAGGGGCCTCCCCTCCCCTCTCCCTCCCGGGGTGACCTTCTGCTTACCTGACTATTGGGGGGGCCCTCCTCGGCCGTCTCCATGTGGTGCGGTGCTCCGTTGTCTGGGTGCTGTCCTGGGGGGATGGGGACAAGGGTTAGCTGGCTGCCACCTGCCCTGTGTTCCCTCGGGTGTGGTGCCAGGGCTGGGGCACGACCCCCCATTCCCTGGTTAGTGGGGGTCCCCTCGCTCTCACCTCGCTGTCACTGCTGCTCCTCTGGCCATGCCTGTGGCTGTGCTGTGGTGAGGTTCAGCGGTCGGTGGCACAGTCGCTGTGTGCCCTCGACCCTGTGCCAGGAGACGAATTCTGTGGTTAGCCGTGCCGCATCCCCCCCCCTGGACCTGTGGACCAGCCCCCCCCCTGCACCAGCCGGTCGGGACCCCCCCCCAACACTGGCTGGCCGCACCCCCTCTCCTGAGTCCTTGTGCTCACCTGGCCTTGTCCCACGTGTGATGTGGTGCTGGCTCCCTTGATCTTCTCAGGGGCTGTCCTCCTGGACATCGTGGGAGCCAGCGCACCCATGTCATGTTTCTGCCCTCCTTTACAGGCTCCTGACCAGACATCCAGCGTCACCCCTGGTGGGTGTGTCTGCATGGGAGCATATGCATGACCTCTTGCACCATCGCACTGCGGTCCTGCCAGTCCTGTCCCCGTGGGTGTGGGTGTTTTGGTTTTTACACAGATGTTCGGGTGTTGAACACCCATCTCCACCCACGGAGCATGCCGGCTTCCTCCCAGCTGCTCCATGGGTGTTGGTGGGTGGGTCGTGCACGTGCACCCACCCACTCATGGACTTTTAAACGGATGTTCTCCCACCCATCCAATGGGTGTTTGTGGGTGGGTTACGTCCATGTAAAAGAGGCCTTACTCATGGGTTTACAGGGTCGGGGTCTTACTGGCAGCTGAATGAGAATGTAGGAAAGCGGAAAAAACATCAGCTGTTCCTGAATCAACATGAATTCTCTTCTTTTCAGGAACTTTGCCGAATGTTTGTGCTATTTTTCGTGTTCAGGATCCTTTTTGTCCATTTATCACTTATGGTATTTCTACTAGTGAATTCCCAACACTTTTAGCACTTTTCACACTTTCACGGCACCTTTACAATGTTTTTTTACACTTTGGGGTTGATGAAAATGCCAAAC
Organism: Sphenodon punctatus; assembly: GCA_003113815.1. Classification (NCBI taxonomy): domain Eukaryota; kingdom Metazoa; phylum Chordata; class Lepidosauria; order Sphenodontia; family Sphenodontidae; genus Sphenodon; species Sphenodon punctatus. The sequence continues at coordinate 8,929,092 of QEPC01013498.1, read as the reverse complement.
GGCAACATGAAAGAATGGGTAAATTTCCCCGATCATCAGGAAAGTGGTGAATCACCCTTTTTAAACAAAAATGGTGTTCACCATGAAAAGTCATTTCAGTTTCTAAGCAGAACCATTGGAATGATAAGAAAGGAAGTCCACTCGATGCCCAGGCTTGTTTGTTGTTCAGAATAGGCAATGTTTGTTCTACATCTGTATGCTTTGCTATGAATTATGAGCATCCCTTAGTAGGAAGGAAAGCTGACAAACCTAGTGTTGAGCCTGGCTAATCATGAATAGTGAACGCCATAGGAACTAGAAAGGGTGAGCAAAGATTCAGGTCGTGTCGTGAACTAGAGTTGTTTTGGCCCAACTATACTTTTTTTTTTCTGGGTCCCCACAGTAGATTTCAGCACCTCTATCCGATTATCCATGACAACAGTATCCTCGGGCAGGTCAGCGGAAGTCTGGTTTTCATTTCTCGTCAGATGACACCTGCTATAAAAGGACACACTCCTTGACCTCAGCAATCATATCTCACCATGGTTTTTTATCCCCAGATCTCTTAATTGGGTCTATCATCACAAAAACATTACTGTACAGTTTAGCCCCTAATCACATGAAAGCTTCATCCCTGCCAGGGATTTATGTATACTTATAATCAAGACTGACACTGCCTATTAGGGCAGGATAGGACATGACATCACAGAGTAGGCTTTAATGGTTTTGCAACCCTTTCACATCTGGCTATGTGTTTCTACAGAAACAGGTTGACCTTTAGAGGGGAAAGGGGACTGGACAGAGGATGCAGGGGAGGCAGTAAAGGACTTTAAATGAATGCCATTTGTAACTCCAAGAGTGAATGGCATATTTGGTCCAGCTTCCCATATCTGTCATTTCTAAGCTGTCACATTACAAACAGTTGATAGACTATAAGCCTTTCCCCTAGAGGGAACAAATGAAATCAAGTTGGCCCCTCAGCTAGCCAGTCTGCCAGGTATAATTAAAAAAATATAAAGATTTTCAGACTCTGCAACAGTTCCATGAAATTAAAATATGGCCGTTAGCCTCATGCTGAACAATTCTGAAGCAAAATCTCACTATCCTTACACATAGTGGAGGTCACACGCAGATGTGCAAAGTGTCAGAAATTACCATCAGGTCTCCGGTCCAGGTCTCCAGATGTCTCAAGTAAAGGCCTGGTGGTTTCGTCCCACCTTGTTGTATTCTGGAAGAAACAGGCATGTACAAGTACAAGGCTCAAGAGTCACTGAACTTGTGCCCTTCCCCAGGGACTACTTAACCCCTTGCCCTGGTTGGCTGTATGGCTCTGCTTCAAGATTGGCTGGAAGGACACACAAATATTTCCTGAATCAAGGGCCAGCCTTTAGTTCTGAGCTCCAGACAGAGATCCAATCTTCTATCAGTAGACAGAGGGTAATTTTAGACGTGCCGGGCCCAGAGGCCCGCCACGCTTAACCACACACCAGGATCCATTCCGGATTCTGCTCCGGAATCAGTCCGGCCATCCTTTAGACATGCCGGCCTGATTCCTACCGGGGAGGGGGTGGGGCTGTGCAACATAAGGCCGCACAGCCCCAACACACACACACACCACGCTCCCCTGGCCAGCCGCCCTCCGGGAGACGGGTAGGCACAGCGGCCAGATCCCGTCCTGTGGTCGGGACCACGATCCAGCTGGACTGAAGGTAACAGACATTACCTTCGGCCCATCCCGGATCATGGCCAATGAGATCATGGTTGGGGCCCAATCCCACCACGATTCTGGACCTCCGGGCGGCCAGAGGTCCAGAATCGTGGTCATTTTGATTCCTGCCAGTGTTTCACTGGGGTGAACATCTGGCGGGAATCAAACAGACGTAACGGGAAAAACAGCCACCACAGGGGATTCACTGTGGTTGACCGTGGTCTCGTTTCATCTGAAATTACCCCTTGTCTTGCGCCCTTGTGCCTCCTGTACTGCTTCCCTGGTTTTTGACCCTTGATACAGACTTAACCATTCCTTTGGTTCATTCTTTTATACTTGATGCTAGGATATGGATGCACCAGCCCCCACACACATGGGCCCAAGACTGGGCTCCTGGCACAAAGTATATATAGAATGATTGGAAAATACTACAGAGAATTATTGGGCACTGTTTGTTACATCTTATTTATGTTTTATTTGCATTCATAACGCACGCTTCCCCAGAGGCCCAAGGTGAGTAACAGCAGATTAAAAAACAAACACAAACATATAAAATCCCAATTCAGATCTACTGAAAACCCAAACCTCACCTTCACCCTATCAACGCCTGTCCACACCTGCAAAAAGCTTGGCCAAATAAAAAGGTCTTACAATGCCTCTGAAAGATGAGCTGACTCAGAATTTGGAAAGACCTCTAGGGGGAGGAAATTCTATAATTGCGGAGCAGCCACTGGAAAGAGTCTCTGCACACCCTGGTTTTGACACGCTGATGATATTACCAAGGGGACGCTTCCAGCTGCCCTTAGGAAACATGATGCAACATCAGAGAGGAAACAGTTTCTTAGTTATAACTGGCCCAGGCTGTTAAGCTGATTGAATATGATCCTGACCACATGGAAAGAAGAGTCAGTCTGTTCCATAGGAAAGAAGTTCCATGGAAAGAAGAGTCAGTCTGTTCCATAGGGGTCAGGCCCAATATGATCTGATTACTCAATTACAATGCCAGGGACCTACTCAGAAAAAGAAAAAAAAACAAGTCAAATGTCATGGTGATTAGATGGACTATCAAGGCTGAGGAGCAAACCAGAAATCATAGTTGAGGCTTGCACGGGCTCTGAGAGCAAGACTAACCCATTGGACATTGGGGTTGCAGATGAGATGGGTAGGTTTAGAGCTGAACCAAGTATCAGCTGCTGCCAGCAGTTACTGTGGTATTCACCGGTATCTGGTTGGATACTGAATAGTATCTGGTTAGCTTCAGCAGTTAATCCAGTTAACTAGAATACTGGTTTACTGAGATACAGTGCATTACCGTTTATTGCATTGCCCTTTACTGCCCATGTTTTTCTCTCTCTCTCTCTCTCTCTCTCTCTCTCTCTCTCTCTCTCTCCTTCCCTCTGGACCTGATTTTAAAGTAATAACAATGACATTCAATGATGCCATAATGTGGTACTGCCATAATGTGGTTTTGTCCAGTAATCCAGTTTGGTGATTAACCTCTGTGGCAAGATAACCGATTACTGAATAACCACCAAACTAACTGGAATACTGGATATTAAACAGCAGATAATAATTTTGCTATCTGTTTCAACACTAGACAGACTGACTACTTGTAACAGGGCGGGCTTTGTATGGCCATGTAGCCCACAAATAAATAAATATTTACCATTTTAACAGGGCAGGCCTGCCTCAGGGTAAGTCCCTGCAGGGTCAGAGCCCAAGAAGTCCATTTGACGAGAAAATTTGCTCAAATTAGTGCTTATTTACAGCACACACATGGTCTCCAGTCCATCTGCAGTATCTCCACCCAAATCTCCCAACAGTGGGTCAAGTCTTTATACAATAATACACAGCCTTACTAATGCTGTGAATGCGATCCCTCCAGCAACCCTGACCCTATCTAGCCCCATACCAACTAGGCATAGTTCTGAGGCTGAGTACTCACTAGTCCAAGAACCTCAGGTTAGCACTCCCCTCAGATTCCCTTGAGTTATCTTCAGTCAGGTCAGCACTCCACCTTTCAGTGCTTCTAGCCCATGATTACCCCAGCAGTCACAGCAGGGAGATTCTTCCCTGACCAAGGCCAGGGGTTGACTGAAGCTCTCTCTAGCTTCCTCTTTCTTATAAGAGTAGAGTGGGTGTGGTCAGCCTTCCAAGTGGCTCACCCTTAAACAGCCAGTGTTCTTCCTAATCTCTCATCTTGGTTTTCAATCCTTTACTGTCAGGGCTGGGTCTTGAATCCCCAGTCCTGGAGGGTTGAAGAGCACCACCTTAATGACTGGTGCTATCTCAGGCTGTGCTAACAGCTGAGTACACCTCCCTGTGTCTTCCTTCATGTCTCCACCCCCTGTGTGCCACACCCTTCCCCAGCTGTGCCCGTTCCCCCCTAGACTGGCCTCCTAGCTTCCTGATTGGCCACAAGGTAGCATTTAAACCATAGTGCAGCCACAGGAAGTTGTGGGAGCAGCTGCTCCTGTCCTTCATTTCTTCCTTGTTGTTTGTGTGATAGTTATAGTCCTTGTCTCCCCCTGTGTGTTCCCCTATAGCTGTTCATTGTTCCTCCATAGTCTTGCGTTCCCTTGTAGCCCTACCTGCTCCATAACCTTGTTCCCCTGTAGCTGTTCATTGTTCCTCCATAGCCATGTGTTCCCTTGTAGTCCTACCTGATCCTTGCTCTCCCCCATAACCTTGTTCCCCTATAGCTGTTTGTTGGTACCCCATAGTCTTGTGTTCCCTTGTAGCCCTACCTGGTCCTTGCTCTCCCCATAGCCTTGTTCTCCTTTAACCGTGCCTTGTTTCTCCTTTGTCTGGTGTCTCCCTTAGTCCGTCTGGTCTGGTTCTCCTGTAGCTGCATCTTGCCCCACTCCCCCTTAGCTTGTGTTCCTACTGTGCCTCATTTCCCCCATGTGCAGTCCCTGTCTTGTTCCTCTCTTGCTTGTATTCCCTCTTGTTGTTCTTTAGCACTGCTCTTCCCTCTTTAGCTTCTGGAGTCCCTTTCTCTCTGCTTTCTGTAACCTCGATAATGAGTCATGCACTCTGAGGCCGGGTTCCCCAGCTGGTAAGAACGAGAATTGTCTTGGAACATCCAAGAGACTGGCTGAGAGGTTTTCCCCTTTTTGGGTTTTTTCCTACTTGGGTTTCCTGGGCCATATCTATGGGTGTCCTCTGGCTATAGGTTCCCTTGCCCCTGCTCCCCTGACAGAGTAGGTTCCTCATCCCTACTCTCATGACATTTACAGGGCTGGCTTCTCCAAGCCTTTACCCAGCTGTTCAGGAATTGCAGTCAACCAACCCAGTCCATCTTCTGGCACTCCTCACTCTCTTAAAGGTGTAGTCACCCCATCAGGCTGCTCCCTGCTGCACTACTCATCTACACTACTGGCATCTCCAGCCAAGTCTTAGACATTTGTTGAAAGGAAGAGAGGTCCAGGGCCACCTGGGCCACTACTGGAAGGGAGTTCCACAGGCTTGGTGCAGCCACCAAGAATGCCCTCTCCATAGTTGCCCCCCAAGCAACTTGGGGGACTTTGAGAAATATACATAAAATGCATAAAATACGTAAAAGGGAAGAGTAAGAATAAAAAAAGAAAATAAAAAAACCATCCTACCCACCCACCCTTCACCCACCTCCCTCACCAAAGGCCTGGTGGAACAGCCAGGTCTTGCACTGTCACTAAAATGAGGCAAGGTCCGGGGCCACCCAGGGCCTCCACCAGAAGAGAGTTCCACAGCCTGGGTGCTGCTATTGAGAATGCCCTCTCCATTGTAGCCTGCTGCACCACCTGGGGTACATCAAGAAGGGTGCTCCCGGTGGACCACAGAGGTCGAGCCAGGGCACAGAGAGTGAGGTGGTCTTACAGACAGGAGGGGTCCAGACCATATAGGGCTTTATAGGTAAGCACCAACACTTTGAATAAGACCTGGAAGACTATCAGAAGCCAGTACAGAGCTCGGAGCACTGGTGTAATGTACTCACGGCGACCTGTCCCAATAAGGAGATGGGCCACCGCATTGTGCACCAGCTGCAGTCTCCGGACTGTCACCAAAAGTAGCCCCACATACAGCATGTTACAATAGTCTAATCTTGAGGTGATGAAGGCATGAATGACAATGACCAGGTCAGAGTCCGAGACATACGGTTGAAGTCGTCACATCTGGTGTAATTGGTGGAAAGCACTCCTCCCCACAGTCTCAACCTGGAGATCCAGGCGAAGCTGCAGATTGAGGAGTACCCCCTGACTCCGTACATGAGACCAGTAGGAGATGTCACACCCCACCAACATCACCTCCATCTTGTCAGGATTTAGTTTGACAGCTCGTCCTCATCTAATCCTCCACAGCCGCCAGACATTGGGTAAGCAGCACAGAGACTGCTGGGTCTGGGTTGGATGAAAAAGAGGTAGAGGTGGGTGTCATCAGTGTACTGATGACACCACACCCCATACTATCTCACAATCTCACCAACTGCATGTATGCATCATGTCTAGCCCCACATAGAGCATGTTACAATAGTCCGGTCTCAAGGTGATGAAAGCATGGATGATGGTGGCCAGGTCGGAGTCTGAGACATATGGCCAAATCTGCTGCACAGGATGCAACTGGCAGAACACGCTCCTCACCACAGTCCCCACCTGGACATCCAGGTGGAGCTGGGAATCGAGGAGCACTCCCAGACTACAAACCTGGGGAACCAGAGGGGGACGAACCCCATCAATGACAGGGGATGCCACACCCACCGCTTTACCCACCAACATCACCTCCATTTTGTTGGGATTCAGCCTTAGTCGGCTCACCCTCATCCACTCCTCCACAGCCACCAGACACCAAGTACACCCAATGTGTCATGTGTAAACTTCTTATTCTGAGTGAGTGGCGGGGGGGGGGGGGATATGTGCTGCATGAGGCATACTCTGAGAGGTTCTTTGCCTTCCTCAAAAGTGTGAGTGTGGCTCACTTGCTAGTGTGACAGCTGTATTTTTATTTTATTTTATCAGATTGTTCCCTTTTAGATCAGGCATCATCATGCTCTGGCCATTTCTGATCTATCCTTATGACATTTTTTAAATTATAAAATTGGTTTCTTGTTGATGGGTTTTTCTTTGTGTATAGTGAATCCTCCTTTGGTGCAGGGAGCTGGAATAGATGGCCCTTGAGGTCCTTTCCAGCTTTATGGTTCTATGGCATTTGATTATTTTGACCACCTGTCCTACGTTTCATACCCCCTATCCCATGAAATACCTCCAGAAAGCATGCCACTCTAGAAATAGGGCACGGTACTGGTGATGAGACAGAGGAGAACTAACAACTGGCAAGTTGAAAAGTAGTGCTACAACTCAGTCCTCTGTTGTTATTTTCTTTGTTTGCATTTTTAAAAAACACCAAGGACTGATACACTCGACTCGATTTTTCAGAGTTTCAAAGGAGTGACCCTGAAAATTCAGAACTCGTAAAACCTCAGCTGAGTGCATCCGCTTGCAGGGAAGGGTGCCAGAGCACAAGTAAGTGGTGACCAGAGGCCAGCACTAGGGCCCTGCTCCCACTTCCCTGGCCCCCGCTGGTGGAAGAGGGAATAGGTTAGCAGGGGTCAGGGAAGGGGAATGGAGGCCTACCACTGGCTGAAGGGGGGTTGAGGACTAGGGTGGGGTGCTTAGCAGGAGCAGGAGTCCTAGTGGGGGACAGGCTGGTTACTTACCTTCCAGAGGGGTCCCATGCTGATACGTGGTGTGCCTGTTCCCAGGTTAGGTTTGAAAGGAGAAAAAAACACAACTTAGCGTGATCAGCCCTTTTCGAGGATGGCACTGGCAGCATCAGCACACCAGTACCATCTTTGAAAAGGGATGAGCATGCTCAGAAAGAGCCTAAAGGCCCTTTCTGACCATGCTCAGTTGTGTTCGTTTTGTTTGTTTGTTTCAAACCTAACCTGGGAAGAGGCACACCACACTGGTGCGGAACGCCTTTGGAAGGTAAGTAACCAGGCTACCCACACACACCCCAGGAACCCACCCCTGACCTCTGACCCCTTTCAGCCAGCACTAGGCCTCCATTCCCCCTTCCCTGGCCTCCGCTGGCCTATTCCCTCTCCTACCAGTGGGACCAGGGAAGGCCTCCTGCTCCCCCTAAGCACCCCATACCTGACCTTCCCACCAGCCACTCAGAAATTCACTGTATTCTCCACGGGCTTGAGGGGCAGCCCAAAATCTTGGGATTGTTCCTCGGACCTCAGAAATACTCGGCGAATTTTTTCCCTCTATTCAGTGCAGCCCTAGTGAAAAGTCAGGTGGAAAGTGAGATGAGGGCATAGGCAAGGCAAGGAATTAGAGTGGAGCTCAGGAGCAGGCAGGTAAAGAACAGGACCAGTACTGGGAAAGAGGCTGAGACTAGAGCTCCACTTACATGCACCATCTACCCATCAAGTTCATACAAGGGTGCATAGGGAGGCATTCTTGGTAGCTGCCCCACAATTATGGAACTCCTTTGCTCTGGAGCTTTGTCTAAGCCAGAGCCAGTTCATCTTTTGGTGCCTGTGCGGCATTTGGCAGGTGGGGATAAGGTTTGGGGAAATTTGGGATATGTGATTTAAATTAGTTTTTATTTCTGTATTTTTTTTAAAAAATTATGCATTGTAACTCACCCTGAGGCCTTGGGAGAGGGTTGGATAAAAAATTAAATAATATAAATAAAAGTGAGAGTTAACGGGTAGCACCAGGTTGGGTAACCATTGGTTGCTCAGACAAACCCGTATGATGAACCAAAAGTTACACAGAGCTTCTAGACCAACCAGGAAGCAGGTCCTGCCCAGCCACTCTTGGGAGAGAGTGCTTGGGGGCAGGGACAGCTGGCAAAGCTGGACAGGTCATAGTTCCCTTCCTAAGCCAGAACAATGCTGCAACTGTATGACCAAGGATCCCACCTTAGAATGCAGTGATGAAAGCATGGATGATGGTGAGATCCCTTTCAACCCTATAATTACCTGGTTACAAACACAAGCCGCACTAGGTATGTTTAGCCTAGAGAAAAGAATATTAAAGAGGGGACATGCTGAAAGTTTTCAAATATTCACAAAGGCACAAATAAAAAGAGGAAGGACATTTTGTAGCAGGGAGCAGTCCTGCAAGGCTGCTGCCCTTTAAGAAGGGGGCTACATGGGTCAGCCAGAGGGCTGAGTGCACCCAGGGACGTGGCAGAGCCAGCCCCATAGCTGGGAATCAGCCTGTGAGGCAAACAGGCTGAGAAACCCTGTGACAGAGTGGACAGGATACTGGCCCTTTAAGGCTTAGGAAAGGAAGCCTGGCCACGCCCCTCTGCCTGTATATAAGGAGAGCAAGGCAGACAAGAGGACAGTCTTTGCTAGGAAGCTAAAGGAACAACATTGCCCTGCTGAAGCTGGCCTACTCTATGCTATCCAAGGTGCTGAAGGCTGGAGAACCAGAGGGACCCAGGCAAGTGAGAGAGGTTGTGCCCAGGAGGGAGCCTCTTGCTTGGGGAAGGCTTGGCCGGAGCCTGGGGCTTTGTGGCCTAGCTAGATGGACATGGGGGGTTGATATTGCAGTGCTCCTGCACTGTGAGAGATGGACCTGGCCCTGCAGGGTGGAGGCGACTGAGCTGGCAGCCCCAGGGATTGGATCTAATAAGTCTGTGTGCATGTTACCCTCTGGAATTTGCCTGGACAGTTTGTATTGGGTCCTATAAGAGGGTATCCCCTCCTTGGGGAGGGGTTCAGCTGAGGCTAGGGCTGAAGAGGCGTGGCAGCGGGGTGAGCTAATTCCCGAGAGACACCCCAGTGCTTCCATGTGGCCCTGGGAAGACCTCCTGCTACACATCTGTTCCCCACTGTTCCTGAAAGCAGGACAAGAAACAATGGTTTTACATTTCAAGAAGGTAGGTTTAAGTTAAATATTATGAAAAAATTCCTAACAGAAGAGTTCAACAGTGGAACAAGTGATCTAGGGAGGTTTTCAAGAAAAAAACTAGACGGGCATCAGTCAAGGATGCTTTAGGTATAGGATATTCTGCCTCGGGGCAGGTGACGGACTAGATGGCCTATGAGGTCCCTTCCAGCTCCACAGTTTTATTATTGGATCCGAACACCTCGTCATATTTTCCAATATTCTCAAGCACCTGCTGAATTTTATAGCAAAATTAACTTGGGAGGAAAATCTCTCCGGGCATGATCCCAAACCCCCCACACATACAGCTTATGTGCCAGTATGCACCCAGATACGCGTGCATAACATCGTCCCCATAGCAGGGCTGTGTGTGGGGTGTATGCAAGTTGCATGTGTGGGCATTTATATACATTGTGCATGCTGTGAACGTGCTGCACGGGGCTTAGGATCAGTCTCTGTCTTCCTTTGGTTCCTGGTTGCACGTTCTGTGGCACTAGCTGGACCACAGAATTCCTGACATTTGCCGTACTTTTTATTTGAACTATAGATTGAATTCTTTTTTTACAAACATTTGAATTAGGGGTGTTTGGCTGAACAGGAAAAGTGCAAGAAAAACCTAAAAGGTTCTGCAACTCCCTTTTTAATTTATATTTATTTATTGTATTTTTATTTCACCCTCTCTCACCAGCGGTGACTCAGGGTGGCTAAAAATGTCATATCAAATATAATAACATAAAAACAAATATAAAAATATATGAATGTAAAAAATACATAGTACCACACAACCCCAATCTAAATAAAATATAATATATTTATTCCAGCCAGCTTTCGCCACAGTCGCAAGATCTCAAAAGTACATAAGACACAATAATATAGAAATAATATAATAAACAACACATTTTATACAATACAAAGAAGGATTGGTACATCCTCTTACCCTATGCCCTAATATAGGGCAAATACCTGAACTAAAAGTGCCTCGCTCTTCCATGGGGATTACTGTGGCAGAGCTTGACCCCTGATGACAAGCAAAAATACAACAAATAAAGCTAGCCATGACTTATGTGATAACCTGAGAAGTTGCTAACCACAAAGGGTTATATCTTTACGTCATCCTTGGCAAGATAACCTTATTGACGAGAATAACACACAAGGTGATTCACGCTTACATCTCCCAGACAAACTTCTCATGCAAGTTGTCCTATCAATTGCCTTTGGGCTCCCTCCTCTTCCTGTCAACCGAGGATACGTACATTGAAATTGCCAACAATTCCTCTCTTCCATGCAGGGCAAGCAGGCAGGCATAACAGCCTTCTGAATTTAACCCCCTATAATGTTTTAACAAAAGGGCCAGCCAAACCGTTCTTAGAGTGGCATAATAAGGACAATGCAACAAAAGATACTCAGTGGTTTCTATTTCCTGCATTGAACATTTACCATAACTCAGCCGATTGGGCACTTGATTGCGCCTTCCCTCCATCACTGCAGTTGAAAGGAGCTGAAAACGCAGCAGGGTATACACCATGTGTGGAGCTTAGGACTACTGAGCTTGTCCAGATATGTTTCAAATATAAATGATCTTTTTATCACTCCCAGTCAGGGAGCAACCTTCCAGGAGGCAACTACCCCTAAATCCTCCTGATGGGCTATGTCTCTGATTCTAATACAGATTTCAACCTTGACAGCTAGCAGATTTTTGCCCACAAAATGCTCAAAAGAAACCCACAGGATTTGAGGATCCTGCTGAGGTACAAAAGCCAGGTATATACTCTTGGCCACATACACATCAGTTCCTCCTTTAGGCACTGGAGGGCAAGATCTGTCTCTTGATGCAATCTACATATAAACAATTTCCCCTCCCCACCCCCCTAACCTATCCCACCTTCCCCCCTCAAATGCCTGATGGAAGAGTGAAGTTTTGCAATTGCGACAGAAGGCAAGGAGATCTGGACTGAGGTGAATCTCTACCAGGAGGGCATTCCACAGCAATGGCACAACCACTGAGAACTCCCACCTGAACTCCTGTCTGAACCTGCCAATAGCACAGAACATCCAGAAGGGCACTCCCGGATGACTGTAGGGGCCGTCTCAGGACCCAGGGAGTGAGGTGATCCCTCAGGTAAGCAGGGCCCACACCGTGTAAGGCTTTAAAGGTCAAAACCAACACCTTGAATTGGGCCCGGAAGACAATAGGCAGCCAGTGCAATGCTTGGAGCACCAGTTGAATGTGCTCCCTGCAGCTGGACCCTGTAAGGAGATGGACTGCTGCATTTTGCACCAGCTGCACCTTCCGAACCATCACCCTGGGCAGCCCCATGTAGAGTGTATTGCAGTAGTTCAGCCTCGAGGTGACGAACGCATGGATGACAATGGTGTGATCGGAGTCCAAGATGTATGGATGGAGCCTCATCACCAGATGGACTTGGTGGAAGGCATCCCTGGCCACAGCGAACACCTGAGAATCCAGGTGCATCTGTGAATGAAAGAGCACCCCCAGGCTGCGCACAGATGGAACCAAAACAGGGTGGACACCCCCAGTAACGGGGACAGCCCCCTCTCCCAAACCACTGATCCCAACCACTAGCATCACCTCTGTCTTGTCAGGATTGAGCTTCAGTCGGCTCAACCTCATTCAGTCTCCCACAGCCACCAGACATCAGAATAGCAATTAGAAAGCAGGGCCTGGGTTGGTTGAAAAAGGAAGATACAGCTGGGTATCATCAGCATATTGATGACAATGAACTCTCCAACTGCGTACAACCTCTCCTAGTGGATGCGTGTACACATTGAACAAGAGAGGGGACAGAATGGAACCCTGCAGAACCCCACGTGGGAGGTCCCTGGGGGACGATGTACAGTCCCCTAGTACCACCCGCTGAGATTAGTGAGGTAAGAAAGGAACCAAGGAACCATTGGAAAATAGTACCGTCACGCAGGTGAGTCACGAATGTCTCATGGGTCACAGTATCAAAAGTCGCAGATCCAGTAGGACCAGCAGGGTCATATGACCTCTGTCTAGCTCTACCAGGAGGTCGTCAACCAAGACCACAAGCACTGTCTCCCGTAACCCGAACGAAAGCCAGATTGCACAGGATCTAGAAAACCGGTGTGATCTAAATGCACCTGCAGCTGATGGACCACTACCCATCAATAACCTTCCCTAAAAAGGGAAGGTTTTTCTGTTGCACTAAAATCAATGGAGGGAAGGAAAGCGATAAGCACATGGAGTGAAAGCCTAATGCAAAGTGCTTTCATTCTGCAAAAGCTTTTGGTCGCAGGCTTCTCTAAAATCCTACTAAGTCTGAAGTGCACCGATTCAATACAGGCACATTCACTGATGATTGTCTGAATTACTTGCTAATGTAAATAAGGAATGATGTCTTCTATAATAGCTGGGTCCAATTGTTTGCTGGAGATCTGGCTGTGGTCCAGTTCCACTCTGCTGTTCCTTAGGTCTTTTCAGCTGGAAGGTGCTGCGGACTGGAGTACACTTGAGTTCATCTGAAAGAGTCAGACAAAGAAGCTCTCCATTTAACTACCTGTGCCATTGCCAAGAAGTGCCCGCCCCCCGCAATGGATGATTATAACAATCATACATTGAAGTCCTTTCCCAAAGCAGTGTAACTATTTGCAGGATCTTGGACTATGCAAATCAGGGATCATAATAGAGGGTTCAGTCATCAAGTTGTGTACTTTATCTGCCTCCTCTCGCAGGTATAACAACACTGGGTATCTCCACACAAGTGACGTGGGCCCATTCCCCATGCAGTTCTGTGGTGGGCAATCACCACCATTACACAGTGGGGCAATCGTGGGTAGCCGGCCACATGGTTACAGAGAGACCAGACTGACTGACCCCTGTCAGAGCTGCTGACATGGCCAGGGACGGCTGCTGTGCTGACTGCACAAGCATGCGCCTAGCGCCCTGCCCCACCTCCCACCCACGGCCGGACATAAAATGGGTGGCAGCACTCATCACTCATGGCCCCATCATGGAGCTCACTCCACAGCAGGCAGAAGGGACCCAGCCACATGGGTTGCCCCTACTCCATGACGCATCTTCAGAATTCTTCCAAGGACGCATCACATAGCAGGCAGCTGTTTGCACCGCCATGGGGTGAGGAGAATATCTGCCACAGGCCACATGGTTCACTGCACTGCATGGCCCAGCTGCCCAGGGAGAGGTAAGGCTACCCAAGGCATGATAGCCTTCCCTCCCTGTCTCATGTGGAGATACCAGCTCATAAATCCTCAACCCAGCAACTTCCATATAGTCCTTATTATCCCTTCTGGATTCATGTTTCCTTTGTGTGCAGGCATCTCAGTTGAGTTAAAGGGTGAGGCCACCTCCTGGTTTCCCAGTTCAGGCTCTGGTGTTTCACAGGCTCCCTGGTCCATAGGGTCTCCTTGGTTTTAATCCTCTGGCTTTCAGCACCCTGGCCAACACAGATTGCTGAACTCCAGGTCCAGTCTGCTCAGCTCAGCCACAGACTACCTGGCCCCTGGAGCGTGCTGACCTTTATATCCCTAGAGGAGACAAGTCCCCAGCGGCGAAGCTGGTTCCCTTAAAGGGCCAGTGACCCCCTTTGTCACAATGATAAACACATGTACGTAGAGATGGGGTACAAAAGGGCACTTTCCCTACATGAAGAGATCCAAATTGCAGATACAAAAATCACAGCCCAATCCTCAAAGTGAAAACCCAAATTAAATAAATGAGGCTTGAGCCAGTGGAGAATTTTGATGATCGGAGCCTTATTCACATCTTGCAGTAAGGAATAGAATACCCAGTGGTAAAGAAACCAGTATTTCTGAATGTGTGAATGCACTAAAGAGAGGGGTGTGTGTGTATTATTTGCATTTTTGGATAACCCTCTGAGTAAAATCCCCCACCAAAACAGATATTCACTTATTTGGATGCTCCAGTTTGGTTACTTTGTTTATTTAGCTGTTTTGGTTATTTGGTTCAGGTATTTTGGTCACTTCGTTTTAGCAATTGCACATGCATAGTAAAGCTAATTGTACTGAAATGATGTAACCAAAATACCAGAATGAAATAATCTAAACAACCAAACCAAACTCTGGCCGCATTCACAATTGCAGCGGCGGTGGCAGCAGAGAAAGCAGCGAGAGAAGATGCTGCAGCGGGGAGGAACTGGATGATAGGAAAAGAGCCGGTGCAGAAAGGGGATCTGCCGCAGCTTCTCTTGTACATGTCAAGGCACAAAATCCTACCCTGACATGCGCACAAGAAGCCGCGGCAGATCCCTGTTTGCACTGGCTTTTTTCCTGTCATCCAGCTCCTCCCTGCTGCCACGTCTTCCCTTGCCGCTCTCTCTGCCACCACCACCGCTGCAGATGGGAATGCAGCCTAACTAAAACAGATTTTCAAGAAAACAGGAAAAGGAGCAGTTATCTGCTTTGTCAGGTTCAGGTCAAATAGCACAAATTCAAGAGATTCATTTGTTTTCACAGATATTTGTTTCAAGTCTATCCAGGGTTGGTCTTAGTACTATATTTTCAGGGTCCGTTTTTAGACGAGGCGCTGAGAAGAGCCTCCGGAGCTGCGCATTAAGAGAGAAGCCGTGCCGCGCTGCCGCCGGAAGTGATGTTCTCCCCATTGCCAGCAATGGCTGCAGCCGGAGATGCAGCACTGTGCAGAGGCGCGTTCTAGAGACCTCAATTTTCAGGTCTCTAGAACGTGCCTCTGCACAGCACCGCGTCTCCGGCCGCCGCCGTTGCCGGCAACAGGGAGAACGTCACTTCCAGCAGTGCGGCGCGGCTTCTCTGTTAGCGCACGGCTCTGGAGGCCCTCGTCTAAAAGCGGTGTGAGACGAAGTTAAAATGCAGGCTGGGTTCCTTGAACAATTGTCTGCCTGGTGTTTGCTTGCTTACCAACACACAGAAATAGGATTTTAAACCTATCAGTACAATGTACAAATGAAAGAATGTTTCAGTATATTTCAATGATGGGAAAATATCATTAAACCAAAAATCTTACTCTGGGCAACCTGGACTGACTCAGCTTCTACTCATTCTCCGTGGATCCTCATGAGCTTCTTTAACTCAAATGGGATCAACAGCATCATGGGTGAGGAGGGGGGATTGGGGAGGGGATTCTCTCCAGTGCAGAAACTAGAATGCAGGTGTTCACCTTGGGAGACTCAATGCCCTGGTACCTCAGACAGGTCCCTGCCTTCATTTAGCCCCATCAAGATGAGTCCTATATGGTCTATAGGAAAGTCTGAGGCCAACAAGTCATCCATTGGAGGCTGCACCATCTTAGAGAAAAGGCTTGTGCACCAAAAAATAAGTCTACATGAATTGGGTCAGACTCTAATCTCAGGCCACGTTCCAACAAGGCCTAACAAAGTTGAATTAACTGCTCATCAGAACATGGCCCCAGTAAATTAGGGAGAACTCCATCAAAGCCATTGGCGCTACAGCTAGGTGTAAAATTATTCACACAGAATCAGTCCCAAATCTCTGTAAACACAAGAAGAAAGCTGACTTGTGAGTGGCTGAGAAAATAAACACCCTCCAACAAATCCTCACTTAAAAATAACAGCAGAATTTCTGAGCAGAATGAACCTCCTTTATTTTGCTTTTTACTTCCACAAAATAAATCTACAGGGTAGTTCAGAGTGGGGAAAATAAGTTGAACAAACAGCAGTCAGTGGCTCTCCATCCAGAGACGTTTGTGTGGTTGTTCCTGGAGCATCGCAGAGGGCCAGGGATAGAAAGAGAACCCTTGTCTTTGTAGTATCTTTTCTTTGCCTTTTTGCTTTAGATGATTTCCCTCAAACTGTTATGGAAGATAGGAGTTTCTTTCTCCTTTGTTGATCCCACTAGACTTTAAAATTCTTCATTTGTATCAACTGCCTCCACAAAAAGAGCAGATAAATATATACCCCAGACTCCACAAAAGTATGGTCCCTTTGAAAATATGCCTCTGTCAGCACATTAATCGTCCAGGTTTATCGATATGAAGTCCAAACACTCTTCTTTTAGGGAAAGTAGTGCATATCAGAAACTTACTTCAGTGGGGACTACACTTAGAAGCCAAAAGGTTTTATGATTGTACACTGTACAGAGAGTGCATGCTTATGTAGATGCGTTGGGAACATCCTCCACAGCATGCAGTCACTCTGCTTCAGGAAAACACTAGATACTAATTGCTTTGAATTTAAAGTTGAAAATGTTTAAGGTTTATTCAGAGCTGTTCAGTGATGAAAGACATTATTTCCTACTGTCTAGGGAGAGACGGTGGTTGGCATGTTGTCCCAAATGAGATGGTGACAAAATAGTTCAGATGATCTTGAATTACTGTTGGTGAGCATAAGCAAGCTTTGAGGCCGCACAGTGCCCTTCCTCATGCATGTAACAAGTCAGACCTATAGACTGAAGACATGCAAGGTAGGTCTATATAATAAAAAGGCATATAATCACTTTACCATTGATCTAGGGCTAGGCCTGAATCCTGAGGTGATGGAATTTAGGAGCACTAACTAGGGTGGCCATACCTCCCCTTTAAAAGAGGATGCTTATGAAAAATATATATTGCAGGGCTGCATTGGTTCCAGTACAGCCCTATACCATGTATTTTTCATAAACATTCTTTTTTAAAGGGGAGGTACAGCCACCCTAGCACTAACTGATCTGCACCTCTGCAGTGAACAGGGGACCAAGTTCAATTAAGCTTTCACCGTCAGTCACACACAGACATACTCCTTGTGCAGGTACTCTAAGGCTTCATTCAAGGCACCATGCTTCCCTCTTGCTAACTCAGCATGTGTTTCTTATTCTGTGTTTGTCATGCCGCACAGCAACGCATTCACACTGCTGCTGAGTAGAGTTGAAATGAATATGGGTATACCTAACCTGACAAATTTCCAGTACCCAAATTGACTCAAAAATATTGGTGTTGCTACCCTAGAAAGGTACTAATGTTCATGCTCAGTTCCAAGACCAAGGAGCTAGGGAGGGGGCGTTGTGTGCCTTAGGAAAAAACCTGCAGAATCCCTCAGATCTTAGACCCCAGAGTATTGCAATTTGGAAATAAACCAAGTATTTCACCATTGGGGAAAATGGTTACAACATCATAAAGTCCTCAAACAGGTCCATGTTTCTAAATGGTGAAAACAAACCAAATGTTGAACTGCTGGGGGGGGGGGGGCAGGGAGACACTGTTTCAAGTCTCTTAAGAGTCCATCATTGTACTTTGTTTAAGAACCAATTGCGTTGTTGTGTGTTTTCAATCTCTGTATGCAAATGCTCTACGTGGTTAAGTTCTCATTCTGGTTCTCATATAATGTATAAAACCTAGCTTGCAGTGTCAGTTAAGGGAGTGAGTGAGAGGAGTTGGGAGAAGAATTTGGGCAGTGAGAGTGAGTGGTCTAGAGCCAGGAGCCACCAAGAGAAGACAGCAAGCAGGAAGAACGAAGGTCTGCAGGAAGAATCAAGTGAGTGAGAGTCTTTGTATGTGATTGATTCAATAGAGAAATTGAGTTTACACATTTTGGATCAAGTCTTCCTGGTCTCTTCTTCTTGCGGATGACAGATGACTATTCCTGTGGCCTATTTGGAGCTGAATCACTTTACCTACCCTCCTTGGAGGCATCAATTGGATACAAATTGGTACCCAATTCGAGTACCCAATAACCTGGAATGTTAATTTCCAGTCCCAGAATGTCAACTTCCAATCCCAAATTTTTCAACTACCAGTTCCGAATTTTTTTTTATTGATTGTCCCAATTTACCAATCGGCAATTGGAAAATTGGGACATCGATATCAGAAGTTCCCAATTTTGGAGGAAGTCAGGTACCCGATCGGTTATCGAGTGTCCCATCAAGTACCTGATGCGATACTCGAAAATCAGCTACCCGTTTCAGCTCTAAATACTGATTTCCCCCTGCCACCTCCCTGTTTCCTGGTAGTATTTCTCACAATGCACAGGACCTGGGAGAATGTCCTGATGATATCCCTGCAAGCAATACTCCAGAATAGTATGGAGTGGAGGAAGGCCTATAGCTAAGGAAGGGGACATGCACTGTGGCACCCCCTCGTATAGAACTAGGATAAGTTCCACGTTTTCCCTCTCAGTTTCGTAGTCTGAAGACTAGGATATCTGAAGACTCAGATGATTACTGAAGGGCTACGGCCAGAGTAATAATTGCAATTCTTGAAAGAATATCTGCATACTGTAGTATATGAGCTTCTGAAGGTAAATGCACTTTCCCTTCTTGTCAAAGTCTTCCCACCCTTCCCCGTATCTGTCAACGCTCAAGCTACGGCACTCGGGACACATCTATCACTCAGATGTAGAAAGTGACAACAAGAAATGAAATATCATGGTTTGAAGCTTGCTCTGAATTAATCAAATAAAACAAACAGCATTACTACTTGCTGGAGTCACTAGATCCTTCCAAACAAACCCTTTGCATCCAGTGGCAGAGAACAAAGGATCATCAGGGGGCACTGGAAGTGGTCAAGATTTCACACAACACTCCAAATGTGGGTTTGTGCCACTCTCTGCTCAAAAAGTGTGTTGTTTGAACAGACTGTTTGGGACATTGCAGGAAGAGAATGCCTTTTAATTAGAGGTACAATTAATAACTACTCTCATTTGTAAATAATATTTGCATATTTTGATAGCCTCCCCAAATAGCCAAATAAATATTTGTGCCCTAAATGACAGGTCCCTGCCCTGAGGGAGTTACAATCTAGATTGGACAAGATTCATACTAGAATGGACATGGGAATACATTCATGAAGCTGGGAAGTTAGCTTAGTTACAAGGAATGGGGTAGGGACATGGATCCTGAAGGATACGACAGTATAAGGAGAGGCATAAAGGAGTAATCTGTGAGTGTGTGAGTTAGGGAAGGCCTGATGAAGGGGCTTTAGGAGGGATTTGAAGATTGGAAGAGAGGGAGCAATGCATGTGTTCAGGGAGGGAGTTCGAGGCATAGGGGGCAGCATGGGAGAAGGGGTGAAGATGCTTTAGGAACATAGGGTGGGAAATGAGGGCTAAGGAGGAGCAAAGCCATGAAGAGTCCTGAAGGTGAAGACAAGGAGTTTGTGCTGAATGTGAAAGGGGAGTGGAGGGAGGAGAGAAAGGGCTGAACCTGACAAAAGTAGAGGGTGAGGTGAATTACTTGGCAGCAGAGTGTTAAATACAAGTGGAAGGGTCAAGGTGAGAGAGTGGGGAAGGCCCATAAGAAGGAAATTGCAGTAGTCATGGTGAGTGATGACGAGAGCATAGACTAGAATCTTAGCAATGGGAGCCATAATGAAGGGACAAATTTTAGCAGTGTCATGTAGGGAGAAGTGACAGGCCTTGGCAACAGAGAGAATATGAGGTGTGAAGGAAAGGGAAGAGTCAGACAAATCTCATGCTACAAGCCTGGGGACAAGCTGGATGATGCCAGTGTCAAATAATGGAGATGGATAGAGAAGTCAGAGAGGATGGTTTAGGGAGGAAAATTAGGAGCTCAGTCTTGGACATGTTCCGGTTGAATTGCTGGTTAGACACCCAGGCAGTACTATCAGAGAGACAGTTAGTGATACAAGTCTGAATGGAGGAGGAGAGGATGGGAACGGAAAGACTGATCTGGGTGTCATCAGGATACAGGTTTGAGTATTGTAAGCACAATGCTCTATCCCATGAGAACAAGTCACAATAAGTTTAATAGTAGAGTTGAATCAACTATAATTGAGCCAAAAAAAAAAAACAACCCCCCCAAATAATCAAAATGAATACCCAAAGGCGCATAAAGTGCCATTTTCAGTTTGGTAGTGTGTTACTCATTTGAAGGGAGGGGGTACTTGTTTCAGCTCTGGTACTGAATAGCCAAACCAAAATAGCCAAAATTAACAAAGGGGTCGATCCTAACCCCTGCATACCATGCATGGAACATGTGCACAGTGTGCATGCAGCTCCTGTGAAACTTCCATACACCTTGTGCAGACCCCCACTATGGGGACTATAACACATGCATGTGGAAGCAGGGGTTTAGGATCAGCCCAAAAATAAATAAATAAATAAATAAATGAAGCAGAAATAAATAGCTGTTCATATCCTCTGCATCCAGATGAACTCGAAGCAGACAAATTCACTGAGCTGTTCATTTCATTGTTGGATTCATTTCAGCTCTATGATTAATCTTCTTATAACTTGTTCTCAAGAGATAAAGTATTGTGCTTACAATAAGAAAATTCATGAGAGAGAGTGGGGAAGGCCTGTAAGAAGGGGTCTTCACCAGAAAATGAGCAATTCCACTGCTCTGGGATTTAATTCAATTCTTGGGAACTTCAATATCCATGCCGATGTCAGACTTGGAGAGGCGGACCGTGAGCTCATGGTCGCTATGGCAACCATGGGCCTGTCTCAGAGAGTAGTGGGCCCCACACATGTTGGAGGACATACCCTGGACATAATATTTTGCTCAGGCCTTGAGGCGAGGAATCCGTTGCTGGGGGAGGTATCAATAGTGTCCTTGTCCCCACTAGTCCCCACTCCCCATGCAATTTCAGCCGTGTTCAAAATGCTGGAAATGGAATGTGTGTGGTAAAATTGAGGTTTAGAAATCCTGAGATGTCACTGCAAGTCATGCGATTTCAGTTGTGTTCAAAATGCTGGAAATGGGATGTGCATGGTAAAATTGGACTCAGGCTGTGACTGGGGTGCTTTACAAGGATGAGTCCATGTGTTTGGGGTTTATAAATTATTTATTTTAAGCTTGATGCGCATGGTGACTGTGTTGTCTTCCATCCAATGTTAACCCTGGTAACTCCTTGCTGCTGGGTTATGCCATGCCACTGGCCTACCATCCCCCTGGCTCCGCCTACCATCCCCCTGGCTCTGCCTCTAGGCCCGCCGGCCTAGGCCTTACTGCCCCAGTGCCCCTCCAACATCAAAACCCACCAGCCGCCCCTGGATTGCAGTCTCCGCTCCTCTTGCTTCCCCGGCTCTGACTCCACTCCTCTCTGGGAGCCGGGGAAACGCGGCGCTGTGTAGTAAAAATGCTGCTTCCTACATGCAGTCAATTTCAAAATGCTGTTGAATAAACCAAATGTGAATCATTCACGGGTTTATTTAAGCACATTTTTTAAATTGACTGCATTTAGGAAAAGCAGCATTTTAGTGTATGTGGGAATGCACTCTTACAAGCAATAACATTCCTCTGCGACTATAACTGACAACAAAAATCTCACTGCATAAAAGGGGAATAGTACATTCACACAGTACAACACCCAATATTATCTTGAGCACTTATAAGAACTCATTTTTGTCATGTCTAAAAGCGGCCTAAGGTAATAAATTCAGGAAGCACTATGTTATTCAGTAGGATTCTGAACCCATGGCAAAGCTCTCATTTTGATTTCAATAGGTGAGGACTGCACCCATTGTGTTAAATTTCATGACAAATGAAATCTTTTAAGTGTTAAATAGAGAGGTGGGGTTTTTTTTAAGTGTCCTTCTTTAAACCCGATCGCACTGCAGACTTAACTGTGCAGCCACTAAGGCACCTGCTGTACAAATGATTTCCAAGCTAAATTCACCTTTTGTCTCAGGAAGGAAAGCACAATAGGTTATCTTTTCTTTATAGAAAATAAAATATGCTGACATTACTCCAGGCTACTGGCAGACAGAGTATATTAGTTCAAATTTAATATAAAAAGAAACAGTGGAAGACTAAGCAAAAGGGAAATGTAAAGGGATGGAGCTGAAAGGGGGCGTGATAATATTGGTCCAAGCACTTGGAAAGAGAGAGAAGATTGTTTGAATTCATTGCCAGATTTTAAGCTGTTGTCACTTGAATTAAGGGTCTGACCACTACAGTTTCAAACCCTATTTCAAAGAGTGCCATTGCCCCTTTGTTGTTTCTCTCCCATACTGTGCAGTATGCAGAATTCTGTGGGGCCTCCATCACAGTTTGACTTTTGCATAAATTGAATTTATGCAGAAGTTGGATAAATGGAGCAGTGTAAGAAATACTCAGGCACTACCAGC
Source organism: Sphenodon punctatus (assembly GCA_003113815.1). NCBI lineage: Eukaryota > Metazoa > Chordata > Lepidosauria > Sphenodontia > Sphenodontidae > Sphenodon > Sphenodon punctatus. The sequence goes on along the minus strand of QEPC01013498.1, from coordinate 8,906,503 downwards.
AAGGGCGTAGTTACCATTGGACAAACAGAGACATTCGTCCTGGAGCCCGTACTGACTGGGGGTCCAGTATCCAAGGTAGTTAAGCCACCCTTCCCCCTTCTTTTTTTAAATTGCCACCTTTCTTGTATTGAATTTGTTACAGCCTCAGCCAACAATAAACCATTTATTTATTATTATTATTTTTATTTTATTATTATTAAATTGCCACCTGAGCTGGCTCGGGGCCCTTCCAGCTGCTGCATGGGCCCCCTCCCTGCCCGTGGTTGCAACATTGTGTCTGCCACAATGTTGCAACCGCAGGCAGGGATGGGGGAGGGGCCTCATGCAGCAGTCTGCATCAGGTAGGGTGGCTATACCTCCCTTTTAAAAAGAGGACTCTTATGAAAAATACATGGTGCAGGGCTGTACTGGAAGCAATGCAGCCCTGCAAAATGTATTTTTCATAAGCGTCCTCTTTTAAAGGGGAGGTATGGCCACCCTAGCATTAGGTCAGGTCACACTCACAAGTCTCGCAGCTCGGCTTGCCCCCTTGGTGCTGCGTCGCAAAGGAGGAGTCCTCCTCACCAGTCCAGACCCAGTCCTGGCAGGGCTGGCTCGAGGGAGGCCCAGTCCGAGTGGGAAGGTGCCCGGCGGCAGCTCCACTCAGTAAGGGAACCGTCGCCGGGCACCTTCCTGCTACATCACTCCCCGCATCAAGCTGGACCAACCTGCCCGACCAGCCTCTGGCCTCCAGGACTGGTCGGGTGGGTCGGGGCAGCAATGGCACTGCTGCTGCTGCTGGCCACACTTGGCCCCAGCGACAGATGGGCCCAACAGCAGGCCACCAGCAGCATGCCGCAGACTCTTCAGAGAGCAAGTAAGTCCCGAGCACCAGCAGCCCAGCACCCCCATGCCAGCCAACAGCTTCACCACCAGCAGGAAAAAAAGAGGGGAGGGGCCCACAGACACTTTTTGTCCCTGGGCCCATCTCAAGCTAGCTACATCCCTGGGGAAGGGGGATCAACTGGCAATGAAGTCTCCCGGTCAAGTTGCTCAAGTATGGGCTTTTCCTCAGCACTCTCTGAGCCTTCAGCCCTGGGTCAGGTGGATATCTGGAGAGGTCTGCTTCCTTCAGTGTCCTACTCCCAAATGATAATCTTACTGTGTTTAACACAAGTCTTATAGGCCTGACGTCTCCCTGCTGAAGTCTATAAGCTTTGTCAGGCTTCTTTTTTAAAGGGCCAATATCTTTTAAGCAATGTTTCCACCATGCCCTGCCAAAGTATCCTTTGAGTGAATTAAAGATTTCTACATTGTATGTGTGAGGGGTGTCTGGGACATGGGTGGACAAGGTCAAGACAAAGAGTGGGAGACAGTGCTGAAGTCAAGAGAAGAGGCAGGGCTAGAGAGGGAACAGCTATGGGGTTGAGGAGACTGAACAAAGGCAGAGCAAGGGCTAAACACTGGGACTAGAAAGAGAGTAGAGAAGAGAAATTGTTCCAAACAGCTTCCCAGAGCCGTAACTAACAAACTTCCCTCCATGTTTGTAATGCAGTTGCTGTTCCTGCCAGTCACCTGAACAGAAGTGCTATCAGTGCCTGTACTGAAGGCCCACCCTGGGCTTCAAGCTTGCAATGTAATGCATGGCACCCTCTCCCCTGCTGCTCACCTGTGCAGTGCGGCGCAAGAGTGGTACATCTGTCCACACTACAAGCTGCACACAGCGTTCCAAGTTTGAAGTGTTCCTGTGTGCAATGCAGACAGAGGGTGCAGAGGTGCTGTGGAACTTCTTACTAGAGGATGTTGTGAAGCCAATAGTGTGACTGGCTTTTAAAAAGTATTGGATAACTCTTTGTCTTTAGATGCTAACTCTGTAAATGGCTGTTAGTCAAGTTGGTGGAGATACATAATCTTTGACTGTTGGGAGCTGGGAGTAAACAGCAGGGAATTGTGCACTCCATTATGACCTGTTATCTACTTCCTGAACAAATCCTGCACAAGCTCCTAGTCTTCATCTACAAAGCTCTTCACAGCCTTGCTCCCCCCACCTCTCTGCGTTAATTTCCCTCCGTACTCCAGTCCGTGAACTCCGCTCCTCCTCTGTCCCCTCTCTCGCCCTCCCACACCTCCCCTGCTCCCCTAACCACCTTCATCCCTTCTCCCTAGCTGCCCCCCACGCCTGGAACTCCCTCCCTGCCCACATCTGCCTCGCCCCCTCCCTTTGTACCTTCAAATCCCTCCTCAAGACCCACCTCTTCCGCTCTGCCCTCCCCGACTCCTCGCTCCCCTCACCTAACTCCTGCTGATACCCTTCATCCAGTACAATCTGTTACCTGAGGGCTGTGTACTCCTATCCTCACCACACGGACCAGCCAGCTATCATTCTCAATGTAACCAAGCCAAGTGCGTCCACCTGGGACCTCGCATCTTTGTGAATGTTACACTCCTTGTCTCTCCCTCTGTTCCTTCGTTTCTCAGATTGTAAGCCGTAGGGCAGGGACCATGTCTATTCCATTACTTTGTAAGGCACCAGGTACATTGCTGGTGCTCTATAAATGCTTGTTAATAACAATAATAATTAATAATAATACTTCTCTTGATATTTTTAAATGAGATGCTACCATGCATGCCCACACATTAACCACATGTCCAACTGCTTATTTGAAGGTGGCATGGGGGGTTGCATGCTCCCGTGAGCCACACAGCACCCACTCATGACCACTCATGGGGTACTGCCAAAAAATCTAGTGTGCAGTGTGCATGCGTGGGAACAGGTGCCCACGTTTCCACTACCCATATGCACCAGGGCACCCACCCATGCCAGCAGACAGGTCCATGGGTGACTGCCTGCCTGGTCCCACCCACAGCCCTGCCAGGAGCTCTCTCGGGAGCTCTTAAAGGATACACATGCAAAATACAACACCATAGTGGCTCAAAATCCAGCAAACTCCCCTTGTGACACATGAGAGAAGAGAAAATGACATGGATGACTGCCACCCGGTCAGATGCCGTGGATGGGGCTTTCCCCACTGGAGTCATGCCCAGGCAGCCCACGAAACATTTCCACACTCCTCTCATGCTGAACCAGTGGGGGCGGGGACCTCCCCTGATGGTGCAGTCGGGGAGTCAGGTGCTCCCCAGGAGCCAGGGGGTGCCCAGGGATTCCCCCAGGCCGCGCCACCAACCGCAAGAGCGGCGCGGCCTGGATTAGAGGAGGTTGCCAAGGCAACCACAAATGAGGCTGCCACCCCCACAGTGCAGCGGGGGCGGGGCCCTGAGAGTAGTGAAGAACGTGCAGAGCTGCAGCGACGTCCAGTGCAGCTGCAGGCTAAACAGGAAGGTGGGGCTAGGGGCATGAAAGCCAGCACCAGCTGTAGCTGAGTGCTGGTGATCCGAGCTACTGAGAGACTAGCTTCCTGAGAAAGCTAAGTGCTGTCATATTGTCTGGACCATTGTGTTTGTTGGATCAGTGGATATCCTTGTGACCCTTGAGTGGACCCTTCCCTCCTTGTCCTCCCTACTGTGTGATTGGAGAGTGATTGTGGGGTGTGGGGTGGGAGCGGTTCCCCCCAGTCCTGGGCTCCTGATCTCCCTTCCCCCATCCTTGTAGTGTATGTGCTTCCCTTCCCTTACCCTCCAGTCCTTGTGATCCGTGCCCCTCTTTACTCCTCACTTCTCAACTCATGAACTCCCTAAAATCCCGTGCACCCTGCGTGAGAGAGAGAGAGAGAGAGTGAGGCCGCTTTTAAACGAGGCGCTGAAAAGCGCCTCCTGAGCCCCGCGTTGAGAAAAAAGTCACATGGGGAGTGTTTACACGCTCCCCGTGGTGCCAGAAGTGACGTCTTCCCTGTTGCCGGCAGCGGCGGCAGCTGGAGATGCGGTGCTTTGAAGAGGTACGTTCTGAAAGCCTCACCCGAGTGCCATTCAAAACAGTAGGCACCATGAACTAATGCAGGCTTGGAGATGCAGAGTTGTCAAAGCCTCCATATGGGAGGTATCTGCATCTCCAAGCCTGCGCTAGTTCATGGCACTCACTGTTTATAATGGCGCCTGGCTCACTTACAGTAGTGGGGAGGAACATCTAAACCCACCAGCACGAGTTTTTCTCTAGAAATTTAGAAATATGCAAGAAACAAGCCTCATATAAAAACAGTTTAAGCCTGCCTCTGACTGACCGCTAGCCCTCCCAGAAGACCCAGACCCAACATCATCCAAGGACCACCTGGCCAAGAAAATACCTTTTTCTCTCCTCCCCTGATGTGAGCTCATTTGCGCTGGAGCATCCCTCAGGGGCAGGGGGAGTTGGGGAGTGGACTGGGGTCATCTGTGGGAGGATTTAGACGATGGCAAGAGGCTGGGGAGTGCTGTGGACGTGAGGGAGTTGTTTGATAGGGTTTTCAATGTTTTTGTGTTTGAAATCCAAGCCCAAATCCAGGAACTGGAAAGGGGCCATATAAAATCTTGCTGAGGGCTGCATTTGGCCCCTGGGTCTGAGGTAGGACTGATGTGGCAGCAGCTGTTACCATGCCTTGATTCCATTCCACCATTTCGGAATCGCCCGCACCACACCGCGGCTTTTCTGCTGACGTTCCACTAATTCCGCCGACATTCTGTAAATTCGGAAACTATTGGAAAAATTGCAGAATTGTCGGAAACTGTCGGGAAACCGCTGTTCCACTATTTTGTGGCGCTGGCGGAATGGCGGAAGTAACAGAAATGTCATGTTTCCACCATTTTGCAAAGCCTGTGGAAGTAGTGGAATGAAACTAGCGGAACTGCGGAAGTAGTGGAATGAAACTAGTGGAATGAAAGCCTCTGCCATGCCATACCACTAATTGTGGAAACACTGTTTCCAGCAGAAATAGCTACCGCTGCGACATTCTGATACAGCCCTAGTCTGAGGTTCAGTTCCTCACTTCTGCTTTCATGAGGGGTGCTGTGGACGTGTGGGGGTTGTCTGATCTCTGCTTGATCAGATGGATCTATGGTTGAACTCCTGTGTTGGGGGTGTATTAGAGATATGCTCAAGAGAAGGAGGATCCATATCATGGATCTGTCCCTGTCCTTGTCTTCATGCTCTCATCTCTGCTTTCTTTCCTTAAGCTCAGTTTTTCAGTGCTTTTGTCTTTGAGATCCAAGCCCAAATCCAGGAACTGGAAAGGAGCCACACAAAATCTTGCTGAGGGCTACGTTTGGCCCCTGGGTCTGAGGTTTGGTTCCTCACCCCTGCTTTCATGGGGGGTGTTGTGGCTGGGGGGAGAGGGTGACCTATGTTTGATCAGCTGGATCTATGTTTGAACTTCTCTCTCTGTGGTGGGAGTGTATTAGGGATATTCTGAAGAGAATGAGGATCCAGATCATGGATCTGTCCCTATCCTTGTGTGCATGCCCTCATGTGTTTTAAATAAGCCATTGCCTTTTAACCATATCTGTGTTCTGCGCTTCCTTTAATCTAAAATGGATTAAAATGTTCTTTGGTGCACATTGTACTGATGGGTTAAAAATAACGTATATGACCATTCTCTGTAATCATCAAAGGAAAGTGGGTGGGGTGTGGGAAAGTGGGAGGGGCACATTTTGCTTTCGCCCTGGGTCCTGCAATTTCTAAGACTGGGGGTGATTTCAGACATGACGGGGCACCTATTGGCCCCGTCACGGAATCACTTTTTGATTCCCGGCTGTAATCAAAACAGCCTGTTAACAGACAAGCCAGCTGATTCCGGCGGGGAATCTGGGGAGGCGACGCGACTGCGTGGCGCAATCTGTGGCCGCACAGCCCTGCCCCCCCCCATGCTCCCTTAGCAGCCCGGCCTCCTGGAGATGGGCGGGCGTGTCCGATTCTGTCCCGGGGTCTGGGCCACGGCCCGGAATTGGCAGCGGTAACAGATGTTACCATCCGCCGATTACAGGCCGTGATTCAATTAACCACACTTTCGGAGATGGTGCCCGGACCATCCTCGAAAGCATGGTTATTTTGCTCACCGCCGGTGGTTCACCCTGGTGAACATCTAGCAGCGAGCAACCAGACGTTACGGGACCATTTGCCACCACAGGGGATTGTCTGTGGTTGAGCGTGATCTCGTAACGTCTGAAAATACCCTGGCACTGAGTGGGTGAGGGTGGTGGTTGAGGAGGAGCAAAGTTCCCAGGTGGGTACTAATATTTTATCTCAGTGAGTGTACTCTATATACCCGAAAACTCCCTCAGCACCAGCTTGAGACCCTAGAGCTCTTGATCCCTGACATGATTTTCAGTACCCAGCCCAGATGGGTCCTTGATTTATTCAAAGTTGGTCCCGGACCTTTTAAAAATGTTTTGGTGGCTCTTGCCCAGAAAAAGGTTGAAAGCCACTGCCCTAACCAACTTGCCTAACTAACTTGTTAACTATCCTAACCTGATAACTGAAAATGTTGGTATTAGAATGCAAGTGCCTCTGTTTTTAAAGTGCCTTGTAGCTCTATGAGAGAATAGATGCACAGAAAGACTGAGAGGAGATGCTCAGACTATTTTTAAAAAAAGAAGAGAAAAGTCTCCTAAATCAATACTGAATATGGGGAATTTATTAAGTGTTCTGAGCTGCCCAAGAGTAATCTTCATCTGCAATCCTCACCAATACTGGGCAGCCTCCTAGATTTATTGGTTGTTGTGTGTGGAGTTCATGGAGATGCTGAAAAGATATGGGGAAATAGTTGGATGTCTGAAAGAGTTTTATTTCTATCAATCAATAATGTCAGCATTGGGGACCCTGCTAAAGAGAGAGCTCCACTGCTTTTCCATTAACTGAAGCCTGAGAACAGAATTTCTCTCCAGTGGTTCTGAACGCTGTTACATTCACTCTGTACTTCTGTGCAGGTTGCTGGGTAACCATTGCTCGCTCTTCTGGGTTTATTTTAGGATTTTCAGTCCTGGATTTTCTGTCCATTCTTTCTTCTTCCTGGCTCCGGGCACCATGTACAGAGTGAGTTGTGTCTGAATTAAACAGCTCAAAAGTTGGAAACCAGGCAAATGTTTGTTCTTTCTTTGTTGCTATGGTTGTTCAGACTCACTACAAGAGTCTTAAAGCCACTTTCAGCTCACTCTCTCGCAACCATTCAGTACTTTAGTCACCTTTCCATTTCAAGCAGCTGCCTCCCAGGCTTGTCACTAACAATCTTATTCACTTAAAGTGGCTGCAGATTTCAATCAACTCTCAATTCTTCACATTTAGCACTGGTTCAGCACTGGTTCAGCACTACAGCTGGTTCAGCACTAACCTTCTCAGTCCTGCCTGAAGAAGAGTTCAGAGAAGCTCAAGCTCCCGGAATTTGCAGGCAGCTTCTGTCTCTGATGAATCCACCCTAGTTAGTCCAGGTCCAGGGGAATGGTCACAATCCAAACCCTATTCCTCCAGAAATCCAGATCATGCATGGCACCATTTTGTGCATGTATATGAAATGATTCATGTGCATGCTATCCAAAAACACAAACAATATATGTGAATCTAAACCCCACTATTTATGCTGTCATCTAGCACTTTCCTCCTGTATCTTGGCCTTGGAACCTTAAGGATTATTATCAAAACTCTAGGCTGGTCAGACAGGAGTCCTCACTTTAGACCCTCAAATGATTCCATGATTTGAATTAAGACTTGTTCACATGCACAACTTTATTGTAGACAAGTACCTCCTACTTCACTTTATCCTCCCCATTGTTCCTACAAGCAGGAGTGTTAAAGCAAAGTTAGAGGAGGTGCTTTCCGCTCTGCAAAGAAGTGGGGTTGAAGTAGGGAGGGAGATTTCTACTGTATGGAAAGTGATCTGTATAGAGAGGATTATTACCTCTATTTCCCTGTCCCAAGAATAATCAGTATTACCTACTTTTGTATTTCCCTGGCAGCAGTTCTGACTCACTGACTGCTTGTTATTCCAGCTCCCCCTGCTGGCAGTTCTGTGCAAGCGTCAAAAGAAGAGAAATTTAACCCCTGCTTCCCCCTCCATGTGGGAACAGAAGTTGTGGGGAAGTAGTGACTACTTTGCTCATGAAAACAAGCCCTTAGTCTCTCTGTAACTACAATGGAATGGAATCAGTGAACAGACATTAAAATCCTTCAAACTAAATGGAATGAAAGACTACATGTCCCAGCAGCCATCTAGTCATGTTGAATTAGGATTTCCACAGGATGATGGTGCAGGGCTTGCTGGGGCATGGGTGGCCAGGAGGATGTGAGGCTTTACAGGATCAGTACCTGGTAAGAGGCTTTGCAGGGTTGGTACCTGGGTGCAGCAAGTCAGGGTTCAGAAGCAATACCAAGGTCTGAAGTTGGAGTGCCAGTCAAGAAGGTAAAACTATAGGATTGGGTAGCCTATAATAACTGATGAAATATTGTCAATTGACCACCTATTACTTGACTGTGGTCAAATATTGCATGAAACCAGCTGACAATATTTGACCAGTCAATTGACCAAATGTTGCTTGACTACTCAAATATCCTACATGAAATGTAACTTGGATGCAGTGAGATGGGGTCCAGGGCCGATACCAAGGTCAGAAGTCGGCTGTCCATCAAGAAGGCTGAATCATGATTGAGAGGAAGTAGTAGGGCTGTAGAAAGTAGTAGGGTAAGGAGGACTGGGACAAGGTGGTCTGCAGTAGGACTGGAGAGGAAGTTGGAATACCAAGCTGACTGGGTTCAAGAGAGCACACTGAGTGCAACATGCATTGAGCTGGTATGAGGGAATGAGGCATAGGCAATATAATATAGCCAAACAAGGTGTGGCTGTTAGCCAGTCAGAAGGCTACTAGCCAGGGGCATCCCAGACAGTCGCAAAGCTGAGCTGGATCAGGCAGAGGTAATGCTCATCAGCTAGGAAGTGTTGAAAGCCCAGAGTCAGTGCAGCCCTGATAGATTGTGTCTCGAACCAGGTATGTAAATTCCCAGGCCTAATGCCCTCTGTAGCCTGTGCAGGTTGGGGACACTGTATCAGGTGATCCATTAACATCTGGCGACATGCAACCAAGTTCCCCATGAATGGCTTTTCTGATCATTCATTCTTGATACTGATCTGCAAAGTGTGAACAAAGTATCCAGATCTGCAGGAATAGATATCTTAAAAGCTTTTGTTATGTCGGCTCCAATTGCCACGGAACACAACAGGGACAAAATGCCATTTACTGAGCATCACCAGAAAGGTGTCTAAAGAGGTGGCTCTTGTGTGCTTCATACTGAGCGTGTCCCAAGGGAGTTCACCTGATCCTCTTGTGAACTCTGCCTGGTCTGCAGGAGCAAAGTAGCACTTATTGGGGCTTCTCAAAGTTCCCATTTAGCAAACAATGTGCAAGAGGAATGGCGGGGGGATAACTCTGGGGTTGATGATGCTGTTGACGCCCAGGATACCATGAATTCTAACCATCACTAGGTCCCATCTTGGAGGTTGCGTCCAGCGAAGGTGGAAAGGACAGAGCCCAGGATAGGCACTGGGCCAGATGCTACCCAGCCTCCCAGAAGGACCCCACCAGCTTCCAGTTCCTTTAAGGCTAGTGGACGCACACCCACCCACCCAAAGGGTGGGTGCCCATGTCATGGTGCTACTGAAGGGTGATGCTTATTGCCAGGGACACTTGGGTGGGAATTTAATGGTTGTGTAATATAAATGGGGGATTGGGAGGGTGAGTGGCATCTGGGTACAGCCATGACCTCTCTGTGCAGGGGGTATGTTCTTGGTGGTAAGTGGGGTGGGGAGAGAGTACGCCTTGGGTAAGAGATAGGGAAGTGGGTGAGGAATGGGGATGCATGAGAGTGGGAGAGGGTGGGGGGCTATATTTTGGGGTTGTTGAAATGTGTATCTTTAAACATTCTAGGATGGAAAGATTTGGAATTGGGTGCGTGGGAATGCCTCATATTTAAATTTGTATTGTTTGTAAGCTGCCCTCAATCTTTTTTGGAGAAGGGTGGCATATAAATTATAACACCACCACCACCACCATCAATTACAATAGTGTCATTAGCTGCCCAAGGCAAACAGCCTCCCAAGCACAAATGGATTGATTACCTACAGCTCAAAACTCCTCTAGGGGCTGGGAGGTCTCCCGATATCCAATGTTAGATATTGGATATCTATGTCTGCATTGCTATGTCAGTTCATGTGTTCATGTGTTCCCCATGAACACTTTGGGAGCATTACGTTTAAAGATATTGAGTAGTGTGTTTGCATCAATTTCTGGTTATTGGATCAATAGAGTACTATGTTTTCTGGAGGGGACATGGGTCTTCTCTGGCACAAGCATTATTTCCTTCAAAAGGAACAACATAAATAAAGGTGCCAGTTGAAAGGGAGTTGTAAACATGGTTTTCCATTTGTTTACTATGAAAGCACTCCTGAAATTATATCCTGATGCAATGCTGTTTGCATTTTCCTCACAGCTAGACCTGAAACAACATGTAGCAGCATCTGACAATTCTGTCGGAAACCTCCCATCCGTTGCCATTTTCTCAGCACTTGTTCCGATGCTTGCTCCAACTTTCCGCTGTTGCCTGTCACTATTTCTCAGCAGCAGAAAAATTGTTGGAAACCATCGTCGCAAGTCCTATAACGTGTTGACAATTGCTACAAAGTGTCAGAATGTGTTGCTAAAGTGGAGGGAAAACTGTCATAAATATCAGAAAAACTGTCGGAAATTTTCACTATTATCTTAAGTGCTGCAGAATACCTGGAACTGTCGCAAAATGGGCTAGTGCTGCAAATTGATGGCAAATGCCATCAGAGTGGCGGCAAGATGGTCAAAACATCAACAGTAAACCGCAAACAATGCTGCCACTTCAGGCCTACTCACAGCAACAACCTCTGCAAGGGACATTAGCTTCTACTCCGCAAGAGAAAGCACAGAAGAAAGTGCTTTCATAACTGCTTAGAAATGAGCATCCATTGCATCTGAATTTGGGTTCATGTCTAAACATGGGGCACATCTGAACATGGGGCGCAAACAGTGTCATGTCAACATCCCAATAGTTTGAGACATGCCTTAACGTTATGTTTAAAAACGCCCATTAACACTCCATTAATCCAGAAGGAAAAGGAGCTGTCACTCGCTACTGAGGAGTGGGGCTGGGGCACATTTTTCACTTTAACAAGTTTTGGATAGACATGGCTATCAAAGTAGAAAGAAAGGCTTTGGACCTCCTCAACCCTGGTGCATTAATTGGGCTTAATTAAGGGTCTTCTGACATTTTATATGCAGGTTTCTCTCTTAAATAAATTTGCTCTGCTCCCTCCCTCCCAACTTACAAATCCCTCCTGAAAACCTACCTCTTCTGTAAGGCCTTCCCTAACATGTGATGAGTGCAATTGTTTCCCCTCACTCAGAATCTAGTTCCTTGTAACTAAGTGAAGTACATGCACCTGCAACTTCTCAATCTCATGAATGTACCCTCATGAATGTTTCTGCCTATGTTCGCCTCTCCCTTGTCTCTTAGATTGTTAAGCCCCTGGAGGTAGAGACCTGTCTATAACTATTGATTTACAGCACCAGGTACACTGCTGGCACTATATAAATATAATAATAATAATTAATAATAATAAATCTCTTTGACTAGGGAGACCCTTTCTGCTGATATACTATGGAGCTTGCTGGGGGGGAAATTGAAAGGCCAAGGTCCAAATCTGATTTCCCTGTGAAAAACAAAGGAGATGGGCCTCAGCAGTCTCTCACACAAGAAATGGCAGACCTGAAAGATTTTTAAAATTCTAAATTTGACCTGCTGTCCATGGACTTTCGTGAGCTTTCTAGGGTGATTGGAGCTGTTAAAACTCACCTAGACTTACTGGACAACAAACAAAAGAAAGCAGGATGTAAAAACAGAGAATGTGGGCCTGAAACAGACAGTAGTCACCCTTGAGGAGAAACAGCAGGACCTGGAAAATAGGTTTGTCAGGGCTTGGCCCTGAGCCCCCTATCTTTTGGGGTTTTGGGGCGGTGTCTTGTCCTGCTGTGCTACCATCTCAGTTTCCCACAGTCTGCCCATCGCTCTATGGAACTCTACGTTTGTCTTGTTAACTGCACCTGGCCTCTGGTGCAGCCCCTAGCTCCAGGCATAAAGCCTAATGGGAACAACAGGGTGTTGGTGGGACAACTATTGTCTTCCCTGTTCCTGCCCAGCCATAGCAGGAGATCTGGAGATATAGCCTAGTGTTCTTGTGTGGCTCTTCTGCTTTGGTTAAGTTACCTTCCTATTTTCATTGTCTCCTATAGACCTTGTCCCATAGACCCCCCCTCTCCTTGGAAGTCCTAAGTCCCACGTCAATGCTCTGATTTGGTGCCTCTATTGTAGCCTCATACCCTGGCTCCCCTTGGTGAAGTATTACCTCTAGCCTTGCTATTGTACCTGCATGTGGAGTTAAGCCCTGTCCTCTCTGAACCCTGTTGTTGAATCCCTGTGTATTGTGAAGTCTGGTTGCCTTCGAAGCCTGCCTTCTCCCCTCTGTCCCATACCTTGTGCTTGTTAAACCTTGTTGCCTTTGAACCCTGTATTGTGTTCCTGTGTATTGTTAAGTCTTGGTGTTCACATGTCTGCCTGTCCCAGTCCTCATCTGATTCTCGTCATGACTTGCTGTCTCTGAAGTCTGCATTCTGTCTTACGCTGTTTCAGTCCTTGTCTTCCTCCTATTAGGCAAGCTGCTGAGGGACACCAGGCTTTTCTCCACACTGGCCTGCTGGCTACCCAGCAGGTAGGGCAAGGCTACCCTCCTTACATTTAGAGCCTGTTCCTCCCTCTGTTTGCCTTGCTCCATGTTCTACTGCCTACGCTCTCCTTTCCCCTTAGAGCCTGTTCCCCTTCAAGCCTTGCTAAATAATACAACCCTTCTCTGCCTTGAGTCTGCCTCTCTTCCAACTTACTGTTTTCAATCCTCCCTTCCTTAAGGCCTTTCTTTCTCTCTCCACCTCTTATTAGTTACATGCTTGTGTCCCATCGAGTGTTTCTCTTCTAAGTCCTGTTTGTGGAACTCATCTTTCTGTAGGTTATTTCTCACATTTGACCTTGCTTTATACTCCAGCCTGGTAATAGGGGGCTTTTCCAGTTCCCTGGAACTTGCCTATGAGTCTCATGAGCTATCTGGACCCTTTAATAAGAGCATTTGCACCCCTATGATGATCTTGGCATTGCTGGGTAAGGGCTAGCCATTCTAGATCCTGAGGGGGTTACTGCTTCAGTGCTTACAGCTGCTGAGGCCCCGACAATCTCGCAGGAGTAACTTATGGTTAGTTGCAGTCCCGGAAGAGTTAGAAGGGAAATACTTGATGATTAGTTGTGTGCAAACTGCTTTCCCTGAGGTGTACTGGGTTGAGATCCTCATCTGACTGCTCTGGAGATTGAGAGGGCCCACTGAGTAGGAGCAACAACCCCAGACCATCATCTTTCAACTGTTTAGATTCAGTGATAAAATCAAACTGATGTCTGTGGCCAGACAAAAAGGGACTCTTAAATACAAGGATTGCAAACTCTCCTTGTTCCCAGACTTCTCTGCAGATCTAACACCGCTTTCAGATGAGGGTGCTGAAGTGATGTGCTCCCTGTTTCCGGCAACGGCGGCGGCTGGAGACGTGGCACTTTTCAGAGGCGCGTTCTGGAAACCTGAAAATTGAGGTCTCCAGAACGTGCAGCTCCGGAGGTGCTTTCAGCGCCCTCGTCTAAAAGCGGTGTAAGACCACTTTCCCACGAGCTGCCTCAGCAGCTTGTGCTATTCAAATCTAGTACAGCTCCTGTCTTGTGGGAAACAAGGAAGTGCAGCTCTCGCACAGTGGACAGGTACTATCTGCTTGAGAGTCACACTTCTTCGTTTCCTACAAGACAGGAGCTGCACTAGATTTGAGTAGCACAAGCTCCCGCAGCACTGAGGCAGCTCATGAGAAAGCAACCTAAGCAAGAAGAGAGCAGCATTTAATGGCATTAAGCGAATCCTCAGGGGATTGGATATTTGGTACAGTCTCAGATACCTTGCCATCCTCACAATGAAGCTGACAGACTGTGAAATATTTTAATATACCTGCAGAGGCCTGGCAAATGCTACAGGAACTGCATCCAGATCTTACCAGCAACAGCAGAATGCTCCCTTCATAAAGGTGGGGAAAGGAATGTGTCTGTGCCGGGCTATGTCTCTTCATAACATACGTTATGTTTCCGGATATTAATAAATCCTTTTTAAAAAAATATAGAGACTTAGGCTAACCATCTATAGATGAAATCTTTTCTGTTATTTATGTGTATGTGTAGTATATAACATTTGGGTATGTATATATACGTATAAATCAGTCTTCTAAAAATATACATATATTCATAACCTTAAGTATACTCATAGTTCTCAAATCAATTTAAAATAATTTAATACATTTTTTGTATTTAATGTTAGGTAGTATATCTAGTATAGTCACTAGGGATGGGACACAGAGACAAAATCCGGTTTTGTTTCAAATCCCTGAATTTTGGTAGTTGGCTCAGTTTTGATTCTTTTTCCCATTGAAGTCAATGGGAACAACCAAGGACCATCCAAAACACAGGGATCCGGGACTGAACAAAACCCTCAGGCGGGCCGTCCCATCTCCACCACCCCACTCCCAGCCTCAGGGGCTGGGGGTGGGGATCCATGTCCCTAACACTCTCACCCCTCAGACCCAACTTTACTTCCCAACCCCAGGCCCCTGAACTTAGTGCCGCTGGTCCAGATCCAGTGGCACTTCCTCACCCTCTTCCTCCAGACCTGGACTGGTGGCACTAAGTGCAGGGGCCAGGGGGGTTGGGGGTAAAGCCAGGGGGTGGGGGTGTTAGAGACATGGATCCCCACCTCCAGCCTCTAAGGCTGGGAGTGGGCCCCAGGGAATGGGGGTGGGGGAGGTTTCCCTGGCCAGCTTTTCCCATTGACTTCAATGGGAACATAAAATCCGAAGATTGGGAACTGAGATGGCCCGATTTTCAGATCCTTCCATTTTAAACCGACAGACATTTCCAATTAAATTGAGACAATGTCTCAATTAAAACTGAAAACGAAAGTCCCACCCCTAAAAGTTACTATATACATTAAAATTTACAATATGTCCAATGCTTTCAGCTACTTATGGTTAGGTATATTTATGTATTAAAATATCTATATTTTATACAGATAATAGGTCTATATACTTATGATATGTGCATAATCATAATTCACATTATTTTATTTATATAGATTCATGTTTATATTTAACTAGATAGATATTTATATAATACTGTATCAATATTATGGAATTAGTCTTGTAGACATTAGCTAACTAATAATATGCTTTATTTAAATAAACCTATTTTGGGTACAACTAGGGATTAGGCTTAAATTTCTTTTTCTTCCCTCAGATATAACCGTTATACTCCAATTGTATAAGGGGCAGCAACAGTATATTCAGGAGTTGCGGGCAACAGCCTGGAGCATTGAGTGATCCAACCCACAATTCTAAGGTATGGGGGAAAGTAAAACCATAGGCTGTGGCAGCCAGGGGTCCATTTAAAATGGACCCAGGCTAGGTTGGACATGAGCTGCTCCATGGGTGGCCAGTCCCACATCCATCTGAAGACACCCAATGAAAATTGGTGCCTCAATGCATCCTGCCTGCCTGCCTGCTCTGCTTCAAAGGCAGCATACCTTATTAAGCTCAGCCACAGGGAACTGATAAAGCTGAACCCAATTGGTTCTATAATAAAGCATGTCCTATGAAGTTCAGGGACAGCTTTGTTAATCTGTCTGTAGACTTCTCAGCTGCGGTTCACAAACCACTTACTCCAGAATAGTCAGTCCCATTGAAGCCCTGAATCCTCCCCTACCTTAGCTATGAGCCGGCAAGTATCCACAGATAAGAAGCATAGTCTGAAAAGACCAACAACTACTGTTACAGACCATAAAGTATTTCTTTTCTCCTTGTTTAATGCTCACTTACTAATGAACAGCATGTCAAAATGCAAACAATCAAGGTCATCTTCCAGTGTAAAATCTGTAGCCCAGTCCATGGGAGAGTAAGAAGAAAAAGAAGAAGGAAAATTATTCTCACATTAAAAGCTCATAATAGCCTTGACTTCTGACTCCCAATGTTCTCCACAAAGTAAGAGGTTTTCTTTTCCTCTTCAAAAATGGAATTCCCAGGTAAACTGCATGATTATGTGAAACAGGTTTTCTGAGCTGGCAGTGCCACCTACAGTTACTTACAGATCTCGGCTTGACTTCCCATAAAGCTGTTTCTTTCCATTTACTGGTAGACTGGGAAATGGCTGTTTAAAAGCAGACTTTTTTGTTAGAGTATATGGTTAGTTTGATTTTATTGTTATGTTTCATATAGAATAACACACCAACAGGAACTTTCCTCTAAAATTTGCAGGAATTTAAGATCAGCTTCATTTCAGTACTTTGTTGCTGGCTCCTACCAGAGCTCTAGTGTGAATTCTCCTGCCCTGGGGAAAACTGGAATGAAACAAGTCATATTGTCCCATATCCAGACACCTCTTGAATCTAGGCAAAGTGCACCTCCTCTCCCCACCCCCCAAGTCCAAATATGGGCAATTACACTGGAAATAATAGCTTGGTGCTTGAATTAGATCATCAATAACCGAGAGGACTTTAGATTTTATGTTTATAAATATGCATCTTTTAAGCACATTCTGATTCTTAGCAGTTCCAGTTGTTGGTTTATTTTACTATTCTAGCAGTAATTCAGTTAAATCCTGCTCTCAAGAACTTAGCTTTACAGCAATATCACTTTACCAATAGCTATCATTTTCAACTAGATGCAAGGTTTTTTTAACTTTATGCAGGATTATTAAGTATGCAGGATAATTAAGTACAGAGTTACAGAAGTGACTTGCAAGCCTGGGAGACAGGGCAATAAAATAGGAGATGGAATTCAATTTTGAGAAGCACACAGTGATGCACTCCTAACTATACACTGGCCTTTTTGTGCATGAGATGGGCCAACTCATGGCCATGCAGATCTGCTATGTGGGCATGAGTGGGTGTCACCTGTGTAAATCCCACGGCAGGTGGGTATGCATGTGTGCTTCTGTGAAACATGCATGCACACCCACCTCCACCCATCACCCCCTCACAGAGCAATTGGCCAAAATGGCGATTGCTCCATGAGTGACGATGCATGGGGGATTGGTGTGTGCCTGTGTCCACTGCTCCCCCTCGCACCACCCACACCGCCATGGGCACACAGATTTCCTCCCCCCCCCCCCCGGCTGCTTCTATAAAAAAGGCCACTTTGCGGCTCTACATTATATGTTACCACTCAAGAAAAAGATCTTGGTGGTGTTGTGGCTAGTTTGCTGAACGCATCAGCTCAGTGTACAGCAACTGTCAAAAAGGTAAACAGAATTCTAGGAACTTATGGGAAAGGGAAAGAAAATAAAAGAGAATATAATAACGTTGCTATAAAACCCATGGTCCTCCCACACCAATTGTTATTTCTCCCCTCCCCCCACAATCTTAAAAAGAACACCGTAGAAATGGAAAAGGTGCAGGGATTGTATCAGTTCCCTGGTCTGAAACTGATGGCCCTGGCTTCCCAGAACCACCTGCTGACTGCACTTTGCCACCGCAGTACTGAGGTTTGAGCCTCGTTGCAACCACCTTGATGCTCCCCTCCAGGCTGCCTACACTGGCAGCCACACACTCCCTGACTTCTAGCCTCCTGCCTTTTTCAATGCCCCTAACTTCCTGTTTGACTACTGACATGTAGGTCTGCCCTTCCTGACCCTCTGAACTGGTTTGCTTTGGTCTGTTTTCTGTTTGAACCTATCTCCTGTTCGGTTTGGCAATTGACTCTTTGGAGTCTGTTCTATAACTTGTCCCCTGAAATTAGTCCTTCTGTCCATCTGCCTGCTTCCTTCTGTTTTTTTGTCTGCCCTACCCCCTGGTTCATGTGCTGGTCATGATGTCCAGACCCGATCCTGCACCAATTTCCCAAACCCGATCCTGCTTGGACTTTCAACCCTGACCTCCAGAGCCCTCGACAAAAGGGCAACAAAGATGATCCAATATATAGAATGGCTCCTGCACAAGGAGGGGCTCAATAGGTTAGGTTCTTCAGTTTAGAAAAGAGAAGACTGAGGCAGGAATAGCCATATCTCCCCTTTAAAAGAGAATGATTATGAAAAATACAAGTTGCACCATATATTTTTCATAATCATCCTCTTTGAAAGGGGAGGTTTGTCCCCCCTAGTTTGACAATGGGTGCTTTCAAACCTGATGGGTCCCGCTGCTACCACAGACCTCTCTGGGTGGCAGCAGGAGCCATCATTTCGGCCAGGAGTTGGACTGGCCACCTAATAAATGTTATGGCAGCTGGGCCAGGGAAGAGGCAGGGAGGTGCATGGATGTGCGTCTACTTGGCTCCAACCCCTTTCTATGTGGAGTAGCCCACCGTCTCCCTGGCAGACAGGTGGCCATGGCAGCCAATAATGGCCGTCATTGTGCCCGGTCCCTGCCGCCACCCTGGCTTGGGGTAGGCAAAATGGCTGCCGGGCTATTTTGAACATGTGCAATTGGACACTTCACTTAACTCAAATGCAGCATCACTATTGCCACCATTTTGGGTAAGGGCAACAGCCATTTTATTTATTTATTTATTTACAAAGATTTTTATCCCACACTTTCCTGCACACTGGCAGCATGGGGCGGTGAACAACATAAACAATCACAATAAACTATAAAATCAATTTTAAAATACAACAATATTTTAATATATTAAAATACGAAGAACAAAAAAGCTAAAAGGCATAAACCCTCCCCCCAATCCTCCTCTCCCCTCCCCACCCATTCCCCAAAGGTCCGACGGAACAACCAGGTCTAACAATACCTTCGGAAAGAGGGGAGGTCTGGGGATAGATGGTCCTCCATCAGGAGGGAGTTCCACAGCCAAGGTGCGGCCACTGAGAACGCCCTCTCTGCCATCACCACCCAGGATACCCAGAGGACTTCGAGTCAGGCGCCCCTGGTTGACTGCAAGGGCCGCGAAATGACCCGGGGCCTGAGGTGGTCTTTCAGATAAGCAGGACCCAAGCTGTTTAGGGCTTTATAGGTCATCCCCAACATCTTGAATTGGGCCCCGAAGACAATAGGCAGCCAGTGCGGAGTACAGAGCTCAGGTGTAATGTGCTCACGGAGGCCCGTCCCTGTTAGGAGACGGGCCACCTCATTCTGCACCAGCTGCAGCCTCCAGACCATCCTCAGGGGTAGCCCCACATAGAGTGCATTACAGTAGTCCAGTTGAGAGGTAATGAAGGCATGGATGATGGTGGCCAGATCCGAGTAATGAGACATACGGCCACAGCCGTCGCACCAGATGTAATTGGAAAATGCTCAGTTTTGTGTATGCCCCAAATGGTCTGGTGCCATTTGCACATGCACAGTGAATTTTATTTTAATTTTATTTTTGCCAAAGAATTTATCAAGCATTGAGAGGTTCTTAGTTTGTCTGACGATGAACCGGGAACCTGGATTTCAACAAGATCTCTCTCTTCTGAGAAATCTTATTTCAGCCCTAATTGTGTGGCATTCACCTCATCTCAAAAAAGGTATAGTAGAACTGGGAAAGGTGCAGAGAAGGGCAACAAAAATGATCAAGAGTGAAGAATTGCTTCCATATGAGGAGATGCTCAATAGGTTAGGACTTTTCAACTTGAAGAAGAGACAACTGAAAAAGGATATGATAGAAGTTTACAAAATCATGAGTGGTGTGGAATAGGTAAGTAAGGGTGGTTATTTACCCACTCAAATTATGTTAGAACTAGAACACACCCTATAAAACTAACTGGCAGCAGATTTAAAACAAACAAAAGGAAGTATCTTTTCACTCAACATAGAATTAACTTGTGGAAATTGTTGACAAAGGATTTTGTGAATAGAGCTGAATCAAAATCGACTGTTCTCAAATCAATAGGAAACCCCACCATGTCAGGAATTTACGAGTCCGGGATGTGTTTTCCAATTCCATTGCTTTTGGGATTGCAGGTGATGATTTTTCACCACTTTTTAAATTATTTTTTTTGCAACCTCCAAAATCTTTTGGTATTATTCCTCTACTTTTCAGCACTTTCGTGTTGTGGTGGTGTTGCTTTACAGACTCCCAGCCCCAAACCTTTTTCTTCTCAAAGTCCTCTTTGCCCAATCCAGGAAGGTCAGGTTGGAGAGGGAGGGAGGAGAATGAGGCAGCACTGCTGCACTTGCTGTGTCTGCTCTGCCTGTACTGTATCTGCCTCCTTTTCTTGCCAATGTGCCAGCACTTACAGAAAGGCATTCCTGAACAGGAACAAACGAATGTTGCAAAACCCCAATATGACCAGTTGTGTACTTCTCTGAAGCAACCCAAGGTGACCACTGTTGAAGAAAGGATGCTGGACTGAGTAGACCATAAGTCTGATCCAGAATTGCACTTCTTACGTTCTTAAATAAATAATGAGCTGCTATTTACCCTTTCTTAAATACAGGATCCCTTTATAAAATTAACTTTCAGAAGATTTAAAACAAATAAAAAGAAATATTTTTTCACTCAACATACAATAAGCTGTGGAACTCATTGCCAGAGGATGGTTTGAAGACCAATAATATAACTAGGTTCAATAAAAGGACTGAACAAGTTCTTGGAGGATACGTCCATAAATGGCTACTAATCATGCTAGTAAGGGGATGAGATCTGATTCCATGGGACTTGGAGTGAATACAAGGAAATGGGTCACACCATTATGGCTTGTGTACTTCTCTGAAGCAACTGAAAATGACAACTGTTGAAGATACGATGCTGGGTTAAATAGATCGTTGGTCTGGGTATGGCACTTCTTATATTCTTATGTGAAGATTATTCTTGAAAGTAGTGAAAACTAATTGGCATCAGACTGAGTTCAGCTATAAAGTGAGGCTAGAAATTTTATTTGATGCAGTGGTTTCCTCTTCTTCTGCAAAACCCTTTTTTATTATTATTATCATTGCTAACAAACTGCGTATTTTGTATTTTCTTAGGGTACAATCAATTTTATTTCCCCTAGAGCAAATTTATAGTTAGTTACCACTTCTTTGCCTTCTTTCTTTTCTGTGACCATCACTGTTTGGGTTCTAGCATTGTCCTACTCATTCTCATTAATATTTCTCACAAATGTAGTTACCATTATTTGATTCCAATTTGCAACTCTCATGCCAGGGGGAGTTTTGGTTTTTCAAATCATTAAAATGGGGTGCAAGAAAGGGTAAGAATGGCTCATGGGAAAACGATAAGGAAATCACATTCTGCATTCAAGAGATAAGAAAATGCCCTCGATTTTTGGAAGTAATTCACAGATAGCCACCCTCATTGTTCTGTCATTTCTTTGCAGACTGGATTATTGTTTTAAGTTTGCCTTGTAATTTTGAGTTGCATAGAGTTCGGCAATTGATAGTCTTATTCTAAGTCTATTATTTTCCCCCCAGGAAAAGTAATATAGAAAAAATGTCTGGAGTCAGGGCTGGTGTAGCACGGTGAGCTGAAGTGCCTCAGCTGCACCTGCTCCAGGGGTTTTCTGGCTCTGAATGCTGGGCAATCCTAAGTGCTGGGCACCTTGATGCTCAGTGAAAGGGTTTGAGCAGCCCAGGTGGGACTGCTAGGGGTAAATGGGGCATGAGAGTGGTTGAAGCTGTTCAGGTGACCAGAAACCCTGAGTACGCAAGGCTGGGCTGGAGGCCTAGCTGGTGAGATACTGTAACTTGAATAATTTTAGTTTGCTCATGAAATCAGGAGCTCCTTAACTAGGTAAGCATCTTTATTCAACAGTTTGTGAGCTGTCACAAATCAGTGTGACTCTGGAGAAGGTTCTAGAGCAAATTGACAAACTAAATACTAACAAATCACCAGGACCAGATGGCATTCATCTCAGAGTTCTGAAGGAATTCAAATATGAAATTGCAGACCTACTGTTATTAATTTGTAACCTATTGCTAAAATCTGCCACTGTACCTGAGGACTGGAGGGTGGCAAATGTAACCCCGATATTTAAAAAGGGATCCAGAGGTGATCCTGGAAACTACAGACCAGTAAGCTTGACGTCTGTATCAGGCAAAATGGTGGAAACTATCATTAAGAACAGAATTACTGGATATGTTGATAAACATGGCTTAATTTATTTTATTTTTTATTTATTTATCGATTTATACCCCACCCCTCCTGTAAAAACAGCTCGGCGTGGCTAACAATTTTAAAAGAGTAAAAATACAATAATATAAATATAAAACAATCATGATAATATAAACAATTTTAAAACAGGGTTAGAACAAAATAAAATAATAAATAAGGGTAGGGTGGTGCTAAAACCCTAACCCACCCTCCCACCCTCTTCAAAGGCCTGGGCGAACAGCCAGGTTTTACAAGCCCGCCGGAATGTTAAAAGGCCTGGGGCCAGGCGAGCTTCCTCCGGGAGGGAGTTCCAAAGATGTGGCCCAGCCACCTAGAATGCCCTCTCCATTGTGGCCCCCTGCTTAACGCGGGGGACCTCCAGGAAGGCACCCCCGGCAGATCGAAGGAACCGCTCTGGGGCGCGGAGGGCGAGGCAGTCCCTGAGGTACGAGGGACCCAGAGCTTGAAGGGCCTTATAGATCAATACCAATACTTTGAACCTGGCTCGGCAAGCTATTGGCAACCAGTGCAGAGTCCGGAGCACAGGTGTTATGTGCTCCTGACGACCCGTCCCCAACAGGAGCCGGGCAGCCGCATTCTGCACTAGCTGTAGCCTCCAAACCAGGAACAAGGGCAGCCCCACGTAGAGCACATTGCAGTAGTCCAGCCTCGAGGTGATGAAGGCATGGATGAGGGAGGCTAGGTCTGGCCCGGAGACATACGGATGCAGCCTCCGCATCAGATATAACTGGCAGAAGGTGGCCTTCACCACCACCTCCATCTGTCGATCCAGGTGGAGATCTGAGTCCAATATCACCCCTAGACTCTGAACCTAATGAGCTACAGGATGGCGAACCCCCCCAATCAAGGGGGCCGACACCTCCCTCGCTCTCCCCACGACCATCACCTCCATCTTATCGGGGTTGAGTTTGTCTGCTCTGCCACATCCGCTCCGCCACAGCCTCCAGACCTAGGATAGCAACGAGACAGCAGGGTATGGGTCAGCTGAAAAAGAGAGGTACAGCTGAGTATCATCAGCATATTGGTGACATTGCACCCCGAACCCTCTCACGACCTCCCCCAAGGGCTGCATTTATACATTAAATAATAATGGAGACAGAACGGAACCCTGCGGAACGCCGCAGGACAAGGTGCAGGGGCAAGATGTTTCAGCTCCCAACACCACCCGCTGGCTTCTCCCCAAGAGGAATGAGCAGTACCATTCAAGAACAGTCCCGTACAGACCCGCCAGGTCACGCAGCCATCTCAACAGCAGCCCATGGTCCACGGTGTCAAAAGCGGCTGAGAGATCTAGCAGGATAAGAAATGTCGAGCATCCTGCATCCATCTCCCGGCAGAGATCATCGACCAAGGCCACCAACGCTGTCTCAGTGCCATAGCCGGGATGGAACCCATTTTGAAAAGGGTCCAGGAAACCGATGCTATCTAGATGCGCCTGGAGCTGGATCGCCACCGCCTGCTCAATAATCTTCCCTAAAAAGGGAAGGTTAGAGACAGGTCGGTAGCTGGCAAGTGCGTCCACATCCAATGATGGTTTCTTCATCAGGGGGCGTACCACAGCCTCCTTGAGGCTAGGCAACAACCTCCCCTGCTGCAGGGACACGTTAACCACTCTTGCCAACATCGTCCCCAACGTCTCCCTGGAGGCTTTCACCAACCAGGATGGGCACGGGTCAAGTTTACAACTGGTGGCTCTCACAGATCCCAAGATATCCACTGCATCGGCTGGTGTCACTTTCTGAAACTCCCCACACAAAGTTGGACCAGACGGGGCCTCCATCACCTCGCGCTTAATGAGGAAGAGTCAACATGGATTTAGCAAAGGTAAAACCCATGCCTCACTAATCTAGTGGAATTCTTTGAGAGTGTAAAGAAGCATGTGGACAAGGGAGGCCTGGTAGATATAGTGTACCTGGATTTCCAGAAAGCATTTGATAAGGTCTCACATAAAAGACTCTTGAGAAAATTAAAAAGTCATGGGATAGGAGGTCATGTCTTACTATGGATCAGCAACTGGTTAAAGAATAGGAAGCAAAGTGTAGAACTAAATGATTCGTCTTCACAATGGAGAGATGTAAAAAGTGGTGTGCCCCAGGGATCTGTATTGGGACCGGTGCTGTTTAATGTATTCATTAATGATCTGGGAAAGGGTGTTAAGAGTGAGGTGATCAAATTTGCAGGTGACACCAAGTTTTTTGAGGTAGTTAAAACACAAGCATACTTTGAAGAACTGCAACAGGATCTTACGAGCCTGGGTACCTGGGCATCTAAATGGCAAATGAGATTTAATGTGGACAAGTGCAAAGTGATGCACATAGGGAAAAATAATCCAAACTATGCATACACAGTGTTGGGTACTAAGCTTAAGCTAGGGGTTACCACTCAGGAAAAGGATCTGGGAGTGGTTGTGAACAATACATTGAAATCTTCAGCCCAGTGTGCAGCAGCAGTCAAAAAAGCAAACAGAATGTTAGGAATTATTCGCAAAGAGATAGAGAATAAAACTGAGGATGTCATAATGCCTCTATACAAATCGCCCCATCTCAAAAAAAAACCATAGCTGAACTAGAAAAGGTACAGAGAAGGCAACAAGAATGATAAAGGGTATGGAACAGCTTCCGTACAAAGAGAGGCTTGACAAGCTGGGTCTCTTCAGTTTAAAGAAGAGAAGACTGAGAGGGGACATAATAGAGGCTTATAAAAATCTTGAGTTATTGGGGAAATTAAGCACTTGGGTCAACAATAAAATGATCTTGGAAGAAGAGCAAGCTGGCTTCAGAGCTGGATTATCAACTGTACATCATGCACTTACTTTGCAATATATTGTATATAAGTATACAAAAGCAGGAAAGGATAAATTATATGTCACTTTTGTCAACTTAGGCCGCTTTTAGACGTGCAGCTGGATCAGGCGCGGGAGCGGCGAAACAGCCGCGGCGGTGTTTTAGACAAACCGAAAGCGGAAGTTGTGCGCGTGATCCGGTGCCGCGCATTCTTTTCCGGCCGCGTATGTCACCCCAGAGAGATCAGGGTGGTTCGCTCGCGGTCAGCAAAGAACGCGCGGCCCCTGATCAGGCGCTCAACTTCCGCTTCCGGTTCGTCTAAAACAGCGCCGCGGCTGTTTTGCCGGTCCGGCGCCTGATCACAGCTGCACGTCTAAAAGCGGCCTTAACCTCAGCATTTGATACCATTAACCAGGAGAGGTTATGGCAGAAACTGTATTCTCTTAATATTGATTCATTTCTGTTAACTTTTTTGAGATTATATTATGAAGGGACATGGGCAAGAGTTTGTTGTGGTGGTACAGGGATACTATCTGATAGGTTCATCATCCAGAAGGAGGTTCATCATCCAGAAGGAGGTGAAGCAAGGATGCATTCTTGCCCCCCTCCTATTTAATTTGTATGTGAATTATCTAATTGGGTTAATGAGAAATATACATTATCATCCTCCAAAGCTTTTGGCTACACATGTAATACCCTGCTTTATGCAGATGATGCTGCCATAATCTCTCAAACACTAGTTGGCCTTCAGCATGCTCTGACCACCTTTCATGAACTTCAGATGGACTGAAGGTCAATTTTCAGAAAACTAAAATTATCAAATGGGACAGACAACGTAGGGTGAAAACAGACATGACGCTAACCACCCTTTAACCACCCTTGGTGGTTATTTATGCATGTTGCAGGGCTGTATTGGTGCCCTATGCAGCCCTGAAACATGCATAAATAACCACCAAAGGTGGTTAAAGGGTGGTTAGCGTCATGTCTGTTTTCACCCGTAGAGAATTCTGATGGTATATATCGGGCCATGCTATAGAGGTGGTAAAGTCCTTTAATATTTAGGACTAATGTTTTTCTGTAATCGGGGCTGGAAGGTACACTTAAAGGCTGTAAACCAAAGAGCACTCCAGTCATCACAGGCGGTTAGGAAGTTCCATGCCCTACATGAGGGTGGGTTAATGTTTTAACGCTTCCCTTCCTTTTATTTTTATTTTATTTTTCCCAACCCTGTTTATATTGTTGTGGTTTTAAGGGTTTTTAATAGAACAAAAATTGTTGTTTTTATTATTTGTTTTATTGAGTTGTACGTCGCCCCGGGATGTCGTAGGCATGGGAGGACGACTAACAAAAGTTTAAAATAAATAAATACAAATAAAATGGGTCTATTTCAGTGTAGGCTGTCTGTAAAGCTTTTAGAGGAAAGGTATTACCACCATCATTATATGGGGTGCAGTGTGGGGTCATTCTGTTGGTGAGATGATAGAGGTGGTCCAGAATAAATTCTTAAGGACTATCCTGGGTTTGCCACCCTCTACCTCTGCGGCCCCTCTCAGGGTGGAAACTGGAATGGAATCTCTTAGATTCTTAGTTATGTAAAGAACTGTTAAATTCTGGTTTATGTTACTAACACTGCCACCGGGGAGATTATTGAACATGTGTTACCTGGAGGATATGGTAAAATCTACTGCCTGCCAGTCTCCATGGTTATTATTTCTTACCAAGATCCTGAATAGTGCTAGATTTAATTATGCTGTAAATAGGGATGAGTGTTTTTTCTCAGAAAGTGAAAGGATGGCTCTCCTGCAGAGAATAGCTGATGTGCGACAGAATGACATGGCGGCCATCCGGTGTGGCAAAATCTCTCCCCATTATATACACTGGATGCCATCCTGCGTTATGACCAAATACCTAACCGTTGATTTGGATAGCTCTTGCCAGGTTCGTCTGACACACTTTTGGATGTCATTGATGGAATCGGCATATACACTGGGTCGTATCTATGGTATCCCTAAAGAACATGGGAAATGCACATGTGGAATGGAGATGGTGGAGGATGTTATACACTACACATTGGAGTGCCTTTATTTCACTGATATTAGGAAGACTCTCCTTCTGCCCATATTAAGGGAGGTGCCTTTGTTTTACTAAGCAAGAAAAATTGATCTGGCTGTGCCAACAAGAGAATCCACATGTAATTGTTAACTTGGCAGCTTATATGAGAAAAGCAGCTGACATAAGGAAGTGTCATCCCATAGTGGCCATAAATTATGCAGGCTGAAGGATTATGTTATTTGGGCAGGCTATTAGGCCGCTTTATAATTCTATTTGTTTTTTATTTGTATGTATGATAGTTGTTCACTGTTACTGTTTACTGTGATTCATTGATTTTTAGTTGGTGCAGCAGATGATTAATATCTATGTTTGTGTATAATTTGGTGCAGTAGATTTTCATGATGTGTTATGCTAGATGTTACATTTTATCCATGTTATGGTATTTTATGTTGGCTATAGCGAGAGCTATGCCATAAATAAATAAATTAAAATAAAATAAAATCTTGAGTGGTGTGGAACGAGTAGATAGGGAACGGTTATTTACCCTTTCAAATAGTACTAGAGCTAGGGAACACTCCATGAAACTAGCTGCCAGCAGATTTAAAACAAATAAAAGGAAGTACTTTTTCACACAACATAACTTATGGAATCTGTTGCCAGAGGACGTTGTCAAGGCCAATTGTATAGCACGATTTAGAAAAGGACTTGAAAAGTTCTTGGAGAGTAGGTCCATTAATGGCTATTAACCAAGTAGTTTACAGGATTAACTTCTTACTGTTGGGAGCTGGGAGTGAACAACGGGGAGTGGATTGCCCATTGTGACTGTTGGTTCTTCTCCCATGTGATTGAGATTGGCCACTGTCGGAGGACAGGATGCTGGGCTTGATGGACCATTGGTCTGACTCAGTATGGCTCTACGTATGTTCTTATGGTTTAACTCCTCCCTCTCTACTTTCTGCTGACACAGGGAATGCATGGCTTTAGGGAGGTCACTCACACAACTCTGTAAACTTTCAAGTTACCACAGGAAATTAACAGGGAAGGCAACAGAAAGCTAGAGGGCCCGCTTCAGGGGCAGAGATTTGTCTGGAAGGCCCAAAGAAAGGAGCATGCTCAAAGGCCTTAGTGCACACTGGGCCACTCTGAGAACTGGCTGACAAGAGTGAAGCCCACCTACAAGAGCATGGCTTACTTCAGAAGGAATTGAGAGAGAGATGAACTGACTGGCAGGTAGTATGCCAGGCCACAGGGCTTGCTATATCAGATAGCCTACGTCCCAGAGAAGAGAAGCAATGGTGATATAAAGGCCAGGGCTTGAACTGGCAGCCTGGAGGTGGTGGCTGGCTCCACAGCATGTACCACCAGTTAACTCTAACCAGGGCTCAAGGATGACATTGAAGGCCTTCCCCAGTGCTGGGTAAGGCCACACCCTTCTCCTTCTCAGTCTTGCTCCACACCCACAACTTCCTGGTTGGCTGCCTGCAGTATAAAAGGTGGGTCTCCAGCCACGAAAAGCTGGTTTGGTTATTTGTCTCCCATTCCTGTTTTCATCCTGGTCCATATCTACTCCCTTCTATGGACGCAATCCAGTTCCATACAAGTCAATGGGAGTTTAGCCATTGACTTCAATGGTAGATGGATTGCGCCCTATGTGTTTTGGACCGGCTGTGCTTTGCACATCCACTGTGTGTTTTGGATTGATTCTGCCCTGTTTGCTTAACTCCATCTTTGGAATCCAATCCTTCTGCCCCTCACCCAAAACTTGTTATTCTACACCTGTCTTCTGTCTGCCAACCATGTACCTGTGTTGAGGCTCTGTGACTGCCCGTGAGTCTGCCTTTCTGCCGTGTCCTTCCTGTTCATCCAATATTTGTGCCTCTGGCCCATGGACCCATTCCAGGACCTCAGGATCCAATTCCGCTTGACCATCTGGACACTTGAACCCAATCCTGCACTACTCTTTGGACCTGATCCTGCATCTACTCTCCATGTCCCCTTGGTCCCTGACAGATGATACATGGATTGTGCCGTGTATCTATATATGGGGAGCTGAAGGACCTGGCGCACTAAATAAACACACTTGTTTTTAGACAAGAGGGGGAGGGTCCGTGGTTGGTACATGGGGTGGGTGCGGTGCATCCAAGAACAGGAAGTATGTGGGCAGTGTTTCACACAGGGTGCTCTCCGCATGGCTGCCCCATCCACACATTAGCTACCCAGTCCCTGCACAGGGCACTCCAAATTCTTTGGGAGTGCTCTGTGCGGGGACTGGGTGGTTGGTGCGTGGATCATGGGAGCACACCTCCCCATGCACCAACTTCAAAAGAGCAGCTTTCCATGTGGATGGTGGAAGGCCATGTGTGGAGCTGTCTTATGTAAAAACACTCTTTGGTGAGAAAAGAAGTGTTTGGACTGAATTGGGGTAGGGATCCTGCCCAAACAGGGCTCTGCCTTCTTACAGCTGGGTTAATGGTGAAGCTTATGATACTCCAGTGAGGGGGCAAGGAGCACAATTAATATATGTGCACCAATACATCTGCTTCACCTGATGCTGCCTCTGCAGAACTCTAGAACTCTTACTCCGGCTACCACACAGGTGCAGCTCACTGGAAATGCAGTGAGGCTCTGTATGTAGCAGCATTATTTTATTTATTTGAATTTATTTTATTTCTAAAAATTTCTTTCCCACCCATCCTGCCACGGGCAGCTCTTTGGTGCTGTCTCCTTCCTAGCTCTACCCGTCCCTGGCATGACACTAGCCAGATCCTCCTCCCCATCTCCACTCAATGGGTGTTTTTGCATATGACACCTGCTACATGTAATCCTGAAAACATTACTCATTGTGCGGCAATTTTTACGTGCAATAGTTCATGGGAGCACAAGGTGCTATATAAGACCGTATAGGCCTGGTAAAGACAGGTATTTTATGCCATGCAAACAGCATTCTTGAACGTTGCAGCTGCTCAAATGAAATACTTTCTTGAGTACTTTAATACTGGAACTTAGCTTCTGAAATTAGCCCTGTAAACTCAGATACCAGCAGCAAATAAGCATGATTTTTCTTAATTAAAACATTATGATTTTATTATGATAAAATGATAGTGTACTCTATCGTTTCTCTCTTTCCTTTCTCTTTCACAGTGGATAGCATGCTTCAGAACTATATGTGGCAGTAGATCCTAATCCTCTCTGTAGTAAAGAAATGGAAAATCCTGAGAGGAACATTCAAGGCCTCATCATAATCACTAACTGAGTTTTATTAACTGTTGTACAAAGAAGTTGTGGGCATTGGCTCCCTCTCCTGAGTACAAAGCAGCTCTGCATGCCCGTGCTTAGGCAGTATTAATAGTCCTGTGTCATTCAGAGGAGCACGCTTACTAGACTGGAAGCAATGCTTATGTCATCCTAGTCACATCCTTTCCAATTTGGAACTGAATCACCCCTGAATTGAATTCACCTTTTATGCTGAAGGTCAGTGAATAGCACCTTCATCACTATCCCTCAAAAGAGTTTCAGCCTGACTAAAACTCTATTAGTCCCCTAGCTCCTAGAGCTGAAACTAGTACTTATGCAAACGGGTAAATCCACTGGCTTCTCTGTAATCAAACCGATCCAGTATTGTTGGTTACTTAATGGTACCCGTTAACTACCCAATGAGTTACTCGAGTGACCATTTGCATGTTTCCATGCATTCTGTATACTCAAAAGAGGTGAGAACGGAGGCTGTGACATGTCTGTTCCAATTTAAAGTGATTGGGTAAAACAAAATAACGAAGCAATGAATGGTATCCCGAAAATAATAAATCAGAATGTCAGTAACCCGATAACAGTATTACCTGGAATTTCATGTTGTCGGTTGCCCAACTCAATAATTGGTTCCTGATCAGTTCAGTGCCCCAGCCTGACCTGGGCCGTTATTTATTATTATTATTATTATTATTATTATTATTTTTATTTATTTTATTTTATTATAAGCATTTATATAGCACCAGCAATGTACCTGGCACTTTACAAAGAATAAGATAGACACGGTCCCTGTCCGAGGGCTCACAATCCAAAGACAGGGGGAGGGGAGACAGGGAAGGGGGAACAGAGTGAGAGACAAGGGATGCGACATTCACGAGGATGCAAAAGCTCAGGTACACGTTCTTGGCTTGGTTGCAATAAGTTGGGCATTTACAGATAGCAGGTGGGGGATAATCCTGGGTGGGGATGGTTAACAGGAGTTAGGAAGGACGGAGCGGAAGAGGTGGGTTTTGAGGAGGGACTTGAAGGTGTGGAGGGTGGGAGCAAGGCGGATGAAGGCAGGGAGGGAGTTCCAGGCATGCGGGGCAGTGAGGGAGAAGGGATGAAGGCGGTTGGGGGAGCAGGGGAGGCGTGGGGGGGTGAGGGAGAGGATGGAGGAGGAGGAGCGGAGTGCTTGAGCAGGGGTTCGGAGGGAGATCAGGGCAGAGAGGTAGGGGGAGCGAGGTTGTGAAGGGCTTTATAGGTGAATACAAGGAGCTTGTGCAGAATGCGCTCAGGAAGAGGGAGCCAGTGGAGAGAGGAGAGGAGAGGCTGCACGTGGTTAAAGCGACAGGCTAGGTGGATGATCCTGGCCACAGAGTTTTGAACAGAGATGAGGGAAGAAAGATGAGAGTAGGGAAGGCCAGCACGGAGGAGGTTACAATAGTCGAGGAGTGAGATGACTAGGATGTGGATGAGAGTTTTGGCAGAGGAGACAGACAGAAAAGGGCGGAATTTGACAATGTTGTGCAGGGAGACGCAACAGGATTTGGCAACAGAGTCAATATAGGGTTTGAAGGTAAGGTGAGAGTTGAAGATGAAGCCCAAGCTGAGGGCTTGGGGGACAGAGAGAATGGAGACCCTGTCAATGGTAATTGACAGGGAAGACGTAGAGGAAGGATTGGAAGGGAAGATCGGGAGTTCAGTTTTTGCCATGTTCAGTTTGAGTTGGCATTGAGACATCTAGGCGGAGATATCAGAGGGACTGTTGGTGAGCAGAGCCATGTCACCCAGTGGTGGCCCAGTGAGCAGTCTCACCAGCCACATGTTTGTTTTAACCCTTAGTGTCTCGTATGAAGGCAGTCTTGGATTGTAAACCCTTTGGTGTGAGGACCTGTCTTTTAATCATGATTGTTCAGCACCAGGAACATTGGTAGCAATACTAAAATACTAAAAGAGTACAATGGCCCATGGCTTCTCAAATCTTTTTCTTGTGTCACTTCATTTTTAGATCTAAATGTCTATTTAATTTTTATTTATTTATCTAAATATCTACTTCAATTTTAGATTTAAAATTTAAATAAAATGAACCCAGGGAGCATTAAAGACATGTAAAGTATATCTGTTTAGATTTTGTCTCCATTTGGGGTCCTGACTCACAGTCCTTTGGCGTAGGTACAATCCCTCTACATTGTGGCAAATATGAGTGTCACTCGCAAGGAAATACATATCCGATACTATTAATACCAGTATTTCTTTCTCTCTCCCCCCACCCACCCCCCAAGTACTTGTAATGTGTTCATCACAATGGGCTCTAGGTAAAATGTATGTTACAGGCAATTAGGTATTGCCCCCGCACTAGGAATAAGGCACAGACACAAAGGATATGGGTAAAACTGGCCGCAGCTGTTTTATTGAAGTCGAATTTAATTAGTAACCTGTTAAGGAAACAAGAAACCAAATTAAGTCAATTAACTCAATTAACAACCCAGAATAACGGTGGATAGAATTAAAAGCCAATTATCCTAATTCTAATCTTTTCCATGCCAAATTGTGAGGTAAGTTAGAATAGCCAATTAAGCAGAACCTTTCCAATTAGAATGCCAATTAAATGTTGATTAGAATCATACTTAATTAACTTGGGTGATTACCAAAAGGGGGTGACGAGATGATATAACTTAACCATTCCACTATCACTCACCCCTGCGTTCAGTACCATAATGTCAACCATTCTGGATTGGAGATACCAGTCCAATCCCCCTCCGATGGACCGACTTGATCCAGTTTCCAGAAGGATAGACGCTGCTGATACAAACCTCGGGACCGCTTAAATCCTACCCGTATGCACACAACGCCTGCCCTTCCTTCCTGTGATAATTTGGGGCACCCCTCCCCTAAATTACCCACCAGGTACACCTTGCAGAATGAAACCCATCATCTGCCCATACACCCAGGCTATAAAGCCCTTACCAGTTTAACCCTATGGTACTGAACACCGCCACAAGTTCAGCAACTATGCTTGCTTGAACACCCCCACCACATAACTGAAATCACCCAAGCAAATTATATATACATATGCCCTTAAACTCCCAGCTCATACCAGCCTTTGCAATAACCCTTTTATGTTCCCAATGTACAGGTCTAATCCTAGTTCAGATAAATGCACCCCATCCTGCCAGAATAGCAGGCCTGTTCCATTTTATTTCGGGATGACAGAGCCAAACCCCGCCCAGTGGGGCAATCCATTTCCTGACCTCCCCATTAACCTTTTTCTGAACTCTATCCACCACTCTAGGATTAGTAGCTCCCAGTCATTTAATCCTCGGCAACATTTCCATGAAAACCATAGTGGCCTGCGGAAAAAGCTCCCGCAACCTGAGCCAATCCTGCCTTATCATTATCGACAGGTCCAACCCAGATCCCCTTGCAAAGTCATTCTCACCCAGATGGATTACTATCACATCCGGGTGGGATTTCCCAGCCCAACCCAACATTAAGGGCATGAGCTGGGGCCAAAGCATCCCCCTCCTTCCTTTCCACACAACCGAACCCCTTAAGGCCAGGCCCAGTTGTGTGCCCCAGCTGGTTGTCTCTACTTGCTTTGCTGCCCACCTGACAAAGCTGTGGCCGATGATCCACACTATCTTTCTCTGCAGAATACGACCACCTCCTAAGAAAAAGGAATTAAACAAAACAAACCATCACTTACCCACTGCTCACCGAATTCATAACACTGGGAATGGGCGAATATAAGACTTAAACACCCTAGACCGTCATCTACCTACCCTCCAAATCTCAAGGGGGGGAAACTGGCTGCCGCCGCCACTGAAGCAGCCCCAATCCTAAATGAATGAGACCTAAACACCACCCCAGATAATCCTAGGGTCGCCAAACAACGTTTTAATACTGCCAAAAACTGATACCGGGTTAACGGAAGATCCGACTGGTGTAGAAACAGAGATCCAGGCAAAGCCGGACTGACCTTTAAGTAAGTTTCCATGCACACTACTGGGCAAATAAGCGGCTCAATAGACCTGGCCAGCAACACAGTCAAGTCCCTTCCCAACTGATCAGTCTTAGAAAAATGAATACGGATCTCCATACCCCCACTTGTCATAGTGACATCGCCTATTTGTAACTCCCTTCTTGCACTATCACTCCTAGAACTCACAACCAACTTGCCAATTCGCATGGCCCCGAAAAAGGCCACCACAAACGCAACCTGAAACAAACATACCTCCCCAGGATCGTGGCACACCTCCCCCAACTTACCTACCACGTCAGCCAAAATCTTAGGGGACAACAGCACCCTTCTATCAACCCGATCACGCCCCTGCCTTTTCCATGAGGTGATCATTGCCTTAAGCACTGAGGATACGTCAGGATCCTGCACCCCCCCCCCCCCAACTTAGACATAAACGCCAAAGTGGACCATCTGGAGGCTATAGTATCTGCCGCTAAACCCTTCCTGTGCAATTTGAGCCTGAACTGCACCCTTTGGTCCAGAGGAACCGGTATCACTACCGCCCAACATCGCACCCAGGCAAACCCTAAAAATTCCTTGATCGCCCTCTCGTATGCCAGCCAAGTCGCAGGGGACACAGAACCCTTCCTTCACTGTGTCCATCAGCTCTAGCCTCCAAGGCTCCAAAGCTGTCTGGGGACGAAGTCCTGATCCTTCCTCACTAAGGGAGCAAGCTCCCAAAAACGCTGCATCTGCAAATGAGAAAGAGCATCAGCTATCTCGTTCTGAACCCCCGGCACATGTCTAGTACTAAAAACTATATTATGCTGCAAGCACCACAGCACAAAAACCCTAACAAGGCACATAACTCTTTCTGACTTGGAGGAAAGCAAGTTAACCATGTGAACTATAGCTAAATGATCGCACCAGAACACAACCTTCTTATCCTGAAAGCTGTCCACCCACAGATGTACAGCAACCATGATAGGAAATAGCTCCAGAAACGTCAGATCCCTCAAAATATCCAAATCCCCCCACCGTACCGGCCATCTCTCGGCACACCAACGACCCTGAAAATAAATTCCCAAACCAGCCGCACCGGCTGCATCAGTGTGAACCTGTAACTCTGCCTCAAGCAAGTACAACTCACGCCACAGGCTAACACCATTATGTGTCCTTAAAAATTCCAACCAAACATCCAAATCCTCCCTCATTTCATTAGTCACCTGGATGTGGTGGTGAGGCAATGATACTGTGGATGTCTTGGCATATAATCGTGATAAAAACGCCCGGCCTGGAGCTACCACCTGACAAGCGAAGTTTAACTTACTGAGTAATGACTGCAGAACCCTCAGCGTTACTTTACTAGCCGCTCTACGTGCCTGTACCTCAATCTGCAACTCGATAAGCTTAGCCTTGGGCAGCCGAGACAATTCTCTGACCGAATCCAATTCTATGCCTAAATATGTCATCACAGGTGCAGGACCCTCGGTCTTTTCCTCCGCTAAAGGGACCCCCTCTAAATTTGCAACTTCCCTAAACAACCCCAACAAGTCGCCACACTCCGTTGACCCCGCTCTCCCGATAAACAAATAATCATCCAAATAATGTGTCACATGACCAGACCGCGCTCTACGTTTCACAATCCACTCCAGTGCGGTGCTAAATTTCTTGAAGGCTGCACATGAGATGGAACATCCCATGGACATCGCCTTGTCATAATAGAACTGACCCCCGAATGAAAACCCAAGCAGGTCAAAGTCCCTAGGGTGGACTGGCAAAAGACGAAATGCAGATTTGATGTCGCTCTTTGCCATGAGCGCACCCCTGCCACATTTACGAACCAGCTCGACCACCACATCAAATGAAGCATAGTGCACTGTGCAAATTTCATGCGGGATAGCATCATTCACCAAAGACCCCCTGGGGTAAGACAGATGGTGAATAAGTCTGTA
This sequence comes from Sphenodon punctatus, assembly GCA_003113815.1. Lineage (NCBI taxonomy): Eukaryota > Metazoa > Chordata > Lepidosauria > Sphenodontia > Sphenodontidae > Sphenodon > Sphenodon punctatus. The sequence goes on along the minus strand of QEPC01013498.1, from coordinate 8,870,399 downwards.
CTCCTGAGGGGCCTTCTTGGGAACAATACCCAGAGGTGATATCCTTAAATTGTCCATTGGCAAACTCTGAAACAGACCAGACACCCTACCTTCCGAAACCTCTTTATTTATCTTCCATTCCACCACTTCTTCCAAACCCATCACCGACTTCAAGTTCCACGCAGACATGTGTTCCCAAACCCCTTGAAATAGCACCTCAAAACCCCAACGAAACCCCTCAACTACATAATGCGCTTCACCCTCTACCGGATAATCGCCCAACAATTCCTTCAGAACCCACCACCTAACTGGCATTGGTGCCCTTGTTAGCACCTGCCTCGGGGGCACCTCCACCATGTGCCCTCCCCCCAGAGAATGGACGCTTACCCCTCTGTCCCCCACCCCTCCGTCTAGGACAGCTAGAGAAGGGGTGGGGCCTGCCACACTGTAGGCAGGAATGCCCGAACCTGCAACTGGCACGAAAACACCTCGACCCCTCATTGAAGTCCCAGCACGCCAGTGCCGTACCCCCTTTTTTGGATGGTTCACCGCAAAAATTATCCGTCGGCTGTCTGCCACCCTTCACTATCACGTGACCACTGTCAGCCCTGGTCACGTCCCTCTCCTGAATGCATTCAATCCAGAGGTCATGGTCTTTTACGTCCCATCTGACCTCAGGTGTGATGGAGGCATTCTGCCTGAAGGCCTCATCATACCGCAGCCACCCAAACCCCTCCTTGGTCAGGTAGGCCCGCCTCACTATATCAAAGTATTTCCAGAGGGCCACTGCCCTCTCCGGAAAAGCCTGCATGACTACACCCGCATAAATGATAAATGCCGACTCCCAGTTAGCCCAGTTGCAGTCTATCTTCTTGCGCTTTGCCCTTTCATATTCTCTAGGCTCGGGCTTTGCATTGGGATCAGGCACAGGGTCGCAAAACAAAATAGCAAACAGATCGATGTACTCTCCTTTCCATATCTTTTCCCACGTGGACTGCATTAAGTGCACGCCCAAGGGAGCAGAAACCCTTGCATACCCCCCCCCGCAATGGGGGGACCGCCACTGCAGCCGCTGACGGAGCCAACCCTGCCGTACCTACTCCTGTTTCCTGAGTCTGCACTTGAGAAACTTGACCCAACCCAACCCGACCCTGTCTCTCACTCGCCGATTCGATATGGCTAGGAGGACGCACCTCCGATGGTGGGCGCCATACATTATCAACCCACAAAAGACTATTTGGGTCCTGCTGCACCCACAGTTGACCCAAACCACCCTGTCCAGCCACTGGAACCCCTAGTGCCTGCTGCTGCACCTGTACCCCAGCCACACTGCCCATGCTCCCCTCAGCTTGCGAGGGTGGAACCTGGTTGGCGACGGGTGGCAACATGTCTTCACCCATCGCTCCCTGGGATTGGTAACCCACAAAACCAACACATCCCCCAGCACCTAAACCACGCTGCCCGACATACTCACCATCCGCTACATTCGTAACCATCTGCACAGGCAATCCGGCTTGGGCCGGTGCGACGGGAGGCACACTCGCTATCACCACCCGGCCCCTGGCCTCCAGCAATGATGCAATCTGGGATATCTGCTGCTCCATGTGGTCAGTTTTCCTCACCAGCTCCTTGACCACCTGACTGCTTGCCCCAGATGACACACCTGCCGCCGCTGGCACATGCATGCCCTCCCCACTCATGCTGGGTTCGGAGAAAACAAATCCAGGATTACTGACCATCCCAACTGTCACTGCGCTCCCGTCGTGCCCTGGGGCAGCACCCAACACCCCAGCATCTGCCAACCTCCCCATAACTCCATCCCATGTTCTCATCCTGGCCTCAACGGCCTGCAGCAATGTCTGCCCCCGCCCCTGCCCCTCCCCCTCCGGGCACCCTCCACGGATGGAGGCTGAGCCAGCTGATTGGCCTGCACCATTGCCAAGTACCCCACAGAGGGCGCAGATTGAACCTGCGCTAGGTAACTGGACTGCACCGTTGTCAAGTATCCCACAGGGGGCACAGATGGAGCCTTCCCTGGGAGACTGAGCTGCTCTGCTGTCAAGTACCCACCAGGGGGTGCAAGGCCCCCTGTCCGCATGCCAGCCCCAGCCTGCCTGCCCAAATCCCCCAGGGTAGATGGCCCTGCCAGCTCATGTACCCCCAGCCCTTCTGCCATGGCACAGACCCTGCCCGGGGTGCTGGCCCCTTTTGCCTTCCATTTTCCCCTAGCTGATTCAGGCCCAAGCAGTGCCACCCAATGCGCTTCCCTACTGGTCTGGGGGGGGGGCTGAGAGATCCCTCCCAGCTGTGTACCCACCAATCACACACACACACCCCTGAACCTGCAGCCTTGTCCCTTAAGCACACCACCCCCACCAGGCAGACCCTCCCACTCAGTACCGAATTCCCCCCCTGCCCGAGGGTTATTCCCCTGCAGCTGCACCTCCCCCGACCCACAGCTCCCAGGCAACAAGGGGGGGATTCTCTAAGGTGTCACCAGAGGAACCCCTGGCAAACCAAACCAATCCCCGCTCCCCAGCGTCTCACATGTAAGAAGGGGAGGCGGGGGACAAGCAAACCCTCCCAGCCACAAAAAAACCCAGAGGGATACTGCCGGAGCTGCCCTTCTTGGGACCCACAGTGCCGAGGCAGAGGAGGGGAACGCAGCCGGAGAGCTAGCCAAATGCGTCCACTTCGGTAGCGCCAACCAAATGACGGGCTGCGCGGCACACTACGCCACGTGGCCTGAACTGGCCAATCAGGGAGGTGCATTTTCGCGCCCTTGTTCCGCGCCCTGCAATCCCTTGCAGATTGCGGCTTGCAATGCTGCAGCCAGCTTCCCCGGGACCCGACCTGGCGGAAAGGCACGGCGGACATCCCCGAACCCAGTGTCACATTCCGATAGGGGGCAGGCTCAAACTCCCCCGCAGCGCACAGGGCGCTTAACGGGGGGATTCTGCAGAATTCCTCTGTCATATATACAGTGCCAGTAATTCATATGAAAAGTATCTGCTGATGAATGTTTCTCTACTGTGTTTCAGAATTCTATACAATACCTGATGGATACTGGCCAATGTATTACAGTTTCCTCCTACAACTTGTCTAGGTACAGACACCTGACTCCCAACCCATACAAAAGAGGACCCAACAAGAGGAGAAATGAATATCCCATTCAATTATATTATCCATTGAATTTGGCCACTTTGAACTGAATCTACCTGACCAAATGTTTGTTCTGCTCTGCTGGCATCAGGTCATCTGATTCAGTTTGTTCAGTTTACAGTATCTAGCACTACTGCACATGTGCAGTACACCAAATAATTGAACCAGAGAAACTGAATGAACCAAACCATTTGGATATGGATATTTCTTGGATATTTGCCTGCCTGTCAAAATGTGAGAATATTATCCACAAATACTTAGCTGCCTATTCATTTTACCACTAGACCTAACAATCTTATTTTGATATTTGATAAGGGCCATGTAGTTCTGTAGCAATATCTATGGATTATAGTACATGTCAGTGATTTCAACTCCCTTGTGGGATCCCACATGGTTCCATCTTGCCCCCACTCTTGTTCAATGTGTATCTGAGGCCCCTGGGTGAGGCTGTATGGAGATTTGGAGTAAAGTATGCTGATGACACCCAAATTTATCTCTCTTTGTCATCTGACCCAGGTTCTGCTGTTGGGGACTGAATGTGGGTGAGCTGATTGAAGCTGAATCCAGACAAGACCGAAGTGATGATGGTTGATCAGCCTTGTGACCTAGGAGACATAGACACCTCTGTTATTTATGGGGTACAGCCTCCTTTGGTCACTCTGGTTTGCAGATTTGGGGTGCTCTTGGATTATTGCTGCACCTGGATTACCAAGGTGTGGTGGTAGCCATGAATGCTTTTCACCAATACATTTGGTGAGAAGGCTGCAATTCAAGTTTTTATATTAAATTAATAAACTTTATTCGGCTAGCTTTCGCCATAGCCATACCCACAAACATATATATACAAAAATATTATATAATAACAATATATCAATATACAAATGAGTAATATACAACTAAAACCATGAAATAAAATAAAATAATCAAATAATAACATCACAAAATACATCCATGATAATATGCCACAGCATCATTTATCACCACATAGATATATCACAAAAGAGCCAGTCCAGAGCCAGAGAAATTTACCTTACTCTTCTGTGGGGGACCTCAACAGGGAGATCTCCCCTAAAGTAATAACAAATTCAATCATTCAAGTCCTAAGACTATTCCAGTCCAATTCAAGCCGATCCTCCGTTTGATTTACCAAGGACATTTTAATTAACCATACCCCCGGGATCCGTCCAGGCCACTCACACCCACCCTTACTTCCAAGCAAAAGGAAGGGCCACCAAGGTATAACACATAGGGTATTGTCCTTACAAAGTCCCTACATTGCAGGCACCAAAATCCTCCCTTTTCTGGGAGGCCAGATGGACAAATATGGCTACAGCATTTGCCACTACCTTCTCCTTTGTAGTGAGAAGTTGCTCTAACTGGGAATAGTCAGACAAGTAGGGATATCTGTGCCACAAAGGAGCTAACCAAGCTTGCCGTAGTTCTTCGTATAGCGGACAATGAAGGATAATATGAAAAACATCCTCCAAATGACTATCGCTACATGGGCAGGTGCGATTTGCATAAGGCTGATTCGTATATCTTCCCTGAGTTATAGCCGACTTAATCAGCTGTAAACGTGCTTGTGTAAAAGCCCTACGTATACAGCGCTTGGGAAACCAATCCAAATATAACTCAAATCTATGCACTTGTTTAATTCGATGATAATTGGGTGCAGCTTTCCAATCTGCCAGTGCTGCAATATCTTCCTGTTTTCCAATATCTATTACCCTAGATTTAATGATGTGTCCCATACTAGCCCGATCTATAGTAGATAAAAAATCCATAGACAGCCCTATACTACGCAACTGTTGCATAATCTTGCTCACCCAAGGATACAGAGGGGTCTGCTTTTGTTCTAATTCTTCCCGCAGACAAAGAGAGGTCAAACTCGATTCCTCCCGAGTACAAAGTTTCACCCAGTAACACAGGCCCTTTATTTTGATCTGATTCAAAATAGAACATGCTCCGGTTTCTGCCCTAAGAACTGATCCTGGGATTGCCTGTGGTACCCCCAAAATACCACGCAAGAACTTATTTTGGACGACTTCCAGCTTGGAACAGCAAGGTCCATCAAATATCTCAGCCCCATACACAAGCAGACTTCTAACTTTAGCCATATAAACTTTAAGAATTTGGGATACCGGCGCCTCTAAATACCCAGAGGCAAATTTATTAATGCCTCTAGCGGCTATTAATGCTTTCAGTGCCAACTCTTGTACATGTCTATCCCATTTCATGTTTTTAGAAAAATTCATACCCAGGTAGACATAATTGTCTACCTGGAATAAGGGCTCGTCACCGATCCTCCATTGGTGCACCACACGTTTCCTGCCAATAACCATAATCTGGGATTTTCCAGGGTTGACCTGGAGCATGTTAACCTCACAATATTCCCTCAGTTTTTCCAGCTGAAAACACAGACCTTTCCGGGTTTGTGATAATATCACGATATCATCTGCGTACATCAAAACTGGTATTGGTCTATTCTTGATCTTAGGAGGATGTCCTTCTTGCATTCTCAGATATTCTATCAGGTCCCCCAGAAAGATATTAAACAAAGTGGGGGGCCAGTATTCCACCCTGCCTAACCCCCCCTCTGTATGGGGATAGATCTATCTGAAAGACCAGCAGAAGGAACCCGAACTCGAGCCCTATTGCCCGTATGCAATTCTTTTTATAAGATTTGGATTTGGTCACTATCATCTATGCCTTCGTAACCTTGAAGCTAGACTACTGAAATGCACTCTGTTTGGGGCTGCCCTTGACTGTTCGAAAGCTTCAGTTGGTACAGAACACAGCACCCTGTCTTCTGTCAGGACCCAGGAGCATGTCACCAGGAGCACATTACACCAGTGCTCCAGAGTCTGAACTGGCTACCAATAACTTTCCGGGCACAATTCAAGATGCTGGTTTTGACCTATAAGCTCTAAATGACTTGGGCCCCCGGTATCTAAAAGACCACCTCTTCCTTCATGTCCTCTTGTGGCCTCTGAGGTCAGCCAGGAGTGCCCTTTTGCAGGTGTCAGCTGCCCATGAAGTTTCTACAGCAAGTGCACGCAGAGAGACATTCTTGATGATTGATTGCCTCATGATTATGGAACTCCCCCCGCCCCCTTGGAGTTTCATCTAAGCCCGAGCCTGCTCATCTTGTGGAAATGACATAAGACCTTTCTGTTTGGCCAGGTAATTGGCAGGCAAGGATAGAATCGGGTGGGACTGGGGTGTGTGTGTGTGATGGAAAGAGTTTTGGGGGAGTTACAGAGATTGTTTAGATATTTTTACTATTTGTAAGTTGCCCTGAGCCTTAATGGGAAGGGTGAAATATAAATTTAAATAATAAGTCAAAAGTGTGATTCAGCAGCTAAAAAGTCAAGGCTATTTTGGGTTTTATTAACAAGATTGTCTGTTTTATACTCTCTCTCTGAATTTCATGGTGTCCATTATAATAAACTGTATGCTGGCGACATAAAGTTTTCTCTGGGTGTTTTCATATGTGACGGCAGTTACTACAGTTTTAGATAATAGCTTGAAAAAAGTAGGTCTCAGATTCATAGAGTTTGGAATGTTAGTATTATTTTCATGCTATGAGAAACATATAGGAAGGAATTAGTACCATTGTTGAACTTTGGGTTGAGCCATAACTCTTGTGAATTATTTACAAATCAGAAATGAGGCATCCTGCAAACTAATCTATTCACACAGTTAAAAAGAAATGTGGGGGAAACCAGTTATTTTAGTTTTTCTGCCTCATGAGAATGTGCCCTAAGATATCGAGATCATCTGAATTACTTCTCTTTTTAAAAAAAAAAGAAAAAGTTTCCTTTTCAACTACATGCTTGGTACTGAAGGTGGCACCATTCGGCTAATAAAGCAATCAGTGGATCAGTAGTGCACTAACTTAGGAATTCATCTCACACTCAGCTGTCTCCTCCTGGCAGCAACACCAACACCTGTTTAAAGAATAAAATGCAAAGGCTATAAATAATGCAGCCAGCCCACAACAAAGAAATTATTCTTTATTTTCTCTCCAGAGAAGCTATGCAGTACAGAATATAAATCTGGAATAACGTACTCTTCACAGCATAATGTTAGAGGCTCCTTGCTTGACTTCCTTAGCTTCCATTCCTGGCACTATGCCTAAGGACACAGTGCCACAAATCTCCACCTCAGTGTACAGATTCTAGATTATTTTTACACTGGCTTTTGTTGTTGTTATCCCTGGCTGCACTGTAGCAGGAAGGTTTGTTTCCTTGCAGGAAGGAAGAGATAAAGATTAAGGGACTTCAGGTGGAATTCGCTGGAGAACGGATAAATAACAATTCCAAGGTGCCTGATACAGTCCCCTATAATGTGCACAGTAAGAAGAATAAAAAGAATACACCTAAATGTCTATATGCAAATGCTAGAAGCCTAAAAAGTAAGATGGGAGAATTAGAGCGTATGGTGCTAAATGAAGATCTAGACATTATAAGCATCACAGAGACATGGTGGAATGAAGATAACCAATGGGACAGTGTAACACCAGGGTACAAAATATATCGGAATGACAGAGTAGATAGAGTTGGTGGTGGGGTGGTTCTAAAAGGCAACACTGAGTCAAGTACAATTAAAATTTTAAAGAATTCAAACTGTTCCCTAGAATATCTATGGATAGAAATTCCAGGTATAAAGGGGAAGAGTATCGTAGTCGGACTATACTATCGTCCTCCTGACCAGGATGGAGAGACTGATAAAGCAATGCTAAAAGAGATGAGACACGCTACTAAAGTCGGCAACATAATAATAATGGGTGACTTCAGTTACCTTAATATTGATTGGGGGAATGTTTCCACGGGGTGGGACGTGGAGGTCAAATTTCTGGATGCAATAAATGACTGCTTCCTAAAACAGCTGGTTCTGGAACCAACGAGAGGAAGATCTATTCTAGATCTAGTCCTGAGTGACATGCAGGACCTGGTGCACGGAGTAACTGTGGCAGAGCAACTAAGCAATAGCGATCATAATATGATCACATTTGACATAATTTCTGGAGTGAGAAAGACAAACAAAAGTACAGCAGTAGCATTTAACTTTAAAAAGGGAGACTATGACAAAATGAGGAAACTAGTTAAAAAGAAACTAAAAAG
>QEPC01013498.1:8844597-8855351 GCA_003113815.1 Sphenodon punctatus | reverse complement strand
CCTCCCTGTGCTCTCACCACAGGAGTTACCCCCGAGTTCCCTAAACCCCCCTAAACCTCCCACCCCAGTCCCTGGAACTCCCCCTCTCACCGGGAATCCCCTTGAGCCATGCCCCCCAGTCTCACCAGGGGGAAAGACCCATCTCCCCGGGATTCCCCCTCTCACAGGGGGTCCCCCCAACCCTCCTCTCACCAGGGGAGTAGGCCCCATCCACCCTAACCCACTCCCCATGATCCCCACCTTCAAGCCACACCCACTGCATCCCCCCCAAATCCCCTAAACCACAATTTAAAACCAAAAATACCCACCCACCCCCGCAACAGTAGTAACAGTAATATTAGTGGGGCAACGACAGCAGCAGCAAAGATGAGCAACACCACAGTCAATGGGTGTCCATCCGGCGGAGGGGCCCCCGGGCGTCCTGGCCCAGCTAACGGCCCCAGTCAATGGCCAACACCCTTTGAGTGTCTCCCTTTGGGCTGGCACCCACAGGGCCCCGCCCTGACAGTTGTTACCTGGAGAGGGGGAGGAGCAAGTAGAGTGTCAGTTGCTCTGGGGTGTTGGGCTCTCCTATTAAGAGAGTAGCATTCACTTCTCTGCCCTTTTCCCCAATAAGGTAGTAAAAAAGCTTTACCTTGAATTTTTCATCCTTGTCTGCTATGGTCAGCTCTGTGTATAAAGTCATTTCTTGCTTCCATTGTGTCCATGCCTGTGCCAGGTTTTTTGAGTGGAAATCCAGCTTTGCAGGGGGTCTGAGGCTCTCCATGCTGTCTATTCTTTCTGCCTGTGTAGATTCTGCTTTAGGCCAAACTCTCCTTCTTGTGGGTCTCTGCTAAATGACCACTACCACCATGTTTCATGCACAATGTGCCGTGCGATAAGGAAGAGACAGGATGTTATCAAACACAACCAAACTCTTTATTTAACTAAGCTTACTCCATGAGGCTGTGCCTAGCTCATGCACACTCTGCTTCACAAACTGTGCTGTGTTTCCTCTAAACAGTTCCCTCCATGCAACTCCAGTCCCAACCTGCAGATTCCTGCAGGTTGTTAAAGTCAGTTTTCACAATGGAGAAATGTAAAAAGTAGTGTGCCTCAGGAATCTGTATTGGGACCAGTGCTGTTTAATGTATTTATTGACGATTTGGAAAAGGGTGTTAAGAGTGAAGTGATCAGATTTGGAGATGACACAAAGTTATTCAAGGTAGTTAAAACACGAGCAGACTGTGAGGAACTGGAACAGGATCTTATGACACTGGGTGCCTGGGCATATAAATGGCAAATGAGATTTATGTGGACAAGTGCAAAGTGATGCACATAGGGGAAAATAATCCAAACCATGCATACACAATTCTGGGTACTAAGCTAGGAGTTACCACTCAGGAAAAGGATCTGGGAGTGGTTGTGGACAATACAATGAAATCCACAGCGCAGTGCACAGCAGCAGTCAAGAAAGCAAACAGAATGTTAGAAATTATTCAGAAGGGGATAGAGAATAAAACTGAGGTCTTAAGGCCTCTATACAAATCAATGGTGCGACCGCGCCTCGAATCTTGTGTGCAGTTCCGGTCACCTCATCTCAAAAAAGACATAGCTGAACTAGAAAAGGTACAGAGAAGGACAACAAAAATGATCAAGAGCATGGATGGGCTTTTGTATGAGGAGAGGCTTGGTAGGTTGGGGCTGTTCAGTTTAGGAGATATGATAGAGGTCTATAAAATCATGAGTGGTGTGGAAATAATAAACAAGGAGCAGTTATTTACCCTCTCAGCTAGTACTTGAACTAGGGGACACTCCATGAAACTCATGGGTGGCAAGTTTAAAGCAAATTTAAAAAAAATAAAAAATTCACTCAGCGTATAATTGGGTTCTGCTACTGCCAGAGGCTGTGGCAAGGGCCAATACATTTATGTATGTATTGTTTGTTGCTTTATGTTCGGCATATAACGAAAGCTTGCCTGTAATAAAACTATTATTAGTACTATAGCTGAGTTTCAAAGAGGTTTGGACAAGTTTCTGGAAGATAGATCCATTAGCTGCTATTAGCCAGACAGGATCAGGGAACATGACGAGAGCTGGGGGAAAACAACAGGGAATGGATTCCCCATTGTGACCTGTTGAGTGCTTCTCCCAAGCCATCATGATTGGCCACTGTCGGAGACAGGATGCTGGGCTAGATGGACCATTGGTCTGACCCAGTATGGCACTTCTTATGTTCTTATGTTCTATATGATTGTAACCGTTCACCCTGCCCAAGCCGTAAATTCTTCCAGAATCCAGCCTACAAAGCACACAAGTTCATGTTTCTTCTTTCAACAAAGTGTGCTTATTGGCACGGTAAGTGCACCTTCCTGCACTTATTATCCTCTCCACTTGCCTACTGATATTGTCTCTTCCTTTTGGCCCTGGCTGAGCACAGAGCACCCTTCCCCAAACTCCTGGTCTCACACAGGCTACAGTGTCTTCAGGTAAAGCAGGCTGAGCAAGGCTCCCCAGTGCACCAGCTGGTGCACTGTGTCCACCCGGTGGAATTCCTGCATGTTCCTGATGCTCAAGCGGTATTGCTATTTTATGTATGTATTTTATGTATGTATTGTTTGTTGCTTTATGTTCGGCATATAACGAAAGCTTGCCTGTAATAAAACTATTATTAGTATTAGATGCTCGAGCGGCTTCTCAAGTAGAAAGCCGCCTTGCATCAGGTTCAACTGGTGACAGACAGTGGGGCACCTCCAGGGTACTATGGGGCGGAATGGGAGATCCTGGAGCTCTATGGGCACTGGAAGGGTGATCTGGTGGAGAAGGTCTGGCAGACAGAAAGGACTCTGGAGAGTCCACAGCAGCAGCACCAGCAGCACCAGCAGCAGGATGCCCCTGGGGATGGTGGGAGTGGGAGCAGCCACCCCTTTCAGCCAGTGGAGTCTATCTCTGCCCCAGCCCAAGCAGTAGCAGCACCACCAGCAGCACCCCTATTGCTTCTGGATGACATGGATGGAAAGCCCTCCCTACCTGGAATGTAGGCCCCAGAACCCTGAGGGTGGGTCCTGGGGCTGGAGTGGCTGCTGCTTGATACAGTGGTATGACAGCCCTCCCTGCCTGTAACGTAGGTCCCAGAACCCTGACGGTGGGTCCTGGGGCTGGAGTGGCTGGAGAACTTTGAAGGCCGAAGTGGAGAAGGGTTCCATNGTGCGATAAGGAAGAGACAGGATGTTATCAAACACAACCAAACTCTTTATTTAACTAAGCTTACTCCATGAGGCTGTGCCTAGCTCATGCACACTCTGCTTCACAAACTGTGCTGTGTTTCCTCTAAACAGTTCCCTCCATGCAACTCCAGTCCCAACCTGCAGATTCCTGCAGGTTGTTAAAGTCAGTTTTCACAATGGAGAAATGTAAAAAGTAGTGTGCCTCAGGAATCTGTATTGGGACCAGTGCTGTTTAATGTATTTATTGACGATTTGGAAAAGGGTGTTAAGAGTGAAGTGATCAGATTTGGAGATGACACAAAGTTATTCAAGGTAGTTAAAACACGAGCAGACTGTGAGGAACTGGAACAGGATCTTATGACACTGGGTGCCTGGGCATATAAATGGCAAATGAGATTTATGTGGACAAGTGCAAAGTGATGCACATAGGGGAAAATAATCCAAACCATGCATACACAATTCTGGGTACTAAGCTAGGAGTTACCACTCAGGAAAAGGATCTGGGAGTGGTTGTGGACAATACAATGAAATCCACAGCGCAGTGCACAGCAGCAGTCAAGAAAGCAAACAGAATGTTAGAAATTATTCAGAAGGGGATAGAGAATAAAACTGAGGTCTTAAGGCCTCTATACAAATCAATGGTGCGACCGCGCCTCGAATCTTGTGTGCAGTTCCGGTCACCTCATCTCAAAAAAGACATAGCTGAACTAGAAAAGGTACAGAGAAGGACAACAAAAATGATCAAGAGCATGGATGGGCTTTTGTATGAGGAGAGGCTTGGTAGGTTGGGGCTGTTCAGTTTAGGAGATATGATAGAGGTCTATAAAATCATGAGTGGTGTGGAAATAATAAACAAGGAGCAGTTATTTACCCTCTCAGCTAGTACTTGAACTAGGGGACACTCCATGAAACTCATGGGTGGCAAGTTTAAAGCAAATTTAAAAAAAATAAAAAATTCACTCAGCGTATAATTGGGTTCTGCTACTGCCAGAGGCTGTGGCAAGGGCCAATACATTTATGTATGTATTGTTTGTTGCTTTATGTTCGGCATATAACGAAAGCTTGCCTGTAATAAAACTATTATTAGTACTATAGCTGAGTTTCAAAGAGGTTTGGACAAGTTTCTGGAAGATAGNCGCTTGAATGTTATTTATCCCTTGTCTCTCCCTATGTCCTCTCTCCTTATCTCCCCCCTCTATGTCTATTAGATTGTAAGCCATAGGCAGGGACTGCATCTATCTTATTGTTCTGTAAAGCACCACGTACATAGCTGGCGCTATACAAATGCTAATAATAATAATGATTAATAATAATTAATTAATAAAATACTATCCCTTTCACCTTTGATCAGGATGTCATCTGCCACAATCTTGATGCCTGGAAGCCCCTCCAGGGCCTGATTCAGTTTGAGCTGGAACACTTCCGGAGCAGGACTGATTCCCATGGGCATCCTTGCCCAATGGTACCTGCCGAAGGGTGTTGAGAATGTTGTGAGATGGCTTGAGGGCTCATCTAATTCAACATGCCAAAATCCATTTTTACATCACACACAGTGAACACTTTTGCCCAGGACAGGTCAGGTAATATGTCTTCAATAGTGGGCAATAGGTAGTGGTTTCTTTTTAGTGCCCGGTTAAGTGGCTTTGGATCTATGCAGAGTCTCAGTTTGCCCGTTGGTTTTCATACCACCAGGCTGCTGATCCACTCAGTGCTAACTTCCACTGGGGCAATAATGCCTCTTGTTTCCAGGCTTGCTAGTTCTTTCTTCATTGGTTCTACCAAGGTCAGAGGGATTCTGCATTTGGGCAATCTAACAGACTGTACCTGGTGGTCTATCTCCAATTTTAGCTTGCCTTCCAGATGTCCATCTCCTTGAAACACATCTTTATATTCTGTTAAGATGTCAGACAGCAACCATAGCAGCTTTTCCTCTCTGGTCTTACATGGAGAATATTGTGATGCTGAACGGAGAGCAGCTCCATGCCTTGTGCTGCTCTACTGCCCAAGAGTGGCTGGTAGTCTTCCTCATCAACCACTATGAATTTTTTATTCTTTGGATTTTTTTATGGACAGCTTGCACTTGCCCACTGTTTTCAGAGATGTTTTGTTGTACATCACCAGCACCTGACTGCATTCCTCCAATGCGGTATTGCTGCTTAACAGTTTTGCATGGATTTCATTGCAGCTAGCCCCACAATCTAGCTGAAATGAAATTGGTCTCTCATCCAGTAACATAGTTGCATATATGGAAGTTGAATGTGTGGTAGTTTTCTTTTGCAGCACATACACGCTTAATGTGCTGGGATCTGCTAGTGTAACTGAGAGGATTTCCTCCTCCCCAGAAATTTCAGCATCCTCCATCACTGCATGTCCTCTTGCACTCCTCCTCCCAGGGTGGCAGCTGAGACACTGAGACACAAAGTGATTCAGTCTCCCACATCCCTGGCACCTTTGCCCATAGGCTGGACATTTCTCTTTCTGTCTTTCATGTTGCTTTCCACAGTATGTGCACTGGACCTTGGGAACTGCATTCTCAGCTAGTCCTTTTTATTATGCTTTCTGGGTTCCTTAGGGTAGACTTTATGCACTTGGTCTTGTTCTGTGGCAGTTGTAGTGATTGCTTTTATTCTTTCTTTTGATAATTCAACTGCCCTTGCTATCTGGAGGAACTTCTCCAGAGTCAGTTCTGTTTCTCTCAGAAACCTTTCTCGCAGTTTAGAATCACAAGTCCCACAGACAATTCTGTCCCTAATAAGGGAATCTTTTAAATCCCAAAAGTTACATGTGGATGCCAGTGTTCTCAGCTCCATGACATAGAGGTCTATTCCCTCCTCTCAACCCTGATTCCGGGTGAAGAAATGGTATCTCTCCAGTTTCATTCTTTTGGGTGTCACAGTACTCATCAAAGGTCTTTATTTATTTATTTATTTATTTATTTATTTATGTATATGCTGCCCCCCATGCCTACGGCATCTCGCGGCGGCTTCCAACATAGTATAAAAACAATTTTAAAACATAAAACAAAAACTACAATATAATAATTAAAACAATTTTAAAACACCCCCCACAAAAATTAACCCACCCCCCCACCATCCCCTCCAAAGGCCTGGGTGAACAGCCAAGCCTTACAGATGCGTCGAAAGGCCAACAGGCCCGGGGCCAGGCGAGCCTCCTCCAGGAGGGAGTTTCACAACCGTGGCCCGAGAATGCCCTCTCCATTGTGGCCCCCCATCTTATACAGGGGACCTCCAGAAAGGCACCCCCGGTGGACCGAAGGGATCGCTCTGAGGTGCGGAGGGCGAGGCGGTCCCCGAGATATGAGGGGCCCAGNTGCGTCGGCAAGGGTTCCATGTGAATACAGTTGAACATGAGTTAGTCGGTCCTAAGAGATGCGAGCCGGGCCCTTCCTGTGGATCACCCCAGACTGGTTGGCATGGGTAGGGGAGCAGCAGAGGCCCATCCAGGGCTCGGTGGCTGACACCCGTGCTTGGCCAGGCGTTACAGGCTTGCATCCTACTCTCAGGATCTGAACAATGGGGGGGGGGATTTCGGTTCCCCCGGTATCCGAAATGTCCAGTATTTTGCTGTACCAGCAGTTACGGATTAACCCGATAATCTGGGGTACCGGTACCAGTTCCCCATGGTGGATATTTTTACATTGCGGCCATTGAAATGAATGGCTGCAATGTATTAAAAAACAAAACAAAAAAACCCCCACTCACTTTCCCTCCCCCATCCAGGCTGCGCGGGTGGAAGGGGGGACAGCCCCCACCCACCCTGCCCAGCCTGGAATTTTTATTTTTACCCGAAGTCCGGCTGCTAGTGTGGAGTGGTGCTAGTGCTAGTGCAGTGACCTGGAGCCCACACCAGCAGCAGCCAGGTTGATCCCTGGGGTGGGGGGTGGTTTAACAGCCCCCCACCCCCAGAGATCACCCTACCCCCCCAGATCATCTTACTTGTCCTCCGCATTGTGTTAAACCACCCCCCACCCCAGGGATCGTCTAGTACCTGCTGGTACAGGCTCTGGGTCACCGCCGCTGGTATGGTGGCGGCCTGGAGCCCACACTAGTAGCCGGACTTTGGAATTAAAAAAAAAAATTTAAGTCCAGGCTGGGCAGGGTGGGTGGGAGGTGTCCTCCCTTCCACCCACACAGCCTGGGAGGGGGATGTGGCAGGTATTGGTATGGGTTTTTTTTTTCATTGATTCAATGGGGACAGTTCCCCATTGAAATCAATGGAAAAAACCCAGTACCGGTATACTGGTTTTAATCCGGTAAACCAGTTTTTTGTAAATTGGTAACTGGTAAAACCGGTAACCGGTTTTTTGCCCCAAGTCCCACCCCTACTGAACAAGCTATTCTTCCAATTGGTCAAGTCTTGCCCAGTGGTGAATCACGTGGCCACCCAGTAGCAGATATTAGGTTGCTGGGGCAGAACCCATGGCACAGACAGCATAGGCGGCATTGGCAGCAGCAGCAGACATTGGATTGACCAGCAGCAGAACCCTTGGGACAGACAGCAGAGGGGGCATTGGCGGCAGCAGCAGCAGACATTGGATTGCCCGGGTACAGAACTCATGGCTCAGACATCAGAGGCAGCATTGGCAGCACCTGCAGACATTGGGTTGCTGGGGCAGAACCCTTGGCACAGACAGCAGAGGCGGCATTGACAGCAGCAGCAGACATTGAGTTGCCTGGGTACAGAACCCATGGCACAGACAGCAGAGGCAGCATTGGCACAGCAGGAGCAGACTTTAGATTGCCCAGAGGCAGCATTGGATTTGGCACAGCAGGAGCAGACTTTAGATTGCCCAGAGGCAGCATTGGTACAGCAGGAGCAGACTTTAGATTGCCCAGAGTTATCTAACATCTACAAAGGCCTAGTCCTACAAACACACTATAAAATATTAAAACTGAATCTCTACACACTATCTCTACCTATCCTCTATAGCTAAGCTAACTCCTACATCTATCTATCCATCCATCCACACACAGGGATGCGGGGGTGGGGACACAGACAGCTCACAACAAATAACACAGGAAGGGGTACAAAACTGAAATGAAACCTAAATTAATGTAATCTCCTACTCTAAATAAATCCAAAAACAGGGGAAGGGAATCAGTAATGGAATATATACAGGGAGGAGGGAAGGATTCAATGGAGGGTAGGGAGAAAGAACACAGGGAGGGTTAACAAATAAAAACAACACCTACATCTATATAATCTAATCTAAATAAATGAAACTATGAGGTAAATGTGTGGAAATGGGTGAAATAGGATGAGGATAGCAATGGATTGTGAGGAACACAAAGTGATGGGAGAGGGAGACTTCTGAAAATGCCTGCTGACAGGATCAGTGGCTAGCTCAGAAGGAATTGGAAGGGGGGAGGGAAATTACTTTTGTTACTTGCTGCGCCCGCCTTACCACAAGCCCCATTGGCTCCATGCAGCCTAGCCCATGGCCAATCGCAGCCTGCAAAGCCAGTGGTCTGAGAAAAAGAGGAAAAGCAGGCAGGCTGCTATTCCAAGCCTCTCCACCCTTGATGCCAGAAAGTCTGCTCCTCAGGCGCCCTCCCCCCTCCTCCCTGGGCTTGTTTACCACGTTTTTCCCGCCCGAACGCCGCCGAACTCAAATGAACTGTTCGGTCTTTCACACGTTCGGTTCGGCCGACCGAACATGCCGAGTTCGGCCCGAACACCGAACATCCGAACCGCATTCGCACATCCCTAGTGGGGGGTCGCCTACAGTAACAAAAATCCTTGCACCAGGCCTGGATTCAGGTCCTGCACCTATACTTCTGTGCCGTTTGGGGACTGACCCACAGCCCACCTCTATCGTCAATGCATTCAGTGACAGAGGTCTGCTCAGCTCCATGCCCATGCCCTTTGATCTTGATTGGTTGATATTCTCGGCTCTTCCATTGGTGTGTTGGGGCCTCACAGGAAGCACAGGTGTCTACACAATTAGAAAGCTATCTGATTGCTGTTGCAATAGGCCCTTACTTGAGGGCTGGCCTGGTGCCTGCCATCTTCACTCCAGCCTGGCTTATGTTCCAACCCTGCCTACCCCCAAGCTTGTCCTACCTTTAGTTCTGGTTTAACTTCAACCTTGTTGCTAGCCCACCTCTCTGTCTGACATCCAACCTGCCCGCTTTCCAGCTGTAGTTTGACCCCTTGTGCTGGATCCTTTGGGACCGTTCTTCAGCTTCTGACCCAGCTTTGGCTCATGGCATTTGTTACCTGTCCGCTGACTCAGCCCTGACTCTCAGCATCTGATACTCAGTTTCTGACATTGATTCCCGTTTGATGACTTGGCTCTGGCCCTCTGACCTTCAGCTCCTGACCTAGCTTCTGCTCCAGACACCCCACCAGTCTTGACCCGGACAGAAACTAGCTGCAAGGTAACCCCTGATAGTACAGGGCCCTGAGATGCAGGCTCCCAGCCACCATCCCTCTTGTATTGTAGTTAGCTTTCTGTTGAATTCCTTCCTGCCTCCTGACCTCAATTGCTTCCACCGTCGCCCCTCCCCTCCTGCACATCACCAACCTCTCCCTCTCTACCGGCTCCTTCCCCTCTGCCTTTAAACATGCCACTGTCGCCCCGATCCTCAAAAAGTCCACTCTGGATCCCTCTGAACCTTCTAATTACCGTCCTGTCTCCCTCCTCCCTTTTGCTTCCAAACTCCTTGAACGAGTTGTCTACTCCCGTTGCCTCGACCTCCTCTCCGCCAACTCCTCCCTTGACCCCCTCCAATCTGGCTTCCGCCCCCTTCACTCCACTGAAACCACTCTGGCTAAGATCATCAACGATCTTGTGGCTAAATCCAACCGCCTCTACTCTATTCTTGTCCTCCTTGATCTCTCTGCTGCCTTCGACACTGTTGAACACTCGCTCCTGCTTGAATCGCTTCACTCCCTGGGAATCCAGGACTCTGTACTCGACTGGTTCTCCTCCTACCTTTCTGACTGCTCCTGCAATGTTTCTCTTCCTAACTCCTCCCCCTCCTCCTCCATGCCCCTCTCGGTCGGGGCTCCCCAAGGCTCTGTCCTTGGCCCTCTCCTTTTCTCTATCTACAGCTAGTCCCTAGACAAACTCAATGCTTCCCACGATTTCCAAAACCACCTATACACTGATAACACTATTCTATCTCTCCACTGCTTCCCTCTCCCCCTCTGTCCTAGCTCGTCTCCCCAACTGTCTCTCTGATATCTCTGCCTGGATATCTCAACGCCAACTCAAACTGAACATGGTGAAAACTGAACTCCTTATCTTCCCTCCCAGTCCTTCCTCTCCCTTTTCCGTCAGTTGGCATTGATGGGGTCTCCATCCTCCCTGTCCCCCAAGCCCGTAGCTTGGGCTTCATCTTCGACTCGCACCTCACCTTCAAACCATACTTTGATTCCATGGCCAGATCCTGCCGCTTCTCCCTCCACAAAATTGCTAAAATCCACCCTTTTCTGTCTCTCTCCTCTGCCAAAACTCTCATCCACGCCCTAGTCATCTCACGCCTTGACTATTGTAACCTCCTGCTCACTGGCCTTCCCCGC
>QEPC01013498.1:8795152-8811793 GCA_003113815.1 Sphenodon punctatus | reverse complement strand
CTCTTCCTGAGTGTATTCTGCACAAACTCCTCGTCTTCACCTACAAAGCCCTTCACAACCTCGCTCCCCCCTACCTCTCTGCCCTGATCTCCCTCCGAACGCCTGCTCAAACACTCCGCTCCTCTTCCATCCGCTCCCTCACCCTCCCACACCTCCCCTGCTTCCAAAACCGCCTTAGTCCCTTCTCCCTCACTGCCCCACATGCCTGGAACTCCCTCCCTACCCACATCTGCCTTGCCCCCTCCCTTCGTACCTTCAAGTCCCTCCTCAAAACCCACCTCTTCCACTCCCCTTCCTAACTCCTGCTAATCATCCCCACCCAGGATTATCCCCCACCTGTTATCTGCAAACTCCCAATTTACTGTAACCAAGCCAAGAACGTGTACCTGAGCTCTCGCATCCTCATGAATGTTGCATCCCTTGTCTCTCCCTCAGTTCCCCCTTCCCTGTCTTCCCTCCCCCTGTCTTTAAATTGTAAGCCCTCGGGCAGGGACCGTGTCTAATTCTCTGTAAAGCGCTAGGTACGTCACTAGCGCTATATAAATGCTTATAATAATAATAATAATAATTAATAAATAACCTTTAAAATTCTCCACATTCATGTTATGACAAATTATTCCTCAGATACCACATTTAGATTTGTACACACTCCTAATGTGAACATGACTCCAAACATTTTACAATAAAATGAATTGTAAAAATAAAATCACTTCTCCCAAATCCTCAAATGCCAAGTTTTCAGTTTGGCATGAGTTTTAACTACTAGCTCCATGGTTTCTCATGGTTCAATTGTTTGTCTGTCAAAGTTGCTTTTACAGTTTTATCCATGATGTTCAGTTCTACCTTTCTTTGTCTTCTAATAAAAGTGGTGGGAATTCCCTGGCCAGATATAACAGTACCTTAACAAAATGTTCTCTATCTAGGGGAGGGCCCTGAACATTTTGCATTTTATACTAATGTTGCCACAAGTCCTTGTACATTAATATTTGAAGAGTGGAAATAGACCAGATTGTTCTAATATTTAATGGTCTTGCTAATATTAAAAAAAAGAATGGAAACTTACCATAAGAACATAGGTGCTTTTTAAACAGGTGTGGGGAGGCAGTTTGGGCCAGTGTGTGGAGGATGAAGTATTGCTGCAGGGGTGATGGGTGTGGGGAGGGTGCAGATGGACCCACACCTACATGCACAGAGAAACCATTTTGCAGGTTGCTCCATGCATAGGTGATGGGTAGAGATGGGTGGGTCACGGAAGCGCCTATACACCCCCCGCTCACCCACTGCGGTGGTCACATGAGTGGCACCCATGCAGGCACATGCAGTGGACCTGCATGTGCATGCATGGGTCCGTCTCATGTAAAAAGGGCCATAGACTAGACATTACAAATTAGTCAAAAGTAAATAAAAGTAAAACTCAAACTGAACATGGCAAAAACTGAACTCCTTATCTTCCCTCACAATCCTTCCTCTCCCTCCTCCCTGTCAATTTCCATTGACGGGGTCTCCATCCTCCCTGTCCTCCAAGCCTGGAGCTTGGACTTCATCTTCAACTCGCACCTTACCTTCAAACCCTACATTGACTCCGTGGCCAAATCCTGCCGCTTCTCCCTCCACAACATTGCTAAGATCCGCCCTTTTTTGTCTGTCTCCTCTGCCAAAACTCTCATCCATACCCTAGTCATCTCACGCCTCGACTATTGACCTTCCCTGCTCTCACCTTTCTTCCCTCATCTCTGTTCAAAACTCTGCTGCCAGGATCATCCACTTAGCCCGTTGCTTTGACCATGTGCAGTCTCTCCTCTCTTCTCTTCTCTTCTCTTCTCTCCACTGGCTCCCCTTCCTGAGCGTATTCTGCACAAGCTCCTCGTCTTCACCTACAAAGCCCTTCACAACCTCACTCTCCCTACCTCTCAGCCCTAATCTCCCTCCGAACCCCTGTTCGAGCACTCTGCTCCTCTTCCATCCCTTCCCTCACTCTCCCACACCTCCCCTGCTCCCCCAACTGCCTTCATCCCTTCTCCCTCACTGCCCCGCACACCTGGAACTCCCTCCCTGCCCACATCTGCCTTGCCCCCTCCCTTCGTACCTTCAAGTCCCTCCTCAAAACCCACCTCTTCCACTCTCCTTCCTAACTCCTGCTAATCATCCCCACCCAGGATTATCGCCCACCTGTTATCTGCAAACTCCCAATGTACTGTAACCAAGCATAGGACGTGTACCTGAGTTCACGCATCCTCATGATTGTTGCATCCCTTGTCTCTCCCTCTGTTCCCCCTTCCCTGTCTCCTCTCCCCCTGTCTTTTAGATTGTAAGCTCTCGGGCAGGGACCGTGTCTATCTTCTTCTCTGTAAAGCGGCAGGTACATCACTGGTGCTATATAAATGCTTATAATAATAATAATAATAATTAATTAATAATTTGTTTAATTCAGGTCATATTGATAAGTGAATTGCATCAAACACAATAGCAATGACCACATTCATTCCTTGAATACTAACCTTTAATGATCAGACAAACAGTTGAGGAAGCTGGGCTAGAATTTTCCATTCTATGGGCTGAGACCCCAAGTAGTTTTACACCATCTGCAGATGGGGCCATGATCCTACCGATATACTTTGCATGTCTTTTGTGTCAGGGCTCTTTGGATTATATTGTTTCAAAACGCGGTTACACAGGCAAGAAGTTTGGGAATCACTACTACAAAAAGCATTGCTGATGGTGGGGGCAACTTTATATGTATAGGTGTATGTATATGTATCCTCTGACTGAAATTGATGTTTTCGGTGAATGCTGTGTCCAGTGGATTCACCCAGTCTGATCTGGGTCTGACAAAATGAGGATCAACTGTGATCCAGTTCCCATTTCTTCAGAGATCTGTTTTGGTTAATCTAGTTTATTTCAGTGTTTGGGTATTTCGGCTTGGTCTTTCATTTTGGCTGTTGCATTTGCAGATAGGCCAAAATGACCAAAATAGCTGAGTAGGCAGAGTTTTAATCTTAATTGGTTATACTTATAGTGGAAATAATATGACTGTTCAGTCCTATTTTGCTTTATGGCATTGTACTCTCCGGAATGGCTTAGAATTTTTGTGTGCTAATATCTATGCCCCCCCCAAACGCATCTTCATATTACTCGGATGACATTTGGTCATTTATTATTAGAACAGTTCACAATGCGAAATGCAGGTACCCGGAAGCTAATATACTAATGGGGGCGGGGGGGACACGAATATTCGTACAGGGAATCCTGCTGCAAACCTTGTTGCATTGGACCCTGAGGAGGTTATTATTCCACCTTATAATAATATTTGTTCATCTGACATGTTAAAAGGTCCAAGGGCCCATAAGATGTCCTCCCTTCAGGAAAATTTAGATATAATAATTCTGAATGGTTTGCTCCCAGGTGATCTAGAAGGTCATTTCACATTTCACTCTATCCAGGGATCCAACGTGATAGATTATTTTCTGATCTTCACTGGTTTATTGCCTAGAGCAATTGAATTAAAGGTTCTTTCTGTTGCAGAAACTGAACATTCTCCTCTGGCATTATTGATTGACATTGCACGCCCCCCTGGTATTGCCTTTTTCCTGCCCCCGGCGGACCAGTACCAGATGAACGGGAAGTTTAGTTGGGTTAGAATCAGATGGTCTGAGAAACTGGGGGAAGCTTTTTTACGGACCATTCATACACAACCAGTCCGTACTTTATGCTCCCAGATCTATGCACAAACCTCAGATTCAGTATTAGCTTTCAAGGAATTGTCTGACTTACTCTCTCCTATATTCTCCGCCAGTAATTCCGGTGGTGACAGGAGATCTTTTAGGCTGTCTTGGTTCGACTAAGACTGTGTTAAAGCAAGGAAACTGCTATGGCAGAAAGTAGCTAGGATGCAGCGATCTCCCTCTGTAATAAACAGGCTGCATGTGGCTAGAGGTAGGTCCTCTTACCGACTTTTGTTGGGGAAAAAGAAGGCGGATCATCAAGTAGCTAAATGGCACCTACTCCTTCAAGCATCCCAAATGAATGATTCTAGATTGTTTTGGTCATTGGTATCCCAAGCAGGTTCCTCCTGTCCTCAGGCTCTGAAGGGATTTATCCCTGTGCCCGTGTGGCAGTCTTACTACCAGACACAGTTTTCCAATCTAAATAATTTCCCTCGGTTTCCGGTCTTTAGTTCTATAGACCGTTTTCCTGAATGGCCTCCTGTTTTACCTGGTGATCTAAGTGCCCTCATAATTGAGCTGAAATCTGGAAAAGCCCCGGGCCTCGATTTCATTCCCCCAGACCTCTTGAAATATGAGGTTTCCTGGTGGACCTCAATACTGGCCCCTCTGTTTACAGTGATTAATTGGACTGGGCGGATACCTAAACAATGGCTTAAGAGCCTGGTGATCCCGATTTTCAAAAAAGGGGACCAGGGTGATCCCTCTAACTATAGACCGATAAGCCTTCTATCAGTGGTGGGGAAACTATACGCGAAATTTCTCCTTGTTAAACTTCAGAAGTGGCTAATAGATACCAATGTTATTTTTCCAGAACAGGCGGGGTTCAGACCGGGACAATCAACAGTGGACCATGTTTGGGTCCTTAATCATCTAATTTCCAGATATGCCCTACATAGCTTTAGTAACTCGTTATATTAAAAGCCGCATTTGATTCTATCGACAGGGAGCGTTTGTGGCAGAAATTTAGTAGACTCCCTATTGACGGCCGCCTGCTTTACTTAATAATTAATCTCCATCATGGTAACACTCTCCAGGTCTGCCCTACATTGAACCAACCACTTACAAATGAGATTTCTTTGGAGCGGGGCGTGCGGCAGGGCTGTATCCTCGCTCCTTCTCTGTTTAATATCTATATGAACGACTTAATTCATTTTATGGGTATGCATGAAACCCACGCTCCTAAGCTGGGTACTCGGAGACTGCCCATTCTGCTATACGCAGACGATACTGTTTTGTTATCTTTAACGCAGGTGGGCCTCCGATGGAGCATTCAACATTTTGCTTCATATTGTGACCAAGAAAATCTGGTCATTAATCATGGTAAGACAAAAGTCATGGTGGTTGGACGAAAACGCAAACGTTATATTTGGCAGGTGAATTCATCTCAGATAGAACAAGTGCGTAATTTTAGATACCTTGGGGTTGTTTTTTCAGCCTCTGGAGGATGGGCTTCACATATGGACGCAGCTATCTCCCAGGCACAAAAGACACCTAGTGTAATTATTAGTTTTTTTCATACTCAGGGTGGGAGTCTGGCGGGTCCAGCCCTTCAACTATTCAGGGCAAAGATAATTTCGCAACTCTTATATGCAATTGCAATTTGGGGTTTGTCCGCCCTGGGAAGGCTCGAAGGAACCCAGAATTCCTTTCTTCATGCAATTCTGGGGGTTCCCAAATGTGTACATCAAGAGGCTCTTAGAGCGGAAGCAGCACTGAGACCAATAAGGTCACAAGCCTTAGTTGCAATCTTTAAACTATGGTTGAAGGTGGAATTTTTTTCCCCTGTTGCGAATTCCCTTATGACATACGCACATAGTATCGCTAAGGAAGATCCATGGTGCCACTCCGTGGGGCTGGAGTTGCTTAATTTAGGCCTACCGAGAGCCCAATTGTGATCTTTGGGCTTTAAAGGGGCAATGCAATTAATAAAGCAGAGGATCTTGTACCAGGAAACCCAGACAGAAAGTAATGCATTGGCTACTCAGAAGGTAGTTCCAAGGTACATCTGTAGTGGTTTACAAAACACTCCTGCACAATACTTAATTAACTGGACACCCTGGCCCCAAAGGAGGACCTTCACTTTATTGCACCTGAACGTGTTTCCTTCTGCAGTGTTGGAGGGCAGATATCATAATATTCCGAAAGAGAACAGACTGTGTTTATTTTGCAAACTCGAGGTCCCCGCAACTGTGAAGCACATTATTTTGAAGTGTCCAGCTTACAGTCAGTTGAGGAGAAAATATATTCAGAGTTTTATTAATAGTTTCCCAGTAGGGCTTTCTGACGACATCCATTTACAGTTTTTGTTGGATAAAGGTGATACTCAATGTTCGAGAGCAGTGGCAGCTTTTGGTGCATGTGTTGCTTTTTATAAGAATAAATGGGGGCAATATCCTAAAATATTAATGATTATAATTTCTAGTGGATGTATTTCTCATATGATACTGTTAAGTTAACTTGGTTTTATTTCATTTATACTTAGCCTAGTTAGGCTCTGTTGAATTATGAATTTATGTGTATTATTATTTTTCATATTTGTGTTTGGATTTTGAAGGCCAAAATGGCTAACAATAAATATATATATATATATTAATATGACTGTTCCCGGATCCAGTGACAGAAAATTGAATGTCCAAATAAGAAAAATAATTAATTTGTTCAATGACACTCTCATCAAATTTCCACCTATATAAATTGATCTGTTCCTTCCACAAACTATCACTTTAGTAGGTTTCTTTTTCTTTCTTTTTTTTTCTTTCTTTTTTTTTTTTTGTTAATAGTAAGCAATTCTTTCTGAGCATAAATCTCAAGCTTCTTTAGAGCTCTTTCTTTCCTGATGAGAGTAAGAGAGAAAATAACTGTCATCAGCATAACGTAGTTGTGAAAGACTTTGACTTCCAATTTTCAGAGGACTTAAACCAAGTTTTGTTCCTACTTTGAAAGGGGAGAAAGCATAATATAGTTCATCTTGCTCCAAATTATTTGATTCTTCAGCAAAAATACTCTTGAGACTTAACTGCATTTGAACCTATGAAGCTATTTGGAGCAGGCCTCAACTGGGCTAAAAGGTGCTGGGTCGGAATATATTAACAGGCATAGTTTCTTGGTCTGCAGTTTTCCCCAACAAGGAAAAAACAAAATAGTTCCAGTTAATCTGACTGCTAATACACATGTATAAACAAAAGGTGGAACTGGGTCCATTGTTATAAGGCTGGCTTTAAGTCACATTTGGCTTTTGTGTTTAATCAGGTTCAATAGAAGATTTGTGTTTGATGTTCCTGAGTTGTATGAATTGCAAAGCACCTTAGGATCTGTTATTTACCATGAAATTATACAACTGTTACAAAAAGTACCAACTGATCATGAACTCTGATATGGTGTAACTGTGGGTGAAAACAGACATGACGCTAACCACCCTTTAGCCACCCTTGGTGGTCATTTATGCATGTTTCAGGGCTACACAGGGCACCAATACAGTCCTGCAACATGCATAAATAACCACCAAGGGTGGTTAAAGGGTGGTTAGTGTCATGTCTGTTTTCACCCAATGTTTATAATTAACTACAACAAGAGGTATCAAATGGATTCAAAATTATGTTTTATGTCATACTTTTAAATATAATCAAACATAAGAGGATTATACTTTCTGTTCAAGCAATCATCAGTTGCCAATTTATATCTATTTTTTTATTTTTAAGAGACAGCAGAGGGAGCAAGAGTGTGAATAAGATCACAAGTCTTATTTCAGAAGTATGCAGTAGCCTTAGGGAGAAAAAAAATCCTAAATATTCACGTTTGTAGTCACAGTTACTGACATCCCCTGTACCAATTATTCAAGAACTGTTTTGTGTCTTATATATTTTTATTACAGGACGTATAGGGTACTCTAGTACAGGTAAAACAACTGGAAAAAAAGATTACTCACACTTAGAGCATGTTTATGCCACCCATGGGTGTAATTACATTGGGGAATGCGTCCCCATAAATGTAGGGGTTTAGAAGAAAGAATAGTCCCATCCCACACTAAATTTTACACAGCCCATGCCCTCCCCCATCTGGGAAGCCACCCTGAAGGCAGGGGACATAATGGGCATTTTTAGACACACTTAAAAGCTCTGGATTTTTCAATCTTCTGGGTTTACAAGTCCACAAGTAAGTTCCAGATGCATTTTTCACACACACACTGCCCTGAGGCAGTTTCTGGATGCATTCTTCACACAAACACTGCCCGGAGGCAGCCTAAAGTAGCCACAGCTGTAGATGTGACAGGCTGTCATGGAAACCAAGTGACCACAGCTGCCTGGAGCAAAGCAGTTTACCAGGAAACCTTTTTACACACAAAAGTTCTGGGAGAAGTTCTACGCAGAAGTTCAAAGATCTAGATGTTTAAGATCTGGGTGAGTGATTTAGACACACAGAAAGTTCAGGATGTAACAGCAAACATCCAGAAGAAATGTGTGTGTAAAAATACCCAGTGCAAAGCAGGGAAGAGGAGGAACAAGAGAAGCTGCATTGCCCCTGCCAATCTGCTTTGGGGATCTAGGGATGGGGGAGTCATGTGTAGCTGGGAAAGGAAGGGGGTGGTGAAAGGTGCAGCTAGATCAGTCTTGGGGGCAGGGAGTAGGGGAACCTTTGTGGTGCCAGGTGCAGGGGAAGCTGTGTTGCCCCATCCCCTACTTCAGACAGGAAGGGTATTTTCAGACGTTATGAGATCACAGTCAACCACAGTGAACCATGGTCAATTTTGCTGCAGGGCCAAAGCACCCTGACCGTCTGTTTGGCGGCCGCCAGATGTTCACCATGGCCGATTCCCACATGCGGTCAATTTCAACCATGCTTCCCGGGCTCCCCGCGGGACGAGCCCCGAAAGCGCGGTCAAAGTGATTCCCGGTGGGAAGCAATGAAAAGTAACGTCTGGCCGGCGATCACGGCCCGGAATCCCCGGCGGGATTCCGGGCCATGGTCAAAGCGAGTGGGCACTGCAGTTGCATTGGCCGCGGCACCCGCCCATCTCCCCAGAGGGCGGGTGGCGAGGGAGCATGGGGGGCAGGGCCGTGCGGCCGCACATTGCACCGCACGGCCCTGCCCCCTCCCCAATTCCCCACCGGGATCTCCCAGCATGTCTGTTTGGGGCTTTTATTGGCCCCAGGGGGTGGTTGTTCGGTTCACCCCTGTCAGGGCTAGGGCCCTTTCCCGACGAGCGGGTCTTTACTCCCCGGAAGCACGAACAGCGGAGAACCCCAAGGCCAGCAGGCCGAACGTATCGAGCCCCCAGTCCTCCGTTCAAGGGGACGAAGAAACCCCGCGAACCCCGGAGGCCCCTATAGCGTCAGGGGCGGAGTTACAATGCCTTGGCAGGGATACAGAAGCGCCGGCAATGTCAGGGGAGGAGTCAGCAACAACCATGCGGTGCTCTGCACGCCTGCAGGCTCAGCGGCAGAGGGGCGGAGCCAGACCTACTTAAACCCGGAAGTGCGGGGACTCAGTGCCGGCGATCAGTTTGCTGTGAGGCCGGCCCCTGGGAGAGCGTAGACGGACCGTAGGAAATTCAGACGAAGGATTGTGTGGAGCGTGAAAGGAGTGTGCACGGAGAGCGAGTGTGGTGTGTGAGTAGTAGCAAGGGAGAAGAGCGTGTTGAGGAGGTGAGGTGAAGGGGGCTGAAGCGTGGGGTGTGGGAGGTGGATCAGTGGCGCACGTGAGGGCCTACCCCATTCCTGCATAGGTATCCGTACCCTCATTCCCGAGCGGTTCTCTACACCCTACCTTCCCGCATCCTGGTACTCCTTCCCCTCCTGCACTTAGTCCTGGGTAGCACTTTTCTTATACCAATAGCACCGTGTGTACATAGGGGGTTGGGTGCACAGGGGGCAGGGGTTTTCACCCTGCATAGGGAACCAGAGGCCTGCTCCCACATCCCTCTGATCGACACCCCAATGATGACAAGGCCCCGGCTCTAATTAGAGTTGGCCACCTAACAACCTGAGGGGAATCTTTCAGTACACCACGTGTGAGCCTCTCTCTGGGGAATAAGGTTAAGGGCAAAGGGCGGCAGCGTAGTAGGGCTAAATCCACGGTTCCCTGCGGTATCCCTTCCCGAACCTAACAACCCCCAGCAGGGATTCACTGTGGTGAATCGGGATGACGTCACGTCTGAAAATACCCGAAGTCTCAAGGGCAGGGGAAGCTGCATGGAGCCATGAAAAGGGGCAGGAAAAGCTGAGCTGCACATTCCACCACCTTCTCCAGGCAGGAAGCCATGGGAGCCAGGCAGGAGGTGGAGCTTATGTCGGTTGAAGAGATCCAGTGTCCACCTCCCACACAAATTTCACCCCAAAGTTATGACTTTGTGTATTTTCAGACATTACGAGATCACGCTCAACCACAGACAGTCCCCTGTAACGTCTGTTTGATCCCCGCCAGATGTTCACCACAGTGAACCACCATTGGGGATCAAAATAACCACACTTTCGAAGATGGTCTGGGGACCATCTCCGAAAGCATGGTCAAAGTGATTCCTGCCGGGGGTGAACACCCAGCGGGAATCACTTTGTGCCCCCAACAGACGTGGCGTTACCATGCTCAGCCACGGTGAGATTCACCGTGGTTGAGCATGGTAACGTCTCGTCTGGCCCCTGACCACGGCCCGGAATTGGCGGCCATGCTCGCTGCCAATTCTGGGCCATGGTCAATACCCTGGGGGGTGGGATGGCACCACGGCCGCATTGGCCGCAGTGCCCGCCCATGTCCCGGAGGGCGGCCAGCCTCGGAAGCGTGGGGGGGGGGGCTGTGCGGCCACACGTTGTGCCGCGCAGCCCCACCCCCTCCTCGATTCCCTGGCGGAATCTGCTGGCTCATCTGTTGACGGGCCGGTCTGATTCCGCCAGGAAATCAATTGGGTGATTCTGTGACAGGGCCAATAGGGCCCCCGTCACGTCTGAAATCACCCTTTGATGCAACTTGTGAAATCAGTTGCAACACTCCCATTGACTTCAAGGGAGTTAAGACAGAACACACTGTATTTCCTTTTCTAGAATTAGACTCCATGTTGTTTCAGTTGTCTTTAGATTTGGAGGAAACATGACTAGACCAAAGAAACCATCCACCCCAGTTCTTGCTGTTAAAATTCATGGAGACGAAGTACAGCAATCTTTTCCTCTGGCTTTGTGTACCACAAATAAAATCTACAATAACTCTGTGAACAATATTCAAACTCCTCTAAGCAACAATTCTCTCATTTTTGAACAGGTCAGCTTTCGCAAATGAATGTTGGGCGTGGAAATATTAAGATTCTATTAATAAATATGGCTGCAGTCCTGGATGCATTGAAGTCAATGAGAATTAACAGATATCCCAGTTTGTCCCACCCGGGGGAGTGGAGGACTTCCCACAGCAGAGTATACGCCAACCAGGGAGGGCAAGCAAGGGCGGGGAGTGACATGCCACCGCTCGGCCATGCACCTGACATTCCCCTCCCCACCCCCCCATGCCATAATGGACAGCCATGGCTGCCTACTATGGCTCACTTCCATGGTAACCTCCCAGATGCTGGTAGGAATCAGGCCGGGAAAACACATTCCCACCCGGCTCGCCCGCTCTGCCCAGGCTGGACGGGAGCTTGGCGGGGACTGTGGGCCCAGCTCGTACCACTCATGGCCACGCAGAAGGTGGTGCAGGCAGATGCGTGCTCCCACGAGCCATGCAGCAGCCACTCATGGCTACTCACAGTGCACTCCCAAGAAATCTAGAGTGTACCATGTGGGACAAGCCAAAAAAGTGTTTGGCAACAGGTGCCCACGCATCCCCTGTCCGCATGAACTGGGGCAGCCACTCACGCCAGTAGATGGGTCAACTGCTCATAGTCATTTGAGTCAGGGGCATGGCCTTTGCAAGTCACAGGAACTGGTCATGAGCGCTGCGGAGCCCAGTTCCCCAGCGCTTAATCCCCAGGATATCTCAATTTCAAAGGCCAGCTCAGTGGGCTTCCCTCTCCCCCATGATCTAAGGCAGGGGGAGTGTGAGGCGGCTGCTGCAGTAGCCACACTGAGAGCCACCCATTAGAATCCCTCCCCATACACTCGGACACTCCACCTGAGCGGCTGCTCTGCAGCTGTGCAAGCCTCCAGCTGCCTAGTGTCAGGTCTATCATGTGACACCAGCATAAGTCCCATTGAAATTAGTGGGGTTTGCACTGATCCAAAACAGTGAGAGAACTGCACTGTACACGTTTTTGACTAAGTGTCAATAGGAACTTATTAAATCTTGACAATATAATTGAAGCCAATGGTCAATCTCTTCTTTATCTATTGTCATCCATAAATAATAATTGTTTTTTAAATGTTTAGATTTATTCTTTCAGTATTCAAATGCTTTACAGTCCATATCTACTTCCCACTTCACAACAACCCTGTGAGGTAGGTCATTATGATTCCCATTTTACAGATGGGCAACTGAGGCTGAGTGATACTGATAGTGACTTGACCTGAGCCACCCAGTAAGATCATGGTTTCCTAGGTCTAAGGCCAATATTTTATCTACTAAGCTACACTGACTTTATGCATCATTTAATTTGACATGAATATTTTCAAGTTCACAGTGCAAAGTGGAAGTCCATTATCGCATTACAAGCCGTTTCTCTCTTCTCTAGTACAATTTTAAATGCATGTCATGAAGGCAGAGTTCAGTGTTGTTAGAGTTAGTTGTTGTCAAGGTAATAGTGTAACATGAGAGTGGGATTTATAAATTTAATAGGTTTAGTCCTGACAGTGAAATATAAATCAGAGAGAGAAATCGACATACTTAAATTTCAGGAAAAGACAGGCTATTTTTCCCAAGGAAAGATTGTGTTGACAGCCAAATGTGTATCAAAAGCAAAAGTTGATAATTTTTTATATTTATTTTTATATTTATTTATTCTTCTCTTAAAGCCATACCAGCAACAAGCTATTGAATTCCTGGGGTTTCATTTTAAAATCAAATAAAAATGAAACAAACATTCTTTTTGTCATGCAATTTGACCTCCAGAAGAGGCTCATCGCTTACAAGTGCTAGGGCACCACCTGAGATCTACAGCCCCCACATGAACCTTCATTACGAGTTCATAAATAAACTTGAAAAGACAACTTGAATGTGAGGAGGACGGGTGTAAAATACGAGCCCACAGAGCCTCAAATGTGATGAGCCCTGGCAGTGCCATAGCAAGGCTGTTGGGGCCCCCTCTTATGTAAAGTATAGAAAATGAAGGCCAAATAAGTCCTATTCAGCCATGACCAGGGACCCATGTTCACCGTGTTTACCTCATTAGCAGCAATGAGGAAAACACGGTGAACAGGGGTCCCTGACCATGTAAACAAAAAAAACAAGGGGAAAAAGAAGCACAGAAACAATAGCTGAAACACCCACCAAGGGACTGCTAAAACAAAAACAATACTCCTAGATAATATCAAGAAATATGTATCTTATTTATTTATTTAACTATTTTATACCCCTCCCCTTCTGCAAAAACAGCTCGGGGCGACTAACAATTCAATAAAAAACACAAATATAAAAATACAGTAATGAATACAAATATAAATATAAATACATCTTAAACATTTTACAAACCACAAGGGGGATGTCAAAAATGTGTATATATACAAAGATATATTTAAACCCTCCCACCCTCTCACCCATCCAGGGTTTGCATTGATGTCGGAAGGAGGGGAGGTCCGCGGCTACCCGGGCCTCTGCTGGGAGGGAGTTCCACAGCCTTGGTGCAGCCACCGAGAACGCCCTCTCCTAATATCTAACCAAAATCTGCTGCAATTTAAGCCCAATCCCCACTTGTTCTACCTCCACTGTGACATGGTGAACAAATGTTCATCATCTTTTTTGAGGTATCTTTTAGATATTTGAAAACCACACACACACACCCCTTAGTTTTCTTTTCTGTAGGCTAAAAATACCCTTTCTTTCAGCCTTTCCTCATATGCTTGCCTTCCAGAAGCATTGGATAAATTCTTAGGGGATAGGGCCATAAGTGGCTATTAACCACCCCTGATCAGGGTATGAGACCTCTGATCTCTTGAGGATGGAAGTGAACAGAAGGATTATAATAATGGTTATAATAGGAAATAGATCACTCTGTTTTGACCTGTAGTGCATTTCTCTGAAGCAACTGAAGCTGTCACTGCCAGAGACAGGATGCTGGGCTGGATGGACTGGTTGTTTGACTCAGTACACTTCTTATATTTTTAAACAAACAAAGGGTGTTTACAGAAGTGATGACTGAGTACTGCCATCACAACCCGACCCAGGTCAGGAACACATCACTAACACGGTCCCAACCAGGTTGGGCCAGACAACAAATGTGCTGGCAGCTGGGCTTCTTGGAATGGTGGGGAGCTGCACAAACATGCAGGTGGTTGGCCCTGCCCCCACGCTATGCCAGACACCCCACAACCATCCTTGACAGGCAGCCATGGTGGAGCCAATCCAGGCCAGGTCACAACAGATGTTATAGTCCACTCTGGCGTAGTTGAGCAGACTGTAGCCTGGGCTGTGATTCTGAAAGTCTCTGAGATCACAGCCCAGGTTTGTGGCTGACATGCCCGGGAAGGGAGCAATCCCAGACAAACTTCTGGTAGCACACCAACAAATGTGCTGGTGGCTTGTGGGAAAAAGCAGGCCTCAGAAAGCCAAAGCAGGCCACCGTCATGTTTGTTAATGCCCAACGCGAAAAAGCTTGCAGGAGCTTTCAACTCTGAGAAGCAGCAGGGGCAATAGACATTAGTTACAGTAGTTATTAGAACACTGTATTTTTTGTACAAATGTATTGTGTTGTGGTATTATAAGAAGACATTTTGTAATTAAATAAATCTAACACAAAACTATTCAGGGGGCCTCCCAGCACATGGAGTCCTGGATCATTACCCCATTCACCCAGGCCTTACTACAGCTCTGAGTCCTGGTCTATTGAGGGCCTGTGGCAATTCAAGAGAGGGTTCCCACACTCTCTCATGAGGGACCCATGAATGAACTAGAAACAATAACATGTGCTCACGGAGCCTCAAATGCAGGGAGTTCCAGCCTATGGAGGTCCCACACCAGTTCAGGAGGAGACCTCCCATGCACGGGGCCCATGAAAAAACTAGAAATAACATATGTGGAATGCAGGGAGCCCTGCCCCCCAAAGGGGATGCAATGTTTAACTGAACATCAACATTTATTTACAGTAACATTTTCTTTATTCTTAAGGGCAAATCAGTATGTGTAACATTCTGTGATAGAAGAGGCCCGACACCATGATTTCATACAGGGCTCCAACTTTCCTGGGTCCAACACTGTCCAGAGTCATTAAGCATGTCAGCCTTTGAAGTCTCCAGGCTCAAGACTCAGGCCTAGAGCCTCTGGAAAGCTGTGCGTAATACACACACGTAGGCATCAGGGAATGGGAGGAGGTGGCAGGCATGGTGACCTGTGGCCAGTCTTAACAGCACCACTGCTGCACCTTCATTCTGGCTCAGAATTTGTCTAGCAGCCCATATCACACCCTCTCTACCACCGGATTGGCTGTCCTCCTTTATAAAGCCCCACCCAACAGGAACAGGAAGCTGGGTAGAAGATCTTCTGCCCGTGCCAAAGCCTTTGCCCATTGTTATTTCTGACCTGAGTCTGTGCCTCTTCCAGCCTGAGTCAATTCACAGACCTGCCTGTTCCTAGTCTGCTATTGGCCTTCAGCCTTACTTGCTTCCAGTGTTGCTTACTTCCTGTTAGGACTGAAAGGGATCAGTCATTCTATATCTGTGGCATGATCTGAGGAGATCTGGCACTGCAAACTATTTGCACCAGATAGTGGATCCATTTTGAACGGGAGTGGAATGGACAAGCCAGATCCTTCTCCAGTTTCCCCACTCTCTGCACGGTGCCATTTTGTGCATTGTGGAAAAGGTCACTGGTTCATTATACATGCAAAAAATGGTGCTGTGCAGGAGAGGAGGAACCAGGGATGCCAGTAGGGAATTGTTCCCTAATCCTGCTCGGTCTCTATTTTGTTGACCCGAGATCGGACCAGGCACATTAGTCAAAGATGGTATCCACCCAGATTTTTCTCTTCAAGGGCATAGCTATAGGGGCACCTGGTGTATCTGGAGCCATAAGTCTGGGAGGCCCACGCTCTGTGGTGCATGTGTGTAACCTGCTGGGAGGGGAGTGAGGTCCATTCCATCTTCTGCACCAGGGCCCGGTCCAGCCTAGTAGCTACTCCCCTCTTTCTGTTCCACTTCTACTCCTGGTTTCCTTTTCCCTGTCCCTGTTTAGATTGAACTCCTGGTCCTTTGGCTTTGCTGCACTGCCTGAATTACAGGGGATCAGGGAGCCCACCCCCCTACCTTTTTGGACAACCCCGTTAGTTGCTGGCTTTAGAAGGCTACGGAGGGGGCATGATTTCATTAAGCCCCCCCCCCCCCCAAGTTTTGCCTTATCATTCCAGCCAGGGGCGTAGCTAGGTTGGAATGGGTCCAGGGACAAGAAATGGACTGTGCCCACCCCCGGCCCGGCCCGGCCCGGCCCGGCCCATCACCATAGACTCCCCTGTCCCTCAATGTCCTTATTGTATAAAACAGTCAACACAAACGTATTTAAATTAAATATTATTTATTAAACAAAATTAGTGTTATATAATTCTTTAAAACAGTCAACAAACGTACTTAAATATTATTTATTAAATACAGTGTAAAGAAAGCATGTACGTAGCTACTGCAATGGCCTCTTCCTTGCTTTTAGCTTTGCAAACACATAGATTATTTTTTATACATCCAGCTTCCTTGCGCATTCATTCTCAATTGACAGCAGAGCCAGGCCACTTAGTCTTTCCTGGGACATAGAGCTTCTCAGATAGCTCTTAATAATTTTAAGTTTTGAGAATGATCTTTCAGATGTT
>QEPC01013498.1:8768498-8784425 GCA_003113815.1 Sphenodon punctatus | reverse complement strand
AGAACAGCCAAGTCTTACAGGCTCGGCAGAAAGCCAACAGACTTGGTGCCAGACGGGCTTCCTCCAGGAGGGAGTTCCATAATCGCGGCCCGGCCACCAAGAACGCCCTCTCCATTGTGGCCCCCTGCCTTACATGGGGGACCTCCAAGAAGGCGCCCCCGACGGATTGAAGGGGCCGCCCTGGGGCACAGAGGGTGAGGCGGTCCCTGAGGTATCCAGGCAAAAGACTGTGTTCAAGGGAAGCCCCACGTAGAGCACATTACAGTAGTCCAGCCTCAAGGTGATGAAGGCATGGATGAGGGTGGCCAGGTTGGGTCTGGAAATGTATGGACGCAACCTCCGCACTAGATACAGCTGGCAGAAGGCAGCCTTCACCACCACCTCCACCTGCCGATCCAGACAGAGACCTGAGTCCAATAACACCCCCAGATTCCGAACCTGTTGGGCTATGGGAGGGTGGACCCCTGTAAGGAGGAGAGGCTGGGGCAGGTCCCAGCAGCGGCAGTGCAGACAGTCCCAGGGAGTACAGGCCCGAGGGCGTGCCACACCCCCGGCTGTAAGCGCCGCCCCGCCGTCTGATGGGCCAGGGAGCACAGGGTGGGGAGTCAGGGAAACCGCGTCCAGCGGTAACCAGGTAACCACGGGGCAGGGTTGCCAGCAGGACCCGGAACCAGAAGTGAGGGTGCGGCGCTCAGCGTGCCTGCGAGCACGGCCAGGTGGCCAGGCTATTTAAACCCCGGGCAGCTAGTGACCTGTGCTGGTGATCGGACCTAGTGCCGTGAGACTGGCCCCCCTGTTGGATACATGTTGCGGTGACTTGAGAGGAGGAGACTGAGTGCGAAAGAGAAAGAGAGAGAGGAGTGAACGCGTGGAGAAAGTGGTGAGTGTGTGGGTTGTGGCTGTTCCTTAGAGAGTGTCAGGGCGTGAGTTTCTGTGTTCCCCACTACCTTCCCGGTACCCTTGCTCCTGTGCGTGTGTCCTAACCCCGTCCCCTGATCCCTTGACCCTGGACTCCCGGGCCCAGCCCCCCACCCTATACCACCACCGAGTCTGCACCCCCTTCCTGTCCCCTAGTGTGTGGAAGCAACAGAGTTCTAGTGTGGGCACCTTGGCGCGAACCAGTCCCTGTGATGAGCTTCAGTGTGGGACTGCTCTCGTAGCGTGTTCCCTTCACCACTATAAGACCCTGAGGGATCCTTTAGCACGCTTCGGTGCCCTCGCGAGTGGTGGATTGCTGCGTGTCCCTGACAACCCCCTCCACGAGGGGAGCCAGCACCTCCCCCGCCCTACCCACCACCATCACCTCAGTCTGCTCTGCTGTACCCAATCCACCACGGCCTCCAGACACTGGGACAGTACTGAGATGGCAAGACCTGGGTCAGTTGAAAAAGAGAGATAAAGCTGGGTGTCATCAGCGTACTGGTGGCAATGTACACCAAACCCTTTCACGATCTCCCCCAAGGGCTGCATGTATACATTCAATAGTAATGGAGACAGAATTGAACCTTGTGGAATGCCACAATCCAGGGCCCGGGGGCTGGAAGACTCAGCCCCCAGGACAATCTGCTGACTTCTCCCTGAGAGGAATGATCGGAACCATCCAAGGACAGTCCCAGTCAGACCTCCCAGGGCTCGGAATCATCTCAACAGCAGCCCACGGTCCACTGTCTCAAAAGCGGCTGAGAGATCTAGCAGGACCAGAAGTGTTGAACGTCCTGCGTCCATCTCCCGGCGGAGATCGTCTACCAAGGCCACCAATGCTGTCTCTGTACCATAGCCGTGATGGAACCCAGATTGAAACAGGTCAAGGAAACCGATGCTGTCAAGATGAGCCTGGAGTTGCGGTGCCACCGCCCGTTCAATAGCCTTCCCTAAAAAGGGAAGGTTAGACACAGGTCGGTAGCTGGCGAGTGTGTCCACATCCAAGGATGGTTTCTTCAGCACGGGTGCACCATGGCCTCCTTGAGACTGGAGGGCAATCTCCAATGCCGAAGGGACGTGTTGATTGCCCCCGCCAGCACCATCCCCAATGTCTCTCTGGAGGCTTTCACCAACCAGGACGGGCAAGGATCTAATTCACAACTGGTGGCTCTGAGAGACCCCAGGATGTTCACAGTATCGGCTGGTGTCACTTCCTGAAAGTCAGCCCAGAAAGATGAACTAGACGGGGCCTCCATCACCTCACGCTCCATCTCCACTGTTTCTAATCCAGTGTCGAAGTTGCTCTGGATCCGAGTGATCTTGTCTGCAAAGTAGATAGCAAACGCCTCACAGCGGGCCTGGGATAAGTCCCCGTCCAGGCAAAGGGAGGCTGGACTGACCAGCCCCCACACCATCCGGAACAGCTCCGCTGGACGCAACTTTGCAGATGCTATGAGGGCGGCAAAGAATTCTTTCTTTGTCATCCTCACAGCCTCAACATAGGACCGCAAATGGGCCCTACAGAGGAGTTGGTTGGATTCAGCACAAGTTCGACGCCAGCATCGCTCCAGTCACCTACCTACCTGCTTCATACACTGCAGCCCCTCGGTAAACCAGGGGTCCATGCAGTGACGAGACAGGGATAGGAAACGTCTTGGAGCCACCCTGTCAATGTCCTTCCCGAGCAAGCTATTCCATGCCTGGATGAGTTCATCAACAGAGCGGCCGTCAGGGTCTAAGTTTAAATCAACCGTGGTCTCTTGGAACCGTTAAGGTTCCATCAGCCTCCGGGGGCGGACCATCCTAACTGGTCCATTCCCCTTCTGGAGGTGGTGCACTAAGAGACTGGCCTGTAGGAGATAATGATCCATCCATGACAAGGGCATAACCCTCAGATCCCCCACTACCAGATCACCTGCCTCAAGGCCAGAACAGAACACCAGGTCGAGGGTATGTCCCCCACACATGGGTCGGGCAGTTGACAACTTGGGACAAGTCCATGGTTGCCATGGCGGCCATGAACTCTTGCTCTGCTCCCACAAGGCCGGCATCAGCATGGACATTAAAGTCCCCCAGTACCAAGGGCCTGGAGGAGTTCATCACCACCACCGAAACCAGCTCTGCTGATATGATAAATTCCTTTCTTTTGCAGAATTGCATTGCAAGCAATCTTTGTCTCGTACTTTTCATCTCCCTCTGCCCACAAAGTGTAGGAGGATGTGTCATACACCGTTATGGACCACAGGACAAATGGTAGCATGACCAAAAGACTGGCTATACCGTCAGAGAAGTGGGTGTACTACCATGAAATAGCCTGAAAGGGCAGCCATTCTACAAAGTAATAGAAATAAAATTAAGATAGTCTGCATTCCAGGGGGTTTCTGCTCCTAAGCTTCCATGTTGTTGCTGCTTTCCATGTTACCCAGAGTGTAAAGAATAGCAGATTTTTTTGCCTTTGTCCTGTCATTGGAGTCATCTAATGCACACTGTGACATTTTTATTAACTATTTTGTAGACAAAATTGCTCATATTCACAACTACTTGGGTGCCACCATTCTACCTGCAGAATCAGAATCTGAGGTTATGGACGCTCAGTCTTGTCCTGTTTATTTGGATCAGTTTTGATCGGTCTTGCCCTCCGACATGGGGGAGGTTCTTGGAGCAGCAGAGGCAACCAGTTGTGAATTGGATCCTTGCCGGACCTGGCTAGAGAAAGCCAACTGGGAGACACTGGGTCCGTTGCTGGCTAGGATTGTCAATGTAGGGTGTTGGATGTTCTTTGAAGAGTGTTTGTCTGGCCCCTGCTTAAGAAGTCATCTTTGGATGCTGATTCCTCAGCCTGTCTCTAACCTTCCCATTTTAGAGAAGGTTTTTGAATGGGTGGTTGCCTGACAGCTCCAGGCTTATCTTGACATCATCAGATTCCTGGACCTATTTCAGTCAGGCTTTCACCCTGGGTAAGGCACAGAGACTCTGCTTGTGGCCTTGGTCGATGACCTGCATCTGGAGATTGACAGGGGGAATTCTATCTGTTGATCCTGTTAGATCTTTCGGCGGCCTTTGATACAAGATGCTGTTGACATGAATGCGGGATCTGGCGGGGGTGTGCAGGACTGCTCTTGAGTGGTTCCGCTCCTTCCTGTTGAGGCGGTCCCAGAGAGTGGTGATGAGTGACTGCTCATTGTCCGCTTGGGGCATCCCCTGTCACAGGGTTCTGTTCTGTCTCCCCTCTTGTTCAACATGTATATGAGGCCACTGGGCGAGGTCATTTGGAGGTTTGGGGTGAAGCACCATCAGTCTGCTGATGACTCAGCTCTACATATCCTT
Source organism: Sphenodon punctatus (assembly GCA_003113815.1). Lineage (NCBI taxonomy): Eukaryota > Metazoa > Chordata > Lepidosauria > Sphenodontia > Sphenodontidae > Sphenodon > Sphenodon punctatus. The sequence goes on along the minus strand of QEPC01013498.1, from coordinate 8,780,177 downwards.
TTCATTTGACCCAGGCCCTGCATTCTCAGTGCTTACCCAATGCCTGGCTGTTCTTGGGTACTGGATGAGGGTGAGCCGATTGAAGCTGAATCCAGACAAGACTGAGGTGATGATGGTTGCCAGTGCTGGCCTCGTGGCCTGGAGGGGATTGCATCTCCTCTTACTGATGGAGGTTGGCCCCCTCTGGTCAGTCAGGGTTATAGCTTTGGACCCTTGCTGCACCTGGATTTTCAGGTTGCAGCAATGACCAGGGCGCTTTTCACCAACTTCATCTGGTGAGGAGGCTGTGGCCTTTTCTTTCTGATTCGGATCTGGCCACTGGCATCCATGCTTTCATCACCTCGAGGCTAGATTGCTGGAACACACTCTACGTGGGGCTGCCCTTAATGACTGTTTGGAAGCTGCAGCTTGTGCAGAATGCAGCAGCTCACCTCCTTTCAGGGGTGAGGCATCAGGAGCACATTACACCAGTGCTCCATAGTCTGCACTGGCTCCCTATAGTTTTCTGGGCACAATTGAAGGTACTGGTTTGACCTTTAAAGTCCTAAATGGTCTAGGTCCCACATATCTGAGAGACCACCTATCCTACCATGTCCCACTGCAGCCCCTACAATTGGCCGGAAGCGCCTCCCTGTGGGTACTGTCTGGTAGTCTTGTTCGTACGGTGAGAGTGGTTGTTACTATGGAACTCCCTTCCCCCAGAGGTTCGTTTGAGCACAAGTCTGGGTGTCTTCTGGAGGCAGTGTAAGACCTTTCTCTTCATAGAAGCATTTGGCAGGCAGGAATAGGGGATGGGTGTGTGTGTGTGTGTGTGTTTGGTGTTAGCATTAGGGTAGGGTTGTAAGAGCGGGTTAGATTTGGGAAATGGAGTGGTGATATTAGGTGGGTTTTGTAGGGGGTTGTGGGTTTCTGGGGTTTTTCATATTTTATTGTTTTTATGAATTGTTTTTATTTTCTTGCAGTAGTAGCTGCAAGAAAGTTAAAGGCAAAACTGCTCTCCATTATAAACAGGGGACTGCTGAAGTCCAGATACTGAGGAAACCACTTGAGCTACAGTTCTGAAAATTTATCGATGGCTTATATTTGTGGGGACCGTCATATGTGCAAAGGTTGAAGACGATCCAGCCAGAAAGGTTGTGGTCAAAATGCACAGCATCCCAACTATTTTTTAAATAAAATAAAATAATAATAATAATAATAATTAATAATAAATAAAATTTGTATGTCACCCCCTCCTGCTAAAAGCATCTCAGGGTGGCTAACAATATATTAAAACAATTTAAAACAGTAATAATAGGATGTAAAACACTATTAAAATACAATATAAAAACCACATACCCCCTACCCTAACCCAATCCACCCACCCCCTCTCCCTCAGGAAAAGCACGGCGGAACAGCCAGGTCTTACATTGTCTACAGAAAGAGAGGAGGTTGGTAATCAGGCGGACCTCCAATAGGAGGGAGCTCCACAACCATGGTGCGGCCACAGAGAACGCCCTCCGCAAGGTCGACACTCGAGAAACCCAGGGGACCTCAAGGAGGGCGCCCCCGGCCAACCGCAGGGGCCGATCCAGGTCCCGGATGGTGAGGCGATCCTGCAGGTAGGTGGGGTCCAGGCCATTCAGGGCTTTAAAGGTCAACACCAACACCAACACCTTGAATTGGGTCTCGAAGACTATAGGCAGCCATGCAGACAGCGAAGCAGTGGTGTAATATGCTCGCACTGGCCCATCCCCGTTAGGAGATGAGCCACCACATTCTGCACCAGCTTCAGCCTCCAAACCAGCACCAAGGGTAGCCCCAAGGGTAGCCCCATGTAGAGTGTGTTACAGTAGTCCAATCTCGAGGTAATAAAAGCATGGACGATCGTGGCTAGGTCGGAGTCTGAGACGTATGGCCGAAGCCAACGCACCAGATGTAATTGGCAAAATGCCCCTTTCATCACAGCCTGGGCATCCAGGCAGAGTAGCGGGTCCAGGAGCACCCCCAGACTCCAAACCTGGAGTCCAAACTCCAAACTCCATACCAGGGCAGGATGGACCCCATCAATGATGGGAGCCACCACTCCCCCGGCCTTCCCCATGACCATCACCTCCGTCTTGTTGGGATTTAACTTCAGACGGCTTGCCTCATCTAATCCCCCTCAGCTGCCAAGCACCGGGTCAGCACTGAGACTGCCGGACCTGAGTCGGATAAAAATGAGAGCTAAAGTTGGGTGTCATCAGCTTTCTGATGACACCATATGCCAAATTCCCTAACAACCTCCCCCAAAGGCTGCATGTACATACACATTGAACAAGAGAGGGGACAAGATAGAACCCTGCGGGACTCCACACGTGAGACCCCGGGGAGAAGATGAAAAATCACCCAGGACCACATGCTGGACTCTCCCAGCCAGGAAGGAGTGGAACCACTCAAGGACGGTCCCGCCAATTCCTGTCCAGTCCCACAGCCGAGTCACCACCAACTCATGGTCAATGGTATCAAATGCAGCCGAGAGATCGAATAGGATCAACAGGGTCAAATGACCCCGGTCCAACTCACGAGAGAGGTTGCCAACCAAGGCCACAAGTGCAGTCTCCGTGCCATATCCAGGGCGAAAACCTGACTGTGAGGGATCGAGAAAGTTAATCCGGTTGAGTTCCTGCAACTGTCGAGCCACCACCCGCTCAAAAACCTTTCCTAAAAAGGGAAGATTAGAGACTGGCCAATAGCTGGCCAGGATGCCAACGTCCAATGATGGTTTCTTGAGTAGGGGCCGCACCAGCACCTCTTTAAGGCAGTCCGGCACCCTGCCTTCCCCCAGGGAGGCGTTAACAATCCCCGCCAGCAACGGCCCTAATGTCTCCTGGTTGGCCTTGACCAGCCAGGACGGGCATGGGTCTAATTCACAATAAGTGGCTCGAATAGATCCCAGGGCATCCCCCGTATCTGAGGGTGACACATTCTGAAATTCATCCCACAAAACAGGACAAGGTGGGGCAGCTACTGCCTCTGGTTCACCTACTGCTAAAAGTGTTGTGTCAAAACTGTGGTGGATCTGAGCGATTTTATCTGCAAAAAAATGCACAAACAAATCACAGCGGGCATTTGAGGACTCTAAATCCAGGTGGAGGGAGGCCGAACTGACCAGCCCCCTCACCACCTAGAAAAGCTCTGCCGGGTGTGACTTAGCAGATGCAATGCACTGCCACGGCATAGGTACGTAACCAGACTCTATGCCGCAATCGGTCAACTTCAACACGCGACTAACGCCACCATCGCTCTAACCACGCCACCATCGCCCTTCCCGCTTCATCCGTCACAGCTCCTGTGTATACCATGGGGACCTACATTGTCGGTGATTCGGATGCGGACGCCTGGTAGCCACCCAGTCAATGGTCTCCACCAACATGGAATTCCACATGGTCACGAGGTCATCGAGTGAGCAGCCATTGAGATCAAAGGATACATCCCCTAGAGCAGTCTGGAACCTTCGAGGTTCCATAAGCCGTCAAACAATGGCTACACCGCCCCCCTCCTGGCTCCCCCAGCCGAGCTGATGCTCCATGGAGTACCCAGCCAGGACAAGGTCAGCCAATATAGGCCCCGACTCATTGTCAAGGTGATACATGCGAGGTCGGCCGCCTGGTCTAGGATCATCTCCCGGACCACAGTTGACTTATTGGCCACTGACCTCGCATTCAGCAGCAGTAACCCAAGGCCAGGGGCCCTCTGATCCCGAATCACCTCACCGCCTGGCTGGGGGCTAGTGAGCGGGACAGGAATATAGCATCTGTCCCACCACACAGCTCTAATTTGCCTCCCAGAGGGACCATAATTCCCCCAGCCCAAGATGATCCCTATAGCTGCGGACCCCCCACCGGTCCACACACACCCAACCCCCTCGGGGGCTGTCCCACCAACCTCCCAAGGGAGATCCCCACCCACTACTACACCCCCTGCCCTCCTTTTGCATTGGAGGGAAGTTCCCCCTCCCACAGGGGCTGCGCCCCTCCCTCACACCAAGGGGAGCTGCCCCTCCCCCCAAACCTAGTCTCTTTGTCCTCACCCCCCAATATCCCCTTCCCCCTATCCACCCATTGCCCCCGCACACCGGGCGACACCCCTCCCTCCATATGCCCCCACCTCACACCTGGGCGCATATGTCGGGGACCCCCAACCCAATCCCTACTCCCAACACCCTCCTGGGTCCAGGTTCCCAGTGGCGGTGAGGCTGACAGGCCAACTGGTGTCCCTGGCATCCAGCCCCCACACTGGTCTGGGGTTCCAGCAGTGGCAGGGCAATGGCATGATGGTAATCCCACTTGTTAGGGTGTCCGCTTCCTCCACCTCCGACTGCTAATGCCCCACCAATGGCTCTTCGCTTTCTGGCCACCGCCCAGAGGGTGCATCTCTCAGGGCAGCTCCCCTTTATGGCATTACCTGGGGGGAGGAGAGGAGTGTTACACAGCTGCAAGGGATCCTGGTGGCTTGTGCAGCTAGCTCTATGCAGGATCCCTGCCCAGCCCAGCCCAGCCTCCTCCAGCAGTTCCTCAGGGCAGCTCCCCTTTATGGCGTTACCTGGGGGGAGGAGAGGAGTGTTACACAGCTGCAAAATATCCTGGCGGCTTGTGCAGCCAGCTCTTTCCAGGATCCCTGCCCGGTCCAGCCCCCTCCCCCTTTATAATATCACTGATATTATTAATTTATTATTTATTATTATTATTATTATTATTACAAGTATTTATATCTCACACCCTCCTGCACACTGGCAGCCTGGGGCAGAGAACAACACAATAGTAAAAAAATATAAATTCCTTTAAAAACACTACAGATATTTTAAATATTAAAATATCCAAAAACAGAAGGTTAAAAGGCAGAAAAAACCACTCCTCTCACCCCCTCCCCAAAGGCCCGGCGGAACAACCAGGTCTTACAATATCTTCAGAAAGAGGGGAGGTCTGGGGACAGATGGGCCTCCATTGGGAGGGAGTTCCACAGCCGAGGCGCAGCCACCGAGAATGTCCTCTCTGCCATCGCCACCTGGGATACCCAGGGGACTTTGGGTTGGGCACCCCCGGTCGACCGCAAGGGCCGTGAAATGACCCGGGGCCTGAGGTGGTCTCGCAGATAAGCAGGACCCAAGCTGTTTTGGGCTTTATAGGTCATTACCTTGAATTGGGCCCGGAAGACAATAGGCAGCCAGTGCAGAGTACTGAGCACTGGTGTAATGTGCTTGCGGCAGCTGCACCCTCTGGACTGTCATCAAGGGTAGCCCCAAGTAGAGCGCGTTGCAGTAGTCCAGTTGAGAGGTAATGAAAGCATGGATGACGGTGGTCAGATCCGAGTCTGAGACATATGGCTGCAGCCAACACACCAGATGTTATTGGTGAAATGCTTCCCTCGCCACAGCCTCTACCTGACAATCCAGGTGGAGCTGCAGGTCAAGGAGCACCCCCAGACTATGAACCTGAGCAGCCAAAGGGGTGCAGACCCCACCAATGATGGGAGCCACCACCCCCTCAGTCCTACACACCAACATCACCTCCGTCTTGTCGGGATTCAGCCTCAGATGGCTCGTCCTCATCCAGTCCCACACAGCTGCCAAGCACCGGGCAAGCACCGAGACTGCCGGGCCTGGGACTCCAGAAAACGAGAGGTAGAGTTGTGTATCATTGGCGTACTGATGACATCACATGCCGAACCCTCTCATGACCTCACCCAAATGTTGCATATACACGTTGAAGGAGAGGGGACAGAATAGAACCCTGCAGGACTCCACACCTGAGGTTCCGGAGAGATGACGTACATTCCCCAAGAACCACCCGCTGAGTTCTTTCAGGCAGGAATGAGCGGAACCATCAAGAACAATCCCATTCACCCCGGCCCGGTCCCGCAGCCTTGTCACCAACATCTCGTGATCAATGGTATCAAACGCCGCCGACAGATCCAATAAGATCAAAATAGATGATCTGCCCTGATCCAGTTCACAGCATAGGTCATCAACCAAGGCCACAAGTCCAGTCTCCGTGCCAAACCCAGGGCGAAAGCCAGACTGCGAGGGATCTAGAAAACCGACCCAGTCCAGATGCCCCTGTAACTGCCGGGCCACCACCCATTCAATAACCTTCCCTAAAAAGGGAAGGTTAGAGACTGGCCGATAGCTGGCCAGGGAGTCGATGTTCAAAGATGGCTTCTTGAGCAGAGGTTGCACCACCACCTCTTTGAGATGGCTCGGCACTCTGCCCTCCCTAAGGGAGGCATTGACCACCCCCACCAGCAACGGCCCTAATGTCTCCCAGCTGGCCTTCACCAGCCAGGACAGGCACGGATCTAATCCACAACAGTTGGCCCGCACTGTCCCAAGGACCTCGCCGTGTCAGTGGGCAACACTCACTGAAACTGATCCCACAACTCCCCCCAATGATATCTCCTCCCCCCCAATGAGTTGAGCCTCCAGATTTCACAGCCTTGGAGCTTGAGATCTAGATCAAGTACTGTTGTAGTGTGATACTGGGCATTTTTACACACACCTTAAAGTTCTGGATGTTTCAATCTTCTGGGTTTACAAGTCCACAAGTAAGTTCCGGATTCATTTTTCACACACACACTGCCCTGAGGCAGTTCCTGGATGCATTCTTCACACAAAAACTGCCCGGAGGCATGCTAAAGTTGCCACAGCGGTAGATGTGATAGGCTGCCATGGAAACCAAGTGACCACAGCTGTCTGGAGCAAAGCAGTTTACCAGGATAACTTTTTACACACAAAAGTTCTGGGAGAAGTTCTATGCAGAAGTTCAAAGAGCCAAATGTTTAAGATTTGGGTGAGTGATTTAGACACACAGAAAGTTCAGGATGTAATAGCAAACATGCAGGAAAAATGTGTGTGTAAAAACACCCACTGATTGGTACAGCCAAAAATGAGTTATTAAACATTAAAAAAAATAGTTCTGCTGGCTGGCACATGCACAGTCGAGCAGCCACTGACCCACCATTTGTGGTATTAGAAAAACAGCATAAGGAAAGTTACATGACGCTGCTTTTTCAAAATCACATAACTTTATCAGGAGCGAGCTCTGTCACAAAGACTTCAAGCTCTCGTCAGTTTCATGTCAATTACCCACTTGTCTCAGAAAGCCAGCAAGAGGAGGTAGCCACTGGCCACACACCCACCACCACCCACTGGGGAAGCACACCCATCCCCCCCAACCACTGCGGCCCATTTGAAAAGGGCCGAAGTTAGGGGGAAATGTATATAGCATTGGTCTGCTTCTTTGGGGGGAAAAGTTACACATACAAATATGTAAAAATCTGTTTAAGTAAGAAAATAAGTTTGTCAACGGGCGATTTCAATGCCAGACTGGGTGTCGATGATAATGCATTGTTGCCATACTGTGAGTTGATACAGGATAATGTACCCGAGGTCCTAGACTGTAGAAGATCTAAGGATGGGCATATTAATGCACATGACCTTAAGTTGGCAAACTTAATGATAGGCAATAATCTGTCCATTCTTAATGGGTCAGGTTTTGGAGACTTGCATGGGGAGATCACCTATGTGGGCGCCGGGGGGGGGGTCTAGTGTAATATACTATATCCTGGTTTCCCCTGCTATTCTCCCCCTCAGATTTTGCAGTGGGGAGTGAGTTGTTGGGTGATCATTTGCCCCTTATCCTGGAACTTGGCCAGCCTGGTCTGGCATTGGGGCTAGATAGACAGCTGGAGACCAAAGAGATGGATAGATTGAGGGCACCGAAATGGGATGACAAATTGGTGGAGCGCCTGGCTGATCTTATCTCACGACCATATCTTTGCCAACCGAGAGACCAGTTGTTGTATTTAGATAAGGACGAGGAGATTGTGGCGTCATTTGATTGGCTTAGTTCAACCTTGGGTTGGTATATCCTGGCCTTAGTACATGATACCGCTACTTTGGGCAATAAGAGGAATAAGAGATGGTTTGATAAGGACTGCCAGTTGGTTAGAGCTAAACTCAAATCTCTCTATCTTGTATATAGAAGGGACGGGTGGCGTAAGCTCCCTCCAGAGTACTTTCATACTAGGGTCCAGTATAAAAACCTGATCAAACAGAAGAAAGCTGAATACAGTGAGGAAAGATGGAGTGCACTCCTAAGGGCAGCAGAATTGAAGGATTCACGACGGTTTTGGAAGATTATGAACGGGTCAACAAATAGTGGGGTTAGTCAGGAGATCTTCCCTATTCCCGCGCACACATGGGTTGAATATTGTCAGGCAATTTTTGGTAGGCTGCCTAGGGACCATCTCAACGATTCCCCTAGCACTACTTGGGAGGATTCCCCCCTTTGGCCACCAGTGACAGGAGCTGAAGTTGAGCTTTTGGTAGATGCCTTTAAAAACCACAAGGCCCCGCGCCCGGACTTAATTCATATTGAGTTTATTAAAACGTTCAGGGATTGGTGGATCCCCCTGCTAGCAGCCTTATTTATGGCCATCAATAACAGCGGAGTGCTCCCTGAGCAATGGGGGAAGGCAATTGTAATCCCGATTTTTAAAAAGGGGTTGAGAACGGACCCAGGCAATTACTGGCCCATTAGTCTGTTGTCAGTGCTTGGGAAGATGTATGCCAAGTACTTGCAGAACCGGCTTGTGGAATGGATGTCTGACTCCAAAATATTAGCTGTGGAGCAGGCAGGGTTCCAGAAGGGCCATTCAACGATCAAGCAGTGCTACATCTTGTACCATCTAATAACCAAATATAGATCTAAGAATGGGGTTCTCTATGTGGCTTTCCTGGATTTAAAGGCGGCTTTTGACACCATGGATAGGGAGTTGTTGTGGACCAAGCTTTTGGGTACCTCGGTGGATAGAAGGCTTGTTGGGTTAATCTCTTCCCTGCACCGCCATTCTTCTTTGGTGGTTAGGGTGGATTCTGTGGGCCATGTCACCACCCCATAGCCACCAAGGTAGGCGTTAGGCAGGGATGCGTGCTGGCGCCGTTGCTTTTCAACTTGTTTATTAATGAGGTGCTCAGTCAAATGGTGGAAGAGAGATTCTTTCCACCCAGATTGGGCTCCCGGCCTATTGGCTGTTTGGGGTATGTGGATGATATGGCCCTGCTGTCACAGATCCGAGTTGGGCTGGTCTGGCAGCTGAATGCTTTTGTCAACTTCTGTACGACTAACAAGCTAACTCTGAACTATCAAAAATCTAAAATCATGGTCTTTTCAGCTAGGAAGAAAATCCACATTTGGAATATAGGGGGCCAACTGATACAACAGGTATCTTCCTTCCGCTACTTGGGTCTTCTTTTCCATAGGACTGGTTCTTGGAGGGGTCATGTTGATAGAGCCATTGTTATGGCGTGAGGGACTTCCCAGACTATTTTTAGGCTCTTCAGGAGCCAGGGAAGAGCCCCTATAAACTTGCCAATCCATGTACTTAACACCAAGGTAAAGGCACAGCTTCTATATGGGGCAGAGCTGTGGGCCCTGTTTCTTGTGCCTATGGTGAACAGGGTGCAAGCTAGATTCCTAATGGGAATTCTGGGGAACCCTAAGAGCACACCACATGTAGTTGCCCGGGTTGAACTGGGCCAGATTAGTTGGCAGCAGGCTGCTATGGACCTAGCTTTGAAATTTTGGATTAAACTGCTTTCCGGCTGCGGCTCAGTCTTATTGAAAGAAGTGTATACTGACGTTTTTACTGACCCTTGGTTGAAGAAGGTGGAGATTTGCCTTTTGGAATCAGGGATTCCTAGGGAATATCTACTCCACAAATCCATGAGCATGATCAGGAAGGAAATTTTGTTAAGGTCAAGCAATATTGGCAGGCAGGAAGAGTTGGGACTTATCAACTCCTCAGCACATCTGTGTGCATATCTCGATTGGGCATCAGAGCTGGGGCAAATGGCACACTACTTAGGTTGCCCCATTTCGCAGGAAGCTAAGGCCTTATTTTTCAGGGCTTGAGCTAACTCGTTCCCCTCTAGTGTTCTCGAGGGTCGTTTCCAGGGTATTCCCTTTCTGGAAAGGCTGTGCCCATTTGACCAGGGGACAGTTGAGACGATGGAGCACATTGTTTTTTCTTGTCATATGTATGATGATATCAGAGCCCGGTTTATTGTGCTCCATGCTGCCAGATTCCCCGGCAGATCAGCAGGTGCCCTTTTGGGGTTACTTATTGATAGTGCGGATTCCCTAGCCATCAAAGATGTCGCCTCCTTTCTACTACAAGCGGTGACTTAAAGGGCAAAATTTCTGGAATTTAAAGCTATCTATCCAGTTTAGTCCACTAATGTCATCCCTAATTATATAGGGAACTGGGTTACTGGAATTCTGGGTTCCCTATTTCGGCAAAGTGTTATTGTTTATATCCCGTGGATATGTGTCTTTTGACGTTTTTGCTACAATTGCTATGTTTGAATTTTGTATGCATTTTGTTTTACTGTGTATGTTGCATGTTGTTTTTGTTTCTGGATGCAATGGTCTTTGGCCACACTTAATAAACTGAACTGAACTGAACTCATTACACTTCTTATACACTTCATTGAGTGTAATAAATATTACACTTTTAAAAAATTAATTGAAAGAATAGAATCCATTTATGAAAAATGATAATTTGTGTATTAGCAATGTCCTTTAATAAAAACCTTAACAGTTCAAAGGCTCTCTAGGTAAACTCTGTTTATACATCAGAGTTTACCATGCCACAAAGCCATATTATATATATTTTAAATGAATAAGAATTCCAGGGGCACTCCTAAACCACAGACCAAATTGGCTAACTGTGGACACATAACCGATAACCATGGTAACAGTGTGTGCACAGTTCTCAAATTGCTTTCCTCACCCCACCAACAGGACTAGAAGATGTCCCAGGAGTCATGTTGTCCATCCCCCTGCACCAAGGCAGGATACCCTCTACCTACAGCATCACAGACTGTAGCAGTGGTGGTGCGCTCCCTAGGACATCAGGGGCAATGCCCCCCCCAGCCACTGGGGCCCCAGGAATGACCCGTCGCTGCCGGGGTGTGTGTGGGAAAAATCGTGCCGGCCCGAACCTGGCTACTTCAAACAAGGTTGCTACTTCAAACAAGGTTCTTCGAGCTGGCTCCGCACATTGTCACTGGTTTGTGTGCACGTGCTCACACAAACCAGTGAGTCAAACACCTCCCATCCCCTGGAAGGTTTCCTAAGAAAGCCTTCAGGGTCAAAAGGGCGGCATTTTCTCCCTTTATGCGGAGTGGGTGGCTAGAAGCGCCATCCATTTCGCATAAAGGGACCCCACAATGAAATAGTGCCGGCAGGGGGCACTTTTTCATTGCGGGGGCCAGGCAGGGGGAAAGTCCATACTTGGGCGCCCAACACAGGAGCCCGGGTATGGGGGGGGGAGGCTGGGAGCTGCGGCGTGCGCACCTCCCAGCCTCTCCCCCGACCGAGTTCCTCCCTTCCGAGTCAACGTTGACTCGACTGGGAGGGAGGGAGACTCTCGAGCCAGCTGCGCAAGCAGCGTGTGCAGAAGCAGCAAGAGGCTCGGCTCCTGCTGCTCCCGCATGCACGCTGCTTCAAGCCCGGGGACAAGGAGGAGCTGAGGAGGCGACGGCGACGTGAACCACCCCCGAGCTGGCCCGCGGTGAGTAAATTGCAGGGGCCCCAGGGGTGGGTCGGTGGAGTGGGGGCACACGGGGGAGGAGGGAGCAAGGGGGGACATGCTGGG
>QEPC01013498.1:8723097-8756154 GCA_003113815.1 Sphenodon punctatus | reverse complement strand
CATCTTCATGAATGTTAGACCCCTTGTCTCTCCCTCTGTTCCCCTTCCTATGTCTCTCCCCCAGCTCCTGTCGCTCAGATTGTAAGCCCTAGGGGCAGGGACCGTGTCTATTTTATTACTTTGTAAAGTGCCATGTACACTGCTGGCGCTATATAAATGTTTGTTAATAATAAAATAATAATATAGATGGTTGTAGGGTCCAGATAAGTCATGAGGGTTCCAGTCGTGAGAGCCAGAAACAACAGCAAAACAGAACTGTGCCCATATGTTGGGGGAAGCAACTTATTTCTGTTTTTATTCTTGAAGCTTGGAAAATAAAAACTGAAAAGACTTTTTTGTTATAACACACGCTCACTTAGAACAAGGCATGAACCATGGTTCCCAAGGTGCTTCATCAGACAAAATTACAACGTATTTGTATAGCGCTGGAATGAACACCTGTGCCAACCGGTATACCTGGTGTATCCACAGTGCCTCAACCACACGAGTCCATTTAGGCACTGTGGATTCCTTGCATGGGGTCTGATGGGGGCTGCTCATTCCTCCAGCCTACTTGTTTTTAGAAAAACAAACCTTACCTTGCGGTGGTGAAGTTAAAAACCCTTGTGCCAGGTCCTCCCAATTCTTTGCACAGGCTGGAAGGACCTGGCTCAAATGCTTTTGGTAGATGTAGTTCCCCCAAAGCCTTTTGAGTCTCAAAGGGGCTCCTTGGGAATTACATTTACCCCAAAATTCTGAGCCACATCTTCCTGGCCAAGAGGCTCGGGTAGAAGCTGGGCCAAGCCAGAAGCCCTACCGCTTCTGATTCCCTTGCCTTCTCAGAGCATTGCAGAGTGCCCGAGTCCCAGCCACCCAGAGGGCCCCCTCCGCACCAGCTGCAGGCCAACTGAAAGAGAGAGCAAGGAGCATGCCAGGGAGAGGCATAGAGCTGAGACCATGATGGCTTCAGGAAGAATAAAAGGGGAAGGGGGGGGGGGCGGGGAACAGAGCTGGGCTCTCTTCACTGCTTCCTCCTGCAGAGGGTTCCCTTTGAGGCATCCTCATTATTTTTTTAAGATTAACTTTTTATTGAGTTTTTAGTGATTCAAAGTAAACAAATATGGGTCTTGGTAGCATCTTCAAAACTACATTAAATGATTATGTTTTACCATATACAAATGATATCACTGATCTAAATAAACCTGAAATAAAATGAGGCATCCTCATTATAAAGCAGTTTCTCTTATAACATGATATGGTGCATGGCTCTGAAATACTGCAGTATAATGAGGTTGCCGCTGTTCAGATGACCATTTGAACTACTGTCTCCCTCTCTTACATTTGGGACCAGCATGGCAGCCCACTCTCTCTCCTAGGTTGTTCAAAATGATATTCTCTCTTTTTGAAAATCGAATGCAGAATTTGATTCCAGAGGCAAAAGCCAGAGCAGCGATATTTTGCTTGACCCCAGGCCTTAGGAAATGCAAATCTGTTGGCTTCATGAGTTGACCTTTTTAGACAATTTTTTGCCCAGTTATATTAAGCCAGAACCGTAACATTTTCACTCTGAATTATTTTTGTCTCTTGTTTTCTCTGTCATGTTAACTAGAGACTGTCCCAGACTGGAGTCCTGGATTCAAGCTTCCCCTACTCCACAGTCCCCTTCATCTGATAAAAATTCACACTGGGACCTAAATTTTGCGGCCCAAGGTTATCCCTTGACTGTTTTATTTTTTTCCATCTAATTTGGTACTCTGAGCACGTAGGTTCTGCATTGCTTTGTTACCTGATACCTCTGACGTGTCAAGTTAATCATTTGAGAGGGCTGAGTGTGTGTGTGTGTATGTGTATATATACACACAAAGCCAGTGTCAGGTGGCATGTATTTTAGTGGTTTCCCTTACTTCGCTTCCTGCCCTCAAAACACTGAACCATTCACTTCAGTAGGGCTCGCATACTAGAGCCTCAGTCACCCAATTGTCACGTGCCATAGTTTTCCTTAGTAACTTTGCATCTTTTTCTTAGGAAGTCCATGATTGCAAAATATGGATTCAGTTTTTGTTGCCTATTTCCATTCATTTTCCCCTCTAAAAAGGAAATGTGTTATTGACTGAATTGTTGTAGTCCTGTGTGGGAAATTCTCTCTTCCCGGGTCTGTGCCTCAGTTTCCTCAAAGCAGCACCCAAACTTTCATTTCTTTTCAACCCATACCAGTTTACTGCATAGTTCTTCAACTCTCTCCTGTTCACCACAGGGCTTTGCCTCTCAGTGGAAACACTTTCACAAACTAATAACAAGTACAAACACTCTGGCCATGTTCTAACAAACAGAGGTAAATTGGAGTAACTACTTTGATTTAATTAAATCAAAGTATGATGGTAGTGTTCAGATGAACAGTGTAAACCAAAGTGGTACTGTGTTGGGCTGAGATATGAGAGCAAGTGTTCCCGTTCCACAGGGAAATACCAATCTTTTTGGAGTACTTGTATTTGTTGGTACTTTGACAGTCTCTGGCGATTCTGCCCTTTTGCCATTGTCGATATTGGTGCCTGTGATTTTCTGGCAACTTTCGTCAGTTTTACATCCATTTTACTGCACTTTTATGACCGGTTCTGGCAGTTCCCCAGGGCCCCCACACAGGATGCACATGGGGCTTGGGACTGGCCATGTAGCAGCTTTATTCAACTTTTCAAAAATAACAACAAACGGGGAAAACAGCGGAAAAGCCAGCAAGTTTCTGCATCATACGATTGAAGGCAAATTACCTGTTTCCAACGGAAACAGCATTCGCTGCAATTTTTTTGTTTTGGGCCTAGTACATTCCCCTAGCTGAAGCATAATGATCACTGAATCATGGTTGCAACCCCTCACCCTGATACGTTCTCACAAATACAAATGAAAAGGAGTATGTACTCCTGATTTTTCAGGAGTACATACTTCTCTTCCCTCTCTTCAATAACTTCAGTTTAACCGTTCTCATGAGCAAAACAGAAGTAAGGCCCAACTACATTGAATTAACTGTTAGTTGGAACATGGCCTCTCTCTTAACAGTTCATACTCTAGTCCCTTACTCCAGGGATCCTCCTCCAAGGCTTTTCCTGAACCTGGAAGCATGTCCTCTCAATTTTCCTCGTGATCCCCTCTCCCTGTTGGCTAGATTTCCAGCTTTAAATGTGTAGGCTTTGTGGGTCACATGACCTATACAACCCTTTCTCACTCAGTTATCCGACCCGGGCTTCAGGTACTTGCTGCCAGAAGCGCAAGGGGGCTTTTGGAGAAGGTGTAGCTGTAACGCTTCAGCTCAGCTTGCTACACCTTTTCAAAGGTAAGCTGTCACAAGTTTCTGTTACACAACTTTTAGATGATTCCCTGCAACCTTTGGGAAGGCAATGGGCAGACTTCCACTGGCCTCCCACAGCAGAGAAGCTGGCATGGAGTGGGCTTGTTATAAGCCATATGACTGGCCTCTTCTTTCATACACCAGGAGATACGAGGAGTGATCTCAGCACGGTGGATTGAAAAAAAAAAATTTGATGTTGGTTGGTGTGACTTACCTGTCCCATTTTGTTGTTATTGTAAACCAGGAGTGGGGAATCCTCCCTTCCTCAGGCCCAATCCATTCCAGTGTGGAGCTCTTGGGGACTGGATCATCCTGCGAGGAGAAAAGGGTTGGGATTGTGCTGGGACTCCAGTCCACAGAGCACTCTGCAGTATGCATCTGCATTGGGAATGCTTTGTTGGGGCTCAGTCCAGAGCATCCTCCAGTGGTGTGGGACTGTGCCAGGAGTGCTTTGCAGACACACAGCTTCCACCTGGAGTGCTCCCGGGATTTCATGGTCGTCTTGAGGGACACCGTAAAAGGACGAGGAGCCTCTGGGAGCTAGAGGAAGATAGCCTTGGAATGGTCCTTCAGCTGCAAGTTCCCTACCCTTGCGCTAAACTTATGGAGAGAGATAGTTTGGAGGATAGTGGCTGTCTCTGTGCTTGCATCTGTGGTCGTGTACAGGGTTCCCCAGCACATCTACAAACAAGGAATGTGGTTACTTCAGTGGGACTGTCTGTGTGTGTGTGTGTGTGGGGGGGGGGGGGAATCCTGGGGCCTCACCTGTAGTAGCGGAGGTGCGGGAAATTGCTCTTCTTTTGAGTGAGACTGGGTTGGCACAAATCTGCTCCTGTGGTATTTCATGGGAGCAGACCTGAGTGCAAGCTGGGAACAGCAAGGTAGCTGCTTCCAATCCCAGTATTTCAGGATGGGAGCAAGCCTTTCCCCTTCTTGTCTGCAGCCCTCTCAGTGTCGTGGGACATACAGGCTGTGGGCATTCGCGGCACGCTTAAAAAAAAAAAAAGAAAGAAAAAGCAGGAGCTTGGAAGGCTTGGGAGTTGGGTGGAAAGGATACGTGTGGGTAGGGAAAATACCTCCTGTGTAGTCTACCCAAACCATGTTTTTCCATAACTTGAATAGGAGGCTTCTGCTACATGACTCCTGCATATTCAGAATCTGAGTAGAGAATCAATTAGAATAAGTTATACCAGAGTTGGGGAACACCTGACCACTTTTTATTAGACCTCTTTCCAGTGCCTGGATCTGACCATACCCTCAAGCACTGAAGGTGCATGCTCAGGGGGATGGGAGTAGAAATTTATTTATTTTATGTATTTAATTTTTTATCCCACCCTTCCCTAAAAAAGGCTCAGGGCGGCTTACAAACAAAATATAAACATATAAAAGCATATTAAAAAGTCCATAAAAATAGTAAAAGACAAAAACAACCCCCCCAAAACCCACCCAATACCACGTCTCCGTTTCCCACATCCAACCCCCCCTCACAACCCTAGCCTAACCCACCCACCAATCTCCTATCCCTGCCTGCCAAACGCCTTTATGAACAAAAAGTTCTTACACTGGGTGTCTTTAGACATAGTGTCAACGGGTGTCTGAATGTATGTTTTGACCTTGATATGAACGTTTGGCCCTGTGTTCACCATGTGGTGCTGCTTAGAGACACAGCCCATCTCAGGGCAAATCGGTCTTTTGCTAAACACCCGATCTCAGCACGCAAGCGCTGCTGCCTCGTTCCCCATGTTGTGTGGCATGTTAGCAGGTACAATATCATTAGACACAATGTTGGCCATGCGTTCAGCTGAAACACGCAAATTGTCCTTCTGATGCAATGGTGTTCACATTGTGTGTTTAATGGGTGGCCAAATTGGTGTTGGGATTGTTACGGTGCTTACACATAACGGTCAAACACGTGCTTAGGGGTTTTGACACCTGATCTTTGTTATATCTAAAGATGTCCACTGCCTGTGGAAGACACTCAGGTTGTCACTAAAATGAACCTCCAGGGGAAGGGAGTTCTATAACATTGGGACAGTAACTCAGAACGCCTCCCTCCGAGCCCTCATCATATGAACAAGACTAACAGACAGTACCCAGCCAATTGCTGGGGCCACAATGGAGCATGGAAGGACAGGCAGTCTCTCAGATATGTGGGGCCCAGACTGTTCAGGGCTTTAAAGGTTAAAACCAGCACCCTGAGTTGTGCCGAGAAAGCTATAGGGAGCCAGTGTAGACTTCAGAGCACTGGTGTAATGTGTTCCCAGTGCCTCATCCTGGCAGGGTTCACGCTGATAGGGGGATTGGAATCAGCAGGCATCCTAGGAAGAAGAGAGATTAGGGGGCGGGGCCTCTCCATGCTTGCAGGAGAACTCAGGCCCCGCCCAGGCTCCAAGCATGCCGCTCGTAAGGGGAGGCTCAGAGGCAGATTGAGGCCCCGCCCTGAGCACGCTAATCCCTTTTGGGCTTCCGGCTATATAATACACCGGCGGGGCTAGAAGCAGTCGCCGGTAATCATTTTGAGAAGCTGGCCCTCTGGTATCTTGTATTGCTCCTTGTTGCCTGAAACCTTGATCAAGAGTGAGACCTGAGTGACTGTTCCTGGTGTTCTCCCCCTTCCTGGTGTAGAGTGAATGGTGGTAAGAGTGGTGATCAGTTTGTCTTGTTAAGTCTTAGTTTGTGCTCCTGTATACGTGGTTTAAGATTCTGGCGTTTGGTTCCCTAGCTCCTGTTGTTCCATATCGTCAAGTCCTCCCTTCTCTTCCCTTACCATATCCCTTTCCCTGAGCGCAAGTCCTACCCACCTTCACCTTCCTTACTCCCTGCCATCCCTTCCCGTCTGCTCCCTTACCCAGGACCATTTCCCCCTACCTTCCTGCCACAGATCTTCACGGTGTCCAGGTTCCTGTATATCTCCCTGAACGACTGAGAAATTCCTTTGTGCTTCTCCTCCCTTGGGGCAATTGGCTTCCTCTCTACTATCCCAATGATGAGACGGGTTGCCCTCTGAGTAGGAGGGAAAGCCCACCCAACACCCTGAGGGATTATTATACTCAGATTGCTTACGACAAGAGGAAGCCGCTCCTTTTTCCCTGCTCCCTTTCCCCTCTCACTTTTCTTTCTTTTTTCTTCCAAACCTTTTCCCTCAACCCCCGTGACACCCCCCCAAAACAGGCGAGCCACTGCATTCTGCACCAGCTGCAGGTTCCGAACAGTCCTCAAGGGCAGCCCCATGTGGGGCTTGTTCCTTAATCCAGTGGTCAGATCCAAATAAGAAGGAAAAGGCCACAGCCTCACCAGATGGAGTTGGTGAAAAGTGCTCCTGGCTACTGCTGTAACCTGACAACCCAGGCACAGCAAGGGGTTTGTAAGCATTCTAAGGCTGCAGACCTGATGGACCACAGAGGACTGGACTCTATAAATAAGAGGAGTCCCAGTCCCCTCCAGGCCACAAGGCCAGCCAGCCATCATCATCATAATTTTGTCTGGATTCATCTTCAGTCGGCTCATCCTCATCCAGTCCCCAGCAACAGCCAGGCATCGGTTAAGCACCGATACAGCAGGGCCTGGCTTCGATCAAAAAGAGAGGTCGATCTGGGTGTTATCAGCACACTCATGGCACTTCACCCCAAACCTCCAAATGACCTTGCCCGGCAGCCTCATATACACGTTGAACAAGAGGTGAGAGAGAATGGAACTGTGCGGGACCCCACAGGGGAGGTCCTGAGAGGACGATGAGCAATTGCCATCACCACTCTCTAGGACCTCACCAACAGGAAGGAGTGGAACCACTCGAGCAGTCCTGTGCACCCCCACCAGGTCCTGCAGTTATGTCAACACCACCTCATGATCAGTTGTATCAAAGGCCACCAAAAGATCCAACAGGATGAACAGGGCAGAATTCCCCTAAACAATCTCTAGGTGCAGGTCATTGACCAAGACCACAAGCGCAGTCTCAGTACCATACCCAGGATGAAAGCCCGACTGAAATAGGTCCAGGAATCTAATGATACTGAGATGAACCTGGAGCTGTGGGGCAACTACCCGTTTAATAACTTTCCCTAAAAAGGGAAGGTTCGAGATAACCCAATAGCTGTCCAGAGAGTCAGCATCCAAAAATGGCTTCTTAAGCCGGGCCGGACAACTTCAGTTTTAAGAACATCTGACAGTCTACCCTCCTGAAGGGAAGCGTTGATAACCCTAGCCAGCAGTGGCCCAAACATCTCCTAGCTGGCTTTCACCAGCCATGATGGGCAAGAATCTAGTTCACAACTGGTTGCCCTCGCTGCCCAAAGTACCTCCCCCATAGTGTTAGGTGATACCGATTGAAACTGATTCAAAACAAGACAATACTGAACTTTTATAACCTCAAACTTGGATTCTTCAAATAAACTGGCAGCACCCAAGTCGTGGTGAATACAAGCGATTTTGTCTGCAAAGTAATTAATAAAAATGTCACAGCGGCCATTAGATGACTCGATTTCTGGGTGAAGGCAGACTGGATTAACCAGGCCCCTTGTCACCTGGAACTCCTTTGCTGGACGAGGCTTTGCAAATGCTATCATAGCGGAGAAGAAAGCTTTCTTCACCACCATCACAGCCACGGCATGGTCCTTTAAAAACAATCTATGCCACAATTGGGAAGCTTCAGCACAAGTCAGGTGCCACCTATGCTCTAACCACCTACCCTCCTGCTTCAGCTGCCTCAGGTCCTCCGTATACCTGGGGGACCTGTGCTGCCGCAGTGGAGGGAGAGGACCTCTGAGTGCAACCGTGTTGATGGCCATGGTCAAAATGTTGTTCCACAAGGTGAACAGGCCATCGACAAGAGTAGCCACTAAGGTCAGTAGGTAAATCCCCTAGAGAGTTCTGGAGATGAGGGCATGCACTTGCAGATAGAAGATGGATCTGCAAGTTTGATCCTTGATCTGACCTCTTCCTTCCCTTCCCCCGCCCATCCTGAGCATGCTCTTGAGGTTCCCAGCTCTCAACTCTTATCCAGCCTGTGGCACTTGTACTAATTTTCAAATGTCCCACCTTCCCCAGAGGAAATGTTTCCTCCCCTATGAGTTCTATAATAGGAGTTAGGCACACCCCACATGGGTTTGGCACCTAAGCCTGACCAAGACTGTGCCTGCAGGTATCAGAACCTGTGATGTCTTGGCACAGGTGGGTCTCATTCCAGTCTTTACTTGCTAGAGCTGGGAGAGCGAAGCATTTTTGGCCCCCTGTGGGTTGCTCTAGGTGGCTTCACCTAGATTCTTTTTGAAACCAGATTCCATTCTGACTTTTAAAAAATGGAGGCAGAGTTCTGTAAAGTAAGACTTTTGAATAGCTGCCTCTAGGCGTAGGAGAAAAGCTAATGTTGAGTTAGCTTTCTATACAGGAGAGCCTGTATAGAAATCCAGAGAGATGTTGTTTCATGTGCTGGTATTCCCAGTGATGCCTTTGCACTGATTCCCCCATCCCACCCCCTGAGGGCCAACATGTATAGATGCCAGCTGGCTGACATCACGAGACCACACGATGCATTTGTTTTCATAGGTATGTTTAATGCTGTTATAGTTTTACGGTTTGTACCCATTGTCTGTTCTGCTAGATGAGCATCCATTTGTTTGTGAACTTAGAACGGCCAGTTGTAAGAACTGTCACCATTAGAGCTGAACTGGGTATATGAATTAGTACCCGTGGGTAATATCCCCAAGTTCAGTGTCATGTCAGGTACTCGATGGGCTATCCAATCACTGATCGGGTACCTGAATACCTCAAAAATTGGTATTTGCTATTACAGATTTTCCAGTTATAAATTGGTATTTGCCATTACAGATTTTCCAGTTATAAATCCGTAAACTGGGACAGAAATTTGGAAAAACAGGAAAAAACTCCAAAAGAAAAAAAAAAGAGGTACTTGAAGTTGGTATTTTGGAACATGGGGTACCTGAATTGAGCACTAATTGGGTACCAATTAGTATCTGAAATTTTCAGATTGATTTGAGTACTGGAAATTCGACAGGAACACCTGTTTTGGGGGTTAAACATATCTGCTCTAGTTACCAGTTATAGAAAGTTTGGCTGTCAGTGTCAAGGCCTATAAATTCAAGCAGCGTCCCTTTAGCCTTCATGTTTAAGACCTATTCCTGGAAAGCTCTTGAGCACATTGAGACAGGAAAGTATCAGCTGCTATATGCATTGTTTCTATCTCAAAGCGACACATGTGTTAAAAGTTTCCCAGTCACCTAAAATCACAATCCTGTTATCCTCTTATCTTTCCCTGCCTTGTCTCATCATATCGCAATTCATTCTTTTGCCCAGGAGGTATGTCTTATTAGTACTTTTGACTTTCCATGTGTTTCCACCCAAATTAGCAATTTGAGTTTTTAGAGTCTACATTTCCCCTGATATGCCTGGTTGTATCTTCTTCCCTCTCCTAGTACTGCCCTGGAATATAACTGTCTCCTTTAAATTAATTGCCAGGAATAAGTGGTGATTTCACTAATCCCCATGATGTAATTTTCCTTTTGTCACCCATGCTTTTAATTGCTTAAATCACTGATGTGTCTCCTGTCATTAATTTATGGTTTTATAATTTATTAGCTGCAATTTATAGTCAATACTTTATTACTTAATGAACATTGAGAGTTCTTGCTGATTCATGGCTTCAAGAGAGGTGGAAAAAAGTGTGAAGCTAACCGATTTTTTCAAAGTAGCTTTTGCTAGTCAGCTTTTGGGTCAGTATACAAATTTAGGCCATACTTTTTAACCTCCTATATACCCAGTACCTATTACCTAAACATGTTTAAGGAATCAACATAAAGTGAAAGAAAGGAGGGAGCTGGTTTATACAGTCTTCATGTATATGTATGTGTCTGAATATGTATTTGTCTGTGTGTGTGCGTGTGTGTGTGTGTGTGTGTGTGTATATATATATAAAAAAATACATGTGTGTAATGTTATTAATCACTTATATCGCATTTTCAGTGTTCTCAATATTTTACAGTCCTTATTTAGTTCATCCTCGGAACAACTGTGCAAGCTATGTCTTTACCTGTATGGGGTTGGGAGCCAGGGATCCTGGGTTCTCTGGGAGGAGAGTGGGGACTGGTAGATTAGAGCAGGGTGTGGTGGGAGCCAGGACGCCTGGGTTCTCTAGGAGGGGAGTGGGGGTTAATAGGTCAGAGCAGGGGAAGCTGGGAACTGGTAGTGTTGTAGAAGGGGGGAATTTAGTGGATTCCCTTTTAAAAAAACTTGGAAATTCTAGGACCAAAAAACTTTTTAGTTTAAGAGTGGAATTAAAGCTCTTACAAATTCACTTGTGCTCCAAAAAGCAGGGAAATTATAAGTTAAGGCTCCTGCCTTAACATGTGCACCATGTAAGCAGTAAAGACGTATAGTCTCGCATATTGTGCTCACTTAGAACTTAGGCTCTGCGCACCCAACAAGGTTTTTGTCCCCAATGTAAGTGTGGTTGCCATGTTGCTCCCCAGTGTAAGAGATGGAGATAAAGTAGTTTAGATGAGATCTTTCATTGGACCAACTACTGTTGATGAGAGTATGCAAGCTCAGAAGAGCCCTGTGCGACTTCAAAGTTTGCATATTCACTGGGAGGTGGAAGAGGGGGTGTTTCTCCCCCCTGCCCTCACTGTATTTGATTCCAAGCACTGACCATACTCCGGGCCAGTTTGAACCTTTATATTTTTGGGCCTTTATGTGAAAGGCCTTTTACAAAGGCCTTTGCTTAGAATTCAGTCTCCTCTCCCACCACTGAAATCTAAACTGGTGTCCCTGCATATCGAACTACTTTTTTTCCATGAGGTTTTGGTGAGTATGTGATGTCTGGATGAGCATGTGAACCTGGGATGTCTAGCTTACTTGGTGGTGGGCTCAGGCTTGTATGTCAAAGGAAACAAAGCCATATTATGGCAAATACAGTACAGCACCAAAATAAATATAAACAGGATATTGGGATATTTATTCAATACTGACTCAGAAGAGAGAGCGTTACCTACCAAATTTCCATTTTTACTTCCTGAAACTCCTGGATTGCATTACACTAAGATTAATTCTGGATGTTTTTTTCAGTATATTTAACATAGCCAGGAATGTTGTTCAGTGTTATCCACAGGTTTGGAAACTGTGTTGGGGTCGCAGGATCTGTGGATGAGGTCACGGTCATGATAATACTTGGAATACTTTGCATGTCTTTTGTTTTCTAGGATCACAGAATTGTATTTAAGTTTCAAGATAGTGTCGCAGAGATAAAATTTTAGGAACCACTATTCTTAGTGAAGGAACTGGTTTGGAAACAAAGGGTTCTTTTAGACAGATGTGGGGGTGCACCCCTGTGTCCAGTCCCACCTGGGCTGGGTTTAAGCAGACCCGGTGTGCTCCCTGGCCCGCACCGCACCCACACAGCATTTCCCCTGCACCATAAACTTCTGAACGGATGACCTGCTGCTCTAGGCTGGTGCCCGCAACTCCATGGTATTGCCCGGGGCAAAGGTCAGCTGGAAGCATGGGTCTGCTGAGCAGATGGACCCCAGCTCTGCCTTAGGCCAGTTCCCCGGGTTGGTCGGTCTTCTCTGTAGGTGGTGTTCTGGGATATTCTGGAGCACCGGAAGTGGGGCTGGCATGGAGCATTAACTGCCTGGTCCAATTCTACATTTGTCGAGCCACCTTTAGACGGGCGAATGACCTGGAGCTGGCGCAGCCTGTCCATCTAAAAGCACCCACAGAAGCAGTAAGTTCCTTCAGTGAATCCAGCTAACTATTACCTAGTTTTCTTTGTTATAGTTATTAATGAGGTGGAGATGCTTATAAGAGTTATGCTTAAGCTGATGTCATGTGGAAAATTAAACACATGTACAAAGTCAACATGTTCTAGTTCAAATTCCAAAAATTTACAAATAAATGTAATTCCATCATTAACTTTTAAAGAGTGTGTAGCAGGGCAGCGTGCTGTAGAGCTACTGGACATTTAAGGGAGTCAAGATGGTGCCCAGTTAAGTGGCTCAAAATGGCTGCTAATGAGGACAGGTGAGAGAGGCTGTGGTGGAAGTCAGCCCATACAGCTAAAGCTGGAGTGGAAAGTTCTGTAAGGGGCGGTTGGGAGGCTGCCTGCTTGGAACTGGCTGCTAGCTGTGCTAGAGAGCAGAGGCCGGATGTAGCCCTGCTCAGCATGGTGCAGTGGAGACTGGGGAGACCTTGACAGCCAGAGTTGGGATGAAACGAGAATCAAAATAATTCTTGTGAGAATCGAGAACTGGCGGTGATGTTACCAGAAGATCTCGCTAACAGTTTGAGTTCTCATGCGATATCTCAAACACACACCCCTCTAATCCTCCCCCCACACTTGGGAAAAAAGGGCCCCTTTTACTCGTCCAGCTGTGTCTTCGAGTCTGGGGGAACTGCTCCAGCTGTTGGGTCATGACACTGGATCTCTCCCCACTTGGCTTCTCTGCAGGGGAAAGGGGAAAACCTTTGAGGAGGAGACAAATTGGTTTTTAAAAAAAATCACTGCACATACTCAAAATGGCCACCGGCGCGGCGCCATTTTGGACTGTACATGCTAAGAATGACCGCTGTGACCCATTTCAGCATGCCCAGTGAAAATTTTTACATTTTTTCTTTCCTCCTTGGAGGCTTCCACCCTTCCCCCTCAGAGAAGCCGAGCAGGAAGAGATCCAGCAGCTGGAGCAGTCCCCCCAGACTCGAAAAGGCAGGCAGGTGAAGAAAAAAGCCACCCACCTCCCCTTTTGGAAGTGTGGGGGAGCTGAGTGGAGGGCTGCTCTTGAGTTTCTTGCTAAGAATCCAGACAGTTTCTCAGCTCGTTCTCCTTTGCAAGAACGAGCCCCAAACCCTGATTCTCATTGAGAAAAGCGAGAATACCGAGATCAAGTCTTCGCCCTAAGCTGGAGAAGCTCTGGATGGTCTGGTTGCTGTTCCCTGCAGCTGCTGGAGGATAAGACAGGGCATTTTTAAAGAAATTGTAACTGGGCATCCACCAAGTTGGGGTTCCAGGTCCAGCCAGGAGGATACATAACCAATTGGATTTTATTTATATGGATCTTGTTTATGGTTATGGTATCTTAATTAAAAGTAGGTTACTGGGTCAGTAGGTATTATAATTAAAAAAATGCAAATCAGTAGTATGGTTGGAGCAGGTATGGAAGGCACTTCAGTGCTAGCAACCTCTTTGCTAACCTGGCCTGGTGGGCTCTACCCTAGTAGGCACACTGCCACTTGGCTAGCGAACAACAGGTGAGTGTAAAACAGGGAAGGTTGTAGCCAGCTAGGAAGGGTATGTAACAAATGGATGTTGGGTGATTTCAGACGTGATGGGTGGGCGCGTTCACCACGGGCCGTGGGGTGGTTCGGACCACGGCCGGGGGTGAAGGGGCATGCCAACAGACGTGTGCCCCGTTGCCCCCGGCCATGGTCCGAACCACCCNCACCCCGGAGGGGGTGGGGCCGCATGGCGCAGCATGCTGCCGCACGGCCCCACCCCCTGTGTTCCACGGAGGCCATTCCCCCTCTTGATGGATGGTGGCAGCGGCCAATCCAGCCGCTGCCGCAACCACAGATAGGGGTGAAAGCCATTGACCGCGGTGAATGGTAAGTAACCAGATGTTACTTTCCGTTCACCACGGCTGTGGTGGCCTTTCAACACACTTCTCTACCTCCTCACATCTGGAGGTCCAGAAGTGTTGTGAATGCAAACACGAGCCACGTTTGACTGTGGTGCACATCTGGTGGCGAGCCAACAGAGACGTTCACCACAGTCAAACGTGGCCCGTGTTTGACTGTGGTTCGGCCGGGGTGAATGTCAGACGCATAACGTCTGAAATCACCCTCAACTTGCAGTGGTTAGGTTTTGTATCTTGTTTCTGCAAGGAGGACACCAGGCAGAATTTAGAGCAACAGAAACTCATTTTATTGTTATGTCTTTTCTTACAGCCTCTGTCCTACTCTTTCCTCCATCTTTTTTCCTTCTTTCTCCTCCTCCTCTTTCTGAGCACCTCCCCAAGGGGCCAGACTATGGGAACTCTTAAGGGACAAACATTTAGCACTAAGAAACATAAACTACAGCTATGGGAATACAACGTTAGGGTCTTTAACCAGACCTTTGTTCTTACCAGTTCAGTTCAGAGTCCAGCAGGGTAACGGGCCTCTTCTGATCCAGGCCTATCCAATCCAGGCCTCAGCCTCTTCAGGCACAGTTAGTTTTTATATAACCGTTCAGAGCTGCTTCTATTGATCTGTTAACGATCTACCACAGCTAGCTTTCAGAATTCCTTCTCAGCTATAGTCTTCTTTGGGTCCTTCCCTCCGACTCAGTCTCCCTCTCTCTCACTGGCACACCCCTTCCAAAGGAAAAGTAACTGCTCTTACAGGTCATAGGGCAGGGCTGTTGGGAAAAGAAGTCCCTAGACTCAACAGTTCTATTTTACAGTAAATAGATATATATTAATATATGTTAGGCATATATTAAATTTGGAGAAGCTGGTAGCCCTGTCTGCATTACTGCATATAGAACTGAACAATATTGCCTCTATGAAGTGTTCAGATTGTAGTGACTGGGACAAGAGGAAGCAGGAAGAAAACAAAACATTGTGGAAAGATGCTCATCAAAAAGTTCAGCAAAAAATAATATTATTCACCAGATGCACTGCTGCCTCTGCAGCACCTAATCCAAAATCAGAGCTGAGGTCAACACCTTCAGAACACACTTTAGAGAAAACCATTGTTGCTTCACTTTCTTGTGATCTAGAGAGAGAGCTACAAACTGAAATGTTTGCAGTGGTTCAATGTGAGGAATCAATCTGTTCAGAATATACCAAAAACAATTCAAAGTCTCAGTCAACTGTTGCTGCACATGCACAAGCTGTCACCCATACAGAAAATCAGGAAGTGCAAGACTCACAGTCACAGCCCTTGACCGTGGCGACAAAGTTAGATGATTATCGTGCTCCTGATGTGTACCACATCAGTATGATACAACTGGAAGACGTTTGTGGTCTGCTGTTAGAGTAGAGGTTGTGCCATCATTCATAAACTTCCTCAACATTAGACTACAAGTAGAGGAAGACAACACTATCTCAAAGATGTCTTCTCTTTTGACAGCGTCGACCCCTAAAGAAATGCTTGATGCAGGCCGCCCACTAGTTGAGTCCATTTTTGGTAAGGAGACTGTGGCAGAATTTTCCTCAAGTGTCTGCGATAACTGGCCAGCAGTTCAGGAAAAACAGAAATAGACACTGCGGACCATGGGTAATTTCAGACGTTACGTGATCACAGTCAACCACCCTGAATCACAGTGGATTCAGGGTGGTGGCTGTGATCGCCGTAACATCTATTTGAACCCCGCCAGATGTTCAGCACAGTGAATCTCTGGAGGGGGTCAAAGCTAACCATGGTTGTGGACCTGAGGCACCGTGGTTAGATTGGCCACAATCTGGGATGGGGCTGGCAATGGCGGTGCTGCACATCTGCTTGCCAACCCCATCCGGGAATCAGGCCCCAACCATGGGACGGAGTTGGGTGCAGCGGTCTGATTGGCTGCTGCTGTGCCCGCCCATCGCCCTGTGGACGGGCAGCCGAGGGAGCGCAGGGGGGGCGGGCTGAGCTGCCGCACGTCATCCTGCGCAGCCCTGCCCCCTCCCCGAACCCCGGTAGAGATCAGGCTGGCACGTCTGAAGGACTGCCGGTCTGATCCCGGACCAGGATCCGAGACTGATCCCGGTCCGGGGTTCAGCGTGGCGGGCTGAATGGCCCATCGCGTCCGAAAATACCCCATGACACAAAATATTCTAACAAACTGCGCAAGCTTGTTTGCGCATCTGGTTTACTACAGAAATTGCTTACTTTGATTTTGTACTGAATGACAACAGAGAAAGTAATTTCTCACTACAATCAACTAAAATTGCCTCACTCCATGTCTTTGCAAGAAGAATCTATGAATGCAAGATTGTTTGTGCCATTGAACAGTATAGGAACTGCTGTTTATATTCCATGCCCTGCTGTAGCAGAATTCTTACAAAGAAAAGAACGAAGATACGGAGAACCAGACATCACAGTGTACAGAGAAAGAGTTTTTGTTCAGAAGTTTTTCAGAAAGACTCGTGCTTTGTAAGAACCCTAAGAATTGTTGTGCGTTATGCCCGAGTCTACTGTTCTGTGTACGACTGTAGTGTACACACATTGAGTACACCATGTAGCTTAGTTTAATTTGTGCTTACTTATTGCTTGATATTGTTATAGAACCCTTGTGTTACTATGTTGTGTTCAATTTCATTACAGTTCCATACTTTTAGTGTTCCAAAGGCTTCCAATCTTCATTTAAGTGTTCTTGTTAATTGCTTGAATGTCATGTGTCCAATTTATGTCCATTGGCTGTCCAACGGCTAGGTCTGGGTGTCCATTTGGACACACAACTACTGCTTAAAAAACGCCCTGGGATAAAAGGTGTGTGAAACTGGCAAAGGGGTGTTGTTTGGCCATCTGTTCTCACTGGCCTGTGATGTCGGACTTGGAAGAGCCCTTATACATTGGGTCTCAGAGGGCTGTTCCTGGCTGAACCCCAAGCCTGATCAGAGGGGTTGCCTGGGTAGAAGGGCCTGGCTACACAGGACTTTGTATATATGATGGAGGTGGTTTACATGGACTGTAAATAAAGCAAGCGGTGTTTGAGCTCAACTCCACGTGTCTGGATCCAGTTCTCGGTGCAGATCCTGTCAGTACTTTAGCTCAGAGGGCTGGACCCTGTTGCAACGTAGATTAGGACAGCTTTTGAACCTTTTCTTGAATTTCAGTAAGGTTACTTGAATCGGTACCTTCAGACTGATCTTAGTGGAGTGTTTTAATTAGAGACTTGAGCAACAGCTGATTGTGGTCTCGGATGCCTAGTAGTCATTGCTAACACTGTCAAAGCAGTCACATTAAAGTAATCACTTGGTCGCATCAATCATCATTTTTACATATGTCAGTGCTTAATAGGATGAGAGTAGCAAGGAATGGGTGACTGAGCAGATAATGTTATCTCCCCCTTGATCATAATTTTGAAATATTTTCAAGGCAAGGGATGTGTGTGTGTTTCTAATTTAAAATTGGGGCAAGTCTGAATTGAATAGCTAGAGTCAGATTGCTTACTTGAAAGGAGGGGAAAAGTGAGAGGGAAAAAAGTGAAGAAAAAACCTTCTTCTTAGAAAACCATTATCCTCCAATCAGATGAGATACATGATGAGGGCTGTAATATTTTCAGGCTTGCTTCATGGTGCTGTGTGGTCTAAAGATAGATGCTTACAATTAAATGTACTATTTAAATTATTAAATAGAAAACCAGCCAGGCTACATTCAAATTCTTTCCCCCCCTTATTGCTATATAATAAATGTTTTCAAATGTTGTACTTAGTTACTGCAAGCTCTAAATTCCAGAATTATTTTATTTATTTAGATTTCCATACTGCACTTTCTCTGAAGGACTCAGGATGGATGCCTTTTCACTACCGAATTATTATAACTAGTCAATTAATAAAAACTGAAAGCAAAACAGCAGCATTTGCGTTTCTTGTCTTTGATGCATCTTGTGTCTTCTGGGTTGAACATGTGCTAAAGAAAGGCTTAGTGGTAGAGGTGGGAACCTGTGTTCCTCCACGGACTGGGACTGAAGAGGTCACTGGTGTGTGTGCAGGCGTGCTGGGGGAGAGGGGCGGTCACCAGTTTAGGGTGGCTAGGGTCACTGGGGCAGAGTGAGTAGGTAACTAGATTGATGTGGTAGGGAGGCAGGTTGCCTAAGAATAGGGAAGCAGACCCTGCAGGCCTGCCCCAGTGTTTTGTCTCAGTGGGCTGGTCTTGTCCTGCCAACTTACACAGTAAGCTCTACTGGACCTGCCAGGTCCTGCCCACTTGTGGCCTAGTGTGCATTGCCCCCCCCCCCAATTCAGGTAGGCCCTGACTCCTCTGCCCGATGGCACCCAGCATCCCCCTTTGCCCTGCTCTAGTGAGATCTGCCGGCCCACCTTATGTGGCCTGGAACTGCTCCACCCTTAGCAACCACCCCCATCCATCCTGTGGATCACACTGTGCCCTGGAACAAAAGCGGGGAGTCCAAACTCAGTCCACGGGTCAGGGGTTCTCCCCCCCTATTCTCTGCCATAGGTTCATTTGGTTGCATGCCGAGAAGAAATCGATGCCATGCATCGGTTAGTGTGTCAGCCCTTGAGGCCATTTTAGGTGGCTAGCAAATGGTCTGCAGAACCGACTGTAGAAACACCAAAGCAGGCTTAAGTGCATGGTTTCTGCTGCCAGTGTGGCATCCGCCAGGCTTTTGGTGAGGGGGGTGGTGGTGTTATTTTTTGTGGGGGGGGGATGGGGTGGGGTTTTAAAATGTATTTTACTGTTTTTTTGACGTCCCTCTCCCCGCTGTGGGGAGGCTGTGTTTTCCCTGTTTTGTTTCCCCCTCTTTGTGGTGGTGGTTTATTATGTAGTTTATATATTTTATGTTTTATATTGTAAGTCGCCCTGGGCTGCCTTTGGTAGGAGGGGCAGGGTAATAAGTTTTTTAAAATAAATACATTTTAAAAATTCCCTGAGGGTGTAGAGACAGGATCAGAGTTAGGATTTTAGCGCTGGTTTTATGTTTTATATTGTAAGTCGCCCTGGGATGCACAGGCTACTGTCTGAGGCAGGGAGGGAGACAGTGGCTGCACCCAGCACAGAAGCAGAGTCTCTTCCTCCACGCTTGCACCACCGCAGAGTGCATTCACGAGGGGCTGGATTGGGGCTTCTCCAGGTGGGGATGGACAGAAGTTGTCCCCCCTCCCCCCCGGGCTGCGGGCAGCACAGGTGAGACAGTGCAGTGGCGGTGGCGACAGGCGGAGGGGGCACCATGACTGAGTGGGCGTGGACTGAGAACAGAAGCCCCAACCCCCCAAACTGCTACCCCCCCAAAAAAATCTGCCACCCTAGGCAGGTACCTATGTTGCCTACCCCTAAGTCTGGCCCTGTGTATAGACTAGGGTTGAAACGAGAAGCAATTTTTTCCTCATGAAAATATTGCAAGGATCGAGAACCATCACCAAAATCTTGGTACAATCTTGATAACAGACTGAGATCTCAGTCAAGATTTTTTTCTCGGAATACCATTTACCGCAATTTACCATTTACCAGATACCGATTTACCATGTACCACCTTCATCCCAGTAATGCACATGTGGAAAATGCAAAATGCCACTTTCTGCATGTGCATTAGTGAGATGAACGCAGTACACAGAGCAGTATACGGTAAATCCATATATGGTAAATGGTAAATTGCGGTAAATGGTAACAATAAATGGTATTTTGAGAAAAAAATCTCGACCAAGAAATAGCGAGAATTGATATTTTTCTTGGTTATCATTTCTTGCTTAAAATGAGTTAAGAATCGAGATTCTCAACATTAATTGAGAAAAACCCGAGGTAGTTTCAGCCCTAGTATAGACTGGAGAATGACCCCAGTGAGCATATTTTGGATACAGCTTTTCAAATTCTCCAGTGCCTGGAGCAGAGAAAGATGTATTTATGTATTTCTCTGAGACATGGTTACCAGCACTATAGATGAAGAGAGCAGGACTTAAGGACCAGGGTTGGGAATTCTGGGATAGGAAGGCATCAGGAGGTAGTAGGGTGGGTCCAAATATGTCCCTTACTTTTGCAGTTCTCCGGGTGCAACTAGCCTATGTGGTACCTGTTTAGGGGATTAAGGAGAAAAGACTACACTGTACAGGACTATCAATATACCTTGCATGAGCAGCAAAATTCATATTGAAATGGGGAAGAAAGTTTGAAATTTGAAGGGCATTTTAAAAATAACACTTTTCACTAATGAATAGTAAATAAATAAGTGTGTACCATGTTGTGTTTATTAATTCAAGTCATTTGCATAGCTGTCATTGTCTTTGAACTTTTCTTTTGGTTGGCAGTGTCAATTGCAAATATATAATCGCATTCTCTGAGCATGTTTCAACTTGTAATTGCATCAGCCTATATACAGTAACTTGGCTGCCTTGTAGCTTTAATCCTAGCCATTGTAGAGTGCTGACTGAATCACAGGATAAAAATAGACTTTACCCAGACATGGAATACACTATCATTTGCTCCTTGCTTTAGTTAGTTGTTGATAACATGGCATAATTAAAGATTGGCAGAAGCAGTAACAGAGTGGCATTCCCTGCATTTATAAATACATAAAAATGAATGCTAAGTGAGGTGCAGTTAGAATGTTTTGATTGGAGTTTAATTCAGCATCTCTATTTGTAAAATTATTTGTGATAAGTTCCTGTACCTTGATGAAATAATTTTTGAAATCATGGTCTTTGTAAGTGGAGCCAGGATTTCAGCTTGGATTCTTGGCTTGTAACAGTTTGATGACTATAGCTTCTTTAGGTAAGATGTTGCAAAATTATGCTAGTAGGACACAAATATTAAACGAATTGATTTATGTTGTTTCTGTGACAGATGGATTTAAAATATCCAGTACACCCTGTAAACAAAGTTTTAAATCATCTCCCATTGATGGGTATGATTTTTGAAAGGTGATAACCTATTCTGTTTAAACGTGTGCACGCACGCACGCACGCACGCACGCACGCACGCGCACACACACACACACTCAATAAAATGCTGAATAACTGAAAAAGGAATAACAAAGTAAATGAACTAACTGAAACAAAATAATTGAAACGGAACAACTATTCAGTTTCGTGAATGAAGTACTTCAGTTTTATTGAAACAGAAACGAATATCAAATTTGACATTTTATATCTGTTTTGAATATTTGTTTCAGTATTAATTTGATTCTCTCTCTCTCTCTCATTAAAAAATCCACACACACACACACGTAACTTATATAGCCACACCTATTCTGTTGGCTTCATTAGAGACAGTGGGTCATTTCAGACATGACGGGGCCCCGTCACGGAATCACCTTTTGATTCCGCACGAGAATCAAAATGGCCTGTCAACAGACGAGCCGGCCGATTCCAGCGGGTAATCGGGAGGGGGCGGGGCTGCGCGGTGCAACGTGCGGCTACACAGCCCCGCTCCCCCACGCTCCCCAGGCCGCCTGCCCTCCGGGAGACGGGCCGGTGTAGCGACCAATCCAGCCGCTGTGTCCCATTCTGTCCCGGGGTCTGGACCACAGCCCGGAATCAGCGGCGGTAACAGATGTTACCGGCTGCTGATTCCGGGCCGTGGTTCAATTAACCACGCTTTCGGTGATGGTGCCGGGACCATCCTTGAAAGCGTGGTTAATTTGCTCACTGCCGGTGGTTCACCGTGGTGAACATCAGGCGGCGAGCAAACACACGTTACGTGACCATCCCCCACCACAGGGGATTGTCTGTGATTGACCGTGATCGCGTAACGTCTGAAAATACCCAGTAATGTAGATTTTTATTTTGTTTCTTTAAAAACTCACTATCCTCTTTTTCATCTGCCAGATGAAGCCTCTGAAAATAAATAAATAAATACAATACTAGTCAGATCCCAGATATGTACTGAGGTATGTTTGTGCATTGCTTGTCTTTTAAAATTACATTTTCCACTCATATTTAAAACTTAGAGAACAACTTTCCCACACAGAATAGAACTGGCAGAACCTTTCCCACACAGAATAGGACTGGCAGAATAGAACTGGCAGAACTTTCCCACACAGAATAGAACTGGCAGAACTTTAATCTAGTTAGTTTTTCTTACTTATTAAATATAAAGAAAGGGACAATAAACTTGAAATGGCAATTAATGCCAAAAGACCATTTTGTTTTTTAAAAACACCGTTTTATATATAACATTACTAAGGCCAATGATTCCTGCTCTCTTCCTTATGCCTGCCAATTCTTTCGAATGAGTTGAGTCAGTTTTGAAATGTTCTCTTGACAGATCACAGAGGGTTGCCATAGAAGTTGTAGTTGGAACTCAGTGTTATGGTCTTGCAGTCTGAGCATTTAATATTTTTAGCTTTATAAAATACTGTAATTGATCTAAAACTACCTCACTGTGGGGTACTTAATAATACTAATGTGTTTGGTTGGGTTAACTGGATCGCTAACATTCTTCAGAAGATCTTGAGGGTCAGTTGGGGAAGGGAGATGTATGGGTGGAGGGAAAAGAGGTCCATCAAGTTTTATTGGCCTGGAAAACAGGAACATGATTGTGAGCAAGATTGCTAGCCAGGTTCAGCAGCAGGCGAACCTGCAGTTTATCAGCCTTGACTTTATGGGTCCGTGGGAATTTCCATCCAGACATTAAATTCATGGGGTATTCTGACAAGTCAAAACCCTCATTATATTGGCTAGCATTCCTGTGAAATAGTACGGTGATTTGTTTGCAGAGTTTGATTAGCTTGTTGAGTGAACACAGGAGAGAGCAAGTATAGGTGCACTGACCATAGATAGCCAACTAGTGTAACCTTGGGTTGGCTATCAGAATATTTAATTTGACCTCTTGTGTTTGCTGCTTTCAATAAAACTAAAATACCGTGGGCCATATCTAGTACTGGGCTACCATCCTGAAACCACTTACTCTGGAGTTGCTCCACTGAAGTCATTGGGTCTATTCTGGAGTAAGTGGTTTTAGGATGCCGAACATTTATTTATTTATTTATTTCATTTAATTTATATGGCCACACCCTCCTGCTACAGCAGCTCGGGATGGCTCACAACAACAATTAAAATACACACACACATATATATATAAAAAAAATACTGTCGCATAAAAACCCAGAGTGGAGCTAAAAACCCTACCTCTCCCGACCCATCACCTCTCTCCCTCACTGAAAACCTGGTGGAACAGCCAGGTCTTACACTCTCTTTGGAAAGAGGGAAGGTCTGGGGCCAAGCGGACCTCCATTGGGAGGGAGTTCCACAGCTGAGGTGCAGACACCGAGAATGCCCTCTCCATAGTCGCCCTCGAGATACTCAGGGGACCTCGAGATGGGCGCTTCCAGCTGACCGCAGGGACCGATCCAGGACTTGGGGGGTGAGGCGGTCCTGCAGGTAGGCAGGGCCCAGGCCATATAGGGCTTTATAGGTCAGTACCAATGCCTTTAATTAGACCCGGAAGACTATAGGCAGTCAGTGTAAAGAACGGAGCACTGGTGTAATGTGTCCCATGAGGAGATAGGCTGCCGCGTTCTGCACCAGCTGCAGTCTCCAAACTGTCACCAAGCGTAACCCCACGTAGAGTGCATTTCAGTAGTCCAGTCTTGAGGTGATGAAAGCATGGATGATGGTGGCCAGGTCAGAGTCCGAAATGTATGGCCGAAGCCGTCGCACCAGATGTAATTGGCAGAATGTACTCCTTGCCACAGTCTCCACCTGGACATCCAGGCGGAGCTGTGAATTGAGGAGCACCCCCAGACTGTGGACTTGAGGGACCAACGGAGGGCAAACCCTGTCAGTGATGGGGTTCACCACTCCTTCAGCTCCCCCCACCAGCATCTCCTCCGTCTTATTGTGATTCAGTTTCAGATGGCTCACCCTCATCCAGTCCCCCACAGCCGCCAGACACCGAGTAAGCACTGAGACTGCAGAACCTGGTTCAGCTGAAAAGTCAACCCCTTCTATATGGCACCTTAGGGACATTGTTTTTGTCCAGTTTAGTGAAAAGTCCAGATAAGGGGGAAAGTTTGACAATATCAGTAATACATTGTGTTTGAGTGTTGTGGGGGAACATAAACCACATCTGGAATAAGGAAAGGTCCAGAGTAGAAGGATCTGGATAAGTGAACTTCTACTATAATCCCATTGGTTTTGATGGGACTACTCATACGTGTAAGACCTCATTAATGGTGGCAAACCTCAAACCACTTTATTCTGGAGTGTATTGAGGATTGCAACTCAGTGTGAGTAAGGTAAAAGTTTCCAGACTGTGGGTTGGGACCGAGTTACTCTATTTGTGCATGGAAATCATGATCCTGACTGATGATTAATATACTGCACATGCTTTGTTGCTCCCTCGTGTCATGAGATTCTATGTAAGTCTCAAAATAGGGTCTCACTATCAAAAGGTTTTGGAACCACTGGAGTGTGGCTTCAACAATCTGGCCTCTAGCCTTTTATGAACAATGTCTATTAAAATGAGGTATTTATTGAAATGACATTGAAACAAATTCACTCGTTCCCCTTAGTAGTTTTATTCTATTTTGGAGAGCAGAGGGAGGCTTAAGTCCCCGGGCATAGATTGTTTATTCAACACAGCAAGGCTCTTGGGGACTTGGTAACAAAACAATGTTCACAACATAATTTACAGCTGTTTTCAGTACTGTGGAAGTATCTGTGTGTTTATAAAGGAGATGGTAGCCTGCTGGAGTCCGTGTTTGGTCGGTGCAGCCTCAACGCGCATGTTTTAGCATGTAGAGCTAATAAATGGTCAGTCCACTGCGTACATTCATGTGTGCGTGAGCAGCTCCGCCCCCCCGGTTTAGCGTGACAAATCTAATACGTGGGTAGCTTGTTGTGCTACGTCCACCCCCTGACATGACGTGCAGCCACGCTGAACTGTGGGAAGAAGAAGCCACCCCAGTTTGTTTCCTTCTTTGAGGCTATTCTCAGCTTGGGAGGTGGTCAAGCACCAACTATCCCTGCCCATCTAGAGGGGTTCATATCAGCTGGCACTTTAGCCAGGTTGCTTGCAGTGCCCTTTGGCCCTTGGTTACAAACTTGACTTGACTTGGGCCCTGCAGAATTGGAGGGGCACACAAGATGCTGGGCTTACTACACCAGGCGCAAGGCGCTGAGGAAGCCCAGGAGCGGAGTGGATCGCTGTGAGTCCCAACTGCTGAGCTGGCCAGAGCCAGTCCCCGAGTGTCCCCTGTTGGCTCATGTGTTGGCCCACTTGGGTCAGCTCCATGCTGTGGCAGCCAGAGCAGCTCGAGCCTTGCACTCAGCACATTGGGTTCTCTGTTCAGCTTACCCCCTGCGCTGGGCTGAGACATCGCCTGCTGCTGCTCTGGGCCTGACAGAGGGGATTCTGCAAATGGGGAGGGGAGCAGTTTCCTGGGCTGGAGGGGCGCTGGCCCACACTTGCTCTTGCTCCGCTCTCCAGGCTGGAAGCAAACCCAGTACTATCTCAGCACGCCTGGGACAACGGGCTACCTGAAGCTCCTAGCCCATCTGGGCTACTATGGAGCTCCTGACCTGAAGTGCTTCTCACCCCCAGGTTCCAAAATGGCTTGTGGCTATGCCAGACCACCATTCTCCATGCCCCCCACTTTCTCCCGCTTCCCTGCACCCCCGCTTTGCACCCCCTTCCTTTTTCACCCCCAGCCCTCAAAGCGGCTTATCGCTATGCTAGACCACTGTTCTCCACAGTCCCCTCTCCCCCCCCTTCCCTGCACTCCCACGTCTAACTTCCTGTCTGCCCCCAGCCCCCAGGGCAGGTTATTGCTAGGCCAGACAGCCATTCTCCATGGCCCCCCTTTCTTCCCTCCCTTCCCTGCACCCCCTCTTTCAACCCCTTTCCCGTCCCACTGCCAGCCCCCAAACAAAGCAGTGTAAGAGTGGATTAATTGGTTCAAACATCTATTTTAGTTTAATAATAACAATATTTTTATTAAAAAATATAGAAAAGGGCTGGCCCTAGCTGCTTGTTGCTGGGGGGTGGGGGTGGGTTGGGGTTGGTCTGCACCCTCTGCAGTAGCAGTCCTGTAGCAAGGCAACAAGGAAAGCCATTAGTTCAGACCTCTCACCCTTCACCTTCCCAGCAGTGTTTCAGCCCCCCACCCCCCTGCATTGGCCCAGAGGTGGGGAGAGTGAGGCACAGTGAGGAAGAGTGAGGGGAGCTGTGCTGGGGCTTGGCTGGGTATGGGGCACTGCAATGGCCTGCAGGTGTGGGGAGTAGGGTGGGGAAGCTGGAGGTAGGGTGGTGTGTCCCCACACATCCCTACTAGCCTGCCCCTTCAGCCCCTGCTCCGCACACTTAAACCATTAACGTCTGTTGCTGCTGCGTCCTGGGGAGTATCCTGCTGCTCCACAGAAGTCTCCTGGCCACCTCTTGAAGACAGTGAAGAACCCCCCCCCCCCCCCCCTCCCCACACACATAATAAGGTAACAATAAATAGAAGCTTTTATCATGCAGGTGTGCAAACGCAGAACCCTAACCCCCGGTGCATTAATTTACCATTTCCCACCGCTTCCTGTATGGACGTTGCTGGCTCCTGGCCGGGAATGGGTACAGAGGGATCTCTGTTGACTCATGGCTTTCCTGAGGGGAGCAGGAGCAGTTGGAGCCAGAGTGTGTGGGAATGGGGTCGGCTCCTACCACCCTAGCAGCGCTGTGATGGTTGGGCCTGTCCCCTTGTACCCTGCCTGTGCCAGCACCTTGGGGCAGATTCGGAGAGCAGATCCCAGAATCAAATCTCACTTGCCCAGGTCCTCCAGGCACGGCGCTCTGTGTTGTTTGCAGCCTCTGCTCGGGCCCGCCACATAGCTGTTGTCACAGAGAGGATGCCCAGCTACCCATTGCCCACCAGAGGAGATCTGACTGACCCTGGGCAGTGAGCGTTGGGCGTACGCTGCAAATGAGGACAAGCTGGAACAATGCATGTTTGAATTTCGTGCATGTTACACGGTTAAGTCACCAGTGAGAGTGGAGAGAGGGGCAGGAAGCTTTTTGCTCGTGATTTTATGGTGCTTGTGTACCTGGATGCTAGGAGGCTGCATGAAACCTAATAGACAAGATGTGGCCATATAAAAGAGGTTAAAACCTATAGGTACCTAGGTGTTACTTTTGCCCAGTCAACCTCTTGGTTACCCCAGTGTACGTATATCAAGCATACTGTCTCTGCCACCTACTTTCGTGGGGAGTAGACTCATTCCCCCAGCTATTAAGCTCTACCGAGGTAAAGCCGTATCGCAGATGCTTTACGGAGCCCCAGCCTGGGGAACTGATTTGCTGGATAAACTGGAGGTTATTCAGAATAATATCCTTCGTTCTCTTCTGCATCTTCCTCGAAACACTCCAGCCGTGTTGTTGAGAGCTGAGTTCTCCCTTTGCCCAATTGCTACGCTGATTAATTAAAGGTAGCAGTTATTCAGTTCTGGCTTTGACTTACTCTAGGTACTCAGGATATTTTCCCCACGTTGGCGCTTAGTATGACCTCTCAGGGCAACTGGGCTAAGGGAGTGGTTGCATTACTTTCTCACTTGGGTTTCTCAAGGGAGTATTTGCTCCCATTGGGTTTTTCCATAGCATTTTCCTAAGTGAAGCAGCGCATGTTAGGCGAAGAGAAGCAATCTGAACTTGTCTTGATACAGAACCAAAAATAGCGCCACTCTACTGAAGGTTGAATTTATCTCAAAATTCATCCTGTTTGAATTTCCTCACAGTCTGGAGCTATCACCATGCATTCACCCTAGCAAGGCTGGGCCAATTTCCCTTGGTGGTAACGCAAGGAAGGTTACTGGGCACCCCCTTTGACCAAAGGTACTGTAAATCTTGTGTTTTATCATAGACTGGTGGAAACTCTTTCACATCATGTTTGATTGTTCCTTTTATGATTTACGTAAAAAACGTCTATGTCCTCTACTATCTATGTTGGCATCCTCCTTGCAACTGGATACTTTTTTGGCCCTAGTACAGGACTGTGACCCGGCGATAACTTTACAGGTGACAGAATTTCTGGCTACGTTGCTGAAAGCCAGATCAGTCGTATGTACTGATGCCTCCTCTTAAACTAAATTTATTGTTTTATTTATTTAACTGTCTTTTGTGTATATATGTTTGTTATGGCTATGGCTTAATAACAAATGGGACTGAACTGACAAGATGTGGCCACATGGTTGTACATTCACAGATTCACCTGCACAGTGGACCCGTGATTTCCCCGTACTACGCCATGAGTGGGTGATGGCTACATGGCAGATGGGGGCTAATATCTGGCGTACACCTAATAAATGGGCAGCATACACCTACTCAACACCCACCTAATGTTGGGTATCATCTCGTTTGTTTTTACCTTCTGCCTTAGGTTCCAAATGATGAAATGTTGGTCAGTCCAGACAGTGGGTAAGCTTTGCTATTAATGATACCTAGGTGAATAATTATTCCTGACCTATGAGCTCCCAGCATTGGGAACTTGCTGAAGTAAAACTTAAATGTCTGGTAATCAGTGCTAGCCCCTCTTTAAGTAGTGCCATACTGGGTCAGACCAATGGTCCATCAAGCCCAGCATCCTGTCTCAGACAGTGGCCAATCTTGCTTACGTGGGAGAAGTACCCAGAAGATCACAATGGGCAATCCATTATTCTTCACTCTCCGCTCCTGACAGTAAGACGTTGCGTCCCCTAAACCTACTTGACTAATAGCCGTGAATGGACCTACTCTGTATCCAATCTTTTTTTAAAACTCAGCTATGCTACTGGTCTTGACCACATCCTCTGGCAACAAATGTCACAAGGTAATTGTGCGCTAAGTGGAAAAAAATACCTTATTTGTTTTAAATCTGCTGCCAGTTAGTTTCATGAAGTGTCCCCTAGTTCTGGTAGTATTTGAGAGGAAAAATAACCGCTCCCTATTTACTCGTTCCACACCACTCATGATTTTATAAACTTCTATCATATCCCCTCTCAGTTGTCTATTCTTCAAGCTGAAAAGATTCACTGTTTTAAAAATCTAGAGCAGTAGATTGCCAGGAGGAATATGATTAATAGTAGACATGACTCTGTGTTCACTACATTTCCCCATTGGCAGCAGTGAGGAAAACTCAGCAATTACAGAGCCCTGAAGATATTATTGAATGTTGTTATCCCTAGAAGCATCATGTGATAGTCATTTGAAGATTGTGTTGCTTTTCTCCTAAGCAATCTAAGTGGCGAAAGGCTACACAGAAAAGTTTGTTTGTTTGGGCAACCTGATGACATTTAATGTTTATTATTATTATTATTATTATTATTTTATTAATAATAAGTATTTCCAATGTCACCGGGATTCTGGAGTTCCCTTCTCTCTGCCTGTCCCCCAGAGTGCTCTTAGGTCAGCCATGACCGGATATGCCCTCTCTAGGCTCTTCTGGATGCCACTCTTCACTGGGTGCGCCAGCAGCCAAAGGATTAATCCCTGGTCGCCTAGACCTTAGCAGTGCCACAGTATCATAAAGTTAAAGTGTGGGCCAGGTTTGTCTTGAGGTTGGTTGAGAGGTCCCCAATCAGCCCCTGTGGAAGTGATCATGCATACACCGTTTTAAAGGAGAGAAAGTTTATCTAAGAGCTACTCAGGTGGGATTGAGGGTTCAGAGGTTACAGAAAATGCATAAAACAAAGAAAACCAGACCTGATGCACAATTCTGGCTCAACTTACAAGGTCCCTGCCTACCAGGCCTTACCAAGTCCTTGAAGTTAGCTAGAGAGTGTACTTGGATAATTGATTGTTGGTCGTAGGCCGTTAAAAATTCATTAAAGTTACAAATAAATAGTATCATAATAAAATCAGAATACAAAATATACAGTTAAATAATATAAAACAATATACATCAGCATTTATAAAAACAAAACATCTCAGGAAACAGATTAATAATGCCTTGCTCTTCTCGGAGAAGCTAGAGAGTAAAAAGTCCTGTTCTTGCTTCTCTTCCCAGAGAAGCAGGCACCAGCTTGATGTGCTGCATGCGTCCTTAAAGCAGCATGTGGACAGTCCTCCCATGTGCTCTCCCAGGGTCCCTTGAATGTCCTTGATTGCATTCCTCACATTCCTTGTGGGGTGTGTTTGCCTGGGCATCTTGGCAACCCCATGTGGTCGCTCCGCTTATTCTGGAATTACCTCATCTGTTGTTGTTGCTAAATCCTGAAGGTTTGACTCCACCGCACAAGTATTTCACAATACATTGCCACAAGCTACAGTCAGTGCAATTAATAACATGGTATCACATATCGCCTTACCTGGCCTAGCCCCCCATGACAGCCAGCAATGCACTTGGCACTTTACAATCATTAAGTATAGACAGGGTTCCGGCCCTGAGGAGCTTACAATCTAGGAGAGACAAGGGTGGGGGAAATAGAGAGAGAGAGGGATACATTCATGAAGTCAAGAGGTCGGAGGTGTACTTAGCTTAATTATACAGGAGAAAGGAGCCCTGAGTAAATCAAGGAGAGGACTAAGGGGATGAGGAGATAGGGAAGGCCTGATGGAACAGGATGTATTTGAAGGTTGGGAGAGAGGGAGCAGAGTGGATGTATTCAGAGGAGGAGTGGAGCACCCAACTGGGAGTGTAGTGGAAAACAAGTACAGATTGATAGGAGGGGGCAAAGCCATGGAGGGCCTTATGGGTAAGGACAAGAAGCTTGTGTTGAATGCATTCAGGTAGAGGGAGCCAGTGGACGGAGGAGAAGAGGGGTTGAATGTGATCAAATTGGTGTCCGAGGTGGATGACTTTGGCAGCGGAGTTTTGAAAAGAAGTGAGGGTGGCAAAGTGAGAGCAGGAAAGGAGGTTGCAGTAGTCGAGGTGAGAGGTGGTCAGAGGCTGGACTTAGAGACTTGGCAGTGGAGAGAGTCAGGAAAGGCTGTATTTTCACAATGTTGTGCAGGGAGAGGTGATGGGATTTAGCAACAGATTGGATCTGGGGTGTAAAAGAGAGGGAGAAGTTGAAGATTAACCCATGCAACATACCTGGATGACAGGCTGGATGGTGACCCTATCAATGGAAATTGGGAAGGAGGGGAGAGCGAGTGAGACGTTTTTAGAGGGAAGATGAGTTTAGTTTTGGCCATATTAAGTTTGTGTTGAAGGTGAGACATCCAGACAGAGATGTCAGAGAGGCAGTTTGTGATGCGAGACTGGATAGATAGAGAGAGGTAGTGGAAAGATAAGAGTTGAATGTTGTCAGCATACAGGTGATACTGGAAGCAGTTAGATTCAGTGAGTTTGCTCAGGAACAGTGTAAGGAGAGGAGAGAAGCACACCAAAGACAGAACTTTGGGGAACTCCATCTGAGAAGGGGCGTGATGTGGAGGAGGTACCAGCAAGAGAGACGTTGAAGGAGTGGTTAGAGAGATAGGAAAAGAACTGGTCAAAGACTGAGCGCCAGAAACCAAGGAAGCGAAGCAAGTCAAGGAGGGTGTGGTCATCAGTGTCAAAGGCAGCAGAGAGATCAAACAGGACAAGAATGGAGTCTTTTAGGCATTGGATTTGGTTAAAAGAAGGACATTGGTGACTGGCAAGAGCAGTCTCAGTTGAGTGGAGATGGAAGCCAGATTCAAGGAGGAGTTGATAGAGAGGAATTCAAGACAACAGGCATAGACAGTACATTCCAAGAGCTGTTGAATTCCTAGTTTTAGGTTGTGCCTTTATAACTTATTATTATTATTTTTATTATAAGCATTTTTATAGTGCCAGCTGTGTACCTGGCGCTTTACAGAACAATAAGATAGACGCGGTCCCTGCCTACGGCTTACAATCTAATAGACACAAAGGGGAGAGACCAGGAATAAATAACATTTGAGCGGATGTGAAGTCTCAGGTGCATGTGCTTGGCTTGGATGCAGTTAGGCAGGAGTCTGTGGGGAGGGCAGACAGTAAATATTGAGAGGAAAGTTCTAACAGGCGTCAGGAAAGGCATCGAGGAAGGAGTGGGTTTTGAGGAGGGATTGGAAGGTGCGGAGGGAGGGGGCAAGGCGGATGTGGACAGGGAGGGAGTTCCAGGCATGGGGGGCAGCAAAGGAGACGGGACGAAGGTGGTTAGGAGAGCAGGAGAGATGAGGGAGAATGAGGGAGGGGACAGAGGAGGAGCGGAGAGTGCATGCAGGAGTGTGTAAGGAGATTAGGGCTGAGAGGTAAGGTTGTGAAGGGTTTTGTGAGTGAATACCAGGAGTTTGTGAAGGATGCATTGGGGAAGGGGGAGCCAGTGAAGTGAGGAGAGGCTGCATGTAGTCGAAGCAACGGGCTGAGTGGATGACCCTAGCAGCGGAGTTTTGGATGGAGGTAAGGAGGGGGGGGACAGGTGAGAGCGGGGGAGGCCAACAAGGAGGAGCTTGGGGAACGGGACAGATGGTGACCCCCATCGATAAGGATGGACAGGGAAGAGGGAGAGGAAGGGTAGGGAGGAAAGATAAGGAGTTCGGTCTTAGCCATGTTGAGCTTGAGTTGACATCCAGGTGGAGATATCAGAGAGACAATTGATGAGGCGAGCTTGGACAGAAGAGGAGAGAGAGCGGGTGGAGAGTTGAGTGTCATCAGCATAGAGGTGATATTGGAAGCCGTGGGAAGCAGTGAGTTTGCCAAGGGACAGGGTGTAGATAGAGAAGAGGAGAGGGCCCAGGGCAGAGCCTTGGAGAACCCCAACCGAGAGGGGGAGGGGGGAGGAGTTGGAATTGGGAAGAGACACATTAAAGAAGCGGTCAGAGAGGTAGGAGGAGAACCAGTCAAGGACAGAGCTGCAGAAGCCTAGGGAGCGAAGAGAGTTCAGTAGGAGTGAGTGGTCGACGGTGTCAAAGGCAGCAGAGAGGTCAAGGAGGACAAGAATGGAGTAAACTTAGTACTGTAAGAGACTTCCTAGATAAGCACATTCATTAATTTGCTCCATGTCATGGTTCCTAGGGGTGGGACCCCGGGGTAAATACCGGATACCGGATTTACCGGTTTCCGGTTCTCAAAGAACCGGATTCCTGGATTAAATCCGGTATACCGGTACCGGTTCCCCGGAAGGCCTAGAGCGTCTCTGACGCCGGCAGCCACAGCCGGCGCTGAGGCCGCCGGATCGCCCGCCGCCGCCG
Organism: Sphenodon punctatus; assembly: GCA_003113815.1. Taxonomy (NCBI): domain Eukaryota; kingdom Metazoa; phylum Chordata; class Lepidosauria; order Sphenodontia; family Sphenodontidae; genus Sphenodon; species Sphenodon punctatus. Next base: position 8,723,102 of record QEPC01013498.1, on the reverse strand, counting down.
CACCC
>QEPC01013498.1:8664212-8716746 GCA_003113815.1 Sphenodon punctatus | reverse complement strand
GACCATCCTAAGTGGTCCCTTCCCCTTCTGGAGGGGGTGCGCTAGAAGACCGGCCTGAAGGAGATAATGGTCCGTCCATGACAAGGGCACCGCTGTAACCTCCCCCACAACCGGACCCCCCGCCTCAAGGCCAGAACCGAAGATCAGGTCGAGGATATGTCCCCCCGCGTGGGTCGGGCAGATAACTTCCTGGGACAAGTTCATGGTTGCCATGGCGGCCATGAACTCTCGCTCCGCCCCAACAAGACCGGTATCGGCGTGGATGTTGAAGTCCCCCAGAACCAAGTAAATGGCAATTCAACTTTTAGGTCTGTTGGGGGCAGTGTGGCAGAGCCCCTTTTAAATGCAGCAGTTTTAAAGTATGCCTGGGCGGCTGAAGTAGATGCCCAGGCCAGCAAACAGGACAGGCTGGGGTGTTGCAGTTCCAGTGCACTACCCTGCAGGGGGAAATAATGGTGCTTGGAAGTGGAACAGTCGAACTAAGGGAGGTGGAGGCTGGAGGCTGCCGGGTTTGGAGGACACATGCTTGCTTCGCTGAGTGAGCCAGCACAATGTTCTTTCTGCGTGCCTGGCCAGTGGCACCATTTTCTCTCTGCCTGCCCTCCCCTGCCTCGTGTGGTGGTGCCGGTGGCACTGTGGCAGGCACACACAGCAGCACTGTGTGACTGAATGGTCCTGGCAACCTGGCTCCTGTGTTTATTTTTTGCCTTGCCCTTTTCCTTTTGCCAGCCGTGTGGATGTGGCACTTGGCTGCTGAGTGGAGGTGGTGAGGTGAGTACACGGACTTCTTTATTCTTCTTTTTCCTTTGCGGGGGGGACACCAGGACTGGGGAGTGAGGTAGGGGTACAAGTTGTTGGCTGGCTGTGTGGATCTCATGTAGATTATGAGTGCGATCCAGCTCCCATTGAAGTCAATGGCTAAACTCCAATTGACTATCGCGCTCTATGTGTTTTGGGTGGAGAGACTGGATGGGAGTCGGGAGGAAATGGGAAGGGTATCTCTGTGCCCCAGGCTCATTTTTTTTTTTTTTGGGGGGGTGAGACCCCCTTTCACCCCTCCAAGAAAACATGACACACATAGCCAAGCCTGCCATGCATTTTTTCTTGTCCCAAAAACCCCCTGGGGGGCACAGCCAGTCACCACCACAGCCTGAGAGATTTTACCCCTGCCCCCCAGGGACTGAAAAATAAAAAGTCCTTCCAACTTCAACCTCAAGTAAGAACAGTACCATGCATAGCACCCCCCTGCCCAATAAATAAATAAATAAATAATTAAATAAATGCATGGTACTGTTCTTACTTGAGGTTGAAGTTGGAAGGACTTTTTATTTTTCAGTCCCTGGGGCGGGGTGTGTGTGTGTGTGTGTGTGTGTGTGTGTGTGTGTGTGAAGGGGTTGAATGCTGCTTATTGTTAACTTGTTTGTCCCTGTCCTAATGCCTGTAAATGTATTTTTGTGTGTGTGTGTGTGTGTCTCTCAGGTTGTGGTGGTGGCTGGCTGTGTCCCCCAGAGTTTGAGTGGGACAAAAAAAAATTTCATAGCATGACTGGCTTGGCTTAAATAAACTGAGTACTCCAGTTCCTAGGCAGAGAGCAGGGGAAAGGCCCCTGGAGCCTGGGCCCTGTCTGGTGTGATCTGATCTTGCTGCATGCAACCATGCATGGTGCATCTCATTCCCTGCTGTTTCTGTGGCTGCTGCTCCCTGCTGGAAATTCATTTTTTTGTAATTTCTTGCCTCTCTGCTTGTTGCCCAGGGTTTGTGTGGGACAGTGGATAAAGAAATGCACTGCATGGCTTAAATAAATTGGGTTTTTCAAACTATCCAGACTCAGGCGGGGAGAGCTGGCGAAGCTTCTGTCTGATCATTTCTTGCTGCATGCAGCCATGCATGCATGGTGCATGCCATTCCCTGCTGTTTCTGTGGTTGCTGATTTTCTTGTAGTTGTGGTGGCAGCAGCATTAGTGTATGCATTTCTCTGGTGGCTGCTGCTGGTGCCCCATTATTACAGAGGAGGAAGGAATATCATTAGATCACACTGCCCTGCTCTTGGTATTACTAGGAGGAGGGAGGAATATTCTCTGATCGCTGTAATTGTGGTTGGCCCCGCTTACTGTTGGCCCCACCCCTGCCCACTTCTGAGGCTGCATGGGGGCTGCCTGGACAGAACATGGACTCCAGTGGGCTATTGTTTCATTTGATTTCACACTGTCAGGTGCATACACCTACGACTACTCAGTTTCATGAATGCATCCCTGTCTTTCCCTCTGTTCTCCTCTCTTGACCTCCTCTCACTCATTTCTCCTTGATTGTAATCCCCCCTGGAGCAGGGACCTGTTTCTAATTAATGATCAGTGCCAGGTATGTTGCTGGCACTATATAAATACTTAAATATATATAGCAGCGTTGCGTACGACTTGTAGCGCTATAGAAACGATAAATTACAGGCAAGTTGTTCTGTTATGTCTTAACGCCAGGCGTGCGCAACTATGGCTTTCTTCCTGTGGCTGAGCCCCATGTACCAAAATTTTAATATGGCAGAGAGCCAGGGAACTAATGTCTCAAGAGTCAGACACAGAGGCACACACTTCTTTTTGAAATATCTCCCCAGCTGAGCCTCTCCTGCTTAGTGATTGGCTAGAGGAGCTGCTGCTTTGCTGCTGATATTCTGAGGAGCAGTTGCAGTTCAGCAACTGAGACTCTGGTGTATTAAGCCAGGACACAGGACCAATAAAAGAGTGCAAGACCTGGGAATGGCCTTAATATTTTGACAAATAAAGATTCTGCTTCAGTCTAAAGCGGCAAGAGAGTTTTATCATAGAATAGCAGGGAAGGAAGGGATCCATGATTTGGATCCTCCTCTTCCTGCACCCCTTAAATACTCCTGCCCCCAACTTCTACGTGGCTCTTGGAGCTTGTACTGACTTTCAAAGTAGCCCCTGAGAGGGAACCTTTCCCCACCCCTAATGGAGTCCAGTCTCTGCTCAAAGGCAGGATGCAGAGTCAGAGAGTTGCTTGTCCAACTGGTCTCTGAAAGCATCAAAGGTTGGAGACTTCACACATCTCCCCAAGAAGCCTGTTCTATTCCCCAACTGCTCTTACAGTTAGGAAGTTTTTCATAATATTCAACCACAGTATATCCTGCAACAATTTGACAAATCAAGTTCTCCATCTTTTTTGTGGCAACCTTTGTGCCCGCAGTATCCACAAGAAAAGACAGACACATGATCTGGGATAAAGAGACACTGGATGCAACTTTATTACATTGCATATGGAAACTGGTAGACAACCAAACGAACCTAAGCCTGTATGCATAACGGAGAGGAACCATGCCATATAAAGCAGGAAGGAGGGCTGAGCTAATCCTCGCCCACCTTCCTGGGTGACTTGACCCTTCAAAGTCACCCTCCATCGCCATCACTATTTGGCGATCCAAAAACAATCAAATGGGGAAAGGACAGCTATCTGTATTGTACCGATCCCCAGTTGGGGTTGTGTGCCCTGTAGAGGTGGGACCCCAGGCCAATTACCGGATATCGGATTTACCGGATTCCGGTTTCCAAAAAACTGGATTCCCGGATTAAATCCGGTATACCGGTACCGGATTTATTCCATTGATTTCAATGGGGCACTGTGTCCCCATTGAAATCAATGGAATAAAAAAATTTCTCCCCCCTCCCCCTCCCAGGCTGCGCGGGTGGAAGGGGGGACACCCCCCACCCACTCTGCCCAGCCTGGATTTTTTTTAAAAAATTCCCCTCCGTTGCCAGCAAGTTCAACCCAGAGCCCCCCCCCAGCACCAGCGGCCGCAGCGTCCCAGCAGCAGCCGGTAAGTATTAGACCTGATCCCTGGGGGGGGTGTTTAAACACCCCCCCCACCAGGGATCACCCTACTACAAGTTCCCCCAGGATCCAGTACCTTCAGTTCAGCTCCGGGTGGCGGCGGCGGCGGTCCTGAGGCCTCAGCCCCGGCTGTGGCTGCCGGCTTCAGATGCTGTAGGCCTTCTGGGGAACTTCCGGGTTTCCCCGGAAGGCCCACAGCGTCTGAAGCCGGCAGCCACAGCCGGCGCTGAGGCCTCCGGACCGCCGCCGCCACCCGGAGCTGAACTGAAGGTACTGGATCCTGGGGGAACTTGTAGTAGGGTGATCCCTGGTGGGGGGGGTGTTTAAACACCCCCCCCAGGGATCAGGTCNGGGGTGTCAACCCCCCCCCAGGGATCAGGTCTAATACTTACCGGCTGCTGCTGGGACGCCGCGGCCGCTGGTGCTGGGGGGGGGGGGCTCTGGGTTGAACTTGCCGGCAACGGAGGGGAATTTTTAAAAAAAAATCCAGGCTGGGCAGGGTGGGTGGGGGGTGTCCCTCCTTCCACCCGCGCAGCCTGGACTTGGGGAGGTTTTTGGTGGGGTTTTTTTTACATTGCGACCATTCATTTAAATGGCCGCAATGTAAAAAAAAATCCAGTACCCGGAATCCGGTAACCAGACCGGATATACCGGGTTGAATCTGATAATGCCGGTACACCCAGTACCGGCATTATCAGATACCGGATATACCGGTAGGCCCGACCCTAGTGCCCTGTCTCGGCAACTGAGGCCTATTTAGTGGTTCGCCCATGCTCCCAAGGCCCTCTCTTCATGTGAAGCCCCATACCACCTGTCCCAAGCCTGGACCACCCCCCTGCCCTTAAGACCCCCCCCCCCGCTCCCCAAGTGGTGATGGGGTGCAGCCGCTCCCCCTTAGCTCTTAGGGAACCTCACCACTGCATGGTTCCTAAACTGCTAACTGCCATGAAATGAATGAACCGCTATTTAATGAATTTATAGTTTTAATAAGTTTTAAAGTTTTATAATTGTTTTAAATGTATTTAACAATGTTGTCAGCCACCCGAGCTGCCATTGTGAGCAGGAGGGAGCGGGCTATAAGTACACTGAAATAAATAAATAAATAAAAGGGGGGAGGAAAACTTCACTCCCCACCGGTATACCTAAATGCCGATGCAAAACATTCTGCAAGTCCTCTAGCCACATTGCATTCTCTGTGCTTGGACAAATGCACTCCGTCCTCCAGAAAAAGGCCTGGATCATGGCACACAATACGCTCATGATGTATTGCCTGGCCTCCCAAGCGCTCGATGAACTCCCAGATTGTTCTGTTGACCTTGTGCGTGGTTCCAAGCCATAGCAATTTAGGTGTGCTGAAAACCACTCCACATGATAGTGAGGGATGGGCCATTCCTCCTGAATCCCATGGTTGGACAGAAAATTGCAGAAATCCCTAAATGAGTTTACATATACGCGTCAGGTTGAGTGTGATATAACAGATCTAATGCCACTGTCTAGTTTTCGCTCCCAGGCGTCCACAAGGCCTCCGGCATCACCTCTGGGTTGATGTTGGTGCCTGGCACCAGGGAACGGAACCTCTCCATCTGAAAATGAGAGAGGGCATCAGCAGTATCGTTGTGCATACCCGGCATGTGCTTGGCAGAGAAATACATGTTTAGGGAAAGGCACTTAAGCACAAACCAGCGGACCAAGGTCATGACTCTGTCAGATTTGTTAGACTGTATATTGACTTTGTGCACCACTGCCTGGTTATCAGACCGAAAGCAGACATGGGAATCCCAGAATCGCTGATTCCAGAGCTACCAATAATGGAAAGAGTTCCAGAAATGTTATATCTCTGAGCAGACCCTTAGGAGTCCAGGCCTCTGACCATCTCTGAGCGCACCAACTGCCCTGAAAGAAAACCCCAAAGCCTATACCCCCTGCAGCATTGGATACCACCGGAAGGTTAGCCTCAAGCAGCCATACTTCCCTCCGCAATGAAATCCCATTGTACCTGTCCAGGAAAGTTAGCCAGACCTGAAGGTCCTCCCTAAGGCCCTTGGATATCCATATATGGTGGTGGGGGCAACCATTCCAGCAGTGGTTCGGCCCAGCCGCTCACAGAAGGCCCTGCTGGGGGCTGCCACCCTGCAGCCAAAGTTCAAGTGCCTGAGCAAAGCCTGCATGGCCTTCTTTGTAACATTCTTGAAGCTGACAGTGACCCTTAGAAGTATGGGAGAACTTCTACTCGGGGAAGGCTAGATGTACAACCAGCTGTGTCAATCATGATGCCTAGGAAGGAATGGCGGTTTGCTGGACCCTCGGTCTTTTCCTCAGACAATGGGATGCCAAGCTCAGCTGCTACCGTTGCGAATGTAGACATCAGCTTAGCACAATTCTGAGAGCCTGCCTGCCCCAAGAAGAGGTAATCATTGAGATAATGTGAAATGGAGTGTAAACCTGCCCTGTCCTTCGCTACCCACTCAAGCATGGTGCTGAATCGTTCAAAAGCAGAGCAAGAAATGGAACAGCCCATGGACATGGCCTTATCATAAAAGAATTAGCCCCTAAAGGTAAAACCCAAAAGCTCGAAGTCCCGTGGGGAGACCGGAACGCCGACTTTGTCGCACTTCCCCATGAGAGCCCCATGGCCGGACGATGCACACCGCAGCATCAAAGGATGCTTACTGCACTGAGCACATTGATCCCACCGTTGACAGAACTGCCCTGGGGTATGACAAGTGATGTATTAACCGATACTCCCCAGGGGGTCTTCTTACGCACTATCCCTAGTGGGGAGCGCCTCAGGGCAGTAAAGGGTAGAAAGTCAAATGGACCCGTCACCCGCCCTGCCACTATCTTCTTACTAATTTTCTTCCAGACCACCTCCTCCATTTCCCAAACAGATTTCAAGTTGCTAGCCTTCTGACTGACTCTGGGACCTTGTAAAGAATCCCAAATCCCTCGGAAAAACCCAGCCATAAGTAATCAGCATCCACTCTATTCAGGTAACGCTGCAAGAGGGGACCCAGTACCTCGAGTTTAATTGGGGTGAGACCCTTGACCCCCGCTTGTGTTCTAACCCCCATTGCCCCCCTGCTGGTCCTGTTTCTGGCCTCCGTTTGCAAATTTCTGCTTGTCAGACTCATACCACTCCTTGAATCAGGACAAGCCCAGGTGGCCACCCCCGCAGGTCGCACAGACGTGGACATACTTGCATCGGGCATGAAAACACCCCTTCCTATTGAAAGCCCAATGCACTGGCTTGCCGAAAGCCTGCATTGAAGGCCCTCAGAGAACTACTCCACTTCCAGTTCATATGCTGGCAGCAGGGCGGTGGGGGCCATGATCTGCGAGTGCATATTTTAATCAATAATATCCCAGCATGTGTGGGGGTTGGATGAAGCCTTGCGCAGAAACATTTTAATGTACTCGAGCCAGGCTGCCCCCCCCCCCCCAGTCTAAGTATTTATTTATTTATTGAAAGATTTCATATCAAGCCCCTCCTGCCACAGGCAGCTCAGGGTGTCTTACAACAACATAGAACTATTATAAAACCATAAAATTATAAAAACTTACAAAAAGTAAGCCTTTTGTATAATAGCAGTGTATTAAATTAACTGCCAGGCCTTGCTTGGGAATCTGTATGCCACCCCCACCCCACCCCCATATATCTGTAGAAATAGGCTGACCACTTCTCCCAAGTCTTAGGGACTGGGGACCTCTTGCGCTTGCCCTTGCCTCCCTTGTCGGTCTCAGTGCTGCCATCACCCAGCTTCTCCTCATGTAACAACATAAAAATGTCAATGAATTCCCCCTTCCATATTTTCTCCTTGGTTGCCTGGGATAAGTGATCTCCTGGCAAGGAGAAGGGAATGGCATAAGCATATAAGTCCAGGGTAAAACCCAGCCACCTGCAGCTGGCTTGTGTTTCCTTGCAAACGACGGTTGTATCCCACATTGGAGGTTGTGGCATTGGTATCCAACGCCAGTGTGACTGATCTCTCCCAGTCCCACTGCACAGCCTGGCCATCAACCACAGGACTGGACCCTGAGGCAGTGCTAGAGCTGGAAAGCTGGCCCCCAACCCTTGGACCCATGGGACCAACAGTACTGGTAACTGTGAGACCCGTGGACCCCTCACCTTCCTCAGTCAGTGCCATCTGTATTCCACTAGATCCCGGTACATCCGGCATGGCTGTTTGCATCCCTCCAGCAAGGTCTTCGACATCCGCCACCGGTGATCCCAGCCCAGTCTCAGCTCGCCTAGGGCCAGAGACACGCCCCCTTTGGCCCCGTACCCGGGGCCACTTGCGCAACGGAGGAGCCCCAGCAACCTTGCCAGACTGACGGGCATGCTTGGTCTCCAAAGCAGTGGCTAGGAGCTTGGTTACTTCCTGCATGGTGAACCTAGGAGCGCTGTCGAGCTGCTCCTGGCCCTCCACCGGAGTAGGCTTGGCCACAGCCCCATACCAGGTTTTCCCCCTCCCCGCATTAGAGGATGGGGCTCTTGTGACCTGCCGAGTATGAGAACCCCTGATACCATGATTAGACCTTGTATGAGCCATTAGACCTGCACTTTACACAGACTAAAAAATAAAATATTTCGTTAGCAACCAGACTGAATGAAACATAGCCATCATTGTGCTATCTCCGCTGTGCTGGTAGGGAATCACTACCATAGCCATGGCTAACCCCACTGGAAAAACTTGTGGTGCGTTGAATTGTTGTGAAATTGCCGGGGGAACACCCTCAGTTGCTGGGCAGATATCCCCCATGCGCCCATTGACTGTGGAGGGGCAGAAGGGAGGGTGCCTTACGGTGAAAGACCCACCAGGATTTCCCTTACCCTTGCCCATTCCTTTTTTTGTTTGTTTGTATGTGTGTGTGTGCTTGTGCAACAGGCCATAACCTGCCCAGTCCTCCCCGATTATCCTGTGATCAGGCTGATAATGGGAGAGTGGAGCCTTGAAAAGATTGTGGTTTTTTGGTGCTCCTCCACTCCCAGACAGGCAGCGGAGCTCGGGCACATGTGAGTCTGCTTGGGTCCTTTAAAAGAATTTCTTGTGCGCCGTTGCTCCCAGACAAGCAGCGGTGCTTGGGCACATGCAGGTATGCTCAGGACCTTTTAAAGAATTTTTTGTGTGCTGCCTCGCCAGCAAGCGGCAGCACTCTGGCAAATACTAGCCTGCTCAGGGCCTTTAAAAGAATGTTTTGTGCACTGCGGCTCCAAGACGAGCAGCAGCGCTTGGGCACATGCAGGCCCATTCGGCTTCCCTTTTTTAAAAAAAAATCAAAAGGCGCAGCCACTCTAAAGGAAGTGGTGATCAGAGGACCCACATGACCCCTCCGCCCCCCTGCTGCAACTAGGACTTTGCCAGGCCACTTACCTGCGATACTGTAATCAGGTAAGAGTGTGAGTCCAGATAAGATACTGGAGCCAGGTAAAACTCCTTTATGGGGCCCATCAAAGGGGAGAGAGGAAGAGGCACCAGGCTGGTCCAGGTATTTACTTGCCCAGCTCCCCGCCCTCCCAGGTGCCCTCCTCCATCCCCAGTGAGCCATGGGGTTGTGCTTCCAGAGCAGGGAAGGGCGAGGGGGCTCAGCCCCCCGCCCCACCTGTCCCCTGTTCTGGGCGTTCTCTTATATAAACTTGAAAACTGCTACCATGTTCCTCTTTCCCGCCCCCCTTTTAATCATAGACTTCTAGACTTAAACATATCGATATCTTTCAGCTTTGCCTCATATGCCTTATCATCTCAGATGCTCTCTTCTGAAAACTCTCCAGTTTGACAACATCTTTTTGGAAATATGGTACCCAAAACTGATTACAATGTTCCAGGCAAAGTTACACCAGTGCCGAGTAGAGTGGCATCATTACTTCTCATGTCTTCGATACGACGCATCTGTTACTGTAGCTCAAAATAGCATTTTTTAAAATAGTGTGCACTCATATGTGAGAACAGTCAGGCTTTGGGATCTGTATACTCAAAGCCCCGTGTATGTGGTATAGCTGACATGGGTGCGTAGGCCTGGCCATTTGTATTTAAAAGAGAAATCATTAAGGATTCATTGTCAGTACAACAGTTAATTGAAAAATAGAGTGGGATAGTGCTGTGTCCTATCGGACAATGCCCCAGGAAGGAACACATTTATTATCTGCTGATCTATATTTCCACATTATTCTGGAAGGGCATCTGGGACATATGAAATGTGCATATTGATTTTGCGTTGCCAAACAGGACATTACACCCGTAAACCCTCTTGCTTCATAATGCAAATTACCTTTATATAACATCTTGTATTCAGCAGATAAATTCTGCTTAATGGAGCAAAATATCCAAATAGCAGTGGCCAAAGTGAAATTATATTCTGTACGTTGAACGCAGCGTAATTCAGAAATGTCAAGCAGAAGGGAAGTATAGCAGTATGAGCTGAAGCGAATCTTTGCTTAATCAAATATTTTCAACAAATTTGCCCTATTTGTCTTGATTCTGATGAAATGGAGAATGGCCAGTATTCCTCTTTTGTCCGCTGTCCGTTTATAATATATTTTTGTTTCATTTCTTTTGATATTTAATTTTTGTTACATCGTTTCGGCTCTGGTGCATGCACAATAGTGCTAGTAGTGCAGAAATGAAGTAACTGAAAAACCAAAACAAAATACCCAAATAAACATCTGCTCTGCTCTCTTGCACCCTCATGACCTTCAAATCCCTCCCCTAAACCTACCTTTCACTTTCCCTATCTCTGTCCCCACAGGCTGCTTGCCAATGTGCCGTCTACTGTCCTTCAGCACCCCTTCTCCCCTGTGTAACTTTATTTCGTTCACCCACCTACCTGTAGCTAAGCTAAACATGTGCACCTGGGATTTCTCGTCTTTTTGAATATATCTCTGGGTGTTTTCACGCAAGATGCTACCCACCCACCTCCTGTACATGTTGCAGGTCACCCATAGAGCAACACTGCAGCCCTGCAACATGTATAGTGTGTGGGTAGTGGGTGGAGAGTGTCTTGTGTGAAAACGGCCACTTTCTCTCCCTATGTTCCCCTCTCTCTTGTTAATCCTGGATTGCTTGTAGGGACCTGTCTCCAGATAATGATTGATCAGTACTGAAAAAAAAATGAAGAAAAAAATATTTGTATGAAATATGCAAATAATTATTCAGAGTGGATACTATTCACATACTTGGAGGGCTGTAATTCTCAAGGCTTTTTGGTGTTGAAATTCAAAGTTGAGTTTCCAAGAGAATTAAGTTATTGTGGTGTAGTTTTGTAACAGATTACTATAGTGCACAGTGCCAGTCAGGTGTCCAACAAGCCTAATGTCATAGTTGATGGAGCATAAAACAACTTTCAAGCTATGCTCAGAAAACCAGCCGAGGTTAGACTATTAGGACACAGTTTTGGCTCATGCACCCTTAATGCTTCCATCAGAAAGAATGGTAGCTGAGCAGTGCATGTCTCAGGAAAGAATTAGGCCCATGGCGAGACCGAGAAACTAACACAATGAATCACGGTTGTGACAAAATATTTTTTTCTAACGTGAGAGGGAATATACTCCAATTTCTCCTGTGTAAACTAAAGTGCGGTTCCCTTGTTTTACTCTCTTGCCTACAGCATTTCCAATTCAACCGTCTACTCAGCCCTGTAATCAGGGAAATACATGATCTCGGAAGATGTCGGGCCCCTTTTACACATTACATTTCCAAGTAACTCTCAGCCTTTAAGCTATTCTAATCTAATTTATATTTCTACCCTGCCCTTCCCCTAAGGCTCAACGCAGCTTACAGCATTAAAAACACAATTAAAACCCCAAACCTCCCACCCCAGCCCCTCTCCTTGCCTGTCAGACGCTTTGCTAAAAAGAAAGGTCTTGTAGTGCCTTCGAAATATGCTCAGACTTGGGCTTCGATGGACCTCCTGGAAAGGAAGTTCTACAATATTGGGGCAGCAACTGAGAGAGCATCTTTGCGGGCCCTTATTGTATAAACAAGGTTGGCAGGCGGTACCCACGAGATAGCATTCCTGTCTGCATCAGCTGCTGCTTCTGAACAGTCATTAAGGGCAGCCCCACATAGAGCTTGTTGCAGTAATCTAGGCTGGAGATAATTAAGACGTGGATGATGGTGTCGAGATCTGAATTGGAAGGAAAGGGCTGCTGCCTTCACACCAGATGGAGCTTGTGAAAAGCACTCCTGGCCACCTCTGCAACCTGATGTCCCAGGCGCAACAAGGGGTACTGAGGCAATTCAAGGCGGTGAACCTGGGTAACCTGAGGAGACTGGACCCCTCATTGACAGGGGTCCCAGTCCCCTCCAAGCTGCAAGGTGAACCAGCCATCGTCATTTCAGTCTTGTCTGGATTCAGCTTCAGTCAGCTCACCCTCATCCAGTCTCCAACAGCTGCCAGGGGTTGGGTAAGCTCCGAGACTGCAGGACCTGGATCTAATGAAAAAGAGAGACAGAGCTGGGTATCACCAGCATACTGATGGCACTTCACTCCAAACCTCTGAGTGATCTCACTGACTGGCCTCAGATACACATTGATCAAGAGGGGAGACAAGATGGAACCCTGTGGGACACCAGCAAATTTCCATCACCACCCACTGGGTCCTTTCTGATAGGAATGAACGAGACTACTTGAGCATTCCTGCTTGGTCCTGCAGTTGTGTCAACAACACCTCATGATCCACTGAGGATGTCATAATGAGGATGAATAAAACTCAAGATGTTATCCTGCTTCTATACAAATCAATGGTACGACCACACCTGGAATATTGTGTGCAGTTCTGGTCGTCCCACCTCAAAAAAGACATAGCTGAACTAGAAAGGTACAGAGAAGGGTGATGAGAATGATAAAGGGTATGGAACGGCTTCTGTGCAAAGAGAGGCTTGACAGACTGGGTCTTTTCAGCTTAGAGAAGACTGAGAGGGGACATGATAGAGGTTTATAAAATCTTGAGTGGTGTGGAATGAGTAGATAGGGAATTATTATTTACCCTCTCAAATAGTACTAGAACTAGGGGACACTCCATGAAACCAGCTGCTGGCAGATTTAAAACAAATAAAAGGAAGTACTTTTTCACTCAACACATAATTAACTTATGAAATTTGTTGCCAGGGGACATTGTCAAGGCCAATAGCATAGCTGGGTTTAAAAAAGGACTTAATCATTTCTTGGAGAGTAGGACCATTAATGGCTGTTAACCAAGTAGCTTACAGGATGAACTACTTGTTACTGTTGGGAGCTGGGAGTGAACAATGGGGAATTGATTGCCCATTGTCACTGTTGGTTCTTCTCCCATGTGATCAAGATTGGCCACTGTTGGAGGACAGGATGCTGGGCTTGATGGACTGACTCAGTATGGCTCTACGTATGTTCTTAACTGTATCAAGGTCGCTGAGAGGTCTAACAAGATCAACAGGGCACAATTCCCTTTCTCAGTCTCCAGGCGTAGATCATTGATCAAGGCCATAAGTGCCATCTCCGTGCTATCCTCAGATGAAAACTTAATTGAAATGGGTCCAGGAATCTAATAGCATTGAGATGAGCTTGAAGCTGCTGGGCAACTACCCGTTCAATAAAAGGGAAGGTTAGAGAGACCAGACAATAGCTGGCCAGCAATAGCTTCTTGATCAGGGGCCGGACAAACACAGTTTAAAGGGTTTCCAACAACCTACCCTCCTGAAGGGCATTGACCACCCCAGCCAGCAAAGACCCCAATGTCTCTAGGTTGGCTTTCACCAGCTAAGATGTGCAAGGATCTAATTCACAACTGGTTGCCCGCATTGCTCCAAGCACATCCTCCCCATCAGTGGGCAACACTAATTGCATCTGATCCAAAGCAGGATAAGTTTCAATATATGTGTGAATCCTGCTACTTAGTCATCTATGTTTATGGGAGGGCTAGTCTCCGCTGGTGCAGGTGAATCCCCTCTGCCCTACGCTTACCCACCTGCAGTGATTCCATGTGGGTAGTGGTTCCATGTTCCTTACCTAATAACTGGCCAGGGGAGAACAGGGAACCCCTGCCAGCATGGTTTCAGAGCTGGTGGGATTGGTAGTAGAGGGGATTGTCCTGGTCTGCTGACAGCACCCCAGAGTTAGGGGTGGATCCAGCAGACTGGGAGGGCTCTGCTGATTGTCAACCCCATGTGTGTAACCACTTGCTCAGCATCACGTGTGGACTTCAGCTATGGGAGTCCATATGTGGTGTTACCCTCTCCCTTGCTACAGGAGTGGATAATAGGCATTATTACTAGATGTAATGCTAGCTACCTGTTGGGACATCAAACACACATTTAACATTATGTCTAGTTGCACATGGTTAACATGGTTCGTATGTGTGGGAAAAACATCGAGATGTGCAAATCATGAATGGCACTTTCACATAGCTGCTGTTACGCCTGGTAACAGTGGCTATGGGCAAGGCACCAGTGACATCACTGGAGGTGGGGCAAGGGCTTACCTGGAGACTGAGAGTGGCTGGAGCAGTGGCTGTGCTGGGTTCTTTGGAGAACTGGTGGAGATGGGAGCAGCAGTGCCAGGTCCCAGGCAGCAAGGTTGGCAGCTGTGGTACATCCCAAGGAGCGTTGGCAGAGACAGTAAGAGCAGCAGTGGTTTTTTTTGGCAGCATTGCTGTTCCCAGATCCGGCACCGCTGCTACTCCTGGAGGCCCAGTGCTCTTGCCTCTGCCTGCAGTCCTGGGAACCTGCCACAGACACCAACTCTGCTCCTGTTGTTGACTCTCCCAGGGCCCCTCCAGGACTCAAGATAAGCACCCTCCTTCAGTCCGGTATCTGCTGGCACACGCGTTGGCTACTACTAGATGGTGTATGTGTGGACAACTGGCTCTGGCCACGTAACTGAAAAAAAGTGAGATGGATTCCTCTTGTGTGTCCCACTTATGTGTGTTGGCACCCTTTGAATGTTTGTGTGAAAGCACACTGGTTGGGCTAACTCTCAATCCAGGTTTATCAGCTCCCATTTCAGCTGGAACTACAGACTACTTGATTCACTAACATGGAGTCAGTGAAATGTGTGAGAATTCAAGAGGGAAGGTCTTTACCAGTGGGGTTCTGTGCTTCATTCCAGCCAGGAACAGTGCGCCCTGGGCTATCCTCTGGGGATGCAAGTGTAGGTGAACATACAAGAGCTGCTAGTCGCCATGTGTTCATTGCCAGGTAAAATGAATATGTGAAGCCTCAGCTACTTGATTGCTTGCAACTTACTACTTACAAAAACTTTGGGTTCAATCCAAGATGCGTACACGCACACACACAACGGTGGAGATGTGTGCACACCACATCTGCACCATGCACATTGAATGTATACCATGTGCGTGCGGTGCACACACTTTTTGTGCTCGATGCACCTGTGCACTGCATGCGTGTGTTGTGAGTGTGCATTTTGGATAAGCCCCCATGATGTTTGAAGGTTCCCTTTCTGTCCCACTTGCTCCTTCCTGGGTGTGCACAGTTACTAATGACCTTATGGTAAGTTCTGTCTTTACATCTGTGGGATGAGAATAGATCACAACTTGCCAAATTTTGGGGCTGATTTTTTGTGTGTGTGTGTGTGTGTCTCAACTCAATTGCTCTTTAAAAAACAAAAACAAAAAATGAATGGGAACCCTGGCATAATCAGATAATAAATATTTCAATAAAGCATATGTATACTTGCTGTGAGATTTGCCCCAAACCTCAAGAGGGCTTCGTTTTGATTTGAAACATGTGGCTTTTTACAGTGGCACTATTTCCACTATCCAGACTTGCCCAATTTAAATTTCTTAGGTGGGGCCTGATCCAGTAACCATTGAATCAGTGGCAGTGTTGTCACCGACCTTAATGGACATTGAATCAGGTTCTTGGTGTCTTACAAAGGTATTTCAGGCTTCTGAGTGTCTTGCAGCTATTTAAAATCCACACTTGTTTATAGGGTTGTTGCTGTGACTAAATACAGTATATGAGGCCCCAAAGATTTAAATAAAGTGCACCTGGCCTGTCTTGTTTCACATGTCTGCAGTTAAGTGTGTTAGTAGAATGTCTTAAGGGACTAGAGTAGATGCACAAACTAGCAGGATATAAGGCAGATGGGGAACCTGTGGCCTATGGCCAGATCCAGTCTCTGCTTTTTAATTGGACCTTTCCCAGTTCCTGTATCTGTCCCATGAATCCTTCCCCTGCTCTCAAGCATTGAAAGAATGAGCTCAGGGGAAGGGAGCAGACATACTGGTATTCGCTCAAGGATAGGGGATGGATTCATAGCATTCATGTGTGATTTGGACTCCACTTTCTTCCCCCATCCCAAGCACCCCCCTTTAAGTACCTCTGTCCCCAGTTGCTATCCAGCCAGTGGAGCTTGCATTTATTTTCAAAATGGCCCACAGAAGAGAAAATGCTCTCCCTTCAAAGTTCCTCCTAGAAGGGTTTGTAAGAGAGAACCCTTCTAGGAGGAAGGGTTTTCTAAATCCAGCTCATATGGTCTTTGCCCATAAAATATCCTACCTAAATGATTTTGTGTGCAGTCTGTTGGAACTAATCTTGCTAGAATAGTAAAATGAAATGTTTGTAGCAATTCTGTAATAGTGCAGCATAACAGTCCCCCACAGGACCAGAGAAAAAGGTCATTCAGGGTGTTCACTCTAATGGGTTTTGGCAATTCTTAGAGCTAGAATTGCCATAAGTGGAGGATTGTTATAAGAGGGATTTGCTATAGTGTGGGTTGACCATAGTGGTGAAATGAATATTCAGTGGGACTACATTATTTGTCATATTCAGTTGCTTTGATCCAAACCTGACAAAGAGGATCTGCATTAGCCAGATATACATTTTGGATTTTTCATGTATTCAGTTGTTTGATTTTCATTTCTATTGTTCATTTGCTCTGTTTTGGCATTATTTAGCCTAAATAGCATAGAAACAGAGCAATCGAATAACTGAAATTAACTGAATAAACGAAATTAACCAAATTAACTGAATAAATGAAATTAGCCCCCCAAATGAATGAAAAAATACCTGTTCAGATATGGATACTATTCAGATAGTTATTTGAATATGCAAATACCATCCATGAATATAGAGTATGGCAATAGTTTTCCCTCTGTTTGATTGTATTTCATAACTGTGGTTCCAGACTCTGGTCTGGGGAACATAAATGGTCTGTAGCTGATCCATAGCTACAGCAAAGCAGACTTCAGTCCCTGTCAGCACCATGACCATCTCCAAGGGGAAGGAGGAAATGACGTGTTGGCCAAAGCTGCCCACTTTGTGTAGCTGTAGCTAGTGCTGCATTGGGCATGTGCCAACTGTGGCCATCTTTTGGAGAATGCATGGGGGTTCACAAAACATTCCAAGGGTTGACAGTGGTCTATTAAGTTTGGGAGTGTCTGCTACATATTAAGATTATCTGGCAGGCAACTGATTTCTTGGCCAGATTATTCATGCTAAAGCAGCTGGGGCTGTTTATCCTTTTGGCTGAACCCAAAGAGCCTGGAAGCTGAAAGAAGCAGGTATTAAAACCTATTTAAAAGCTAGTGGAATTACAGTTTCTTCTTGGTTGCAGGTGTGACTGCTTGAATGCTTTCTCTGGAAAAGTATTTGCAGAAACCACTGCGAGTATCCCTTGTGTACACCATTCTCCACAAAGAGAGCAATTGGAAAGGAGAGTGAAAATGCTTCATAATTTCCATCTGAGACATGGAGACAGGGAATTCAGATGATAACTTTTATTGGACCAAATTCTGTGGTGAGAGTATGCAAGCATCTGGGCCAAACAGGGCCCTTCCTCAGGCATTTAAGAAGTGAGAACTATGTTGTAGAATTATAACATAGTTCTGAGATTTTATTTACCTGCAGAAGATCCCCGTGTTGCCTGAAAGCGTGTATGCTCTTGCTATCAGAATTTGGTCCAATAAAAGATATCATCTGAACTACTTTATCTCCATCTCTTACATCTGGGGCTTTCACCCAGCCCAAATTGCAAGACCGTTCAGGATCGGTAGCACTCATAGGTTCTTGCTCAGTCTTTTTGGCTGTTCTCCTTGTTGGCAGGGGAAGGTGTTTTCCTTCCCACGTGTGGCACTCACTGTGATCTCCTTTCTGTGGGACGTCTCCATCACCAGTCACTTTACTGGTGATACTTTTGTTATCAGGAAAACAAAACTTACTTTTTGTGTCATTTTTTGTTATCGGGAAATTAGCTCCCAGTGAGGATAGTCCCGCCATGGACCTCTGCCCATGGTGCTCTGACCCCCGCTTAAGCAGTCTTACAGGCCGTGGTCCCCCTTCTGAAGGGGTGTTCTGGGCTGCTTCTGGGTCAGGCAGTCTAGAGTACTGGGTGGTTGGGACATCTCCCTCAAGATCCCCCCAGACTACTTCTGCTAGTTTGAGTGCAGAGTCAGAGTTTGGAGTACAAACACTGCCCTTCCCGCGCACTTTTGCTGCTGTACCCTGCATGCTGGTGTTCAGAGGCCCTGCTGCCACCGCGTGCATCATTGCATGCATGCTGGGGCCGCCGTTTCCTAAATCTCGCATGCTAGGAAATGTAATCCTAGCACACCGGACTTAGGAAATAGCGGCCCCAGCAGAACATCGGGACTTGTTAAACAGCAGCGATGGCGCGAGGGTGAGTGGTGAGCAGGCGGGCTGGCAGGCGGAGGGGGCTTCGACAGGCTAGTGGAGTGTGAGGAAGCAGCATGAGGGACTGCCCCAAACAGCAGCAGCATTGGGCAAACCTGTGGGCAGGAGGGGCGGGATATAAATTTTAAATAAATAAAATAAATAAAGTAATTAGTCAGGGATGGGGGCAGTCAGGGAGTGGATGGGGGTGGTGGTCATTCTCTCTCCCCCTCTCCTCTCACCCCTTCCCATCCCTGCTGCCCCAGCTCACTGACCGGCTCACCTCCCTTCCCTGAACTAGGGCTATCTGACCCAGTGGGGCAGAAGGACCCAGCGGCCAGGGCAGGGACATCTCGGTGACTCCTGTGGAGGGGAGCAGCTGCCATTTGGCAGCGAGGTGGTGGGGTGTGTGTTGAGTCACACACCCTCCGCTCAGACCCAGCAACCAGAGCAGGGACATCTATGTGGCTCCTGCAGAGGGGAGCAGCCGCCACTGGGCAGTGAGGTGGAGGTAGTGGTGGTAGACTGCACCCCAGGGGGTGAGTGAGTGTCAGAGTGAGCGGAGGGAGGTGGCGGTGTTAGTTCCTTCCCTCTCCTCTCCTCTTCTCAGTGCTTTCCCAGTTCAGTACCTGGCTCACACCCCTATTCTGAGCCTGGCAGCACTGGTTGCTGCCTGAACCGCAACTAGACTCCTTTGTTCAGACTCGTCCGGTCCCACGCACTCCCTGCCATGTCACCAGGTTTCCCCCAATGTCCACTGTTGATTGGTTAGCATAACTACATTTTAAAGCATTAATAACTCCTTTTTTGGCTTACCTGAACACCATCAACCCACACCAGCACTTGATGGACATCTCAGGAAAATATGACTGCAAAATTTGGTGGCTCAACTGACAAAGGGGAGCAAGATATGAACTTAAAAAAAAAAAAGGTAGGGACGGAGTGCAAATGACCACTGGCAATTAACTTTTCAGTCATGATAACTTTTGATTGCCATAATGGATCTTCAAATTTCGCATATATGAGCCTCCTGCCTAGTAGAGCACACAGTTAAATTTTCAAAAAGAAAACTCAAGCTGTCTTTTCAAAAAATGGCGCTTTGTGTTCAGTGTTTTAAAATGGAAATTGTTCCTGCCTTTAACTTAGTACCAAATACCTTGTGGGAATCATATTAAATAGCGCATATATGGGATCCTGCCCATATCATTTTCAGCAGTCTGAAGTTGCACAACCTGACAATCTGGATTAATAGCTATTGATGGGCTTATTCTTCAAGAATGCATCTAATCCTTTTTGGAAGCCAGTTGTACTATTGTCCTTCTCAATATCTCATGGTAATTTGTTGTGCATGTAAATTGCACATTGTGTGGGAAAAAGTTCTGCCTAATAACTTTACCAGGTGTCCACTATTCTTCTAGTAAAAGAAAAGGCTACTAAATAATTCTTCTCTATTTGCTTCCTTTGCGCAATTGGTGTTTTTATAGATTTCTAAAAATATAATGGTACTTCTTGTTTGGTCTTGTTTGTTTCTTTTCTTTTCTCCAGCCGATAAACTCGAGAGTGATTTGTGAGACCTGGGCTGGATTTCCCTTCATTGGCGATGGTGAACCATTCATAGTTGTTGTTTTTTTGTTTTTTTTATACATTTGAATTAACAGTGGCTTTTCAGCCACCAGAAAATGTCCTGCTATTTAAATAGACTGATTCAAAAAAGAATGTCCTCTCTCCACAAATTTTGGTGTGAATTCTGGAATCACAGAACTGGAGAGGATTATCATCTCTAGCATCCGAGATGCCTGTCAAGTCTTTTCTTGAAAACCTACAACGAAGGCGATTCCACAACCTCTCGTATATATTTTCCCCTATTTTGTTGTCATTGGATGTCCATGCTCAGCCAGAGGAGAGAGATGCATCCCAAGCACTCATCTCCATGGTTACAGAAGTTCTTGTTGATCCACACAGTCACCATAGTTGAGCATCACCCAAGTACAACAGGAAGGAGCTTGGGGAGAATTTAAAACCCTTTTTTTCCCTTTTCAGTGTTTTTTCTCCTCTTGGGTGCAAGCCCAATGTTCAAGCCTCTTGCCTTTTTAAAAAACAAAACAAAACAAAGAGGCTCATTTCCCTACAGGACAGTCTGAACTCTGAAAGATTTGGGTTTTGAAGAGGAAACTGCGCCAGTATAATTCAAAAGCCTTTCCAGCATAAATTGGACTCAATGTGGTAACCCTGCTGTGTCCACGGTGTAAAATGAGAATCAGGCCCAGGGCTCTTTTCTTGGTGCTTCTCAGACAGGAATTGGTCCAGTGGAATAAGTCCAGTGGTAGCTGGTAGCCTTGTCACACCATAATACTTCTCAAACATTTAATAGTTGGCAGCCAGAAATCTTATTAAAGTACTTGGAATAAAGCCGAGACCCATGAATCCTATTTAGCCCCTATACTGTCTCCCGTCCTTCGTAACTAAGCTAAGCATGTGCACCTGCAAATTCTCAGGTTCATGAATGTTCCTCTCTGTGTGCCCATTCCTTGGTCCGGTCTAATTTGTATGCTCCTTGGGGCAGGGACCGTCTCTAATCACTACTGTTCAGTGCCAGACACATTGTTGGCACTATACCAGCAAATATATAATAATAATAATTCATAATTCATAATTAATAGGCTTTGCTTTTACAGGAGGGCAGAAGATACGTAGGTAAGAAGTAGATTTGGTTAAATATCAGTAAAAACACCCCAACAGCAAGAACTGTGCGGCAATGAACAAATTGCCTAGGAAGGTCTGTAAGCAGTCGGATAATTTATTTATTTATTTATTTATTGAATTTATACCTCGCCCCTCCTGAATACAGCTCGGGGCGGATTCCAACAATAAAAACAGTATAAAACAGTTTAAAAGATATAAAAATACAATATCAAATATTAAAATATTAAGAGCAGGGTTTCAAATATTAATGGAGGTTTTCAAATAGAGGCTGGACAGCCATCTACCAGGGATGTTGTAGCAGTAGTAATCTTGCATCTGAGCAGGGGGTTGGACTAGATGACTCTCAAGACTCTTTCCAACTTTGATTCTGTGGAAACTTAATATTTGTTTTGGGTATTGATATTGATGAATTTGATATTCATTTTGAGGAGAATATGTGGTATGATTTGTTTTTTGTTTGTGGAATGAATATTTATTTTGGTTATTTCACTGTGGTAACTAAGGGATGGGGCCATAGCTCAAGTGGTAAGAACACGTGCTTTGCATGTATAAAGTCCCAGGTTCAATCCCCAGCATCTCTGCTTCAGGATTCCTGGTAGCACGCCTGGGGGATGCCTATGCTGGCGGCTTGGAGAGGTCTCAGGTAGCATGTCGGGATGGCCTCTGCCGGAGACCCTGGAAGAGCTGGATTTGGACCCGAATTTGAAACTGCTGCTGTGTCAGACAATACTGGCCTAAGATGGACCATTGGTCTGACTCAGTTAGGCAGTTTAGTTTTGGTATTTGGTGACTTATTTTTAATTATATCAGTAATCTCATTTATGTATTTTGTTTTTTTTAATGGTACTATTTAGTGTCATTGCTCACTATACTGTTGTGCAACAGCGCTATTGAACTATTCATGCAGTAACTTCCGTGCACCAATATGGTGAGCCATGGCAGTAAATAATACCACCAAAATACCAAAATTAAGTCACTAAATAAACCAAGTAACTGAAATACTGAAACAGTTACAAAATATGACATTACCAAGTGAAATGACTTAAGTAATGAATATGTGAGTATTACACTGCTAGTGAACATTTATTTGGATATTTCTCTCAAACAAATATTCAGCTAATCTTTGCATATATGAAATGGCATATGGCTGGGGGAATAGTATGAACATGGGGCACATCATGTGTATTGCAAAGTAGATGTATCAGTGTTACTACTAGTGTTAGCAATACGTGCCTCTAATGAATTTAACTGGAATGGCAAAGAATCTGGTTCTGTAGTGTGAAATTTTACACAGCTTAGGCAAATGGATAAATTGCTTCTCTTGGCAAATCCTGTTTGTGTAGGAAGGGCATCTTGTCATGAGAACTAGAACCACATGGCAACAATCCAGGATCATTGAAAGAATATTCAGCTAGGTGGATTTATTTTGTCTTTTAGCTGGGAGAAAACCAGGAGAAAAGGTAGCATGTTATACTCTAATGTACTTTTGAGCAGGCATGTATAAACAATTTTCTCACTGTCGTCCAATACTGTATAAGGAGTGCGGCACAGATTTTAGCTTTTCTTGCTGGTGCATGATGTAAAGCAGGAGTGGGAGATGAGTTTTCCCAAACAGGAAACAGCAACAACAGTTTCTAGGTTTTATTTCAGCTTATACTTACAGAATTACAGCATGTTGGACTGTAGCTCCAATCCAATAATGCAGGCTTGCATTCGCCACTCTTTTTCCCTCCTAAGCCTTTTTCAGAATTATCTTTGCTAAAAGCATATTTCATTTCTAAGTACAATTCATGGAATGATTATCTGATCCATGCAAAATTAACCGTATCGAATTTGACATGGTAGTTGTAGCATGTACACGTTTGTAACATGATCACGTTAAAAATGGGGTAGCTGTTGAAACGACGAAGAAAGATGAGATGCAAGGCTATTTTGGACCCCATCTCAATTGTTTTCTTAACAGGAGATCTGGGTTCAGCCCTTGAATTGGCCAGAATGACTTGCCCACATCACACAGGAAGTCTCTTATCCTACTATGCTTCAGTTTCACTGTCTATATAAATGAGAATTATTAATTTTGTGTCCATCATACCACACGCAGACCAGTAGTGACCATTTGTGAGCATAAACCCTTTCACAGCCAGTAATGCTATAGAAGTCATCAGTGGTACATGGCTCCTCTAAGAGATGACACTGTAGCAGACGGGACATTGTCTGTAACACCCTTCTTTGTGGACCTCCAGCAGTGCTGCTCTGTTGCTTGCAGCTTGTTCAGAAGACAGCAGTGTGGCCATTTACTGTGTTCGGCAGCCATGACCATATTGCGTCCGTCTGTGTTAGGGGTCAGCCCTGAACCCACGGCCTCAGAATCTGGATGACTGTTTCCTCTATGCCATAGCTTGGCTTGTGCTGGAGCACTTGCCCCCTGCTTGCATGTCTTACCCGCTCTTTTCCTTCCACACATGGTACAGGGTGTGGACATGCCTGCCAACTTCCTGATTGACTCCCATGCTGGAAGCTGTAGGAAGTTGGCAAAGCTTCTGTTGCCATTCACCTCTCGATCTTCCCACACTTGATCTTCCTGTGCCTGTTAAGTCAGTTGTACTCTTCCTTGTAGCCCTGTCTCAGTTTTGGTGTTGTCTCCTTCACTGTTCTTACCTCCTTCTTCCTTTGTTTGTGTCACACTTCCCCTGTAGCTTTGTTGGCCTGGTTTCCTAGCCTTTCCCAGTGAGTGTTGTTGTGTATGCTTACCCTTCCCTGTGTGAGTGGATTGTTGGTTCCTTCCTTAATAAGTATAGCATGTTTCCCTTCTCCTCTTGTTGGTGTTGTTCACCCCATTTCCCCCCTTTCGCTCTTGCCTTATTGTTTATGATGATAACCTTCCATGCAGTGAGTGTAGCCTCTGCATTCCCTCACTTCTCAATGTTGATTTTGTCTTCCTTCATGTCTTGAGTTTCTCGCCTTGTTGCCTGTGTGCCCCTGTCCTCCACTGGTGCTATCCTTCTAAGCTCTACGTCTGCTGGTCCTGTGTCTTGTTCCCTATTGCCTTGCCCTCCTACCACCTGTGTTTGCCAAGTCCAGTGTTTGCTCTGTTACCCACTAATCCTCCTTTTCTCTATTCTTGTCGAATCCTGGGTCATTGTCCTATTACCCCCTAATTCATCTATAGCCTGTGTCCTGTCAAATCCTCTGTCTGATCCTCATTACCCCCCGCCAATCCTCCTACAGCCCTGTATTCCGATAAGTCTTGTGTCTCTTTCCCTGGTGCCCCCTCCCCGACCCTGTATACTCTTCTGGTTCCCAGCTCCCTGCCCCTCCACGTTCTGGTTCCCAGATTCCCTTCCCCCCCAAGCTCTGATTCCTTGTTCTCTTTCCTTGACCTCAGTGATGATCCATAGCTCTCTTAGTCTGGCTTGTCTGTCTCTCATGTTGAGCATTAAATCTTCCTGATATCGGAGAATGGCTTAGAGGTTTCTTGTACCTAATTGTTACCCTTTCTAGCCCTGCTTTGGCCCTTCCCTTTGCCCCTTCCCATATAAGCCTCAGCCCCTAACAGTCTGTGTTCTCTGCATTGATGGAATGTAGAGTGGCAGATTATTGAGTTTAAGATTGCTCTGTTGGTCTTCAGGGCACTGAACAGTATAGGACCTGGCTATATTCAAGACCTTCTCCTGGGTTCTTACCCTGCTGACTGTTGGTTGTTTGCAGATTGGACCTTAAGTTGGTGGGTGATCAGACTTTTGTCGTGGCAGGCTTTTCAGTGTGGAACTCCCTCCCTCCAGATATTCATCTCTCTCCCTACCTCCTCACTTTCAGAAACCACCTGAAGACTTTTATTTGCTTCTCCAGGTGATTTTAGATGATCCACTAGTGGTTCCCCTTTAAAACTGTTTTATAATGGATCTTACATGGATTTTAAGTTGTTTATACATGTCTGCTCAAAGGTACATTAGAGTATGATAACATGCTACCTTTTCTCCCAGTTTTCTCCCAGCTAAAAGACAAAATAAATCCACCTAGCTGAATATTCTTTCAATGATCCTGGAGTAGCTGCAATTCAGCTGCTCAGGCTTGGGTGCCCATTCTAAGGCAGTGTGGGGCCTGGGACTGGCCCTTGCCAAGATCTACATTTGTATAGCCTAAGAGTTTCATGTGGCTCCTGAGCCACAGTTTGCTCACTCTTGAAATAAACCCTTATATTGAATATGAGCAATAATGTAATGGATTTTTTCCATTAATAAATGTGATATTATTTTTCAGTCCATAGATCTCAAATATTTCAATTGGTTCCTTGTTTGTAATCTGAACAACTATACCTAAAAGAAACAGTTATAGATCGGAATTCATTGTAGAATGAGAGCCAAATGTAATAGTCTAACCATTTACAAATAGCTCCCCAGAGCTTAGAACAGATTTCTGTTGACATTTCTAGTGGTAATTGGAAAAGTGTTCATTATCTAATTTGCTTTGAGCAGCTGTAAATATTGAGAGCCAATAGGGGTGGGAATTAGGCAAAATTTCAGTTCTTTCTTTTTATCGGTATCGGATGTCTGTCTACCGGTTCTCCTATCAGTTCTTGGTTCTCTTGGCATCATATTTTTAGCAATGCAGTTTTCCCCCATTGACTTCAATAGGGAAAACCGCAATGTTAAAAATCCGATAAAACCAATGTAAAAGGTCTGATACCGCCGATACTGAGAAAGAACCGAGAGATAATCCGATATAGCCATTACTGGGAATTTTCGGTTCTCGGCAATACCAAAAGTACCATCCCTAAGAGTCAATGTTATTGAACTGCAGTTGCAGGGTATTTACCTTTTTGCTCCTGGGACTGAAAAAGTTCTCATCAGTTATGTCCTGTTCTAAACCCAGTTGAAACTAATGGAAAGATCCATGTTAAGTGGGTGAAAATCTGAGTCATGCCTACCTTCTTGGTCTGACTAACAAATATAGCTATGCCAGGATATAGCATGGATATCCATGACCCAGTCATCTTAATGTGTAGTGCTCATAAGGTTTTATTCTATTAATTTATCTACCCTGAGTTTGAGTGTGATCCTCAATCAGCTTTGCACTACTGCTAATTCTTAGCATGGACATGAGCCCCATTAAAGTGAATGGTACTTGCACATTGTTGCTAAGGACTAGCACTGCCAGAAATTAGGAAGAGGATTGCACTGTTAGTCTTGATACAGAAACTATCTCTTCATCTTCTCTGCTGCTGTTGCGTCTTTTGTTTGAGAGGGTACCCAGCAGAACACGGTGGATACCATTTTATTTATTTTTAATACAATTTATATGTCGCCCCCTCCTGCCTCAGGCATCTCGGGGTGGCTCACAACATTTAAAAAAACATTTTAAACATTAAAAACAAACAACAATAATTACAATTAAAAACAATATAACCCAACCTACCCACCCCATCTCCCTCGGGAAAGGCCTGGCGGAACAGCCAGGTCTTACATTGTCTGCAATAACATGTTGTTACGTACTTTCACCTTGTACATACACATATTTTGTTTATAGGAACTATCTTGTATCCAAGATGGCTGATGACCATGTTGCAACCTTGTCTCCTGAGTCACTTTTATTTGTAGTGCTGATAAGGCCCTAAGGAACACAGATTTCACAGCCGAGAAATCATTTGACACTTACTAAATAAACTTAACACACTGATAATAGTTATCCTTCATATCTCTGGTAGTGTTTAGTGAAGTGTCTGTGTTGCATTTTAAAGCTGCTCTGCGGAGAACAAATATTAAGTACAGTTAAGAAATATTTTTGGTTTTTTGTTAGTATCCTAATTCTTTGTTTTATCATTCTGGAAAATCCGAATCATGCCCAAAGTTTATTTTTCTAGGTTTTACTTTTCAAAATTTAATTGGGTTAATTTATTTTACAAAATCTGTATTTAACTCTCACAATAAATGGAACTTTCCTGGCACAGTCTGAGCTGTGGCTTCACAACTGTTCTACTGCAGTACTTGAAGGGTGTAAAGTTTCCATCTAATGGATGATACCACAGGGTCTTTATGGGACTGTTGGAAATTTTGTGAGGTGAAAGGATTACAGAGAATGGAATATTTTCAGTGTCACACACATGCAGGGGCTACTGTTGTGATGTGAAGCACTCAGAGGAAGGAGGCCTAGTCAGGATCCAGATGCCATGTGCTCTGTTGCTGGTGGTGTGAGGGACCCCATTGGACACCCATGGCTGGTCCCTCTTTGAAGACCCTGCTTGTAGGATCAACAAAGATCAGGACTAGACCTAAAAAGAATATCTGTGGCAAATAGGATGTCTGATTTCAACTACTTTGAATCAGATGTGACAAAGTGGATACAAACCACTATTTGGTTCATGAATTGCAGATAAAATTTCCATTTTAGGTATTTTTATTTTGGTCATTTTGGTTCAATAAGAATATAAGTAGTGCCACACTGAGTCAGACCATTGGTCCGTTGAGCCGAGCAACCTGTCTCCAACAGTGGCCAGTCTTGGTCGCTTGGGAGAAGAACCCAATCAGATCACAATGGGCAATCCATTCCCTGTTGTCCAATCCCAGCTCCCAACAGTAAGAAGTCACATTCCCTAAACCTGCTTGACTGATATAGGTGTTAATGGACCTACTCTCAAAGAACGTATCCAATCCTTTATAAAACCCAGCTATACTACTGACCTTGACCACATCCTCTGGCAACAAATTCCACAAGTTAATTGTGCGTTGAGTGAAAAAATACTTTCTTTTATTTGTTTTAAGTCTATCACCAGTTAGTTTCATGGAGTGTCCCCTAGTTCTAGTATTATTTGAGAGGGTAAATAACTGTTCCCTCTTTACTTATTCCCCATCACCCAAGATTTTATAAACGTCTTTTTCTATCCCCTTTCTCTCTTCTCCAAGCTGAAGAGCCCCAACCTATCCAGCCTCCCTTCGTACAGGTGCAGTTACATATCTTTATCATATTTGTTGCCCTTTTCTGTACCTTTTCTAGTTCTACTATATCTTTTTGAGATGTGGCGACCAGAACTACATACAATACTCAAGGTGTGGTCACACCATAGATTTACATAGAGGCATGAGATATTTTCAGTTTTGTTTTCTATCCCTTTCCAAATAATTCCTAACATATATTAAGGGCTAAGAGTTGCAGATAGAAGGCTCATTACACATCACTTCAGAAAATAGTCATGAAATGATAACATTTCATGGTTTATCATAAGATCTAGAACAAGCAAGGGAAAAAAAAAGCCAGTTGAAATCGCCTCTCTCTCAATATGATGATATGGTTCTCCTCAGTGTCATATAATTCTTAGGAACATGATTACATATTGTATCCCAGGAATTTTCCTACCTGTACAAATAAACAAGCTGAAAAAAAGAAGATTACAACTCCTCTTAAACTAATCCTTCCCCTTCTCCCCTTCCCTTTTCTCCTGTTCTTGGCAAGTCTCCTTCAAAGAGAACACATTTCCATTTCCTTGGATATCTTTACAGCAGTTCCCACCAAATAACAATGAGAGCATGTTAGCTATAAGCATCCGATGTGGTCCTGCCAAAAAGCTATATGTATTTTTTTTTTTTAAAAAAAAGAGAGAGAGAGAGAGAATTTCTGCTTTTATTGGTATTTTCCTTTCTGATTACTTGCATACATGCAACAGGATGGAATAGATTCAAAACCTCTTATTCCTCGTTAGGAAAAGTTGGGCAAGTGGTAGAAACATACACATGGAGGACTTCACAAGCCAAATCAATAACTGATGGCATGTATGCAAGTACATTATACTTCTCTGTGATTTTTTTTTTTTTTTGTAGGTGTAGGTGTTTGGTGTAGGAGCACCGTTAAATACAGCATGTTTGCTTTGAAGGTGGTTCTGGTTTTGATATGCATGGTTTCACCTCTCTTTAATTTTACTTTTGAGTCTCTGGTTTAAATTAACCAAAACTGTAAATACCACGTTCACCTAAAATTGTTGAATTTCACCTGGGCATATTATCAAAGACGGGTTACACAGCGTATTCTGCATTGCTCTAAAAGCAAAGTTTGAATCAAACTTTTGGGAGAGGAAGAAAACCTGTTGATTCTTTTGTGGTTTTTTAAAAAAAAAAATACAGTGAAATGAGTTTTGTTTTTACTTTTCTTGCATTAACATTTTCCATTCAAGATAATGTCTGTTTTTACACGGACGTCACCTCTCCCCCTCTTCCTCCCCGCTCAGTGTTTGGGAGGGTGTGCAGCGAGGTGGGGGGGAAGCAGTCTGTGTACACGGCTGGTGGTGGGGGAGGGATGGGTGTGCGGCAGGTGTGCGCCCGTGTAAACACCACGGGCAGTGGGTGGGTGTGTGCGTGCACCCGCTGCACACCCGCCTCCACCCACGGAGCCCTCCGGTAAAATAGGAGGCTCCGTGGGTGGGTGTCTGTTTGGATGGACACACACCCACCTTCACCCACTGCGCCAAAACACCCACCTCCATCTGTGTATCCTGAGGACCTGAGTCACATGAAAGCTTGCATATTTTCAACAACAGAAGTTGGTCCAATAAAAGATAGCATCCGATCCAATAAAAGATAGCCGTTTTCACATGATAACATCTGATCCAATAAAAGATAGCCGTTTTCACATGATAACATCCGATCCAATAAAAGAGAGCCATTTTCACATGATAACATCCGATCCAATAAAAGATAGCCGTTTTCACACGGACAGCGCCCCCATCGCTGGGTGTTCCAGCGAGTTTGTGGGGCGGGGGGGACATGTCTGTGCGAACGGGCCGGCGGTGGGGGGGATGGGTGTGCGCTCCCGGCGCACACCCATCTACACACATCACCCACCCATCTCCACCCACGGGGCCATCTGAAAAAGTGGAGGAGGCCCTGTGGGTGGAGGTGTGTGTGTGTGTCCGTGTAAAAGGACATGCAGCCACCTTCACCACACAAGCATCCCCCCCCCAACCACCCCTGGTGAAAACAGCCCTAGTTTCCATCTTTTTAGATGCAGACTGATATAGCTGCATCTGGAAATTTTGGCGCACTCATGCCTAAATACCTATTCCAGTAGACATTGGCCAACCTGCAGCCATTCTCTTTTTTGTAGAGTTGAAGCGTTTTAGCTACAATTACTACTTATAATTTCTATAGCGCTACTAGGCGTACACACTTTACAGTCACAGATCCCTGCCTGGTGGACTTACAATCTAAGATGGACAAGGGTGAGGGGAACACAGGGAAACACACACACATACTCCCATTTTTTAACAGATGTAGAACTGAGGCAGAGGGGTTGTGACTTGCCCAAGGCCACGCAGTGAGTTTATGACTAGGGAGGGATTTGAACCCTGGCTTCCCAGGTCCAAGTCCAGCACCATACCCACTACACCACACTGGCTCTCACAGCTAAAGACATGGTAGGGGATGGGAATGGCAATCAAGTGATGGGAATGAGAGGTTCCTTTTCTTACAATGATGCCAACAGGGCTGAAAACCCCCCAGCCTATGCATTGTATCTATTCATTGTAGCTGTGTACCTACTGTATACTCACCATATTCAGTGAGTATACATACGGAGTATACGCACTGTATATGAGCTACCTGACTGCTCAGGCTGCGATCTGACAAACCGTTAATTTAAAGTAGTTAACCCTTACTTCTGTTTTACTCCTGAGGTGTTCACATGAAAAGAGTGCTAAACAGCTCTTATTCAGGAGTAGGAAGAAAAGTATGTACTCCAACAAAATATTTCCATTCAGTTTGTATTTTGAAGTAATTGTTTGTGTGAGCAATTATCAGAGTGAAGATGGTGAGAATGGTTCCAGAATAATCTCAGCTAGGGGGGATGTTGACACAGTACTATGCAGTTTCTACTGTTTGTCTGAATGGTACTGAAGTGGAGTAGTTACTACTTTTTAATTAAATCAGAATAGTTCCTTTTGATTTACCTTTGTTTGCCAGAACATGGGCTAAAATAAATGTACTCAACAGGGTGCAAATGTACACACTTTTAAACTTGGCACTGTACTTCCTTCCTTTTGTTGTTGTTTAAAATCGGATCCATAGTATTAGTTTAACAGTTTTTTGTTTGTGGTTTTATTTTCTTTCAAATAATAATAAAGCATTGACACTGGATTGTGCCAAGTTTCTTTGCAGCAAATGTCATGTTGATGTTATGACTCATAAAGTTCAGCCAGTTTCCACTGATTGATATGTGTACTGAAGGAGCTAGATACAGAATCTGATGTCTGGGACTGGTGATCTACAAATAATATAGGATCAGGTACATAATGCAGGAAGCTTATTCTTTTATCCTGGCAAAGACTTAAGAACATGTTTGTTTGTCCATACATGCTGCGAGTTCTCCTGTTGGTTTCTATGGAGCTGCTCACTGTGTAAAGTTAAACTCAAGGATAAGTTAGTTATTTTTTTTGTTTGTTTTTTGGATTGGGGATTTTTAGGATTAGGATTGGGAATTAAATAAGATTACTTATGAGAAAGTGTTTACAGGATAGGAGCCTTAGGCCTTTTGAGATGCACCCATGAATGAACACTCAGAAATCTGGGTGTTCGTGCGTGGGTGAGTCCCGTGTAAAAGATGCAACGGGTGCATGCACGGTGAGTGGGTGTGTGTGCACGCTCTCGCCGAACATGCATCCCCACCCACCCCCACTCACATGTTCTTTTTCATGTGAATTAGGTTTGAGACTATGAGCACATTCCCACATACAGTAAAATGCTGGTATTTTTAAATGCAGGTAATTTAAAAAATGCGCTTACATTTATTCACACTAGCATTTAATTTGCGCATTCAAGCCATTTTAAAGAATGTGCCTTTCACATTCCCACATTACTACTGACTAGCCTAGTCAGTATCATTACACAGAACCTCACTTGCCCGCTCTCGGGGTGAGAAGTTGAGCAGAGAGCCAGGAAGGAGGGGCTGCATAACTGACATGTAACTGACTATGATAGTCAGTAACATGTCAGTTGCACAGCCCTTGCTTCCCCACTGTGTAACATGTAAATGACTAGCCTAGTCAATATCATGTCAGTTACACAGCACCTTGCTTGCGGTTAGCTTGGTTGTGCCGCTAACATCTGTGCTTGTGTCAGAGCTGTTGGTTACCAGGGAAATTACTGGGATATTGGGTGGAAAAAAAAACGAGACAGGGATGAGCTGGATCGGAGCGTGAAATTTGCAGGTGCCTGAGAGCCACTGGCACTCAGAAAACTGAGGCTGGTGACTGGTTCAGGGGTGTGGCAAGAACGGTTTACTATCAGGATAAAGTCTGGCGACTGAATTTTTAAAATTTATTTATTTTGCTCCTGGAGTTTGATCCTAAATTTAATGCCCTGTGCTGAATCCCTGGCCCAGTGCTGTGAAGGGCCGCCACACTTCGGGCCAGCAAGAAGAACAGTTCAAATGAGCAAGCCCCACCCCCTAGACTCTGGTTGGGGGGCTGACGTCACAAGTTGCTCCATTCCATGGGTTGGCCAAGGAGATGTCCACACAGGGCAGGAATCCTGGACACCTGCTGCGCAGTAGGATCGGCCGCCTGAAGCTGCTCTAAAACAGCTGATGGGGGACTGGAGGAGTGTCCTCATCCTGGCCGCGAAACAGCTGATTGGGGGGCCTGCAGGAGTGGAAGAGTCCCCTTCTCCAATCAGCTGATTGGCAGCCAGGGTGAGGATGCTCCTCTGAGCTTGATTCTTGAACCTTGCCTTGCGGTGGGGCTGGACGGGGCCTAAGAGACAGGAGGGCACACATTAGCCTAGATTAGCCCGACTGGGCAAGCATAGCCTGCGCTGCATCATCGACCTTCTCCAAATGATGCAGCCAGTAGCAGCTGCCCGCTACTGAACTGATGAGCAGGTGACTCTCAGGCTACTGTCTCAGTTGTTTTCACCCATTATCTTTGTCAGGAGTGGCTGATGGGTTTGGAGGCTGGTGGGGCAGTGGGTGGGTTGAACTTAGGGGTGGAGCCAGGGCAACGGTAGGCGGAGCCAGGGCATAATCCAGCAGCAAGGAGTTCCCAGAGTTAACATTGGATGGACTTTACATGAGTTAATGCTGGGAATGCTGCTGTGTGAAGCACTGCCACCAGGGGATAGAGAGCCCTCTTACTGGGGTCCCTTCCACTCTCTCTTTCCCACTGGGTCCAAATTAACCATAGTAGGTTAAAAAAATAGATCACCTTGCCATTGACTACCTTTCTCCTGAATCGATTTTCATGGCATCCTTGGCCACCTGTAGTCTTCTGAAGGTGTAGGCTTTGGGACAAGCCTTCTTTCTGGCTTGGAGGACTGAGTTAGCTCCCTGTCCTGCAACAAGCCGAATCAAAGAGAATGAAAGGGAAGAGAAGGACAGGACAGAGGAGTAGGAGGGAAAGGGTTTAGTTTTGGTACATGAGAAGAGGAAGGGGAAAAGATGGGTTCAGTGGGGACAGGGGAAAACGGTCACCCTGTTGTCTGCAGTCTTCTCTTCTGCCGTGATCCTACCTACTTTCTCCTCTGTTCACAACTTTCTCCTACACTGTACAGAGTACTTACACTGTATCCCCATCAGCCAAATGTCTGTTCAAACAAACAGGCCTTTTTAAAAAAATGGGCCAGTTTTTAGGGCTGCATTATCACCAAACCAGGCCCATCCAGACCAGCATCCCTAGTAGCTACACCTTATCCCCAACAGCCAAATATCTGTGCAAGAAAACAGGCCTTTTTTAAAGTTTGGCCAGTGGGACCCCAGAAAATGGCCACTGCCTTTGCACATGCTTGGGAGAGGAGTGGGGAAACCAGTGGTGCACTGACAAACACACAACAAGCAAAAGCAAACCACTGAAACCATATCTTAAGCCAACCATATTATCCTCAGCCTGAGCACACCACAAACGCAGCAGCAAGGAGTTCCACTTGTCCCCCAAAACATGGTTCACTTCACATCTCTGTTGCAGCCTCCTCCCCCATTGTCACAGTGCACTCCCCTCCCCCATTGTCTCCAAGTCCATCCCCTCCCCCCAGCCCTATTCCCCATCCAGACACCCTGAGTTCTCCCTGAGTCCCTCACCCCCATTATCTCCCAGTCCACCCCCTCCCTCCAGCCCCGTTCCCCACCCAGACCCCCTGTTTCTCCCCACCCCCCAAGCAATATAGTCACCACCAAGGCAGCAGGATGACACAGCAGCAAGAAGACAAAAAACACGTCCCTTGGGATCAAACCTGGAGCACGGCCACCAAGAAGACAAGGGAACCAAGTCCACAAGCATTGCAGGAGACACAACCAGCCAGGAACACAATCTCCTACAAAATGGCTGCAGTTCAGCAGTGCACGAGAACAGCCCTCGTGCTCACGGACTGAGCATGCATGCCAGCCAGTCCCTGCCTGAGTGCCTGCTCCAGGCATGGGCAGAGCCCCCTCCTCCCAGCTCGTTTTTGCTGTGCACTCAGCCGCACATCTCACCTGGGTGCTTAACAATAGCGTCCAGGTGCTGTTTAAAAATTGAGCCCATAGGGCTCAATGAAAGCCTGCCCCCTGATGGCTATAATGAGGAACTGCAGTTCCTCATTATACGCTCTTGGACGGCTCCCTCTAGCCGCCCAAGTGCGTTCCAACTATGTTTGTCCCTTCTGGGACTCCTTCCTGAGCCTCTCTCAGCCAGACCCTGCCTCCTGAGTGTAGCTAGCCTGCAGTGTAGGCGCCTGGCTCAAAACGCATGCGCACAGAAGCGCGGTTTCCTGGTGCGGGGCCCCCTCCACCCGTAAAATCAGCAGCAGCTGCTGTTGGGGGCCCCGAAAGAGTTCTGTGATCTGCCAGAGGGTCAGAAATTGGTTCTGCTGCCTCCGTGACAGCTAAGAGACAGCTCAGGCAGAGCAGAAGGGGACACGGGCACAGGAAGGGCAGTGCCCCTGCCACCCTCGGGTGCTCACCACGCCTGATCTTTGTGCCGCCACTGGAGCATCAAATAGTCAAAGGAAGTGACCTTAGAAGGAGCCAGTTCCTGTTAGCTTCAGTAGCATGCAAGAAGAAAGTTGTGTAAGAAACATGTGGGTTCGTATTTTAGCTTTGCCTGAGGTAGTTAGTGTTTTTCCTTTCACCATGGAAGTCATTCTTTCTATAGAAAAAAAGTATGCCAACATAACATTACTAACAAATATTTTGAATTATAAATGTGTGGACAGGTTTGGATGAGAACAAGATTTCCAGAATCTTTGCAGATATTTAAAGGGAATATGAAATGAATGTTTTCTGAGACTTGAAACAGGTAATCAATAAAAATTCCACATTAGAAAACCAGAGATTTTTCCCTCCCCCTTCTACATCTGTACATGTTTCAGTTTCATGGAAGGCCTTGTTCATTTGAAATGGATTTTACCATGCTCTAATCAACCCCTGACATTTTTACTGAGGGATAAAATTGATTTGTGTCACGTGGTCCATCCTCCCTAGAGATAATTTTTTTTACATGGGGCTCTCCCACTCATGAACACCCAGAAATCTGGATGTTCATGAGTGGGAGAGCCCCGTGTGAAGGGTGTGGTGAGTGGGGGTGCGTGTGTGCTCCCGCCTAACACACATCACCCCCCCTCATCAACATACACGGAGCAACCAGGAAAAGTGGCAGTTGATGAGTGGGGGTGCGTGGGGATGGGTGTGTGCCCATATGCACACCTCGTCCACCCACCGCACACGCACTGGCGCACCCATGGACCCCCCACCTGTGGGAGCTGTGTAAAAAAAAAGCCAGTGGTGTTGGGTAGGATTAGCCACACAAAACTTTAGTCTGAGCACATGTTCACACTGGGGAAATGTGACTTACCAGGGGCAAAAAACCCTTGGGGATAAGTCTCTCCATGGGTTGTTAACACAGGGATAAAGCCCTTCCAATTCACTCCTACCCAGAACTTAATTAACTCCTGCTCCATGCTGTAGGAGTTGCACAATTTGTTAGTGTGTGGTAACTTTTACCTGGGGATAAATTATTACACACTGGCCACATTCTGACGAATAGTGATAAACCGAAGTAACTACTTCGATTTAATTGAAGTAATGTCTCTGTTTCAGTCGCAATCGGATGAACAGGGTAAACCTAAAGACTAGTGTGACAATCTCCCACTCTAGCTGAGACAATGGATAATTTCAGACGTTACACCACGATGGTCAATCACGGTGAATCCCCCTGTGGTGATCGTGGTGGCGTAACGTCTGCTGGGCCGAAAAGAGATTCCCGCCAGATGTTCTTCCCCCAGTGGGAATCTCTTTGACCACGCTTCCAGCCCTCGGGCTGCCCGGAGCTCCAGAAGCGTGGTCAAAGCAATTCCCGCCGGGGGTGAACACCTGGCGGGAATCTCTTTTCGGCCCAACAGGTGTTACGTTACCACGGTCAATCACGGGGGGGGAGTCACCGTGATTGACCGTGGTAACGTCATGTCTGTTACTGCCCCACGGCCCGGAATCGGCAGATGTTACCGCTGCCAATTCTGGGCTGTGGTCCAGACCCCGGGAGGTGGGCGGCCTGGGGAGCGTGGGGAGGCGGAGCTGTGTAGCCGCACATTGTGCCGCATGGCCACGCCCTCTCCCCTGATTCCCCTCCAGAATCCGCCGGCATATCTGTTGACCGGCCGGCGCGATTCCGGAGGGAGGTGATTTCACGATTCCGTGCCATGGCAGGGAGCTGCCGCGGTATGTCTGAAATTACCCAATAATGATCAGTGGACTGTGGTCACCACTCTCACACTGATAAGTGTTCACATGAGCAATTACTTCATATACAAACGGAAGAGGAGTATATAATTTTCTTCAGACTTCTGAATAATGTCAGTTTATATTTATTTATTTATTTCCAACATTTATATCCTGCCTAAGCAGCTCAAGGCGGCTTACAAAA
This sequence comes from Sphenodon punctatus, assembly GCA_003113815.1. Classification (NCBI taxonomy): domain Eukaryota; kingdom Metazoa; phylum Chordata; class Lepidosauria; order Sphenodontia; family Sphenodontidae; genus Sphenodon; species Sphenodon punctatus. The sequence continues at coordinate 8,679,732 of QEPC01013498.1, read as the reverse complement.
ATTAAAATATTTAAAAATATACCTAAAATATATAAAATACATAAAAGGAAGGCATAAAACTTAGTTTAGCACTCTGCTTGTATGAATGCTTCAGGAGTAAAGCTGCTGAAATTTCCAGTACGTTAAAATGTAATAGTTCAAATGAACAGTTAATTCAGTGTAGTTGGGCCTTACTTCAGTTTCACGCTTTCTGGGTCTGGGGCACAATGTCAGAAACAGCAAAGCGAGTGCAGCCTGCTAGTATTTCCAACTCGAGCTATTGGAAATCTAGTGAGAAGTGCCTGTTTTGTGATGTTTCCAGCTCATTTTTGCAGTTTTGAAAGGCCTGGATAAATAGTGCACTGATTTGTAAGTATACTGGTTAAGATCCTCCTGTCTACTTCACAGTTCTTAGGATATTAACTTGAGACAATCAGGATTAAAGGGGATGCTTAAAAATACAGCCAAAACCCCACTGTGTAAGATTTTGGCCAAAAATTTAAATCCCATACCCTTGTTTTATTTCATTTTGGCTATTCTTAAAATATTTTTAAGAGACTCCTGGTAAATCGCCTTTGTTTCTTGACAAGTTTCTCAATGCCCAGGGACAGGGAACTTTTGAACAAGCCAAGGAAAGTTCATTTCGGACACAGGTCCTAAACCTATTGAAGCATTCTGAAGGAAAAGAAAACCGCTTCCCTCAAGTTTCTGTTGGCATAGCAATGAACGCGTTGGCATGGTGATGAATGCGTTACCTTTATGTTGATTTATTTACCCTTTATGCTTTTTTGAGTAAGGTAATTTGGGGGAGGGGATGGAGGAGAGGCAGCATTGCCAGCAGACTTTTTAATATTCACACAACTATATGTGGGGAATGCACGGTAAAAAGCAAATGCTACCTTTTCCTTAAAGTCTTGCTCTTCGACAATAAGAATTGAAAAGTCATGGGCTATAAACCAGTTACTCTGGAGTAGTCAAGGCCCTGTGCTTGAGTGGGACTACTCTGAAGTAAGTGGTTTGTGGATTGCAACAACTTAGAAATAAAAAAAAAGACTGAGTTAAAATTGAGTTTGATTTAAAGCATGCAAGAAGTTTCCATTTTCCTTTCTGCCGGGGAGACTGGGCATTTAATTGTCTGCAGGTAGCTGGCTACAAGCCAGTATTCCTTTCTATTGTGTTGCCCTCTTGCTCCTTGTTCCTCTCTCAGAGCAGTTTAATGAGGTGACAGGCTTCTTAGTTGCTTAGCTGGGAGAGCTGCATTTGTGAGGAGAAATGGGGCATAGCTAGCTGACTGGCCCACAGTTGAAACCTTCTCAGCCTTTGCACTGCAAAAAGCTGTGTTGATTGGTCTGGTCCACACATAATAGCCCAGTAGTGTAAATCCTCCTCCCTCTCCCTGACATTGAATTGTTAAAGATGATCTGTAAAAGAGCATAAGGAATTGAGAGTAGTTTCCTCCCTTTGCCTTTTTTACAAGCAACAAAAAAGACAAGTCTTTATTAATTTATTTTTAAAATTGCTTGCTGTAACTTGTATAACTAACACCCGTGGGACCTGTTCTAGCAGGGTGTTAGCTATTGCAGGATTTGACATTGGGGCCATAATAGAAATGGTTCTTGTATTTGGGATTGCTGTAAGCGGGTTCATTATAAGCAGGGCTTTATAGTGAGCTTTGTTATTTTTTCCTTAACAAAATCATGGGATCACCAAATCATGTTGTTTTTATTTTGGCTTTTCCAGTTTTCAGACATTTCCTAAAGCTTAAAATAACTTGAATGGCAACAAATAATCAAAGCTGTAAGTTGCTACTATTAATGTCATTTGTATAGAGCTTTTGAAATTCAAAGTGCTTTATAATCCTTGCCTATTTTACGTTGATAACAATCCTGTGATAATAGGTCATTACTGTTTCCATTTTACAGATGGAAATCTAAGGCTGATGGATGTTGGGGAAGGTGCATGCTCTCACTCATGGCCACGCACAGAGCACTGCCAGGAAATCCGGAGTGCTCCATATGGGGCAAGCCAAATAGCTCCGTGGCAACGGATGGCCACAGAGCACGCACCAGGAGACCGGTCTGCCGCTCATAGGCACTGTGGGCGTGGGACATGGCCTTTGCAAGTCACAAGAGCTGGCCAGGAGCGCTGGGGAGCCTGGGTTGCCCAGCGCTCACACTGGGGACATGCCAACTGCAAAGGCCATCACAGGTTGCTTCCCCCTCCCCCATGGTCCGTAACAGAGAGAGTGTGTGCCGGCTTGCCTCCATGGCCAGGGAAATCATGCTGGGAGCCTCCCATTTGAATCCCTCCCCACGCACTCCACCTGAGCGCTGTGCTGCAGCAGTGCCACTCACTAACCAGGGGACACCATCGTCAGATGACTGTCTGATGATGACTTTCCCAAGGCCACCCACAGACCCAAATCTATGCAAAAACTACAATATATAGGATGATAAAAAAGCATGCCTATATGCTGGATTTTGTGCTCTGTCATGCACGAGCAAAGCCACGGCAGAATCCCGTTCGCACCAGTGCTACTGCTGGCATCGCGCTCTTCCCTGCTGCCACGTCTTTGCCTGCGCGTCGTTTTAACAGTGCCAGGCATCAGGTGTGAATGTGGTATCATACTCACACAGAGAATAAGAGTTAAATCTATGCAGCACCTTTAATTCTAAGGGGCGTTACAAAGTTTCCCTACTCCTCTCTGCAAAAGGAAAGCGTGCACATTTGGCAGAGGTTGGGTGGGAGGGGGTGGAGTGCTTCCACTACTGTTTCCTCTGGGGAAGCTCCTTGATAAACCATGCTCAATAGGGACAAGGCTCTTTGGGTGGGAGTGGGATGAAATCGGAGAAAATGGTTGCTCTTCAGTACGTGGTTTCCCCAATACAAGGGAATCCTTGAGTAAAATATGTGAGTGCCTGGTGCTTTGTGTGGGAATAATTTGGTTCATTCATTGAAAGGAGTGACCTCTGGTGCAGAAGGTTTACAGTACCAAATTAGGGGGTATTTGCATACTCTGCACGCGCCCAATTACACTGGTTGATTTGGATGCATTGTACTATGGTAAGGGAAAGGAACAGCAGTCCCCATACTCAACTGAAATTATGGCAATGAATTTAAAGTAGGTGGAATGTACAATTTCCTTTATCGAGCACAACAGGTACTTCCTGTATTCGTTATTCCTTTTATGGTGACTGAAATCATTAGACATTAGTAAAGCAGAATTCCCCTTTTCTAATTATGTAGCTGAATTAGAACTTGTGGGCAGCCTTCTCAATCTCCTTAGTGATAGCAAAGCATTTACCTAATTAATAGTAAGCCTTTGGCCCCACTTTGACTAAATTAGCATTTCAGTTCTTTCTTTTCCTGTGAGTATAGCTATATCTATGAAGTTTGATATGATTTTTCACCCAGAAAAAGTGCAGGTGCCCACACTTAGACATCTATGATTGCGGATCTTAATGAGGGGGTTGCTTTTAAATTCCTAGGAATTAGGGGGTGTGCTTGTATAAACTATCGCCTTAGCAGAAGAAAAGAGGTTGGTCGGAACAGTGAAGGGTGCATGTAAAACCAATGGGCTTTCAGGAAAACATAACTAAACTGAAGCGAATATTTCTTCCAAACACGAGACATTGTAACAATACAGTGTGACAGATTCTGATTTCCGTTGATGTGATGTAGAACCACGGGGTTGGAAGGGACCTCAAGAATCATCTACTTCAATTCCCTGCTCCAAAGGAATATGCCGTATATCTACAGCATAACTTGCAGATGCTTATTCCGCTAATATTTAAAAAAATGTCCAAGGTAGGAAATTCCACAACCTTCCTAGACAGCCTGTTCCATTGCCCAACTGCTCCATGTGATGATCTGAATGCAGGGCACCACAATTTGGAAACGCACAGTGCAGATCACACAGATGATCCAGATCTCCAGCGAAACAGGGACTGGATCTCAGTCTGTTCCAGACCAGGCGTATCTGCCGAGGCTAGAATCTGCCTGTAAATTTTGTTTGAGCTCCAATGTGTATACACAAACATGCACATAGCCGTGGGATATCCTGGGACTGCATCTCCACAAAAGTGTGCATCTTCAGATCTGGGTTTGGGTTCACACATAGCCAATTGTGCTTGTGGACAGTGACTAGTTTGCTCTGTGTTGGTAGCAAACTACCCCTTTTCCACCTACCACAGAGGCACTGAGTCTGCCTACTGATCCGGACTCTGCTGCTAGCTGAGAAGTGGGGCATACCCCCACTTTTGGTGTTGCTTGTAGACTCCGAGCTACAGGAGTCCACGTGTGTTGCTATGCATCCCTTTGCTATGGGGAGGATATTGTGGATTTTCTGATTTTTAAATAAAATGAGATAATCCCAATGTTTTTCATTTTCTCTTCCAGGTCGATGATTGTACACTGCAACTCTCCCACAATGGGACCTACGTGGATTTAGAATCCACCTTAGCAGAACAAAAAGATGAATTGGAAGGTTTCCAGGAGGATTCTGGGTAAGTGAATCTCATCCAATTTCAGATAAACAGCACATGTATCAGAAAACATGAATGTTGTGGGGACGAGTTTAGTAAACTTGGTGCTTGGAGAGAAGCTGGAACGCAGAAAGTACTGCACATACAAGCACTTGTGGTGTAGAGGGGAAAGATCAATGCGACCTCCTCTCCCCTCCCCTCCAAGATTCAGTTCCTATCTGTATTTGGTTTTGCATCTTCTGGGCAAAGACTGCTCAGTGTCTGAAATCCTTCTTGGTAATTTTTGAAAATAGTCCGATATAATTCCTGTCATTTATTGGAAGTACTTAGGTTGCAGCTGCATATAACTGGGCAGTGTTTTGTGCTGTCTTTGGGTGAAAAAAAATGAGACATTAACCCATTTTAGCTTGGAAGTCACCTGCTCATCTGGTAGGTTGTCACCAGATGTTTGCTCACTACAGCCGTGGGGGTGGGGACTGCTAGGGAACGTGTGGCCCAGCGGCGGTTGTCAAAGCAGCCTGGGTGAAGGCCTGGCCACCTGGACTCTCCCATGTATCCAGGACCCACGCAGTCCTGCTGCGAGGTGACTTCGGAGGATCAGGCCTAGAAGCGCGCCCGCACCCTGGCGCAGTATTCCGATCAGCTGTTTAGTTCATGCACGCGGGTTGAGTGAGGTTGCGCCTCTGCTCCCCTCCCCCCACCAGCTGTTTTGTAGCAGCTCTTCCCGGGGGACCAGTCCAACTGCGTGGGGGGGGGGGTCTGACCATCCTATCCCGTATGGACCACTCTGTGACTAACTCGCGCTGCAGAGGGACCTGTGACAGCAGCCCCCAGTCCTGGCTTACTGGGGCGGGGGGCTGCTTGTGTGAAATATTAGTGATGGGCATCACAGATTTGGATTAATTGGTGACTGCTTGTACTGGGCAGTTATGGATTGATCCTTATCAATCCATACTGAACTGCCGCATATATGTTGCATTTCAGTTTAAAATCTGTTAAATAAAAAAACCCCAGCGCGTATGTAAAATAGCTGCCAGACCATTCTGCGCATTAATAGCTTTTTCCAAAATGGTGGCGGCAGTGTTGCCAACATTTTGGAAGAGGGCAGCCAGTCTGCAGATGCACAGTGGCCATTTTGCACATGCACGAACCGGTTGCCTGTGCCCAAAATGGCAGCAACACTGCCACTGCCATTTTGAAAAAGGCTGTGCATGAACAGAATTGTACACCATTTGCTCATGCGTGGCTATTTAAAAAAAATTGTAAATGTTTTTTATTTTTTAATTAATTCAATTTTGGTTTTGCAAAATCCAGATCCATAATACAGATCTGGATTGTAATTTCCTCTGGACACCCATCCCTCATATGAACCTCCCTCCCCACCAACCTGAGGAGTGGCAGCTGCAGTGATCCTCCCCGGGGCGGCCCGGATAGCTGGCTCACCACCGTCTTGTTTGTTTTCACCCTTAGTAATAGTTGTTGTTATTTATATGTACAGCACCGGCAATGAGCCTGGCACTGAACTATCATGTGTTAGACACCAGCCCCTGCCCCAAGGGGCTTACAATCAAGGATGGACAAGGGATACAAGTGAGAAAGGAACATAGGGTGATCTAGGGATACATTAATGAAGTCACAATTGTGCATGCTTAGCTTAGCTACAGGGGAAGAAAGACGACTCAGAACGATAGGACAGTAGAAGAAGCATCAGTGAATGGTCTGTAGGGGTGAAGAGGTAGGAAAAGGCTGAGGGAAGTAGGCTCTTAGGAGGGATTTGGACATCAGGAGGGAGGGAACGGTGTATTTGCTCAGAGAGGGCGGTCCAGGCATAGAAGGCAGCATTGGGAAAAGGGCAGATGTTAGCCACTCCCTGCAGTAGACCACATTTGGTGCCTGAATATCAAGTAGAACAAACCAATGTTACCCATCCAGGAAAGAATGCTGACTCACAAACAGATAAACATATTAGATTCTAGTTGTAAGGTGGTAACTAGAGCTGAAACAAGTACCCACAAAAATTGGTTATACCTAACAATTACAGTACCTGACTCGATTCGGTAACACTGGGTACTAACCAGTACTCTATTAGTTAGTGCCCAACAGGCTACCCAATTTATCAAATTTCTGATTTCCATTACCAAAATCAGTTGGTAAAAAGGAAAACTGATCACCCAGTAACAGTAATACCTGCTATTTTGGGTAACTGGGTGCCCGGCCTGATATTTGGGTGCCAATTGGGCAACTGTTGGGCTACCCAGAATATCAGGTATTACTTGCGGCTCTCATATTGGCTACCGCTTCAGCTCTAGTGGTACCCCCAACTATGAATATACCCCTCCCAAAAAATTCAATGACTACTTAATGCCATTCTGTTAATTTTAAATTGCTCACTCTAAGCCAAAGGCATTAGATTGTAACAAGTGGAGAGGACTGATTTTTTTCTGTCCTATTCCTTCAGAAGTGTGTCCTGATAACATTTGTCCTGGTGCTTTAGTCACTTCTTGCTAGACGATGGAGAGATGCAAGGGCATAACCAAGGGATAGCTTGAGGGCCTGTGACCATCCCACCCCCACATTCTTTTCTCGCCTCTCTGTCTTCTATTTCCGTCCTCCTAGTTGTGCCACTCCCCAATAAAAAATAGTGCCCCTCTATCTGAGGCCCTTTTCAAATGGGCCGCTGTGCATGGGGGATGGGTGGGAGGCATGGCGGGTGGGCAGTGCGTGGGGGTGCGTTCCCACGAGCCCCCCGCCCCCCCATGCATCAAGCATCTGCTGTTGGTTCCCGTTGCTCCATGAGTGGGTGATGGGGGGAGGTGGGGGGAGCACAGGAGCATGCACCCCCCGTGGCGTTCCCACGGACACCTCCCCATTCCCCACACCTACTGCAGCAATCACATGGATGCCCCCCTCCCACACACGTGTGGGGGGAGCGGGCGTCTGTGTGAAAAAGGCCCTGAGGGACCATGGTTCTACCACTGGAGAGACAGCATCAGAGGAGCAGGGAGAGACGGTTTCTTCAAGAATCTGCTGTCTAATAGCTCATTGCTGGTGTAGCAACATAATTTTCCATTTAAAAAAACAAAAATTACTTCTTAAATTTCCACCATAGCAGATACTGAGGAAAAAGTGACAATCTGTGTTTGGAATTCTGCAGTGAAACGTTGAAAAGCCGCCTTCGTTCTTTCTTTGTGTTTTCCTTGTTAAGAAATTGCTACTTTTGGGCTGTTGGTTGCCAACAAAAAATTAAATGAAAGCATAACCAGAATGGAAACTGATGTCAAATAAGAGATTGGCTGTTCCTTGGTGTGATTTGCATGGTAAATTGACCGCAAAAATATTACTGTACAGGCAGATCTCTACCAGGATATTAGTCACCGCCAGACCAAAAATGTGTGAATAATGCTATCCGTTTTCTCATGGGTTTTTCTTTTTCATTTTTAAAATAAAGATGAAGTCTAATTTGGCACCCCAGTTTACATGGAGAAATAGTTCATATGTCCTGGAATCAGGGTGGGGTTTTGAAAAAGATCAGGTTATAGAAATGAGAAGGGGTTTTCAGCCAGATACATGATTCAAGAAACATTAAACTTTGGATGGTGTTGCTTACATGGAGTTGATTCAGTGGCTGTTTTCCCACAGTTGGAGAAATTTGGTTTTGTTTGACTATGATGCATTTGATCACTGGAGACATATTCCTGAATCTAGTTTTTCTTTTCTTTTTTAAACTTTCTCTTCTTTTTTGAAGAGAGAAAATCTTTGAAAGAAGGATCAGTAATAATAAAGTGGCTTTCAAAGTACCTAGAACCAACTTGAATGTAGGGAGTTTGAATTCTGTTGTGATCAGTGAATCTGAGTTGCGTTTCAAGGAAGGGTCTGTGATGGGTTGCTGTGGGTTCCCCTGCAGGGAATAGGCTTGTGGTGGCCAGCACCCTCCTGCTGTATAGCAGACGTCCAATTAGTAAGGGCTTAAGGGAAGTAGAAAGTAATCCACCAGAGTTACCTGATTGGAAGTGGGTAGATCGAATGGGCCCAAGTTACAGTCCGGGCGAAAAATCGCCACAGCCTGGGGAAACCTCAGGTCCGGCCTGGGGAAACATCTGGCAGTCCGGTTCAGACATGACGGCACTGCGGGTGGCCATGCAGGCCAAAGCGTGGCCACGCGCAGTACCGCCATGGCTGAAAATGCCTCAGGCAGCTCCTTATATCCTTACCCCACTTGGTGTCATTACCCATATTTTGGGAATGTCTGCTCACACTGCCCCTCTGATGCGAGTCATGTCCATTTCAGTGGGGTCTGTGATGGTACAGTATTTGAGTTTAGGAACCAGAGTCTGTATACAACACGTGTTTTCCACACTTTGGGGAATCTATTCCCACCCCCCCGCCAAACATCTTGTTGCCCATGTAAAAAACAAAAACCTTAATTGAAGGTGGAGCATTTTGTTTTTCTTCAAAGGTACAAACTATTTAGTAAATAACATTAAACAACCATTTAACATTAAACAGGAAGGTTTGGGACGATTCAAAGAATGCGTTTATCAAAAATAGTGACTAGAACAAATAAACGTTGGATGTTATTTGAAGAAGTGAAGATGTACTACAGAGTGATTTCAAGTAGAAAGGAAAATTCTATGAACTAGTGATCAAAACAGCATTTCCTCCCATGGTTTATTGTTCCAGTTTTAATTGATTGCTTCTGAAAAGCTTAATCACCAATGAGATCTGTAAGTCACAATTTTGGATGAGGCACTGTAATTCTCTGTAATTGCACATGCTCTCATTAATTAGGGCCACTTTTGAAAGTGTGACTCGGTCTTCTTTTGTGGCTGCCACATTTGTCCAGTGAGATGCAGTCTCTTTATCAGACACATTGCCGCTGTGGAGCCAAGAATGAACACTTTGCAATTAGGGTCACTGATTATGGCTATTGTGTGGCCTCTGCATGGATCTTTTATCTTGAGCGATGTGAGCATTATTTATTTACTTATTTGGATTTTGAATACACCCTTCCCTGAAGAATCAGAGCAGGAATAATGAATTTTATTCATATGTAAAATTAATAAAACCTATAAAAATGTAAATAATATAAAATTGAAGTTCCCATTAAAACAGCATTCCGAAACCTTTCCCACACTGTTAAACACCTGGCCAAGCAGATGGGATTTGCATTGCCTCAAAACATTTTTATGTTTGGACTTGGGCAGACCTCCAGGGGTAAGGGAGCTGGAGAACATGATGCTAAATACTGTACCACAATCTAGCAGATTATATTTATCATTAAGTATAAAGATGAGCACAGTGAATTCAATGGGACTACTTGCAAGCCTTAAAGTAAGGCTCCTCTGTGGGAACTTTACCTGACGTGGAGCATGTTTCTGGATCAAATGCTATGCTGTTTTAGAGTCATAGGACTGGTAAAAAGGCAGCAGGTTCACTCATTTTATTTCTCTGATTATTTTAATGAGGCTGGATCCCTTATGCTAAAGCCATGTGGTTGGAATGTACATATTCTGTACAGCTGTAACCAGGCAGCAATATTTAGGCCACTTGCCTACGTTTCAGAGTTACAGCCAGGAAGTTCCCGGTGGACTCCCGGCAGCCAAACTCACGTGTAGCTGTGAACATGGGCGCGGGGGTAAAAGTGTCATCAGGCAGTGATTTCTCTGACAGATGACAGAGCTGGATTTTGAGCCCTGTCATCTGTCAGAGAAATCGCCATGGGACACACCTGAAGATGTGTTTAACCCCTGCGCCCATGTTCAGATCAACTCGTGAGTTTGGCTACTGGGAGCCCGCTGTGAGTTTCCGAACGTGGGCAAGTGCCCTTAGTGAGGAGCTGATGACCACTCCTCCCTTCTTGCTCCCATACCCCCAATCCCTGCTCTCTGACCACCTAAATGGTGGCAGCTTTTTCTGTTCATCCATCGGGTTACCACCCATCTGGGGTTTGGAACAGAATTTTAGGGTTTTGACACATCGTCTCTGGCATAAGGTTATAGCACCTATTTCCAAGGTTATTCAGAGGCACTGCTAAAAGTTTTTCAGGGGAGTGGAGCCATGTTGGAAAGAGGTGGGACGAAGAGATCTGCCCACTTCCTTTCTGATGTGCTCCCAACCTTTGTGGAGCATTATGATTTGACAATGCTCTGAAGGGGTGTGGCCACATTGGAAAGGAGCGGGAGTGTCTTAGCCACAGCCCCTTTTGATCTGGTTCCTCACCTTTTCTGGTCAGCGCTCTGGGAAAGTGGTGACCCTAGTCATCCAGCTTCTGAGGACAAGAAAGGCCCAAGGGATGGTCGTCTTAATTTCACTCATTCTTTGTCCCTATAGAAAAATTAAGACGAGGACAGTCCCCCAAGTCCCAGACTTGTTGGAAGGTATCCCTCCACCTCATTCTTCCATCTGTAATAAGATGGAATCAAAACATGCAGAATAGAGCTGGAGCGAATGGTGGTGGTGAATATTTTTTTTAGTTTCAAACAGTTCATTTGCTGTTCTCCTGGTGATTTGGGAAGACTTACTCATTCATTTGGGTTTTTTTTTTGGCATTTCCATCAACCCTGGTGTGCCGGTAGTTATGAAAATGATAAAAACGACAAAAGTGTCATCAAAGTGCTCAAGGTTTCTGACCTTCAATGACAGAAATACTGAAAATGGCAAATGGTGAAAAGAATCCCAAGTGCAAAGAATAGCGCCAATATTCAGCAAGGTTTTGGAAGAGATGCAAATTCATGTGAATTTAGGAACCGCTGTTTCACACCAGGTCTAATTCACAATACACTCATCATTAATTCAGAATTCTTGTGGATAACAATCAGGACTATTATTATTATTATTATTATTATTATTATTATTATTATTATTATTCATTAGCATTTATATAGCACCAGCCATGTACCTGGCGCTTTACAGAAAACAAGATAGACATGGTCCCTGCCCGAGAGCTAACAATCCAAAGACAGGGGGAGGGGAGACAGGGAAAGGGGAACAGAGGGAGAGACAAGGGATGTGACATTCATGAGGATGCGCGAACTCAGGTACACGTTTTCAGCTTGGTTACAGTAAATTGGGAGTTTACACATAACAGGTGGGGGATAATTCTGGGTGTGGATGATTAGCAGGAGTTAGGAAAGGTGAAGCAGAAGAGGTGGGTTTTGAGGAGGGACTTGAAGGTGCGGAGGGTCGGGGCATGGCGGATGAAGGCAGCCAGGGAGGGAGTTCCAGGCGTGCAGGGCAGCGAGGGAGAAGGGATGGAGGTGGGTGGGGGAGCAGGGGAGGCGTGGGAGGATGAGGGAGGGGATGGAAGAGCAGAGGAGTGCTCGAACAGGGGCTCGGAGGGAGATCAGGGCTGAGAGGTGGGGGGAGCGAGGTTATGAAGGGCTTTGTAGGTGAAGACGAGGAGCTTGTGCAGAATATGCTCAGGAAGAAGGAGCCAGTGGAGAGAGGAGAGGAGAGGCTGCACGTGGTCAAAGCGACGGGCTAGGTAGATGATCCCGGCAGCAGAGATTTGAACAGAGATGAGGGGAAAAAGGTGAAAGCGGGGAACGCCAGCGAGGAGGAGGTTACAATAGTCAAGGCGTGAGATGACTAGGGCATGGATGAGAGTTTTGGCAGAGGAGCCAGACAGAAAAGGGTGGATCCTAGCAATGTTGTGGAGCGAGAAGTGGCAGGATTTGGCCACGGAGTCAATGTAGGGTTTGAAAGTAAGGTGCAAGTTGAAGATGAAGCCCAAGCTACGGGCTTGGGGGACAGGGAGGATGGAGACCCCGTCAATGGAAATTGACAGGGAAGAGGGAGAGGAAGGATTAGGAGGGAAAATCAGGAGTTCAGTTTTTGCCATGTTCAGTTTGAGTTGGCGTTGAGACATCCAGGCAGAGATATCAGAGAGATAGTTGGTGAGATGAGCTTGAACAGAGGGAAGGAGTGGAGAGATAGAGTTGAGTGTCGTCACCCTATAGGTGGTATTGGAAACTGGGAGGCAATGAGTTTTCCTAGGGATTGGGTGTAGATAGAGAAGAGGAGAGGGCCAAGGACAGAGCCTTGGGGAACCCTGACCGAGAGGGGCAGGGAGGAGGAGGGGGAGGAGTTAGGAAGAGATATACTGAAGGAGCGGTCAGAAAGGTAGGAAGAGAACCAGTCGAGTACAGAGTCCCGGAATTCAAGGGAGTGAAGCGATTTCAAGCAGGAGTGAGTGGTCAACCATGTCGAAGGCAGCAGAGAGATCAAGGAGGACAAGAACAGGGTAAAGGTGGTTGGATTTAGCCACAAGATTGTTGGTGATCTTAGCAAGAGCAGTCTCAGTGGAGTGAAGGGGGCGGAAGCCAGATTGGAGGGGGTCAAGGGAGGAGTTGACGGAGAGGAGGTCGAGGGAATGGGAGTAGACAACCTGTTCAAGGAGTTTAGAAGCAAAAGGGAGGAGCGAGAGAGGATGGTAATTAGAGGGTTCAGAGGGATCCAGAGTGAACTTTTTGAGGATGGGGGAGACAGTGGCGTGTTTAAAGGCAGAGGGGAAGGAGCCGGAGAGGTTGATGATGTGCAGGAGGGGAGGGGCAATGGTGGAAGCAATGGAGGTGAGGAGGCGGGAAAGAATGGGGTCCAGGGGGCAGGTGGAGGGGTTGGAGGAGGAGAGCAGGGAGGAGATTTCCTCAAGGGAGGTGGGAGGGAAGGACGACAGGAGAGAGGTGGGGGGAAGGGTGGGGGAGTGGTAGGGGGAGAGGACTTGGAAGCGATATCCAGGCAGATCTTGTCAATCTTAGAGGTGAAAAAGAGAGCAAGATCCTGAGCGGAGAGAGAATTGGGAGGAGGAGGACAGGGGGGTTTGAGAAGGGAGTCAAAGGTGGAAAAGAGGCGGCGAGGGTCCCGGGAGCAGGACTCAATGTGTGATCAATTTCAGTTCCATTTTTATTATTAGTTGCGCGACCCAAGGTTATTGCAACAGAATTAAAAATCAAGGTACATATCAAAATATATGACATATCAAAATACTTTACATAACTATACATATCAAAATTAAACTTCGAAAACCAAAAAGAGGAGTTAACTGCAACTAGTACATAATTGCACCCGCTAATAAGACTAGCAAAACTCGGGTAGCAGCTAGGGAACAGAAAGAGTTACCAGACTAAATATTATATACTGGGATCAGTAATAAAATGAAATAACACTTCATCCCAAGAGACGTGCCGGTCTGCACGCAGTTATCCATCATGACTGCTCATAAGGGCAAATAACTTTTTCTCTAGATAATCTTAAATATTTAAACTCTTCCGCCTAAGGAGCGAGGCCTCAGCACAAAAGCTGGCAACCAATCTTGTTGTCACCGAATTAGCCTAGAAGTTAGCCCCTGCTTATTTGGACATCAGTCCCCTTAGAAAGGGCGATAACTACCTCGTAGCATGGATAGATTCTTTTCGCAGACAAGGGTTTACGAAATTTTGTTGTAACACGTTCAGCTCCACTCTATTGGAGGGGCGCTACAAGGGCATTCCTACGGAAGAAAGGTTTTGCCCTTTGTGTCCCCGCCAGGAGGTTGAGTCGGCCGAGCACATATTTTTGGTCTGTCCTGCTTATTCTGGTCTTAGAGGCAAATATCTCAGAACTTTATTACCAGAATTCTTCTCCTATGAGAGGCTGCTAATCAAATTTTTAAGTAAAATCGATTCGGTGACAACTCAATGTGTGAGGCATAGTACTGCTGTCTAGCGAGGGAGATAGCAGAGTTGAATGATGAGAGGCAGAATTTGAAGTGGAGGAAGTCAGCGTGGTAGTGGGATTTGCGCCAAAGGCATTCCGCAGCCCGGGTGCAGGAGCGGAAATAGCTAATGGTGGGGGTGAGCCAAGGGCGAGGGTTACGGGAGTGAGCTGGGTGGGAGTCGAGGGGGGCAAGGTACTCGAGGGTGGAGGCGTGAGAGGAGTTGAAGGTGGAGATGGCAGAATCGGGGGAGGAGGAGGAGAAGATTGAGGGGAGAAGAGGAGAGAGGGTGGTGGCAAAGTCCTGGGGCTTGAAGGAGAGATCGGAGACAGAGCAGTTCCTAGAGAACATGAAATCAAGAGAGTGACTATCAGTGTGGGTGGGGGAGCTAGTCCAGAGATGGAGATTAAAGGAGGAGGCTAAGGAGAGGAAGCGGGAGATGCAAGGCTGAGAGGGTTCATCAACATGAATATTGAAGTCGCCAAGGATGAGTGTGGCGATGTCATCAGAGAGGAACAGGGTGAGCCAGGACTCGAACTCGGAGAGAAAGGAGGAGAGGGAGCCTGGGTGGTGGTAGATGACAGCAACACGGAGGTGGAGAAGGGCGTAGAGGTGTATGGAGTGAGCTTCAAAGGAGGCGAAGGAGAGAGAGGGGGGAGGGGTTGAAACTGGCAGGAAGAGGTGAGGAGGAGGCCTACGCCACCACCCCGGCCTTCGGAGTGGGGCTGGTGAGAGAAGGAGAGACTTCCGTAGGAGAGGGTGGCAGGGGTGACAGAGTCAGTGGGGGAGATCCAGGTTTCAGTAAGCGTGAGAAGGTGAAGGGAGCGGGGCTAATGCGCATGCACGAAAAGCTGGTCGCGCCGATCCCGAGCTCTCCCCGCATACCCGCTACCGCGCTACAAAAAAAAGAAAAAACGGCAAAATAACTCCAAAAAAAGTAAAGAACCAGCAAGGGGAACGCTTGGGGCATGAGCCCACCAAAAAAAAACAATGAAAAGGGGCTGCTCACCCGATACTGGCAGCAGAAACAAACTGCAGAGACAATCCAGGAAGACACAGGGGTAAGCGAGAAAATGGCGGCCGCGCCCGCCCAAACAGACTCAGAAAACATAGAGCCAGATGATCAGGCCACAATGAATACAATACTGAAGGAAATAAAAGAGGCAAGGGCAGAAGCCCCAAAAGATAAAACAGAAGTCTTGGACAAAATTAATAAAGTAAACAGCTCAGTAGAAGAAGGAAATAAAAAACTAGAAATTATGAATAAAAGAATGAATCAGGCAGAAGAAAGGATTTCTAACTTGGAAGACCAGGCGCTGAATTCAGACAGTGACCTGACAAAAATAAAAGAAACCATGAATATGCT
>QEPC01013498.1:8546559-8659887 GCA_003113815.1 Sphenodon punctatus | reverse complement strand
GAATGGACAAAAAGACTATGGTACATGTATACAATGGAAAAGATAACATCAACCCAAGAAAATAAAGCAAAGAACTGTACTACCAGATGGTTTGCATGCATTGAAAGTATACAAGGATACACAATAGAAGAAGAAACAAAGTCATACCTTGTGGATTATAATATATAAAAGAACATTATAGACACCTTGACAACAGTTGTTATTATATGTTAATATATGTTAAATTATGTAATAGATTTGAACATGTTTATTATTTAATAAAAAAAAAAAAAAAAAAAAAAAGGTGAAGGGAGCGAGAGAAGAAAATATCATGGAAATAAGGGGCTTTATTAGCAGAGGAACGACAGTTCCAGAGGGAACCGAAGAATGGGAGTTGATCAGGTGGGAGACAGGGAATGGGGATAAGATTAGGGGAGGGGGGGCGATGGGATAGGTGGGAAATGGGCCCTGGGGCAGAGGGGCTGGGGGCAAGAAGTGGTGGTGAGGGGAGGAGGAGGTGTGGGGACAGTGGAGAGAGATGACAGGCTTAGTGGGAGGTAGGAGGAGAGGGGAAAGAAGTAGGGGGAGAAGCAGGTGAGCGGGAAGGGGGAGAGGGGGGTGAGAGATAAGGACTGGCATCTAGGTGGGTTGGTTACAGAGGTGGGAGGTGGGATGGATATTGTAGTTGTGCTGGTAGCCACCAATGGCTCTTCACGCTTTGGCCGCCGACCCTGTCCTTGCTTATGAAGTTATGGGTGGAGGGGACCATGGGGCTTATGGGGGGAGGGGAGATAGGGTCACCCAGCTGTAGCAGATCCCAGTGGTTTCTACAGCTCAATCCCTTCTGCCCAGTTTCCTCCTGCCGCCCTCTGGGCTGTCCTTGCTTATGGAGTTTACCTGGGGGGAGGGGAGACAGGGTCACCCCAGCTGTAGCAGATCCCAGCGGTTATAATGCAAGAAAACAGGAATGTAAACATTAAAAGTTATATGTTTTTTTTATAATACAAGAACATGAAATTTTGCCTTCTGCTACAGTGAATGTTGTTTGGTTACCAAAGTTTTTTGCCAGCTTCACTTTGAAATGCATGTGACTTTTGCAAAAGTAATTTTTCTCCCTTTGGGAAAACTGAACCATAAGTAACAAGAAGATCAAGATTACACTATATGTTGGTTTAGGAACCTGGGGGCAGGGTGGGGGGAAGGCTTGCTTGATAAACTCAGAATTCTCTGAACAGTTTCTACTTCCGTATTACTTAAATAGAAACTGTGGTAGTAAGATCAGATATTTATAGGCCCGTCCTCCACCTTCATCCCCCAAAAGCTGGACCTCTGTGGGATAGAGCAGAGCTATTTGATGGATTTAGGGAAGAACTGTTGTGTAAATGACTTGAATTATTTATTTATTTTGGTGGTGTTATTACCGTAGAGGAGTTGTACAGGGACAGTCTGTTAGAGAAATATATCCTTAGCTAAAGTTTGGAAACTTTGCATACCAGTGTTGAACGCACACAGGCTGGAAATTCTGAAAATACCTTAAGATGGTTGGGTGCTCAGTTATCTTGTTTTCCTTTGAAAGTCCTAGCTCTAAACTTTTATGTACATCCACTCCCAGATTCCATTACTTCAGAGGGATTTGTGGGCTTTTTTGCCCCCCTGCAAAGTGTACACACAAGTATTTGAATACAGATTTAGGCACCTAACGTTTGATCATCAAATTTGAGAGTTTTGGAGAATGGCTCTGGAAATTGATCTGGAGCTCAAAGGAACACCAAGGTTGGTTTCTCTCTGGGACAGCAATACATACTTAAGTGCACTGTATTATTTTTTCAACCATGCTAATAATCCCGACCACTATAATATAACAAAATGTGTGTGTGCTTAGCAGATAATCTCTACTGAAACATGTAACTATTTGGGGGACAATGTTCAACAAAATGTATTTTTCATTGCTTGTATGTGTATTGCAGTAAGGGCCATTATGTTAGGTGTTGTACTTGCACATGTTGAAAAGACTGTTCGTGCCATAGGAGTTCACAGTTTTATTTTCTCATGAGTTTGGTAGACTGCCTGTAGAGATTACTAAAGCATATATTTTTAAAGCTGTAATTTATTGAATTGCTCTTAAATATAACCTGTAGTGTACAGGTTTTATATTACTCATTATTTTCTTACTCCAGTTTACTCCAAGGAGAGAACCTTTTGTACAGTTCAACAAGCAAGGATTTAACTTAATTAAATTCACTACGATATGGGGGGATGATGGGAAATGGGGAAAAATAGGAACCTTTCCCCCCTTGTGTGTACTTGACTTAATATTTAATGGGGGATGACTTCTGTTTTGCAATGGCTATCACTCTGGTCATTTTCACACGGACGTCCCCCCCTCGCGCATGTGTGTGGGTGGGTGGGGATGCCCGTGTGAATACCACGGTGGGTGCGGGATGGATTGGTGGGTGCCCATGAGAATGCTGCAGGCGGTGGATGGGGGTGTGTGCTCCTGTGCTCCACCCACCTTCACCTATCAACCACGCACGGAGCAGTGGGCACCAATGCTCGATGCTCCGTGCGTGGAGATGGGTGGGGATCTGTGGGAGATTGTAAGCCACAGGCAGGGACTGCGTCCGTTTCTATGTTCTGTACAGTGCCAAGCACATGACTGGCGCTATATAAATGTTTATAATAATAATAACTCACCCCCACCGATTCCTCCATCCACCCACACCCATTAGATAAGGGCCTCTGTGGTGAACCATGAGAAAAACCGTTACCATGAACGTATCTAGCATTTACTGCACCATTTAGCTAACCAGACATGGAGTTAAGGTGTTACCTTTTATTGGATTGTTGGCGAGTGTGTACAAGATCTTGAGCTACATAGAGCTATATAGAGTTCAACAGAGCAGAAGCTGGTATGTTAAAAGCGATTGTGTTTTACTGAGGGTAAAGTTCTCAAGGGTATGAGGTGACTTCTTAGAAAATATTGAGTAGAATTTTATGATTTGATCTCATCTGTGTCTTTTCTTCCTCTTCATTTCCTCTGTTTCCTTTTTCACTTCTCTTTTTTCTACTAAGTTACTTACTTCTTTCAGATTTATTTAGGACAAATGATGACCACTTAAGGTTATATTTTTGAAGATATTGTAAAGAATCAATTCTTGTCTATTTTGTATAGTCCAAAACTTAATTAAAAGTTAAGGTGGGGGGGTTAAGGTTATTAACCCCCCACTAAAAAAAATAAATAGAGAAAGAAAAAGTATTGTCTTAACTACCTGGGCATGTCTCTTGTCTCTTTTGTACTCAGGAGGACCAGCATGGCAACTACACTCTAAGCAGCAATAGTTAATCGGAGTAGTGTGGACCAGCTTATGTATTATAAAATGTATTTGATGAACTTTCCTAATCGCTTGACACCTATATATAATTACTCTCTTCTTACCCCTCCCCCTCATCAGCCTTAGACATGGATAGACTTGATGGGTATATAAGCCAATTAGACTCTGTCTGAGGCAGCATTTATCTTCTGTGATGTGTAAACTTCTATATCATTGGCAAATAAGGTCAGCTTACAGAATGAAATTTAAGCTTTACAGGCCCCTGTAAGAGGGGGAAATAAATATCATTTTGCTTTCATTTACACTCAGCCTAAAATCTGTGTGTGTTAAGATATTTGCTACTTAGGCACGTAAAAGCTTAAAAGGATTAGCTTTTAGCTTTTGTGTAATAGCCAAACCCAATGTGTTCTAGTATTAAGGAGTCTGCAAGAAAAGATATGTACAAACCTTGCTGAATTATGGGATGGTCCAAAACTTGTAAAGCCATGGGAGAATTCCCGTTGGCTTCGAATCAGGCTCAGGGCAAATAACGTATATATAAAATTACAATAATTTATTGTTGTAAGCCGCCCGGGCTGCATGGCAGGAGAGGCGGGATATAAATCTATTAAATAAATAAATAAAAAATAAATTATTTATCGCCTATATTTCACTTTCAGTGTTTAAAGTGCTTCTCAGTCTTTATATAGGTTATCCTCACAACAACCCTGTGAGTTAGTCATTATTATTATTCCTATTTTACAGATAGGGAACTGAGGCTGAGAGATAGTGGCACTTTTTAAATGGACCGAGAGGCGCCGCGGTGCAGAGGAGATGGGTGGGGGCAGCGGTGGGTGTGTGGCACATGTACAGCCCATCACACGGACGCACACCCATCTGTACGCATGGAGGCACCTCTGTTTTCCCCAGTGCCTCCATGTGTGGGAATGGGTGGAGTGCGGGAGCGTGGATGCACCCCCACCCATCTGCACCGGTGGTCATACGGATGCTCCCCCTCCTCGCCCATCCAGTCGCCTACGGGGGCGAGAGGGGGGGCATCTCATGTGAAAAGGGCCAGTGACTTGCCCAAGACAACACAGTGAGTTCATGGCTAAAACAGAATTTGAACCCTTATCTTCCAGGTCCAAGTTCAACATTTATACAATAGGTTACACTGGCTATTAATGCATAAAAAGGCAACCAATAAAATGTCAACAGCATAAAAATAAGAAAAATATGAAATTATTTTAAAAACAGCTTTCCTGCCCCTGCCCCACCTGCCAAATGTTTGAGCAAATAAATAGGCCTTACTTTGCCTCTAGAAGATGCTCAGATTTGAGCTTTGATGAACATCTTAGGGCAGGAAGAATCTCTTTCTAGTCCTTATAATTTATCATTCTACAGCTACAGTATAGGATTTCACCTTTTGTTATTTACTTCTCTTCTTAGGCAGACTGTTACCTTTAATCTTCATTGAAAAAACATACATTTTCAAGGGTTCGTGATAGATTTTCTTCTGCCCCTCCCCTGCTGTTTATGAGTGGTATCTGTGATGTTACAGAAGTGTTCTGAGCCATGAACATCATGTTAAATTACTAGAGTGCAAGAGTACTACAGATATGGGACAACAGGCACAGTAAGACTGCTCCCAGAGCAAGTCATTAGATGAGAATCTTAAGTAAAGAAGAAAATCCTCATTAAAATCATTTAAAGATGAATGTGTGTGTGTTTGATACATGGCAGACAGTAGGCAGGCAGTAGCAGACTGAAAGGGTCATTGATGCTGAATGGCCAACAGCTTCTAATATACTTCAGGGCTTTAGAGGTGAGCCTTAGCATTTAGTAGATTTCTCAAGCGCTTTTGTTCCCTTATTGAACAAAAATGTGAGGAATGAGAAACAGACAGCTGGTTTGTGATATGATAAGCTGTAAAAAGCTTCAAAAAGGCTACTTGTTTGGATAAGATTTTTTGGTTACTTTTCAGAGAGATTTGGGTTCTCTTCATCCCAGAAGGGATGTCTTTCATAAAACTTTTTTTTTTTTGTATTAAACGTCAGAAGTTTTATCACATCTCTTGAGTGTCTTGAAGAGTTGAATGAAGCAGCATGTTACTGGGAAACTTAGTCAAACTGTTGGTGCTGTTCCAGAAGTTCAGTGGATTCTCATTAGTGGGACTTGGTCCTGGGAAGCCAAGGTTCAAATCCTGACTTAGCCATGAACTTGCTGGGTGGCCTTGGGCAAGTCACAACATCTCAGCCCCAGTTCCCCATCTGTAAAATGGGAATGTGTGTCTGTCTTTTTCTGTGTTTCCATCACTCGTGTCCATCTTAGATTGCAATCCCACTGGACAGGAAACTGTCTCCAAAATCTGTGACTGTAAAGCGCTATGTATGCTTAGCAGTGCTATAGAAATGATTATTATTTACTTACAGCAGTAGCTGTAGCTGTAAATAAGTTAAAGGCACAGCTGCTCTCCATTATAAACACTGCTGAAGCCCCAATATTGAGGAAACCGCTTGAGCTACAGTTCTGAAAATTTAGTCATGACTTATATTTGTGGGGACCGACATACGTACAAAGTTTGAAGAAGATCCAGCCAGAAAATAAAAAGTTATAACTGTTGAAAAGTTAATTGGTTATGGTCAAAATGCACAGCATCCCGAGTATTTTGAACCTTGGATATCTCTTCCCCCTGGATGAGTTGAGCCCTGAGACTTCACAGCCTTGTAGTCTGAGATCTACATTAAGTGCTGCTGGAGTCTGAGAGTCTTTGGTGCAGCCCAAACTGACTTATTAAAGATTAAAAAATCAGTTTTTCTGGCTTGCGCACAGGCAATAATGCCCGTTCTTCTGCCGGCAGAGGGGCAAGCCCAGCAGTGAGCTTGAGCAGTGTGAATGATGTGAATGATGAAGGGAGAAAGGGGAGGGACTCGCTGCCACCTCCCTTCCACATGCTCTGCTGCTACCTCTACTCAATGCTGGCCTGAGCCCCAGCCAGCCCAGCTGGCATGTCAGCTCCCCGCTGAAATCTCCACGTTGCGGGTGGAAATATTCCCCCCGTTTGTGCAGCACTGTGCTGAGAGCTGCTCCGGGTCAGTTCTACAGATCTCCAGCTGTCTGTGCCTGGGTTGCCAACCCCCCTGGCACAGCAGGAGTGGAGAGTCAGGCGGGGACCACCCCCCCCACAACACATTAAACCTCAACCTGACCCCCAACCTCTGCTCCTACCTCCTGCCCCCCAGTGCAACACCCCGAGCCTCAACCTGACCCCTCCAACCCCCTTCCACCGCACAACGTTGTAAGCACTAACCCACACCCTTACCCCTCCTCCCGCCCCCCACCCAACATCCTGAGCCCTAACCTGACCCCACGCTCCCGCCCCTCCTCCCGCCTGTCCGTTACATGTATAGAAATCCGCGGTCCGAAACATTCTCCCACTCCCGTTCCTACCTCTCACCCCCCCATCCTGTGGGTCCCAAATGATCCCTCTGTCACCGTGCTGTCCCCTGGGGCCCACCTGCATCTAGATAGAGCACACCATCAGCAAGGGCAACTTTGTCGTTGTCAAGCTGGCCACGTACCTGGTCACCCACGCCACAATGAGTGGAGGGAGCCCCTCAGAGCTGGGGAGGGGGCTGGGGCCCCTCAGTGCCTGGGAACCCTGGGCCCCCTTGTGCCACCCCTCTGGGGACTGGGCCCCCTCTCCTTCAGCCTCCCCTCGCTAGAGTGCTGGGAGCCCTTCCTGCTCTGTCCCTCCTCAATGTCTAGGGTGCTGGGCAGCCTCCCCTTCTCAGCCTTGTCCCCCTGGGGGGGCTGGGAACTCCTCCACTGAGCTCTCTGTCTCTTTCGTATCGGGGGGCCCTTCTCCCCTAGATGCCCTCCCTGCTCTCCCCTTGCTAGCTCCCCCAGCCCCCTATTGCTTGCTTTGGCCATAGCTTTAACTCCCAAGTTTCCAGCACAATACAGAGAGGGGAGTACAACCTGTGCCAGCTGCCCACCCTGGTACCGTGCCTGCCTGCTCTGGCTCCCTTGGGCCTGTCCCTGCTCTGACAGCCTGTAGCTTAAGGAATTGGTTCCCTGGCTGGGGGGGGGGGGGCTTGGTTGCTGTACTGTTAGGCAGGTGCACATGGGAATCTCAGGAGCCCTGCAAAAGAGGGGAAATCTATTGGTAGCAAGTGTCATGTGCATCTGGCGACTCATGTCTTTGCCTGGGGTTTCTTGGCTTCAGCTGTGGGTGGGTAGGTAGGAAGCTGGGCTGGGCTGGGTGGGCGCGAGTATGCAGTTTATTCGGGCTGGACCACCGCTCCAATTGACAAACCCCCCCCCCCCCGTACACCTTCCTCACACCTTCCCACACTCACCTCCCACAACCCCCTCCAAGCCCTAGTCCCCTGTGCTCCTTCCTTGACCACACACTGACTCCCCTCACCCATCTCCAAGTCCCACCTTTGAAATTGGCACCGCATGTACCTCCCTGTCTGAATGAAGGGAGGTGGAGGTGATCAGAGGGGCGCAGGGGCCCCATGTAATGTGAAGCTGCTTTCAAAATCCATGCTTCTGGAGCTTTGAAGAGGAGAATGTAATTAAGGGGGGAAATTACAAATGCTCACACACACACCCCCTTACCGGTTTAAAACTTATACAAAACGAAACCCTTTCATTGTTAATAGGGATGAGAAAGGCTTCATTTCTCCAGAACTCCCTGTTCTGTGCATGTGCAGCTCTTTTCGGCGCAGGACGAGTTTAAATGTTTCCCTTCCTCCTTCTCCCTCTTCTCTCCCAAGGGAGTTTAACGGCCGGGACTGTCTGTCAAATTCATGTGGAAAGGAGCAGGGCTTTTCTGTTCCATGTTTGTTTGACACTTACGTGCCTGTTCTCAGAAACCTAGGTGCATCCTGAAAGCATCTTCTGCTGGAGTGCCCTGCTTCCCTAAGTGAAAGGAAACTCTCAAAGATACCAAGGAAACTTTCTTCTGCTTTCTGTGGTCTGATGCCTACCAGGGGGCTCCGGCCCACTTTCAGCCCTGCAGGTGCCATATATTGTGTGTATTCAATAATAATTAATAATAATAATAATTTAAAAAGCATGTAGTACACTTGTGTCTTGTTGCATTGTTTCAGCTATGTGTTTGAAACTGTCCTGAAGTTACCAGGTGCTTCTGATGAACCCAAGCCAAATGAACACTGTGGCTTTTTGTGAACTTTTCCTCCTGTGATATAAAGAGGGAAACTATGAAGCTGGAAAGATCCCCCTACGATCTTGGAAAAGAGACTGCTCTTTTCCAAGGTAACTAACACGTGTCTCTCCATGTGTGACTGCTGAGAGGATATCTTTTTCCACCCCCATTCTCACTGCCCCTCTGAAAACCTTCCTCCCTTGCTCCTCAAGTGCCAAACACTTTGGAAGCTGCAGGGAAAGAACCTCTTGTCCCAAATAACGGGGCATCAAAATTCCCCAATGGGATTATTCTAACCCAAGCAATAAAAGTCATCATTTACCCAGTGAGGCTGGATGAGTTGACAAAAAGTGGCAATTTTAAAATCAAACAATTTAAACCCACAAAAAAGCCTCCCCCTATCTGAGCTCCCCCCCAGCTCTTAAAGCTACATACATTGCCTCTTAGATCATGGATCTGTTCCCAAACATTACATGCATTGCATGCCCTCATCTCTGCTCCCTTACCCTGAGCTTGCTGTTCAGTACTTTCAAATACACACAAGGGGTGCCTGTTTATTAGGCTGGACACGCTAAACATGTGAGTGGGGGCTGCATGGACGGAACCCGGACTGTAATGGGCTATCATCTCATTTGTTAACACCCATTGTAGTTTGCTTGGTACCATGACAACTCCAAAGTGGCCACTGGAGGATCCAGAACTTGACAGCTGCCATGGCTATGCTCACATCTACATCAGCTGAGCATAGTCTAGCATTGTTAATGACACTCCCTAAATAGCTGGTGGTTATCTCATTCTGATGGCTGTCAGATGGTAATGTTAAGTTTGCAAATCCTGGGTTAACCAGTGCATTGTTGCAGGAGATTTATTCACAAGAGCGTGCTGCATTTCATATTTATGGGAGAGGAATGCACTCTGGAGAACCAGTGCATCCCCCTCAAATGTATCAGCAGGTGCTGTTTTGTTAAGCTGTTTCCATCCAAAACAATAAACATTGTCACAAGAGAAAGGGCAGTGTATCCTGAGAAACCCAAGTGACCAGAAAGGCTCCAATATCATTTTGAATTGTGTGTTTTGCCATTTGTACTGTGAAAGCTTTTTCCTGATGTAGTACTCTGTTCTGCATTTCTATAGCATGTGCATTACCCCCCCCCCAACCAGTACTGAATATTTCTATAACATCTGCATTACCCACCCCAGTGGTTATAGAATTATGTAATGTAAAGTTTGTCAGATTAAATCGGCTTTGGATACCTACAACAAAAATGTTTTCTTCAGTGCAGTGAGCATAACTTTATTGTTGTTTTGTTGATCAATTTGCTTTTCTCCTGATTAGAGGGGAAATGGGGATACCCACCAAAACGGTGGTACTCAAACTGTCTTGGATGAGACACTAAATGGTAAATGTTTAGTGCCTGATGAGTTATCTGTATTACTGAGTTACTGGTTTTCATTACCCTGTTACCATTATTCCATATTGTGCATTTACTGAGTTTCCAATTGACTGTTTTTCCATCAATTGCCATTCATCCACTGATTGTTCCATGGCCCCTCTGGATGTGTGTGTACATGATGAAAATGATGAAATGTGGAAATTAAGAAAGATACTATAATGGTAGCATGGCAAGGTGGAATGGTTAGTAAAATGCAAATATGGGCCCTATTAAAACGGACTGCAGTGGGTGGGTGGGGTCTGCGGCCGTGGTGGGTTGAGTTGGGTGTAGCTGCGCCTGTTCCCACGGGCGCACACCCATCTCCACCCATGGAGCATTGGGCATTGGAGCCCATTGCTCCATTTGTGGGTGATGGGTGGAAGTGGGTGTAGTACGTGAGTCCGCACGCACCCCCACCCATCCCTCGCGGCATTCACATGGGTGCCTCCACCCATCTCCACACAGTGAAACTACGTGGAGATGGGTGGGGACGTCTTGTGTGAAAAGGGCCTTGATTACTCAGTAGCAATAATTCTCAGTATTTAAGGCAGTCGGTTACCTGTCTCAGTATATTCAGACACCAATTGGGTAAGTGACTGGCTACTTGAAATTGTGGGTATTACCTGTGGGAACACAATTTATTACCTGTTTCAGCTCTAATCTTGATTCAGAAGCCCACCATGTTGCCCGTGGCAATGCTCATGATGGATGATTGAAACGGAATCTGATTCTCTGTAGAATTAGGCTTTGGTCAAGCTTAACTTTTATATGTGGTTTACATGTTTGCCTAAATCACAGCTATAGCATTCTTCAGATGTGATGGTTGTAAATGAGTAGAGATTCTGAGCCTCATCAGCACAATGGCAGCATTGACAGAAGATAGGAAATAAAGGGAAAACAGCTACAGCATAATAATGAATTAACCCAACAAAAGAAAAGCTATTTACAGTAATCGTAATACAAATAACTCTTCTGCACATCTAATATGGAGGGACGGTTAATGTATAAATCATGATATACTATCAGTAGTAATCACTGGAACTATTCAAGCTTATAGATTAGATTCTAAAATAGCTATTATCAGTCTAGAAAGAGGTCTGGGTTATCACTGTGGCTAATTCTCTTAAAATGTCAGTTGTCAACCAGGCAAACAAAGAGATACAGAAATATTAGACTGACGTGTAAATAACTGGTGTACACTTTGAATACTGGGTTCAGTACTGGTCACAAAAGGGATGTAATAGAACTGGGGAAAGTACAGAAATGGCTACAAAAATGATCAGGAGTGTGGAATGACTTCCATAGAGGAGAGACTATTTTATTTATTGATTTAGATTTTTATCCCGTCCTATCCCCAAACTATGGAGTTCTTCAGCTTAGAAAGAGGTTGACTAATGGGGGTGGCGGGGGATATCTTAGCAAGATCACGAGTGGTTTAGAGAAAGTGAATTGGGAACTGTTTAGCCTTTCTCATAACACAAGAAATAGGGGACACTGGATGAAAAACAGGAAGCAGATTTAAAACTATAACAAAAGGAAGAACATTTTGCACACAACATAATAGTGGCTTGTGGAACTCATTGCAATGGGATGTTGTGAAGGCTAATTGTATAACCAGGTTAAAAAAGATTAAAAGAGAAGTTAGACAAACTCATGGAGGATTTGGGTCATCAGTGGCTATTAACTAGAATGGTCACCCTTATGTTCTGTATGTCCCTCAACCTTTGGGGCTGTGGCTTCTCATACTCTTCCTTCGAAGTATGTGGTACTGACCACTCTTAACTACAGGATGCTGGGCTAGATGGACCATTGGTGTGACAGCACCAGTATGGCAGGTGTTATGTTGTTATATAACATTTACTTTCTACAAATATTAACTAATTACTGATCACAAATACCCTGGGGATGTGTGTTTGTGTGGTAGTGGCAGAGTAAGTATTATCCAAGCTTTTTAGATGGAGAAAATGAGAAAATATCCTTTCCTAAGGATATGTGCAATCGCTCAGGGCATATTCGCACAAAGTGTAGCCTGACTAGGGGCAAATTACCACTCAGGTAAGGCCACTCCTGGGTAGTTACCTGGGAGTTTGGTTTTTATGCAGTGACTTCTACCTGGAGGTTAATTCATCTCTGTTCTATGTTATTAGATGTGGGCAGCCACATGAAGGAAAAGCTGTGGGTTAAATTAATAGTGGTTCTGAAACTTTGGAAACCAGGTGTCTCTTCCTACTACTTTGTAGTAGAGAAGTAGTAGTCACCCTTCCCTCCCACCACACATTACATACATATGCCTTGCTTCCTCTCCCAACTCTTGTTTCTTTCCTGATCTCTTCCCCTTGCTACTCAAGCATTACAGCAATTCCCCCTAGCTCAATAAGAAATACCTCACATATCTTGTATTACTGCTTTTTATGATAACATGAAGATAGGGATTTAGTTAACCCCCAGGTTAGAGCGACCATATTAAATTACTTTACGCCCCAGGTAGGCTCAGTCTACTTCCAAGTAGCTTTTCGTGCATTCACATTGGATGTTAAGTCCACAAATAACCCTTCCCTCCTCCTTTTTTATTTTACAAATTGTCTGAAAATATCAGATCACAGCACACCTCAGGTATACTGTGCGTTTAATCAAAACTTGTAACTTTAAAAACTTTATTCCTTAGTGCACTTTTTTTTTCTAATGTGGGAAGGGACTACTTTGCCACACATATAACAAGTACCCCGCAGTGCATGAGGCAAAAAACCAGTTTGTTTAAATTTGTATCCCTCCCTTCCCCAAAGGCTCAGGGCAGCTAACAACATGCATAAAACATAAAAATCCATAAAAGCAAAATACAAAAAATCCCCAAACGCTAACCATTCCACAGCCCTCCCAGAAAACATCCAATACTACCTTCCCATATCCTATTTCAACCCTTCTCACAACCCTACTTCAAATCACCCAACAAACCCCATATCCCCTATCACTTCCCATCAAATGACAAAGAGAAAGGTCTGCACCGCCTCTGGAAGATGCTCAGTCTCAGACTTAACCGAACTTCTGGGGGAAGGGAGTTCCACGGTGTTGGGGAATGATCGAATTGCTATCAAAGGCTGTAGCAATATAGAGGGGGTAAATTCATCGGGGTAGCAACCGAACATAAAGCTATTTGGCAAAATAGGTATCTCCCTCATGGAATTAAAAATGTGTGAAGAGATATTTGTGTGAATACAGCTCTGCTTGCAGCCTTGTTAAATGTGATCTCAGGGACAGAGTCTACATTTTTAGAACTTTCTCAGTCCCAGCACTTCACTTGGTGCAAGAACTTTGTGCAAGAACCTTGTTCCAGACCTTGGTGCAAGAACTTTGGGTATTTTCAGACGTTACGTTGGCCGTTGGCCCCGTACCGGCACCAACGGCTTCGTTCCCCGCCGGGGTCACCCCGTAACGGCACAACAGGGGATCCCGGCGGGGAAAGTGGGAGGGGCCGGGGCCGCGCGGCGCAACGTGCGGCCGCACGGCCCCGCCCCCTCCACGCACCCCGCCGCCCGCCCTCCGAGGAGACGGGCGGGCGGCGGGGCCAATGCGGCCGCTGCGTCCGGCCGCTCGTGCCACGGCCCGGGATCCCGCCGGGGATCCCGGGCCGTGGCACGCGGCCAGACGTTACTTTTCCTTGGCCACGGCCCGGGGTCCGTCTGACCACGCTTCCCGGGACCTTCCCCCGGCTAGCCCGGGAAGCATGGTTCAAACGAACCCCATGTGGGTATTGACCGTGGCCAACATCTGGCGCGCCGTGAACAGACGTATGGGACACGGTGACCCCAGGTGGGTATTCACCGTGGTTCACCGTGTTCGCGTAACGTCTGAAATCACCCTTTGTTGCTTTCAGCAATCTGAATTGGAGCTTTAGCTAATTTTTCTTTTGCCAGGTTTTCTTGCTTTTTGAGAGTCTCTGTTGGAACTCCATGAACTTCCCCATTCCCTGTTTAAAATCCTCTTCTTAAGGCTCAATATCATTACTGCCAATTTTTCACCACAGAGAAGGATAAATTAAAAAGCTTTTTGTGATTTGGGACCCCTAACTAAAGGTTTATTCTGTTGGGCTGCTGAATTGCAATGCTGTGTCCTCCAGGGCTCCATGGGTGCTAAACCTGTGGCAAAATTTGTCTTTTGCTGTGCTCCAATTATTCGACTTTATAACCACAACAAAACTGTACACACCTTTCTGGTCATCATAAATGTGAAAAGAAACTTGAATCAGTTTTGGAGGAATGTTGAGGCACAAAGAGACCTACTCACTCTCTACATGAGAATAGAAAATGTCACTATTTTACTACAGACTGAAAGGAGTGTATGAAACCTTGTAATATCTCTTTTCCCCTTCTTATTGTGTGGTTTTTATTTATGTGACCCCTGCCAGATGAAAGACAATTTTGACCCCTCTGGGATCCAGACTTAGCCTCCCTAATGTCAAAGAGCTGATGCTGAACCCATTGAGCTATTCTGGCTCTTTAAATTTGCATTGTTTTATCTGTACATAAATTTCAGAGCTTCTGAGTGACCAGCGTTTTGAACTCTGATCCTTTTGACCTGCAAGAATCCCTCCCAAAGTCATGAAATCTGTAAAGAGGGAAGTGGGAATGAGCTTTTCTTTTGTCTCCTCAGTAACAGTAACTTCTGAAAAGGGCTAAACCGGAGCAATTTGCTCATGCTCTGTAATAAAGCTTCATAGGCAGTATATCTCTTTTCTATTACCGAAGAAATTCATCAATAACTAAAATAAATGGCTAGTGTCTTTAAAGTGGGAAAGCAATACGTAGTGCAAGGTCTTGTATTTCTTCTATGCTAAACAGTCTTCATGGAGACACTGAATCTTCCCTTCCCTTCTTTCCTTGGTTAGAAGGCGAAATAGGAGGTGATGTTTACTCTTCAAAAAGATAACAATAAAACACGGTCCTATAAAAATTGTGTTGAGGAAACAGAATAACTAACTCAGTGTTTTTCATTTTCCAGTGAGTGGATATGAATGCAAGAACGGCTTTGCCACGTGTCTTGTTCGTTAGAATGCAACCTAGTAGCTGCTTCTGCAGTGAGGAATGGTGACATCATAAAAACTAGACTGTGGAGTCACTAAATTGAGGAGGAGGATATGCCTTTTTATTTGAGTAATGGGCATTACTGTCTAGAGCAGGGGTGCCTACACTTACCTAGCTGGAGCTCTACTGAAGCGAGTTGTCGGCCTTTGGAGATCTACCAGTGACACAGGGGTGAATCTGGGCCCTAATATGCATACAACATCCTTTATTTGCATAACATCACTTCTTCATTTGCATAACACCACCCCCATCCAGAAGATAAGAAACAACACAAGACAGTTGTTACTTATGCACATAAAATATATATTCTTATTAGGCACAATTAAAAACAGTCAAGCAGGATTTCTATGCAAGCAAATGCTATTATCAATTTACATAAACAAATGCAATTATCAGTTTTCAGAAGTACAAATGCAATTACATTGCATTGCAGCAGTAAGCTGAAGTGAACAAAACTCAGGGTTGTCGCTGTTGACTGGATGACATGCCAAAAAAGAAAACTCTTGCTCACTCCCCACTTGGGGGGCTGGAGTGAGGTAACTAACTGGGCTCAGGAATGGGGGGCTTTGGTGCAGGTCAAGGCCCCCTTGCGCCCTTCCCCCCCTCTTGAGCCTTTCCCCCTCATGCCCTTTCCCCTCCCAGCCCTGGGCTCTAGAGTGGGCCGTGTCCCCCACATGCACTTCCCCCTGTCAGCCCCCGACTCTGGTATCAGCCAGGTCCCTCTGTGTGCTCCCCCTCTTCTAGCCTTGGGCTCCGGTGCCGTCCACCCCTCCCTCATGTGATCTGCTCCCAACCCTGGATTCTGGTGCCGACTCCCCCCCCCCCCTTCCTTTCTCCCCGTCCTGGTGCCAGGTGCCTCCCCCCATGCCCTCTCCTCCTCACAGTCCTGGTGCTGATCCAGGCGGCCTCACGCCCTTCCTTCCTCTCAGCCCCAGGTGCCAGCTGGGTCCCCCCTTGCACACTCTCCCCCTCCCAGGCTCTGGAGCGGACTGGGCAACCCAGGCGGGCTCACCACCAGGTTTTACCTTATGCTGCTTGGATGGGCTGGTTGCCGCCTTCTGCCCGGCCCGCTGCTGGGCAGCTCCATCAGGTCCCACGTGGCGTTTGCTGCTCCACTGATACTGACACCTCTCTCTTCCCGCCTTTACTGCTCCGGTGCTGTTTGTGCATGTGCAAAGTGCTGATTGACCACTCATGCATGTGCTAAGTGCTGACTGAGCAGCACGGGAACTAAGCGCTTGGGATCAACTCATGAACTTCACGTGATCGATTGGGGAATCGTAACTGATATTCTGAGCATGCTTGGTCTAGGCAGAAAATGCATGATTGCCATGTTGGTCCCAAATGTAAGAGATGGAGACAAAGAAGAGGGAGTGTGCAAGCTTTTGGGCCATATAGGAAGCTTTGGTAGGCATGTTTTCTAATTCCTTATATGCCTGAAGAAGGGCCTTGGGTGGACCAAAAGCTTGTGTACGCTCATCAACAGTAGTTGGTTCAATGAAAGATTTCATCTGAACCACGTTGAGTGTTTTCAGACTTTAGTGTGGATTAATCCATGCCCAATGTCACATCTAATAAATCGTCACCTATTTCACCACGGTCTGGCTCCCGACAGTGGTGGAGTTTTAGCCCAGGCTGGGAGGTGAGGAAATCCCCAAGTCACATCCTGGACTAAGCTCCTCCACAGTTGGGAACCAGCCGTTGGACGCAGAGTAAAGTGGGCTATCATATCTGATAGCCTGCTTCACTCAACTCGGTCCAGATTGATGGTGGGGGATGGGCAACATGGTGGCCAACATTGGCTGCCCGTCAGCTGTGGGAAGGGGTGTGCTGCCCCCTTCCTGGCCCAGGCCGCTTTTATGCTTCTTTGGCGGTTTGGTGATTCCAGCCAGGGCAAGGGCTACCTCCACCACTCAGAGAAGTCGGTGGCGGCGGAGGCAGCCCATCGTGTGAAAACACTCTGTCTCTCCATCTCATGGACTTTAAATATAGATCATTTGAAGCTTCTTTCTGTTATGTGGAAAAGTGATTGCCTTCTTTATTAAGGATGCAACCAGCTTCCATTATGAAGCTCTATTCCCCCCCCCCAACTTTCCTATCTCTGCTCCCATTCCCTCTCCTACCCTGTCTTTGGCTTGGAAAAGTAGTTTGATTTTAGAATAAATAGTGCAATCATCTAGTCAAAGAAGAATGTTTCTCCAAATTTTAGAAAATGTGCCAAAGCAACATTACTAGTAGCACGTCATTGAACATTACATGCATGCCAATTGTGGGCCACAGGTAGTTTTTATATTCTCTTTCCAGTCCCTGGGTCTGGCTCTTAGATCTACTTTCTGTCACCAAGCACACTGAAAGGCTGAGCTCAGGCTAAAGGAGTAAAGATGAGGGCATGGACACAAGGATAAATCCATGATCTAGACCCAGCTCTTCCTGAGCACACCTGTTAAACCCCCTGCCCTTAACTTCTATGTGGACCTTGGAGTTTGTACTAATTTTGAAAGTGGCTCATAAGAGGGAAAAAGTTCCTCACCCCTAATTTAAATTATTTCCCATCTGAGTATTCCTGCATGGCCTCCTCCCTCCATTAGCTGGCTTGGCTCCTCTGGAGCTCCACCCCACTTCTTCTCTAAGGCCACTTTTAAATGAGGCACTTAGAAGCGCCTCCTGAGCCCAGCGTTGAAGGAGAAAGCCATGCCGGGAGTATTTACACGCTCCCTGTGCTGCCGGAAGTGATGTGCCCGCCCGTTCTCGGCAGCGGCGGTGGCTGGAGATGCGGGACTTTGAAGAGATGCATTCTGAAAGCCTGCAAAGTGAGGTTTTCAGAACATGCCTCTTCAAAGCTTCGCGTCTCCAGCTACTACCGTTGCCGAGAATGGGCGGCATGTCAATTCCGGTAGCGCGGGGAGCGTGTAAACACTCCCCGTGTGGCTTTCTCCTTGAATGCGGGGCTTAGGAGGCGCTTCTAAGTGCCTCATTTAAAAGTGGCCTCAGTGTCTTAAAGTAATAGTACATATCCTTACATCTTCCCCCCCTTTCAAAGTTTGCAAACTGTATTGCATTAAACAACACAACAAACCTTTTCAAAGCTTGTGAACCTTATGACACTAAGCAAAACAAAAACCAGTCAATTAACACCCCCCACCCCCCAACACAACACTGTAGCATGTTGATGTGATCATATTAACATTGTTCTATCAGCCTAGTCGGTGCCTTTCTCAGTTGATTGGACTGGCGAAGTTCTGTTTTGGGACTGTCTGTTCCCCATGTATCTTCTTTACCTGGCTCAGAAATTACTGACTCTCTTCTCTGTGCATGTGATGTTGCTCCTGTCTCTTCTTAGTCAATTTCTCCCATGAGAATGAGTGAGAGATATCGTCTGTTGTGCCTCATTATCTGACCTTCATTAGTTTGTAGTTCGTATGATAGGGGAGCTACCTCCCTATTCACAACTGCCTCCTGAGCCCACTGGTGCTCATTGTATACCCTCACATTGTCATTGGGCTTAGAGGGGGCAGTTTATGGGCTCTCTGGTCAAAGTACCTTTTCTGCATTGATCTTTATTCTGCGTGTTTGTACCTGGGGCTGGCTCACCACCTCCTCTTTCACATTGTGGTAAGTTGGTGTGAATTTTTCGATTAAATAAGAGTTCTGCTGGGTTCGCGTTGATAGTGCGAATAACATTAAGGGGATTTGCCAAAATCCTTTGGTTGCATCTAAAGTGTAAAAATACTTTGCCCCAGTCATGTCCTAAGATGTCTTCCCTGGTGGGTAAAGGGAAATGCTCTCTCTTGATGTACCTGTTTAGTTCTTTTGGGTCCAGACACAATCTTAAGGAACTATCCTTCTTTTCTATAATAAATAACTAATGAACTCATTCTGTAAGTTCTTAAATTTTCTCTATTTTCCCTAAGGTCTCCAAGCGTTCCAATTCTTTCCCTAATAGTTTTCTCAGTGTATGAGGAACTTTACAGGGGCTATGTACAATGGGGTGGTTTGGTTCCACTAATAGTATTTTATGTTCTTGCCGATGCCCTGGAAGACTTCTGGGTATCTGTTTTCAATTGGTGTGTCAGTTGTCTGATTTACCAAGTTTAGTCTTTGAATGAGCCCTAAGGCCTGGCACGTTCTCAATCCTAGGACTGGCTCCTTGTTCCCATAGACTATTAGAAATGAGAGCTTCTCTGGCCATGCCACCGCTTAACCATTATAAACTCTCAGTTTTACCAGACTCTTAACAATCTTTATTGGTTTTTCCTTAAGCTTTTGGAGTATCACATCAGAGGTTACGTTAACCTTGGCCCCAGTATCTAACCTATATGTAACAGGAGTTGCATTGGTTTGTAAAGATATAGTCCATTCCTTTGTACCTGGATCTAATTCCATCATAATATCGATGAAGAGATCCTCATTGGCACTGTCCTGGGAGCTGTAGTCTGTTTGTTTGCAGTTGTTGCAACTTCTTCCGGCAAAGCTGAGCCTGACGGCTTACCTTTGCAAAATGGTTATATTTTTTGCAGATATTGCAATGTTTTCCCATTGCTGGACATTGATATCTGTGTTTGCCTCCAAACCTTGAACATTTCTCTCTTCCAGTTGCAGCTCTCTCCTGTACTTCACTCAATGTTTGTTTTCTGCATCCCACTGCCTCTTTGTCCTGTGGGTGAATATTTTTCCTCTTGGGCCCATCTGTTCTGATAGGGTTTCTCCCCATAACTTTCAACAGGCTTCCTTATGTCGCTGGCCTCTCTCACTACATCCACTGCTGCATGTACAGCTTTTCCTTCCAGTACCTGTATTAGAGCTTCAGTGACTGTTGCTGCCTGGGCCATGTTTACTGCTTTGCCCAATGTTAGCTCGCAGTCTTCAAGGAGTCTCTTTTGAAGTTGGCTGTCTCTTGTTTTGATCTCATATCAAAGACTCCGTCAGGGGACCAAAATTGCAAGACTGACTCATTATTTTAAGGTCAGTCAAACACTCCTCTATGAATTCCCCCTCCTGTTGCACTCATAGGCAAAATTTATTTATATCTTTCATAAGTCTCATTGCTTCTGGGTATACAATACCGATCAAATTTAGCCAGTACACTGAGAAGACTCTCTCTTTCCTCTTGGCTTAATTGCATGGCCTGGAAAACTTTCACTGCCTGGTGCCTTGCTATATGCAAGGAAATGGCTACCTTTTGAGGTCCTTCCTTGGCATCCAGTCCTGTGGCTTGCATGTAGATCTGGAAGTCCTGTTTGAAGCGCTTCCAGGCCTCAGCCACATTCCCTGTGAGTCTCAACTTCTCAGGTGCTTTGAGTGCCTCCATTTTCTCTGCTCAGCTTTCTTTAACACTTCCCCCCCCCCCCCTTTCTAGATTTTCAGCCCCTTCAGCTTGGTCTCTCAGCACCTCCCTCCCCCCTCTCTCTCAATAAGTGAGGCACCTGTGTCAATAAGTGAGTCACCAGAGGGTTTATTAATTGTTATTTCTGCTAACAGAGATTATAGAAACTGCCTGAAGGCCTCCATTACCTGGCTTGGCTACTCTAGAGCTCCACCCCACATCCTCTCCCTAGGGAGAGTCTAAGACCACTTTCACACACACACACACACCCTGCGCATATTTTGGCTGCGGGAGGGAATGCACAAGCCAGGATATGCGTGGGGTTCAGCTGGTCTGAAAGCCGCCCCCATGCGGCTTTGCCGGTAAACACACACAGAGATACAGAACTAGATTTCTTGCTTTGTATCTTGCTGTGTGTGGGGGGGACTTTCTGACTGGCCAAACCCCACACATATCCTGGCTTGTGCATTCCCCACCGCAACCAAAATATGCGCGGGGAGGGGGAAGGTGTGAAAGCGGCCTAAGTGTCTTAAAGTAATAGTACATATCGTTACAGAGATGCGTGTCTCGTGTTCTTACGCCGTTCACTTTATGTCCATCTCTGTGTTTTATTTCTTATTTTAGTCTCCATCACGTATCAGAGAGAGAAAAAATGAAAGGAAATAAGATTCTGAGGTGTGAAGAGAGGATTTGCCTTTTTTTTAAACATATACTGCTAGCTCGCGGAATTGCTCCATCTGGAAGCGAGAAAGGGCGCTGCCTTTGCTGTTGTTAATGCTGGGGGGCTTTTGAAGACAGGGCGTTGATGACATGGACCACTGCCACGTTATCGCACCAAAATAGCACGCACACACACACACCGTGGGCAAACTCCGCTGCCCACAGTTCCACTGCCAGGACAATGGGGAAAAACTCAAGGAATGTAAGGTCTTTTGTGATCCCCATGTCCGTCCATTCCGGCAGCCATGGGGCAGCACACCATCTATCCCTAAAATAAACCCTGAATCTGGCTCCCCAGCCACGTCTGACTGGACCTGTAATTCCACCTCAACCTGCATCTGCTCTTTCCAAAAACTGACCCCGTCAAAACCTGCCAGGAAAGATGACCATGTTTGCAGGTTCTCCCTCACATCCCGGGCAATCCTAATATGATGGTGCTGCGGTGGGTTACCCGCCAGTTGTGTGTAAAGGCGTGAAAGGAATGCTCTGCCTGGGGCAACCACTTGGCAAATGAAATTAAGACTGCCAACCAAGGATTGGAGGGTCCGAACTGTGACCTTATGGGTTGTGATACAGTCTTCTATCTTTGTCCTCAAAGCAGACAACTTGTCCTCCGGGAGTCGCGATATAGCACGGACAGTGTCGAGTTTGATGGCGAAATAGGTCATGGTGGTGGCTGGCCCTTACGTTTTTTTTGGGTTGAGGGGGATACCCAGTTCCCTAGCCATCTCCTGGAATGTCACCATCAGCTTAGCACACTCCCAATACCTGGCCCGTCCTACTAGGAGGAAATAATTCAAATATTTTGTCCCCCCCCCCGCCCCAATGTGCGCTGCCGGAAAACCCATTCGACAAGGGAACTAAAACGCGCAAAGACTGAACATGAAATAGAACAGCCCATGGGCATCTCCCTGTCATAATAGTACTGGCCTTGGAAGTGAAAACCCAGCAAGTGGAAACTGTCCGGGTGAACCGGCAGCAGGCGGAAAGCCGATTTAGTATCGCACTTAACGAGGAGGGCTCCTGGGCCACAGCTTTTTGCCTTTTCCATGGCCACATGGAACGGGACGTACTGTATGGATGTGAATTCCCTTGGGGTAGCATCGTTCACTGACCGTCCCTTGGGATATGACAGGTGGTGAATTAAATGGAATTCACCTGAGGCCCTATCAGGAACCAACCCCAATGGTGAGACTACCAACACTGGCAAAGGTAGTTCCTCAAAAGGCCTGGCCACCCTCCCCTCGCAGATTTCTTTCTCCAACTTCTCCAACCTGTTCTATTCCGTTTACTGATTTTATATTGGGGCCAAATGGTCTGCTGCACCTGCCTAGCTGGTATGCAGAAACCTTTCCTGAATCCATCCACTATATATTTTACTTCCACATGGTCGGGATGTCCTCGCAGGGCATCTTCCAACTGGTCAATCCTAACTGGGGTTGGGGCCCTTAGCAGTGGTGTTACCTCTTCCCGCCCCACCTTGGGTGTTCTGTCCTCTACCCCCCTGTTGCTTAGCCTTGTTACAGGCAGATGTGGCATGGTAGCCGCCACAGTGGGTACAGTCATGCCGAAACTTGCAGGTCTAATGGGTGCACTTTTTGGTCCTGCTAAACTCCCAGCAGGCGGGAGCCCCATCAGGGGACCTCCTCCGTCCATCTGAAGGAAAAATATCATTGGCCAGGGCAACCCCCTCGCGGCCCAGCATGTGGCCGCTGTCAGATCTCGGGGCATTGGCCGCATCAATCATGCAGTCAAGTCACAAGTCCTGGGCATGGATGTCCCAGCAGAGGCTGGGTGTAAAAGCTACCCTGTGGCGGAAGGCCTCATCGTACCAGAGGCAAGCTCCGGCAGGACCAGCCCCATAGGCTGGCGGACGATGTCTGCGCACTTGAACATGTTGGAGTCGCGCTCAGGGTACGCCTACAACATCATGCCCATGAATATGGACTAAGCTGCTATCCAATTTGCCCAATTCCAGTCAGTTTTGGGGTGACGGAAGCATTCTTTGTGCTGCTCAGCGGGATCCATAAATGGGATCGCTGAACAAGAGTGCAAAAATATCCACGTACTCCCCCGATCAGATTATTTCTCGCGTGACTGGCAACAGGTGATTGCCTATTGGGGCAGACACCTTCGAGTACCCACAACCAGCTGGTGGGTGGGGCCTAACCCCAGTCATGGGGTAGATATATGGTTTAGCCTGAGGCTGTGACCCTACTTGCAGCGCCTGAGCTGCTGGGGTGGCCCCTGGTCTGGGTGCTTGAGAGGGGGTGAGTAGGCATAGGGGCTCCGCCACCCCGGGCCAATGGAGAGGAGGGGGGGGGATGCTGGCGTAACCTGTATTCACACCTCATTCTACCAGAGGAGCTGTGGATTCTCCGCCCCTCCCTTGGGGGCAGGGTTCCTCATATCCCATCTGGGCAGGGCACGCCCGCCCTGCCCCCTTGAAGCCCCCACCCAGGGCTGCTGGTATCCCGGGGGCGTTTCAGTTCAGTAACTGGCTGGAACAGTCCAGCGCCCTGTGTGGGGGCCACTGGGCCTCACCCAGTTCCGTGGTGGATGCGCCCCCAGTTGCCAACCCCCCTGTCCCAGGTCACCTTGGGGCTTTTGGTAGTCCTCAAAGGGCTTGGCGGCCATGGGCTCCTGCTGCTCTCCTTGATGGTCCCTGGCGATTGCCTGCAGCTCCCGTTCCAGGGCTTTGATCCGCGCCCACAATGCTTGATCCCCTCGTTCCTGCTCCTCTTCGTTGGGATCTTAGTGTGACCTCCGAGGTGTCGGAACTTTCCCTGTGTGGAGAGACCAAGGGCACCCACCTCGCTCCATGCCTGGGCGGGGGAGGGGCGCGGGGGTACTTCACCCATGGGAGTGGGGCCAGGGATGGGCGCCCAGCCCCCACATCTGGGTGGAGGGGGCTGGTGGGATGTGACCTGGGGTGTGGGGGCTGGGACGGGGTCTCTCCCCCTGCATCCGGGCAGAGGGGCCGGGGGGGGGCGCAGCCCGGGAGGCGGGAGCACTTGGCTGGCGTGGGCCTGGGAGGTGAGACCTCTGGCTTAAATCAAGCCGAGGAGCCTGCCATCCTGCCTCCCCTCCTTGGTGTTGCCCCCGCAGGCCTTCCCAGAGCATGAGAGACTGTGGCTGCCCAGGGGCGGCTGGTGAGTTTTGATGTTGGAGGGGCACTGGGGTAGTAAGTGTGGGCCTAGGGGCGGAGCCTATCCTAGGGGCGGAGCCAGGGATACGGTAGGCAGAGCCAGGGCATAACCCAGCCAGAAGCAAGGAGTTCCCAGGGTTAACATTAGATGGACATTGCATTCCTTAATCCAGCAATTTCAGTTAGGCAGGTTATATTCACCTCCTCTGCCAGGTTTAAAAGCAGGTAGATCACTAGACTCACGGTTTCAAAACCTCAGTTTTATCACAAACATCACATTTCTAGCATTTTGAACACCCATAAGATCACCAGACTAACCGCTACATCTCACGATTTCAAAACCTCAATTGAATCACGGGGCATTAAATACTAATTCCCCCTCACCCTCTGCTGTGTGTGTGTTTGGGGAGGGGGGATTAGTATTTAACACTCCACATCATCAAGTGAACAAAACCCATATACAAAGCAGAAAACCACACATAAATAAACTAAACCAATCTCACAAGCCCCCAAAGGCATCCCTGGCAGCCAAACACCTGTGCAAGCACACAGGCCTTTTTAAAAAAAATTGGCCCGTTTCAGGGATGCATTGCCACCAAATCAGACACATCCAGACCAGCATCCCCAGTAGCTTCACCAACAAACTGCCTGTTCAAGAACACAGACCCCTTTTTAAAAAACAGTTTGGCCCCTTTCGGGGCTGCATTCCCACCAAAGCAGGTCCCGAGTCCAACCAGCATCATCCCCAGCAGCCATACCTTATCCCCGGCAGCCAAATGCCTGTCCACACAAACTATTTTCCAGCAACAGCAGGAAGCAGCAGTGAAACAGTGAAGGGACCATTTAAAAAAAAAAAAAAGTAGCTATGACCAGTGGAACCACAAATTTACAAAATGGCCTCTCTACTCATGCTGGGATAGGAGAAGGAAAGCAGCAATTCATTCATTGATGCATTGCTGCTGCTTTCCTTCACCCCTCCCAAGCATGAGTAGAGAGGCCATTTTGTCATCATGCAAACAGAGCAACACCCTCCACCCCCCAAATCCCCCCAGTCTGTCTGTCCCCACAACACCCTCCCCCCCAAAATCCCCTTTCTGTCCCCACAATACCCTCCCTCCCAAAATCCCCCCCATTCCCCAGTCTCGCACACCCTCCCCCCTTCCATCCCAGGCCCCCTGCCTCTGCTCCCTGAATCCCCCCTGCCGCTCACCCTTCCTTCCCCAGTGTCTTCCCAGGCTGGAGGCCTGGGATGGAAAGGGGAGGGGAGGGTGTGCGAGACTGGGGAATGGGGGGGAGGGTGGTGCCCAGCCTCTGGTCCCCGAGCCCCCCCCCCGCTGCTCCCCCCCTTCCCCCGTGTCTCTGCTCCCCGACTCCCCCCCCCCCACATTTACTACTCACCGTCGTTGCGCAGGGACTGGCACCAGACATTTCACTGCGTTCAGTGGAGGCGCTCGGTGGCGAGATGTGCTGCAGCGCGAATGCTCAACCGACTGAGTCAGTTCAAGCATGCGCGCTGCAGCACATCTCACCGCCAAGCGCCTCCACTGAACGCCCAGGTGAGGCTTTGCATTGAGCCCATAGGGCTCAATACAAAGCTGCTGCTCAGAGAAATTTAATTTCCCAGCGGCTCGCTTGGACTGAACGCTCAGTTGCTCGGCGTGCGTTCAGTCCAAGTTTGTCCCTTCTGGACTCCAGAGTCTGGAGTTCCAGAGGGAGTCCAGACAGAGGCTATCGCTCACTGTCTGAGCGCTTTGTCTCTGCCGGGTGGCTGAAATTGACATCGGAGCGCTGCGCTGCTCTGAATGCAAGCCAAGCTGCAGCAGTCAGAGCAGTGCGGCGCCCCGATGTCAATTTCAGCCACCTGCAGAGACAGAGCGCTCAGTCATGAGCACTCTGTCAGTGCGGCACCGGGGGGACGCGGGAGAGGGGCGGCAGGGCACTGCCCCAGGCACCCTCAGGCTAGGGCCGCCACTGGCCCTGACTGAGGGGGAAGGGCCCAATGGGGTCCTGTATCAAGGGGATGGTCGAGGGCGTCAGGCCTGGATCCGTCCGGGTCATAAATGGCCAGATCCAAGT
Source organism: Sphenodon punctatus (assembly GCA_003113815.1). Taxonomy (NCBI): domain Eukaryota; kingdom Metazoa; phylum Chordata; class Lepidosauria; order Sphenodontia; family Sphenodontidae; genus Sphenodon; species Sphenodon punctatus. Next base: position 8,633,643 of record QEPC01013498.1, on the reverse strand, counting down.
TGGTGAGCCCTGGCAGGAGTCAGCTATCTCATGAGGGATTCGCACCCGTCAAGGTGCTCCTGCATGGATCCCCAGGCCATGGCCCGGCCTGGGGCATCCCCTTCAGTACCATGGGGGAGTACCCCTCCCCTCAGGGTGGGGGCCCCCCACTGTCCCCCCCTCTGCTGCCACGGGGGGCTGCCTGGCTTTGCACCTTGGTGCCTTGTTCCCCACCCCTTTTTCTTTGCCTTCCCCATGGGAGGGGATGCTGCTACACTTACTGATTGATCAGGGCCTAAGGCAACCAGCCTGACTTCTCCGCGTCCTCTCCCCTGCGGTGAAGACCTTTGATGTCAGCAGCACTGCACTCATGCACTGCTGACTCTTTGGCTGTTTGCCCTGGAGTGAGGCTGGATGGGCTTGTGGAGCCAAACTCCTCCCCTGTTGGGAGGCAGACTTGGTCCACTTGCCAGCCTCTTTCCCCACCCTGCTGGGGGTTTGCTAAGCAACCCCTGCAGGGCTCTAGGTTGCACTGAGCTGCTTGCAGGGCAGTAGAAAGCCACGTGCTTTGTTCCTCTCTTCCAGGTGGGGCGCGACAAGGGGCCCTGTCGCCGCCAGGCTGGCTGGCAAAGGGGCATAGCTTAAGCCCCTTGGGCAAGCTCTAGGCCTCTTTCCCACTCTGCTAAGGGAAACCTTGAGGTGAGCTTCAACCCTGTGAGGCAGTTTGTTCCCATACTCTTCCTCTCCCTAGTGGGCCTCCCCACTGACTGGGATCTTCTCCCTTTAATCCAGCCTACCTCTGATCATCTGACCTAAGCTTTTTGTCACTGGACTTTACCTGGGTTGATCAACCCCAAACAGCCCAAACTGTTAAGTAAATTGTTACGGTAGCTTTAAGTTTTACATTCCACCACTGCATGGATTACTTTAAGGTGTTCACTCTGTTTAATGAAAGACAGAACTGCTAGAAGTGTAAGGTGAAGATCTGCTATCCTAACTAGCCCAAGATTTTGTTTAAAACTCTTAAATGTGACTGTTTAAAAGTTGCTTTCTGGTGTCCCATGCTTATTGTCTGTGTTTTTGTTGATTAAATTTAACCCAAAACAAAAGCTGATGGATGTTCTATAAGCAGCAACTTTGCAATCTTATTTTGAGATATGAAAACAGAGTGGTATTTTTTCCAGAGAGAGGGTGATTGCTGTGTGGTCTCAAATGTTAGAAATGGAGAAAACATAGTTCAGGTGATATCTTTTATTGGACCAACTTCTGTTCCTGAGGGTATGCAAGCTTTTGAGCCAAAGAGAGCCATTCCTCAGGTGTGTAAAAAGTAGGGGTGGTCATTTTAGATGCAAATTCGTATTGGTTTATTTTTGTTTTGGTTCCCAAAGTTATTGGATTTAAATGAGGATTCATATTACGAATCTGTATTTAAACCAATTAAAAAAATTAACTTTTTTAGTGCGCATGTGCAAAATGGTCATTGGACTGTTCTACGCATGTGCCAACCTTTCCCAAAATGGCAGCGGCAGCATTCCTGCCATTTCAGGAAAGGGAAGCTGGTCTGCGTGTGCGTAAAATGGCTACTGTGCATGTGCAGACTGGCTGCCCTTTTCAAAAATGGTGGCAGCGCTGGTGCTGCTACCATTTTAGAAAAGGGTGCACATGCACAGAACGGTCCGGTGGTCATTTTGTGCATGTACAATCATTTAAAAATAAAAAATTACTAACAATTATAAAGAAACGACTGCACATGCACAGAATGGTTGCTGCAGTGTTCTGCACCTTGCGTACCCTTTGGGAAAAGGGCCAGTCTGCACATGCACAGAACGGCTTGCCTTTTCCAAAAGGGGGTGCATGTGCAGAACGGTCCAGTGACCATTTTACACAGGCACAGTCATTTTAAAATTCTTATTCTGTAAACGAACTGAAACAGGCTTGTTGTCATTCTGTTCCTCTTCGATATGGATTAATCTGTAACGGCCTGTTTCGTGCAGTTTCGGAATTACTCCCAATCTGAATTTCCATCCCTAGTAAAGAGGAAGAAGTAGAGCTTGACCAAATCCAACCTTTCTTTCTCCCCCATCCCCTTGCTAATAGCTTTTTTTCTGAACAACTTTTTCATCTAGTAGCCCATGTATGTCTAACCTGCATTTGCCCAGTTGGTAGTTCTGACTTCTTCAGGTATGTAAAAAGGGCCCTGTGTAGCCCAAAAGCTTACAACAGAAGTTGGTCCAGTTAAACATACCATCCCAACTATAAGGCCATGTTCCGACAACATTGGGGCCAAGTCGTTGTGATGGCAGTGCATTTTGGAGTGAGGACTGCAATTATTACTACTAATTATAAACTTATAGTCTTCACAGAATGAAGAATGAAGGGTTTTTTGTTGTTATTCCCTGGCATTTAAATGTAAAGCAAATAAGTGCCTGCATACCAGCTTGACTGGAAACAATTAGCCCAATACCTACTTTCTCCTCACCACCAGTGAGCTGCCTGCTGCATAAAGGTCATGAAAGAGCAGTGAGGGAAGCTATGGCTTCCCTTCAATAGCAAATTTTCTTTTTGAAAACCTTATGCAATAGACAGGGAAACCACTGATTTAAATGGAAAATGGCAGTTTGTGTTTTGAAATATATTTTGTTGGCCGCATCGCTGCCACGTGTCGCCACATTTCAGCCTTTCTTTATTTTTGGTAAAATGCTTAGCAGACACATCTTTCCCCAATGTAGGAGTCATCATGATGGGATACATACACCCTAGGAAGAGTGCTGTGCAATGCTATTTATTACTGTTATTATTATTATAAGCAGATAATGACGGACGATTTGGACTACCAGGCAGTATCCCAGAATGCCCAACCCTGGAACCAGGATGATTTTCATCCAGGCTTAATTCTTGAAATTATCCAGGCCTTTAAACCTAATAAGGCAGTAGGGTTGGACCTTATTTCTGCAGAGATGCAAGCGGTCCCGAGATGGTGGGCCCAATTATTATCTGTGCTATTCTACCAGCTTAGCAAAGACGGTAAGATTCCTGAGGTATGGCGGCGAAGCCTTATAATTCCCATTTTCAAAAAGGGGAGGCTACAGGATCCAGCGTGCTATAGGCCAATAAGCCTCTTGTCTGTGGTGGGCAAAGTCTACACAAGGGTCCTTTTGCGCCACCTGGAAAATTGGGCAGAAGTCAAGGGAATTATTCCATCCGAGCAGTTTGGCTTCCGCAAGGGGAGATCTACAGTAGACTGCCGCTTTGTCGTGCATCATCTGATTGCTAAGTACGCTAAGCTTAGGAAGTCGAAATTGTATTTAGCCTTTATCGATTTCACTAAGGACTTTGACATGGTGCCTCGTCAGAGGCTCTGGGCAACGCTAAAGGCCTTTGGGATCAATAGTAGCTTACTTAATGCAATAATCCTTCTGCATTCTAGTAATGTGGCATGTGTCAAGATAGGACAGACATTGGGGGACTTTATTCCGATTGAAAGAGGTGTACGTCAGGGGTGCGTTTTAGCACCCTTGCTCTTCAACCTGTATGTTGCAGATTTTGCCACCTATTTGCAACATAAAGAAACGCATCCCCCGAAAGTAGGCGATACCCAGCTGCGTTTTTTACAATTTGCCGATGACTTGGTCCTGCTTGCTCAATCTGAAATCGGCCAAAAACGAGCAATTGACTGCTGTCAGGAGTACTGCCAAGCCAATGGGCTGCAAATGAACGCTTCAAAAACAAAGATTATGGTCCTCAGTGCAGGGAGAACCAAGAGTTCCTGGAAGCTTCAGGTGGGAACCATAGAAGTGGTACCCACTTTTTCGTATTTGGGATTACTTTTTCCAGAAGGGGCACTTGGACCGAACATATTCAGCTAAGATCCAATAAAGCAGATAAAGCAGCGCAGGCCTTGGGGAGAGCTATTTCTATTTCTAGGGGCGTTCCTTCTTCTGCTTTCTTGGACGTTTATCGTCCCAAGGTCATAGCATCAGCCCTTTTTGGCTTGGAAATGATACCTAACCCCAATGTAAAACCCTTAGAAAAGGTTCAAAATAAATTTCTCCGCTGCTTTCTCAAAGTTGGGCCGAGCGTTCCCGGTGCTGTTCTCAGAGCAGAAACCGGCACTAACTCTTTGTCTTCTTTGGCCAAGATGACGTTTATTCGGCTGTGGCTGCGGATATTGGCCCAAAAGGAGGGGGCCCTCCCCTTGCTCTGTTTGAGAGAGGAGCTTGTGGCGCTAAATTAAAGGGATTACCCCTGGCTACTCTATTTGGCCCAGATTATAGCAAACTGTGGCTACTCATTTGCCTATTTTAAAGGGAAACCCCTGCAATCTATTAAAACAGAGCTATGTGAGAGGATTAAAGACATCGCCCATCAGGATGACATAGCGGATCTAGCTAGGTGGAGAGTAGCCCCACGTTTACACCAGTTCAAGACCTGTGTGAAGTTCGAGGGGTATCTGGATATGCTTGAAAATCCACGGTTACGTAGGCTATATACTTGCCTTCGGTGCCAACTTATTCATTCGGCAGTTACAGAGGGCAGGCAAAACCAGTTGGCTTATAGCAAACACTTATGCTCATGTCCTCTAGCAGAAATGGAATCCACGGACCACCTCTTACTGAGATGCCTACACTATCAATTTCCGAGAGAAACCTGGCTTTTGCCGCTGTTAAAAAGGGGTCTTGACTTTGATTCAGAAGGTGCTTATCTTTACCTTCTTTCCTTGACGGAGAAGGATGAGCTGACGGCAATTGCCACATTTTTAAGTTTGGCAGGAAAAATTAGAGCCCGAATTTACATAGGTTGAGCTCCCTGTCCACACTTTCAGTCGACCTAACAGAACTTTGTAGTTCAGCAAGGGTGGTAGGGTTTCACTATGGGGTGGTGGAGACCTTTGCAAAGTGTGAGCCGTGCGCTTTATCTATATCCTCCCTCTGGGAGGAGGTGTTATATAACAAAATAGCCTTTTTAGGCAAAAATGTGAACAAAGGGTAGCAACCAAATTTTTCCTCTGGTTTACCTTATGATGTGATAAATTAAATTGGCAGTCATGGCTTTGTATTTAGAGTGCTTTCTCAACCTAGGACATTTGCCAAAAGGTATTGGATTGGCTAAAGGATTTAGCCTCTAAAATGATGTAGGTATGAGGTATGTCCAAAGGGTAGGGGGCTAACTCGTTAGCCATTGGTGGGAGTTATGATCTGCTGTAATGCTATTAGGATGTGTTCCTAATTATGTTGCTAAATTTAATTTAATTTTTGCTTGTTGCCTATTTGGATAATGCTGGAAGTCAGGGTTTCTGATAAATAGTAGTAGTATTGTAATTTTTGAATGTTTGTTTTTCTTAGCGACTTTGTTGCTATTTATGTTTTGTTGTATTGTTATATGTTTTTGTTGGCCAAGGCGAAAGCCCGTGCCAGAATAAATTGAATTGAATTATAAGCTTTTATATAGCACCAGCAATGTACCTGGTGCTGCACAGAGAATAAGATAGACATGGTCCGTGCCTGAGAGCTTACAATCTAAAGACAGGAGGAGGGGAGACAGGGAAGGGGGAAACACAGGGAGAGACAAGGGATGCAACATGAGGATGCAAGAACTCAGGTACACGTTCTTGGCTTAGTTACAGTAAATTGGGAGTCTGCAGATAACAGGTGGGGGATAATTCTGAGTGGGGATGATTAGCAGGAGTTAGGAAGGGCGGAGCGGAGAGGTGGGTTTTGAGGAGGAACTTGAAGGTGTGGAGGGTGAGGTCAAGGTGGACGAGGGCAGGGAGGGAGCTCCAGGTGTGTGGGGCAGCGAGGGAGAAGGGACGAAGGTTGTTGGGGGAGCAGGGGAGGTATGGGAGGGTGAGGGAGGGGATGGAAGAGGAGCGGAGTGCTCGAACAGGGGGTTCGGAGGGAGATCAGGGCAGAAAGGTAGGGGGGAGCGAAGTTGTGAAGGGCTTTGTAGGTGAAGACGAGGAGCTTGTGCAGAATACGCTGAGGAAGGGGGATCCAGTGGAGGGAGGAAAGGAGAGACTGCACATGGACAAAGCGACAGGCTAGGTGGATGATCCTGGCAGCAGAGTTTTGAACAGAGATGAGGGAAGACAGGTGAGAGCAGGGAATGCCAGCGAGGAGGAGGTTACAGTAGTCGAGGCGTGAGATGACTAGGGTATGGATGAGAGTTTTGGCAGAGGAGACAGACAGAAAGGGTGGATCTTAGCAATGTTGTGGAGGGAGAAGCGGCAGGATTTGGCCATGGAGTCAGTGTAGGGTTTGAAGGTGAGGTGTGAGTCGAAGATGGAGCCCAAGCTACGGGCTTGGGGAACAGGGAGGATGGAGACCCCGTCAATGGTAGTTGACAGGGAAGAGGGAGAGGAAGGATTGGGAGGGAAGATAAGGAGTTCAGTTTTCGCCATGTTCAGTTTGAGTTGGTGTTGAGACATTCAGGCGGAGATATCGGAGAGACAGTTGGTGAGATGAGCTTGAACAGAGAGGGAGAGGGAAGGAGTGGAGAGATAGAGCTGAGATAGAGTTTACAACCATGACTTTAAAAAAAAACAAAAAAAAAACTGCAACCCCACCCTGAAGAACTTTGCAAATGAGTTATTCCACAGAAGTTCCTTGTTTCCACCTCTGTGGGAAGTAGCAACTGTTAGTGAATCACAGCAACTGCATGAACTGCATAAAGATACGATATTCAACTGAAATTGCCCCATGAGTTTAGGTAGGCAGAGAGTCCTTACCAAAGGTACAGCTTCTCCAGAAAACTGGGGCAAATATTATTCTTGAATTCATGTTACGAAAACAGTATTTTAATGCTTGCCGTTTAATATTTTTTGCAGATTTACATTTAATTTTTTTTGCAGATTTACAATCTCAGTAAAGTTTTCTATTTTAGAGATTCTTTAATAGCAGGAAAAAGAAGACATTCTTAATTTAAGGGTATGTAAGCAATTCCATTCCAACTTTGTTCTCAATCACTTCTATTTTTCTGAAATTTTCAGTCTAGTGAGTGAGGCACTTTTCAAACGGGCCGCAGTGGGTGTGTGGATGGAATGGGTGTGAGGCTGCGGTGGGTGGAAGTGGGTGTGTACCCGTTCCCATGGGCACGCACTCCCATCTTTACCCATCTCCACCCACGGAGCAACCAGCATAGGAGCCCGTTGCTCCGTGCATGAGTGATGGGTGGACATGGGTGTAGCGTGGGAGCACACACGCACCCCACCCATCCCCCGCATCATTCCCACACGCGCCTCCACACAGCGAAACGGTGGAGATGGGTGGGGGCATCTTGTGTGAAAAGGGCCTGAGTGTGGTTGCCATGTTGGTCCCAAATGTTTGTAAATGGAAGTGAAGCAGTTTAAATGTATATCTTTTATGTGAGAACTAATCAGGGTTTGGGGTAAACTGTTTATTATTATTATTATTATTATTATTATTATTAATTATAGATTTAGGGGTATCTATTTTAGTGGGATTTAAATATATTGGCCCCTGCTGATTGGCCAAGTTACGGTGTAGAGATTGGGACCTAGTTGTGTTATCATGTAATATATTTAACTTTTTCATTTCTGGTACTATTGTAAATGGGTCTTATTTAATTTTAGGCACGTGTGTGCTTTTGGTGGTGGTATTTATGTGTTCTGTCTACGTTGTTTGTTTTTTATGAAGGCTTTTGGCTATGTAATAAAATTTCATGCACACACACACATCTTTTATGAGACCAGAATTTTTTTCCTTTTACAAATGCAAACAAAAGCGGGTCCAATAAAATATATAATTTGAACTGCTTTGCCTCCATCTAAAATTTTCAAGGATTTGTTGCTTGAAATTTGGAAATAAAAAATATTCTACCAGACTAGAGAACTAGGAGAGTGAAAAAAAATAACATCCCTGGAGTGGCTATGATAGCCCAAGAGCAATTTGCATTGTTATCTTTTAACTGACTTCATTGCTGAGACAACTGAGGCCAAGAAACTTGAAGCGCTCTTTGAAGAGAAGAACCTTGTATCCTCTGGTAAAAATTTCATTTGATTGGATTAATTTGTGACACACTATAAAGTTTTCGGTATGCACATGCACGCTTGTCACAGAAATTCTCACTAAGGCCAAGATCCACAAGTCACACCACAAGTCTGAGTAGGTGTAAGTGGAGCAGGTGATTTGTAGATCATGGCCTAGGACTGTAGAATATGCATCCCTGGTCTGTACCGTGTGACCTCTCTCATTCAGTGCTTGAAGGTAGGGGGTTGGATCCACAGGCCAAATCCAGGAATTGGAAGGAGGCCAAATAAAAAATGGCTGTGGTCTGGATTTGGCCCATATTGATTTGGTTCTCCATTCTTGCCATAGGCGGTAACTTCAAGTATGTCATAATGGTTCTTTTTTGGTTTTCTTAACTTTGTTGTTCGTGTTTGAAAAAGTAGAAATAAAAAAAATCATAATCAGAAACACTTTTGGCATTCTCTTTTTCTTTTTTATTTGTTGATGATGATGATGATTTTATTTTACATTTTTACCCCTCCCTTCTCCAAGGACTCAGGGTTACAACATAAGAAATATAAAATACAATCAAATAAATGTTAAAATTCCTTAAAACCCACATCATCCCAACCAACCACCCCACCCGTTTTCTCCATCTGCCATCCACCATTCCTCCTCCCCAAACCCAAGCCCGCCCAACCGTGTTCCCATCCACTAAATGCCTGACCAAACAGAAAGGTCTTACATCTTCTCTGGAAGCAAACAGGCTCGGGCTTAGACAGATCTCCAAAGGGGAGGGAGTTCCATAATTGTGGGGCATACAGTGAATGCCTTCCTGTGTGCCCTCGTTGTAACAACTTCATGGGCAGTTGGCTCTCGAAGAGGGCATCCCTGGCTGACCTCGAGGCCACGAAAGGACACAGGGGAAGAGGTGGTCTTTTGGTTACCTGGGGCCCATTTAGGGCTTGATAGGTTAAAACCAGCACCTTGAATTCTGCCTGGGAGACTATTGGCAGCCGCTGTAGACTCTGAAGCATCAGTATAATGTGTTCCTAGTGACCCGTCCCCGACAGAAGACAGCCCGCTGCATTCCGCCCCAACTGCAGCTAGATATAACAATCATATATTTGAAGGAAGGAAAGAATATATTGGAAGGATAAGGAAGGGGGGAAATGTTGTTTCCTTGCTGGGATCTCCTTTAATGCAAAGTTCTTTCCTAGCTATTTAAATGAGATGCTGAGCTTTAGGGATTTGTTTTTGCTGGCTTACTCACAAGTTTTTTTTTTTCCAGGAGGGGCAAGAAGCACAGTATAATTCTGAGGACCCAACTCTCCGTACGAGTTCATGCCTGTATTGGTAAGTTATGTTCCATTCACTTTAAATGAGCAGATGAGACAGTAAAGAGAAATCTAATGGAGAAAGCATTCTGAGAAGCAAGGTTTTGTAATGTGTACTGAGACTGTTTTATTTGTAGTCGAAGATAGTGGGTAAAATGTCTCCCATCTTACTAATAAAAAGCCTCATTGGTTTCAGTGGTGTTTTTTGTATGTGAGGTGAAAAATACAGCCTGTATTGATAGGATAATCAGTTGCATTTTGACCAGGTTTTGGAGTTTGTCAACCTAACATACCTTTTAGCAAAGAGAGTGAAGAAGTGGTTGGCTGTGACTGAAAGCCAGATGTGACATTAAGGCTGTGTTGGAAGGATATTTGCAACAAGTATTTGAATAGTTCATTTAGCCACAGCATTTGTACGTGCCTCATCCAATTATGCATGTTGGGTTGAGATGAGAAGCTGAGGAATCACTGGCTGACAGCTAACAACTGTGTTTTAAGAATATGCAATATGTATTCCTCTGAATCTTGTGGAATGTGGCCACATAAACTGTCATTATCACTGTGTCAGTGTTTGGAAGTGCTCTGAGTAGAATATTGCTGTTGGGAGGAAAGCCAATTCAGACTAGTATGTAAAAGATGGCTCACTTGCATCTGAAGATGTCATATCATGCAACTCTACATAAATAGAGTTGCTTGCATTGCAATACAATGTGAATGGAGATCTCAAATGTTTTTGCACAGCATCTCATCAAAGCAGGCCTTGTCAGCGCACCCCCCAAATGAGACAGGATACATCAAAATGGGTTTAAACGGCCGCACTCTTTATTCAAAATAAGAATTAACTTCAGATTGGAATGGTGGGGCAATTACTTCTGTCATTTGGGTCCAGCACCTTTCATAAACAACAACTCGAACTCAGGGATTGGCCGGATATACCATCGGGTCCCTATCAACTGCCCAAATGTCTCCCCCTCCCCTCTGATGGGCTGTTGGGAGGGGGACAAGGCTCCTTCCGAGCCGGAGGAAGGAGGATAGTGCCCATGAGCTGGGGACAATACATGTCCCTACTGCCCTCGCGGTCACTTCTCCCAGGGGGTTGACTCCACCGCTTGCCATACCCTGCAATTGCGGCAGGTGTCGCCCCCCATCTCTTATGGAGATGCCCCTTTATATTTTATCCTATCCTAACTCTGGTGCTGGACCCCTGCAGAGTGTGACAAGTGAAACAAGCAGCCAATACCTAAACACCTAAGGGATCATTGCCAGTTAAACCAAGTAGCCCCAACACTATGAGGAAGGCGAAAAAACGAGCAACAATAGGCCCAATTGTGTTGACGCGCCAAAAATGCCTTCCTAGCCCAACTAAGCGACCAATTTACCACAGTGTTGAGTGGGAGGGTGGTGCTCTGTCCGCCGCCGCCTCCCAACTGAGGAGGTGAGTGGCGATCACACACAGCATCGCCCTCGCCGGGGCGGTGCTCCAATCAGAAGGCGTGCTCTTTGCGCCCGCCCGGCCAGGGTTGCCTAGCGACTCTGGCCGGGTAAATACAGAGCCATGCGGCCGCTTGGTTTCCCCCTTTCCTGCAGCGGCAATATTACCCCCGCAGGGAAACAGAAGGGGAGGGGCAGCCCTCTCCCCGCCCTTCCTGTCCTGCCCCATTTTAAAGCCGGGGAAGCGGCATGAGAAATTGGCCTTCGCAGCCACAAGGGGCTGTGAAGGGGCAATTAGTGGCAGAAACGACTGCAGTTGACTAGAATGGACCGGTAATTTATTTATTTATTATAAGCATTTTTTAGCCTACGGCATCTTGGGGTGGCTTACAAAAACCAACAACACAATAAAATTCCATAAAATCAATATTAAAAATACAGCTTCATCAATACATTTTAGAATATCATCCCATGTCTTATAAGGTCATTGCATACTGTTTGGGTTCATAAAAACAGAAAGAGCATTATTCCATTGCTGATTTTTCTTCATCTCCATTTTATCTCTTCTATTCCATAGTTGGGTTGTTGTGACTTTTGTCCTTTCTTGCTGTTTAAGAATGAAATGAATAAGGAAATTTCTAAATTTCCTCATATAGAAATTAGAAATCAAATTTCTAAATGAAATTTAGACTAGACTAAAGCAGTCTCGTTCAATGATTTTTGTCATGTTTGAATGAAATTGTTCTTGAAATAGAACTACATTTTTTGTAGCCCTAGAAACAGCCTTTATGAGAATATGAACTGAATATGAGCAACTTACAGAATTCCTTAAATGCCTCCTGTTGTGCTGTCTCTAGGCTGTACCACATAGAACAGATTCTCCTTGGTTAGCTGGCTGAGCAACTACACTAGACCATTATTAAGCATGTGTGCTATTAGAGAAGTAATAGCGATGCCAAGGCTAGGATGATTGTATAAACATGAATTAAATTAAAAACATTTTGGAGGAAGGCTTGTTCTGGCGAGGGATGATATCTTTTCAACAGACCATTTGCACACACAAAAAAATCATATGTTTCCTAGAGTAACATTTACAAAAGTATTTTATCATGTAAGGCTTTTTATTTGGCAAGAAAGAGATGTTTTAGGAGTGGAAGCATCAAGGTTTGCAGTTATATATTGCATGCAGACATCTAATTTTATACTGCAGTTACTCAACTGGGTAGGTACAAATGCCCTTTCTGCCTATGTATCTTACTGTGCCTGTTATATTATTGTAATATCCCATCAAAAGTGATGCATTACTTTTATTTAGAGATGGATCCACATTGCAAAATCGTGATCCATATTTCAGGCTTCTCAAAGTTTGTGTCTTGATCTAGGGTTCTGTGCTTGACTCAACATGCAATTAAACTGTGGAACTGATTGCAAGGGGTAGTTGTGAAGGCCAATAGCACTGGGTTCACAAAAGGGTTGGAGAAGTTTTTAGAGGGGGGGTTGAGGTGAGGTGTTGAACACCTATCCTGGGTCGAGATAAAGTCCTGATACATTTCTTATGACTACCGTAGCAAGGTCTATCCCCAAAATAAAACACTCTCCACAAAAATGTAACTGAAAACAGGACAGTATTATTAATAAAAATACAACAACACAATAGTTGGATGACACAAGTTTGGCTCTCCTGGCTTTTGGCTGATGCAGCCAATGCATGGAAGTTAGTTAATTCTAGGATCAAAAAACCTTCAGTTTATGAGAGGATTTAAGGCTCTTACAAATCAACTTATGTTCTGAAAAAATGGAAATAATAAGTTGCATACCATGTAAGCTGTAAAGATGTTGTACAATCTCTCATAGTGTGCTCGCTTACAACTTGGGCTCTATGCACCCGTGCTTGCCTTGGTCTTTTAGCCCCAATCCTCTTCCTCTACAGGTTGGGAGCAATTGAGACTCCCCAATAACGCCTGCAACTGTTTCACTGTTACTTTTGCCTTACCAGCTACCCAATCAACTTCTCTCACTAGGGCTTCTAACTTGTCCAGCGGCAGGTGTGACACCTGTTCGTTGGTGTCCAGCTCAATCCCTAGGAATGTTAATACTGCAGCTGGGCCCACCGTTTTTTCCGGGGCCAGAGGGACGCCCAGCTCACTAGCCATTTCTTTAAACGTTTCTAACGCCCTTTGGCACTCTCCCGTCCCGGGGCCCCCAAGGAACATAAAATCATCGATATAATGAATAATATATCGTGATCGTGTCCTTCGGCGTATCAACCATTCCAGCAAGGAGCTGAAACGCTCGAAGGCCGAACATGAAATCGTACACCCCATAGGCATCGCCTTATCATAATAGAATTGGCCTCTGAATTGGAAACCCAGAAGCCTGAAGCTGGAGGGGTGGACCGGAAGCAGGCGGAATGCTGATTTAATATCACATTTCGCCAACTGCGCACCCCTCCCACATTCCCTCGCCATCCCTATTGCCATATCGAGGGAAGCGTAATGAACCAAGCACAGCTCAGCCGGGATCGCGTCATTCACCGACCTCCCCTTTGGGTAGGACAAGTGGTGGATGAGGCGAAATTCCCCCTTTTGCTTCTTTGGGACTATGCCTAAAGGGGATACGTGAAGGTTAGAAAAAGGACGCACTGCAAATGGGCCCGCTATGCGACCTTCGGTGAGTTCCTTGGCAATCTTGGAGGCTACTAATTCTTCATTCCCCTTCACAGATCTAAGGTTTTTTACCCAACTACGCGTCTTATTAAAGCTAGCCGGGATGACGAAGCCATCGCGGAAGACCGAGATCACATACGCCACCTCATTCCTCATTGGGCAACCTCTTAGGGCACGCTACAATGCCTCATAACTGACTGGGGTTGGAGCCCTTTCCTCCTCCTTGTTGTTGGGGGCTGCCCGCTCCAGGCTTCCCAGGCTGTCGGCCTCGGGAGGATGAACGCCCCCTGTTACACTGAACCCCTTGGTGCCCTCCCCCACACTGAGAACAGGCGTGCCAAAATCGGCACGGGGAGCGGGCGCAACCCCCGGCCTCATTGTAGTCCCAATAAATCCCCTTCTTTTGGTTGCTACAGCGCCCTCCTGACCGAAAGGGTTCATTCATCGGGGCTACCCCTCCCTTTGCTAGTGTGTGTCCGCTGTCGGTTCTATGCACCCCTGCTACATTGGACATACACTCCAACCAGAGGTCCTGGGCATAAACGTCCCACCTCAGTCCTGGAGTTATTGCAGCCCGTTTCCTGAACCCCTCATCGTAGCAGAGCCATGCCCCCGGGTTGCCGGTGTCAAAGGCCCTGCGCACAATGTCCTGATATTTTAAAAGTTCAGCTACCCTTTCCGGCACAGCCTGAACCATAACCCCCAACAGCATTGACAAGGAAGCCGACCAATTGGTCCAGTTTCTTTCCATTTTGGGGTGTTTAAAACGTTCTTTTTCTTTGTCCTTCTCATTACTGTTGGGGTCCAGCACCGGCTCGGTATACAACAAGGAAAATACATCCACGTATTCCCCTTTCCAAATCTTCTCCCGGGTGTGCTGTGCCAAATGCGCCCCTATGGGTGCCCCCAGGGCCGCCCACGTCCCCGGCTCCGCTCGTGCTGGCGTTGCGGCCTCAGCCCTATGGGAGCACGACGGGCAGGCTCCAGTGACCAGGCTATCGCGCCCCGTGCCCTGGCTTGTGCTAGCCCCGGTATCCGAGATCGGCTGGGGAACCTCCTGTGTACCGCCAGGCTCCTTGCTTGGCCAGGGGACCCAAGCCCCTACCCAACCAAGTCGCCTGGTAGCTGCTGGCGCAACTTGAGCGACCTTTTCCTTGTCATCTCCTGTTTCGCGGCCACACTGGCAGGTGATGCATTGCGAACACTTACCTGCAATTCCTTGGCTGGTGCTCGCACCCCCGGTCGGTGGCTCCCCTGCCACTGGGCTTGGCTGAGATCCCCGCCTCTATTCCACGGTGCTCTGCGCTCCTCCATCCTACCTTGCTCGCGGGTGTTGTCCCTAGCCACCGCTGCGCGTCGCTTCCCCTCCATTTCTGCTACGCGATCCTCCAGAGCCGCGAATCGGCCCATAAACACGTTCAGCGTTTCAAGGACGGCAGCCAGTTGGTCCCCACGCGCTCGATGGGTCGGCGGTTCTTCCATGTTGTCCCTGCTGGGCGATAAAGGACGCCTTCCCCCCCGCCGGGGCGGGGAGGGAGGCCCGGCCAAAGGCTGTGCCCCTCGCCCCATTGCTTCCAAGTGCCCGCCCCTCGCATTCATACCCTCACATGGCGGGCCCTGGCCCCTTCGAGGATCTCCGGGGGATATATCCTCCTCATCCCTGAACCGGGCGGGTGGCTGCACGCTCCTCATGCTCGCCCTAACCCTGGTCCCAGGTGCCTCCCTTCCATCAGCATCAGGTTCCCCCCGGTTCCCCCCCGAGCTTTCCTCTCCCGCCGAATCACGTGGGCTGGGTCCCCCTAATGACCCCTCAACCCCCACGGACACCTCTTGTTCCATTGCCCATAGTAAGTCTGGTGCCCCCCCCTCATTGGGGGCTCCTGCCTGCTGTACATCCACCCTTTCATCCCTCCCCTCACCAGACGCCAAGGTGTTAAGGATCCCCTCACACCCTGACATCCTGACTTGAAGGGATTGGAGCACCTCTTCCACCTGCTGGGCCAAAGCCTTTTTGGCCGGGCCTTTTCCTTTTTTGCCCCCGCCCCCTTTTTTCATTTTGATTGAAGGAGGGTAAAATAGGGCGTTTTCCTTTCTTTCCTACCTGGCTACGCAGGCTCGACCCCTTGTACCCCCCTGTTGATGGGGGCAACCCCTGTCCTGCACGGGACTGTCTCCCAATTCCCCTCTAAGTTAACCTGGGGGGTGTATCTCGTCCCGCACTCCGCAGTGCCCCCGTGGGTGATGCTCCCGCCCCAGCGCAACCAGTAGTGAGGGGGAGGGGGAGAGGCTTGATCAGGGGGCAAGCCCCGCAGGTCAGCCCAGCTCAAAGGCTGGGGACTTCACTGTAGGTAAGGTGATCCCACCCCTCCTACCTACTTGCTCCCCACTAAATTAGCCAGGCACTGCTGCACCACAAGCCGCTCCGAGCCCCGACCACGCTGTTCCCTCGACGACGGTCTAGGCGCGAATGGCCTTTTCGCACTCTCCACAAGATGGCGGCCACGAGCTCCCGCACCTTGCGAGAGCTCGCTCCGCGCCAATTTCTCCCCCCAACGCCAACGCCGCCCGAGCAGGGTGTCTATCCTCGGCCCAGCGGCGGGAGGAGAACGGCCGCCGCCCCCGAGCCACCCCCCCTTATCGGGGGGGGCCGGGTAGGCGACGAACATTTATTTTAAAAATGTATACCCCGCTCCCTCCAGCCCTAAGGCAGCTTGGGGCGGCTCACAATATTTTAAAACCATACATTAAAACCAATATAAAAAGCGTTACTAAAACAGTTAATAATTAAAACAATAAAGAAGGTAAAACTCACTGGCAAAAACCCACCTTCACTCTCCCCTCCCCCAAAGGCCTGGACAAAAAGCCAGGTCTTACAGGCCTGACGAAAGACCAATAAGCTGGGGGCCAGGCGAGCTTCCTCTGGGACTGAGTTCCACAGCCATGTTGTGATCACCGAGAACGCCCTCTCCATCGTCGCCCCCCCGGTTCAGCTTTTGGGAAAATGACACTGCCGGCTGTTAAAATCTATAAGGCAAAGATGCCGCCTCAATTGCTCTATGGGAGCCCAGTATGGGGCCCTCAAATAGTATCTCAGCTGGAGAGAACACAAAACAGATTCCTTAGAGCTGTTCATCATGTGCCTAGGAATACACCTATGGCGCTGTGGAAGCCAAGTTAGGAGTCTGCTCAATGGCTTTGCTTCCCAAGGCATGTATCCTCACATTTTGGTTATATCTTAACTTTTGTGGAAATGAGTGCCTTGTTCGCTCAGCTCTTCTAACAGATTGTAAGCCATGGGCAGGGACCGCGTCTATCTTATTGTTCAGTAAAGCACCAGGTACACAGCTGGTGCTATACAAATGCTTATAATAATAATAATAATAATACTACTACGGTGGACCCATGGGAAAATAGTGTAGTCCATCTTTTATCTATGTTGGGTTTTTCTAAAGAGTATATACTTTCCTTTCCTTATAGACTAATTAAATTGTGGATAGAAGATCAGGAAAAGCAATAACTCTGAGGCTATTGGCAGTCAAAAGATTTCAGGTTTATATAACTTCTTTCTTATTTTGGCGAAAGGTGTTCAGTACCTGTCAAGAATCTCTTATTGGATCTCCAGATCAGTTTTTACTTTGGCAAGATTCAATTTGATGCCCTCAGCAATATTAGAAGACCGGGTTGCGAAGATCCCCTATATCAGGGGTTCTCAACCTTTTTCCAGTCACGAGCATTAGTGTGACGTATGTGACTACTTGGGAGCACTGCATAATTTGCAGGAATGATTTGCATAAATATACATAGATTAACGCTTTCCTTTCCAGTTCAATTTAATCCAATCCAGAGGAGGACTGTTTTAAAGTGCTCCCAAGTACTGCTGACAGCTGGCTTGTGGAGCACTTTCACTCAGTGCTCCTGAGCACCAGGTTGAGAATCCCTGCCCTATAGCCAGAGATTGTGTAAATTTTTGAGCAACAGGTAACTGAATCAATAACACATGCCTTTTTTTATGGTTCCTTATATGAAGATACTTGGGAAGTGATTCTTGGGCCAATTATAATTGATTTAAAGACCTGTAATCAACGGGAGGTACTGGTGTCTCATTCAAATATCTACACAGGTTGCAAAATTCGATGCCCCTATAATGAAGACAAGGAAAGCTGCCATGGAGACTGTATAAAATTGTTATGTTTATCTCTACTGGAATTGTTGTCCAAACCTGTGTTAGGGTATTTTGTGGAGCTTGGTTATGGAGCTTGGTTATAATGGTTATGTCTTTATTACTATTGAAATTGTTCTTGACCCCGATTACATTGAGGTTATAGTTATGGTATTTAATTGTATGTCTGCTTGCTTCTATTTTTGTGTGTGTTGGAAATTTTATTTTGTTCTGCCATATTGCATATTTATTTTGTTTGTTTTTAGAAATAATACTCTACCCACAGTTGAGTGAGGATAAGAGTTTCACAACTTATGAAACATTTCCTATTGATATTCAGAAACTGCTTTTCATATTTATGGATTCTTAAGCAAACAAAGTATCTTCCAGAGAGGCAGGTGTTTTGTTGTTTGCAAGAGGACCTCCAAAATATGGAAAGAAGGGAAGTCCCATAAAACTCTCCTTAATGGATGCTTAATAGGCATATTAGGTTGTTTACAAATGTGATTTACAGGCCCAAATGAGTTCCTCAAAGTAAAGTGGTTACTTGGGTTTTTTGAGAGGTATTTTAAAGGTTTCTGTTCAGTGTTAGAAGTACCTAATAGAAAACATTTTGAGCTTGAAAGAGGGAACATGTGGAGAGCATTAGCAGTTCAGCAAAACGTGCAACCAATTCCGATTTAATTTAAAGGGAACAAAAGCGGTGCCTCGAGAATTTGTCGGAAGTGCTGTGGTTTCAAGATCATATATTGATGCTAAAGAGGTGAATTTGAAAACATTTTATTAAGTATCTTCTTGGTATTACTGGAAAGGAAAAGGTGGTGAATTCCATTCTTAATTGGGTACACTGATAATTCAAACAGGGTAGTTCGTTGTTTGATTTGCAGTCATGTCATATGACTCATGGCTCCTACTACCATTTCTTAGTCAAAAGCCTAATTTAAACAAACACAACAATATGTTTATTAGATGTAAACTGAGAAGAGCACAGATGGAAATAGGAGAAAAGAAGTTTCATATCTCTTAGCAATTTTCTTTTAAACAGTGTAATCTGAGTAGTACTAGTTACCCCACGTGCACCCCATTTTAGTACCATTTCCAGATGTGATTGGAGGTATCTGATTCAGCTCCTTTTCAGTTTGGGGGGAAACATGAAATGGCTGAAGAGTATTAGAACAAATGAAAGACTTTTAAAAGACCCTTTTAGGATTATTTAAATTTACTATGTCCAGACCCCAGACCACAACTGCTCAGACAAACTCCAGTAGTTCCCAGATTGGACTGCTTGTTTGCGGGGGAGACCCCAAACAAAACAATAAATAAGTTTTTTAAAAAATGTTTTAAGTAGCTGCCTGTGCATTGCCAGGCATTCCTGTTCAAATGAACAAAAGACCCTTAGTGCACACACCCAGATAGCCTACTTCTCTGGATTAACCACAGCAATCCTGACAGGCTGTTACTTGACAGTCTCCTTGCTTGCACTCAGCAGAAGAACAAAGCATTCTGGGGGCAGGGTCATAGCTTCACAGTTAAGGTTACAACCACCATTTCAAGTGCTATTTTTTGACCCTGTATTCTTAATACTTGGAAATTTTCTCGTTTTGTCTCAAGTGGGATTTATAGCAACATGGAGCAAATTTTAGGCAGCCTGGAGAAAATCTCTGGTAATAAATGTAGAACAAATTTTATTAAAAACTGTTGTATTTATTGTGCTTGAATATGTCAGGCCGCAGCAAAGTAATATGAAAATTGTCAAACAGGGAAACTAAAGCCTCAGAAGGAGTAGGCTGCTGCCTGTTTTTTAAATAGGCTTGTTCCTTTTTTTCAAGACTTCTGCAGAGAGCGTTAATGGAAATCTTTCCTCTTCCCATGCTGCTTTGATTTGAAAATTTGAAAGACACCCCTACATTTCTTATATTCAGTGTACAGAGGAGGTTAAGAGGGCATCTCTCTACAAAAGCTGTCATCTTTCCAGCTATTTCTTGACTATTTTGATTTACCTAGACTACTTCCCCCTTGTTACAGTTGTAAAGCTGTAAGACCAGAAGTCAGCTTTGGCCATGTTTCAGACCTACTGTAATTGAAATGATTAAGATGTCATTTCTGAATTATTAAGTTGTCATTATTTCGAAAAGGCTTAAGCACAACTGTCTGTAAAGAAAAGATCCAACATGCTAATTTCCACCCTTAGAAATATGTAATGAGAGTGTTTTCACATCCCAGCTGGACAAGCATCTATCCATGATGCTCCAAGCCAGGGGTGGGGAACATAGGCGACTCGGGGTGGGGGTGCATGGGGAGCACAGCCCCCCCCATTTTCAGAAGCCCTATAGAACCTCTGCCCAGTTCCCCACTTACCCCCACTCCTGTGCCCCCCCCCCCACTATTGACAGAACCTTTTCTCTCTCGGGGCCCACTTTTAAAATTAGTACAAGCTCCGAGGGCCACATAAATTCTGGGAGCAGGAGTGCTTAAAGGGGTGTGCTCAGGAAGAGTAGGGTCCAGTGCATAGACTTCCCTCTTCGCGGCCACCCGTTGGCGGCGAAGACCGAGTTGTCGCGCCCCAGCAGGGACGCAAATAGCACTGCCCTTACTGGGGGGATGCTCTCCTTGAGCACTGCCTTGTTCCTCCCTGGTTTCTTGCAACCCCCGTGGCAGTGTGTGCGTCGCGGGGGTGAAATTCAGCAAAGCCCGCATGGCGGGAAGATTTGGTTCCAGCAAGGGTTGCTAGGCGACCCTCGCTGGGGAGAGCGCGAAGAACGCGCAGTTGATTGGTGCACCGCCTGAAAGGGGCGGTGCACAGAACGAACTCCCCCGCTCGCCTCGTCAGTCAGGAGGCAGCGGGAGGCCGAGCAGCACCCTCCCACCCGCCCCATGAAACACTGTGGCTTCGCGGTCGCTTAGTAGGGCCAGGAAGGAATTTTTTGGCGAACCACATTATTGGGCCTATTGGTGGTTCGTCTTTTTCGCCTTCCTCATAGTGTTTGGGGATATTTGGCTGATTTGAATTTGTCCCGTAGAATTTGTTATTGCTGCTATTTTGTTGAAGTTTGTCACACTCTGAAGGGGTCCAGCACCTGAGTTAGGTAGGTTAGAAGATTAATTGGGCATCTCCTTAAGAGATGAGGGAGTGATACCAACCACAAATGCCGGGTATGGCTAGCGGCGGAGTCAACCCCTTGGGAAAAGTGCCGCGAGGGCTGTAGGGACACGTACTGTTCCCGGCTTAATGGCACTATCCTCCTTCCTACGGCCTATACGGGCCATGTTCCCCCTCCCCACGATTGCGGTATCGGGAGGGGGAGACGTTCAGAACAGTTAAAGAGGGATTGGTACCCGATGGGATATCGGGCCAATCCCCGTGTTGTGTTCATGTGTTTAATATGGGTGCTGGACCCAATTCACCTGAGCGAATTGCCCCCCACCATTACAATTCGGATAAATAATCTGTTATAAATAAAGAGTGTTGCCATTTTGAATTCCAACTATACTGTGTCGTGTCTCATTTGGGAAGAAGGGTGCATCGACAACTGTACTTCGGAACTGTCTCCTGCCCTTCTTGTATGCCCTCCTCTCTGCTCCTGTACCTTGCGCTCAGATTTTCAGTGCTTGGGGTTAGGAATTGGATTTAGTGACCAGATTCAGGAACTGGAAAGGGACCACATAAAAACTAGCTATGGGTTGCGTTTGACCTCCAGTCCTGAAGTAAGTAGAGGATCACAAGCTTGGAGCAGGGGATTCAAGTAGAAGATCCTTGAGGTCCCTTTGAACCCTACAATTCCATGATCTTACAGTTTCCCATCCTTTTTGTAGAGCAATGTATTGTTTCAGCTAACTTTTCAATTGGTGTTTAGTATGAACGGATTTTCCACATTCGGATGTTGATAAATACCGTTAAGCAAAAACCTGTGTAGCAATTAATGCTGGCTAATCATTTTCTCGGTTGGTGGTTCCCATATGCCTATAGGTGCTGATTCAGAACCTTTTGTACTTGGTGGGAGTTGTCCCACTAGCATCGATCGTTTGTGAATAATCTCCCTTAAGCTAGGACCATCCACTGATGGTACTGTGTAAATACATAATCTCATTGGGAATTCTGGGAGGCATGGTGACTGAAGCAGGCATAATGGGATGAATCTTTATCTGAGGAACGTAAGTATAGCTCCACTGGCTTCAAACCTACTAGGACAGTTACAGTTGCTGAGGATCATGCCCAGATATGGCCCAGTACCTCAGTTTCAGAGAGCCACCAAGGCAACTGCTATGCTCTTGAAATTTGTGGTGTGGACTAACTAGGTGCAAAGAGTCCATCTGTGCATATTATCTCTGAGAACACTGCAGTGTTTGCATCAGGAATGGGGAAACTTTGTCTCCACATTAGCCACTGAAAATTAGTATAAGCTTGGGAAGCAAGTTAAAGGCTAGGTGCATCCAGGGTGCTCAGAATGGTAGAAGGAAAGAGAGGGTATGGATTATGGTTCTGTCCCACAGTTCTATCTTTTAACTGACTGTATATCCTCCTCTCTATTCCCTTCAGTGCTTGAGATGGGGAGGTGGATCTATAGCACAGATATAGAAACTGGAAAAGACTCGGTTTGAAAACTTCTGTTGAATCTAACCGGTGGGGCCACTGAAGAAGTGCAAGTATAGTATACAACAGCTCGAGTTGTCCACTTCATGACACATTATGATAACGCTTCATACAGTAAATACAACTAAGGGTGTTTTCAAACAAGACAAGGCCCTTTCGCCGCCTAAATGGCGGCGACGGGCTAATTGTCGGCCGCCCTCCCACCCCCTCAGAGCGGAGGCGGGCCTCAAGTCGGGCCGTGCAGCGGAGACCTGTTAGAAGGCTCCGCTGCGGCGAGGATGATCAGGCTAGGCAGCTGAGAGTGCATGCGCTGGTTGCGCTGTGCAGGGTTTTTCCTCTGGGAGACACGCCCCTTTTAGGCGGGGTGCATCTCCTGTGAGCCGCACAGAGCGGCATTCGGTTTTAGAGGGTGACGAGTCAGCCCCACCCACCTCCCCTCTAGCACTGTTGTCCTTGACGGTTGCCCCTTATGGGGGCCGAGGAGGAATTTTTGGCGAACAGTCAGTTTAATGGATCGCTTGTTTTGCCGCCTCAGTAGTGCAGAGTAGACTAATTAGGTTATTTAAATGTTATCAGCACCCAGTGCATGCTGTGCCCACATTACACCCGAGGTCACCTCCCCATCTCTTAAGGAGATGACTCAATATTCTAACCTATTCCTATTTAACCTATAATAGCATAATGGACCCCTGCAGAGTGCGACATTATCGCCTCCTGGCTACGTCCTTATTGCATCCGCTTTGTCAGCGTGTCATTATTCGTGTACATATAACAAATTGCCCTATTTAATTCAGCCAAATATATAGATGTAGCATGCCAATTAAATTTTCTAACAGGTCAAACTGAATTATTTATTTATTTATTTATTTAATAGATTTTTATAAATAAATAAATAAATAATTCAGTTTGACCTGTTAGAAAATTTAATTGGCATGCTACATCTATATATTTGGCTGAATTAAATAGGGCAATTTGTTATATGTTCACGAATAATGACACGCTGACAAAGCGGATGCAATAAGGACGTAGCCAGGAGGCGATAATGTCGCACTCTGCAGGGGTCCATTATGCTATTATAGGTTAAATAGGAATAGGTTAGAATATTGAGTCATCTCCTTAAGAGATGGGGAGGTGACCTCGGGTGTAATGTGGGCACAGCATGCACTGGGGTCACGACCCTGGGAGCGGTGTCTTAGTAGGGTGAGTAGGGACATGCACTGTCTTCACACCCAGCTGGCACCAGACTCCTTACTCATGCCCACAGTTGGGCTTGTCCCTCCTTTTGGCCATTTGCAGTTGATCTGTCGAAGGAGGGGATTTGTTGAGGCATCGATACTGACATTGGAAGGCACATCCAGGCCAGTATCAGAGTTAATAAGTTAAGATATTAGTTAGCATACTGGACCCAAATTGCTTGGTGCAATTGCCCCCACTGGCCGTAGTTCAATTCGTTATGATTGGTTGTTAATAAAGAGCACGGCCAAGTATTAACCCAACTTCTGTGTCTGAGTCTTGATTGGGGGGGGCTTCAACAATAGCTCTCTGGAGTCTGTGCTCAATCTGTGCTGGCCCCACTCAGCCCCCTGCTTGCATGTTTAGCATGCCCAGCCTAATAATTGGGAAGCCTCCTGTGCGTATTTCATGCGCTTGTGGGCAGCCCCCGCTGGCAGCCCCAGTGAGAGTGAGAGCACAGAGAGGGGCAAGAAACGGTCGCTCCTTGGATGCTCTAGGATTTTCGTCCACGACTCTGTGATGCTGGTGGACCTGTATGCACGGAGGCACTGCACTCAAGCTAATTGATGGGATGCGGATATGGGGGTGCACATTAGCCTGAATTCGCCTGCCTGGCAGGTTCCACATTCTTCGACATTCTTCGAGACCCTGTCGTTAGTGGGGGCTGTGTGTCCGGTGAGTGGTGGCCATGTGGCCAGTGGGGGTGAACACCTAATAAATGGGCAGGTAGACACCCACCTGCTGTGGGCTATTGTTTGTTTGTTAATACCTTAAGTAGCTCTGAATTATGTGAGGAAACCCAACAGAGTTGCAGAGAGATTTAGAAATGTGAAAGGAAGTTTTCCAGGGAATGGATTGAAGATCATTGTTGGTAAGATGGAATGCATGGCATGTGGAAGTAGAATGTAGTTGAACTATTGAAAATGAAAAGATAAGAAGAAACAACGAGTTTAAATATTTTGGGGTGGAAGTTGCTGCAAACACCAAGGTTCAGACTGTGCGCTCCAAATGGAGGGAACTTTCAGGAATTTTATGTGATAAGAAACACAAGCCATGCTTGCAACAAAACTGTGTAAAATTATTTCATGACCAGTGCAGTACAGGACTGAGTGTTGGCCAGACAGGAAAGAGGAAATGACTTTGCTAGGAGCTAAAATGATGCAAATGTTGAGAAGGATGCAGGAAATAATGAAGGAAGGAATGAAAATATTGGGGAATGAATAGGGGTGATGTAAGATTAGAGAAAGAAGACTATGGATGACAAGATGGGGAGTGGGGAACTGCTGTGAGTCAAAATCATGGCAGGGGCATCACGTGAAGCTCCACTCATGCATGTTTTTTGTCTTGTTTTTTTAACATCATTAGCCCATTTCTGTCATGTTTTCACTCATGGGTGACAGGGCTGTATTTTGAGCCCTGTCACCTGTGAGTGATATTAAGGCAGAAAACGGCTAACGATGTTAAAAACCCCACGCGCATTCACATTATCCCCCTGCTGTGATTTTGGCTCACAGCAGTTCCACTCCCCCCCACCCCCCAAATCCTGTGTGTATGTCTGTGTATTCCAGACATACATAAATGAAATTCTATTGTTATATTTTCAAGACGCTACAAAGAATTAGTAGTTGTACGGAAGAGAGCAAAAGGGAGGAGGCCAACAGAATGGAGAAATGTGGCGCAACAGAGGAACTGGCACAACATGGAAATAAATAGAGGAGGAAGACGAAGGCAGACTCCAAGTAAAAGAAATTACAAAGAAACAGAATCCTAAAACCATAAGGCTGAAAGGGACCTTGTAAGGAGCAGGGCTTGAATCAGTGACGTTTCGGCCCTGGAGGTGGTAACCAACTCCAAGGCTCCACTGCCTCACTCTGGTCAGAACCCAGGGTTGGCGCTGAAGGTCTTCTCCAGTGCTGGTCAGGCTACACCCTTCCTTAGCATTTCTCCAGGCCCCCAGCTTCGTGGTTGGCTGTCTGCAGTATAAAAGGTAGGCCTGAATCCCACAGGAAGTTGTGTGGATTATCTGGTTTTTTTCCCCCCCTGTTTTCCCTTTCCTGGTGCCTGTTGCTGGAGCTTCCATTTCTTTCTTGGATTACTGTTTTTGCCTGTGGACCAGGTCTTTTCCCCTTTGGACCCCATTTGTTCCTGGACTGGCCTTGGCCCTATTTGGTCTGTTTGGTTTGGGCTTTATCTGCCTGTGTCCACCTGATCGTTTCTTGAGCTGCTGGTCCTTCTGCCTCTGCTCTGAAACTGGTCCTTTGGCCCAGGTTTGTCTGCTTGTTGGCCCCAGCCTGCTTCCCCTAGACTCTTTGTCAGTCCCCAGCCTGCCTTGATGTCCCTGAGACCTGGGCCTCCTGCATGAGCTTCATGGACCCAATCCTGAACTGTGTTGGACCTGTTCTTGTACTGCTCTCCAGATCCAATCTTGCATGAACTCACCCAGATCTGACTCCTGCAGTATTCTCTGGACCTTTCCCCCGGTGTGTTTTAACACCTCAAGGGTCATCTAGCTAACCCCTTTTGAAAGGCAGAATAAGCTCTGCTTACAGCATCGGGGACAGATAGTTGAAAACATCCAAGGAGCAAGATTCCATATACTTCCGGGTAACTTATTCCATTGCCCAACAGTTCTTAAAATTAAGAATTTTTCCTAATATCTAATCAGAATCCACGTTGCTGCAGTTTAAACCCATTCCCTCTTGTTCCGTCTTCTGTGGCAGTGGAGAAGAACTACACTTTATTAGTTCAACTTAATATTACTTTAAAACATTTACAAAAGGGATCTTATATTTCATAAAATATGATTTCTTTCATTGTGCATGTCAGGTTCTCTTAACTTTCTCCTTTTGCCAATATCTGAAGTCATGCTTCAAATAAATTTCCTTTTAAAAACTAAACTTGCCAAAAGACAAGCCAATGTGTAACTTTGGGGACTGAATTAAGACCACTAAACTCATTTTACTTCTGCCTTACCCACAGCAAGACCAAACTTCTAGCTGAAACAAAGACAAAAAAGTAGACCTATATTTAACATCCCAAATGAATTCTTGTTAAGTTCACAGAACAGAGCTGAGTGATCACTTTTGGACCTGTAGCTGAGCCTATTCCAAACTGGAAATACAAGCCACTCTAAATGTATCGGGTTTAGATTAGTTTGCTGAAACTGTACACCCAACCCTAGATTCAACATCACTCTGCCAAACTTGCTAAACACATTAAGAAAACAATAACCCTGTTGGGCATCTAATCGAGATGGGGCGGAGTAGTGCATCAAGATGGGACTGGGAGTAAAGAGTTCCCATCTCTGGATCTGTGATTGACCTTGGGCAAATCACACACCGTACTTCCCTTTCATACAACGGAGACCATAATGTCAATCTCATACAGGGGTTTTAATACCTAAAGAAGATGAGTGCATAGGTATCATATTTTACAAATTTTAAGGGGGGGAGGGGGCAACATTTAATTACTTAAAATAAACCAAAAAAACCCAACAACTCAAACACTAGCCATATTTAGTAACCTGGGTAGACATACTTGACAAAATATTCAGCTTGGAAATCTTGTATTAACTTTTATTGTGACATGCTGCTGCTTGTAATGTAATATAGTAATCATTTATTTACGGCCTTGGGCCAAAAATGCATATTAAAACATATAGTACACGAATATAAACATAAATGACATTAGTTTCCTGATACATCACATTGTCATAGTATTTGAAAAAGAACTCCCTTCTGCAAAATTACAGTAATGCCTTCCTCTTTCCGGGTCTTACTTTGATAGAGGTTGACCCCTGTTTGTAAGTGAATAGCTAAGCATTTTTGCTATACAGCATAGGCCAAAAATAATAACAGGCCATCCTAAACCCCTTTAAACAGTTATGTGATGTAAAACACTTCTTAGAATATTTATTTCTTCTGTCACCTTCCCCCAGATCAATAAATGGAAGAGACCTGTTACTTTTTCCATTTACTGACAACTTTCCTTCTCTTCCTCTGTGCAGTGCACAGGAACCTGGCCAAAGCAGTTACTGTATTCATTGATGGCTCATATAAAACATTAGCCGTTTTCTCATATCCCGATCTCCCACTTTTTGCCGCTTCCAATGAGAATAGCCACTTTCTCCTCCCTCCTTCATAAAAGGGGCACTCCCATAGCATGTGGACAATATCCTCTACCCTTCCAGAGTTACAGGGATACCACCTTTGCGCCCTTGGGATCTTAGTCCACCTTCCTTCTTGTATCCTAGATTCTTGTTGTGAGAACCTCAACTTAGTAATTATCTGCCTCAAGTAATGTTGTGGGATTTCCAAATATTGAACTTATGATTTCGGTGGAAAAGTAACAAAATGTAGCCCAATTTTGCCACCTTTGCCCTGTCCCCCTGCAAGGACGCTTTATAATCAAATCTTTGTCTGTTGGTACAGGTATCTGGTCCGAAACTACACAGACAAAACCTAACCCTATTCTTTCTATTTCCCCTTTTATTTCTTTCATCCAAGTTTTACGCTCTTTTGGGAATTCCAGCATCTAACAAGTGCTTGAGGTGTGGCCCTCTGGACCTCCAATAGCTTCTTCAAATACGAGGCCTACGCTATCTCGGTAACTTCACAGGCCACAACATCCAGCCCCCACAGCTCAGCTCCGTACTAAAGGGTTGCTTCTAGCTTTACTTCTGCAACTTTCAGAGCTTCCGTACACTTGTGGGCATTTCCCACAAGTGCCCTCTGCCGCTATAGCGGTGGCAGGGTGGTTGTTGTGCCCCCCCCCCCATTTACCTCCAGGCGGGGCAGGACGTGGTAAGGCTTGCAGCCGCGGAGCTGCAAGCGCGGGAAAAGGTCGCAACTTGCTGGCAGGCGCGAAAGTTTGGGGCCACTGATTGGCCTCCCCAGTCACGTGGGGAGGTCAGAGCAGCGAGGAATAGGGTGTTCTCTGCTCATTCCAGGAAGAGCAGGAAACGAAGAAGCAGCGATCCCGCAAGTGCGAGCCTGGTTTGAAAAAACAAACAAACCGGGGAGCGCAGCGCGGGTCGGGCAGCTATAGAAAATAAATAATAAATAAATAAATAAATAGGACGGGGGAATGGGCCAGAGGAAGGAAGCATGGCCTCAGGCCAGGTCCGAAGACCAGGGCTGAGAAGGCCCCAAACGTAGCTGACAATGGGGGAAAGCAGAGTGGAGGAGAGCCCCCAGCAGGGGCGAGGGCAGGAAAGAGGGGCAAACAAGGTGGGGGGGTGGGCTTTCCCCCCCCCCACGCCCGTGACCACGAGCTCCGCATGGGAGCGCCTGGCGGTCTATGAAGCTGCATTGTTTGGGGGTGGGGCTCGGGGTGCTGGGGCACCTCCCCAGGAATCAGGCACGGGCCGGGGGGAAGGGGGGGCGTGTCTGAACAGAGGCAAACTGCAGAAGCCTGGCATGGGCCATCGGGTATAGGTGGTGCCCCTGAGAATACCAGGGACGGGTTCTTCCCCCCTGCCCCTGTAGTAGAAGCTTTGAGTAGGGCCCTCAGCATGGAGGTGCTGGGAGGAGGCGAGTGCCTGCCTTCAGGGCTGGGGATGAAAGGAATTACAAAGGGGTTCAACTGCTTTAGGGTGGAGCCTATCTCTGTCAAGAGAATCCACTGCCCCTGTCTAATAGGGCACAGCTCCTTTCTCACACCCTGCCTTAGGTGAGGCCTATATCTGTTACTGGAGAGATAATCTACTGTCCCTGTTCGATGGGGTACAGCTCCTTTCCTGCACCCTTCCCTGGGTGAGGCCTATATCTGTCCAGTAGAGATAATCTACTGTCCCTGTCTGATAGGGTACAGTTCCTTTCGCAGGAAGCAGCTCCCTTTCAGTTCCCTCGGGATCTAGTGGAAATACTTCAGTTTGAGAGGGTTTAGGGAATTACTCTTTTTCCATTTTAATAATGAGTCTTTTATTCAATCAAATAGGCATTTATTCAATAATATCAGAACAATTTAGCATACCAATTACCAAAGAGACACTTGCATTCACATTTGCACCCATCTACCCTTGTCTACCTAAAAATACACACAAAAGCACATATTCTTACGTGATCAGAGGCTGATGGCCTGGTTCCAGAGGAAAGCAGTCAGGGGGCCCAAGAAGCCGTTGTAGAACCCCTTAGATAGAGGGGTCCCAAAAGGGGCAACAATCACCGAGCTCGTCGGCCCCCCTAAGGGGTAGCGATCGAGGACCGTGAAGACAAGGAACTAATCCAGAGCTAAGCCTTATATGCTGTGGCTGTCTCATGATTATTCAGAGTGCGGGGTTGTCAGTACTAAGCTTGTGGAGTGCTCCCATTGGTTGCCCCAAATATGGGGTCCCTTCTTGCTTAGTCATGATGTGAGGTTTGTTCTGACCAGTAAAGTCATGCCCCCTCCTCCTCCCTCCGGAGATGGGGTGTCACGCTTCCTGGCCCTCAATTAGTTCGCACATCCTTCTGAGAGTCGTATATTTGTTTGATATCAAGCACACTCTTATTTGTTCAGCTTGGCCTCTGTTATCAGTTCCTGTGAATTACCAATGTAGTTTGTTTGGGGAACAAGAGGTCCTGATTACTTCCCCAGCATCATTTGTTCTTTCTTAGGCCATCTCCTGATTATTGCCAATACTGATCATTCTTACTCATACTTTTGTTCTTCACATTAAATGCATCAACACATGTGCGTAATAGTATCGTGCCTAATTTCCAACATTTCGCATAATTCTAAATAGCAGTCCCAATGGCCCATAAAAGTTACATTCCAAGTATTATAGCTCCAGTGTGTGTTCTTGGTTACATTTTAACACAATGAGTACAATAACATCCAGTGTATATTGCTGTTACATTTGTGTCAAGGAAGCATCTTTTTTGTTCAATTACACAGAGTTATTTACAACAATCCCTCCATGTATACTCTAGCATGTTTGTCAGGAAGGCACGTTTGGTTTGGTTACAATTTAACACAGAGTGGCTCACTTGAATCAAAAGAAGCATTTTCTGATTCAGCACACTGAAGCAGGGAAATCAGTATCTTAGTTTGGCCCAAAATCATGTCAATTTTCTAACAGGGATGGATCTGGGGCAATGCCCAGGTGTTGGGAATTTGGAGGAGGTGAGGCCCCTCAGGCGGGAGGGGGCACATTGTGCCTCCAGCCGCTATGCTGATGAAGGCAATGTGGAGTGGCAGCCGAGGAATGAGCGGAGGGGGGTACTGGGCGTGGCCTCATGTGGGGACCCCATCTCCCAGGCGCAGTATGGGATAGAGGTGGAAGGTGATACCGGATGGGATGAAGTGGAGGACGACACATCTCAGCAAGGGGGGTTACCACACCCTTTTCAGTATGATTACAGGGTCCAAGGCGAGGAAGAGGCAGCAGCAAGGGGAGCAGAGGATCCGCGCCTGCTGGCTAGGATCGAGGCCTTGGATTGAGCCCTGGCGGAGCGGGACCCTCCCACTACACGGCGGCACCATAAGGTAGGCAAGCAAGGGTCCAAGTGGAACCCTGGACCCAGGGTGGTCCTGCTTTCCCACTGCACAGCACTGTGGGGGTTGGGAATGCGGAGACGCTGAATTGGGGGCCCCGTGGGTCCAGAACGGTGTATCCGCCAGGGACACAGGCGGGGGAAGTGGTTAGACCGTCCCTTGCAAGAAAGACCCCACAGTACCTGTGGTGGAATGGGGGTTGGGTGTAGGTGGCAACCCCAAACATACAGGGGCCAGCTTCCCAGCTGTGAGGATTGTATGGGCAAGGGGATTGAGGGATAGTGCCCCCCCTGGGGTGGTCACCATCGCAGCAGGCCCTGCAAGTATGGTCCCAGCCGCACCCCAGTCAGGGTACACAGAAGGAGGTGGGAGCCTGCCAGGCGGTGCCAATCAGAGGAGGGTATGCGAACCTCTCTGATCCCATTGGTAAGCACCTTTTGCCTGCCACTAGGGAGAAGATTTGGCAGGGAGAGTATGTGGATCTCTTCGCACTCCTGTCCAGCGATCTGATAGTGGATCCTGGGGAGGATGACGAAAAAAAAGAGAAGAAGTACAAACGCCCGAAGGCTGACAGGAACTGGGCCAACTGGTCAGCAGCTTATGCCATCTATCACGGAGTACAATTGGAAATGTTCCCTGAGAAAGGGGCGGTGGTTCTAAAATACGCAGAGATAATCCATAGGGCATATGAGACAGGGCCACTGGGAGCGTGACTCGGATATGACGAGGCTTTCAGACACAGGGCGTCATTTAAGCCAGGGCTCAGGTGGGACATTCATGCCCAGGATTTATGGTTAAATTGCATGAGTGACGCGAAGGGAGCTCCTAAAGCCGATAGCGGTCACTTGTTAGGAAAAGGGGTGGTGGTCCCGATGAATGATCCCAACAAGGCTGGGGGAAGGCAGGCTGTGTCTGGAACCGCTGGGCAATGCTGGGAGTTTACCCGCTCGGGGCATGCTCACGCCTCGTGTGCAGGTTTCGTCATACCTGCTCCTCCTGTGGGGGATTCCATGCGGCTGCCTCCTGTCCCCGACCCAAGTCATGCAACAGGGTGAAAGGTGGGGTCGGAGGGGGATCAAAGGGTAGCCAAGTGGGTGCCGGCGCAGGGGGAGCAGGAAAAGGCCCCAAAGCCAGTGAGAGTAGATAGGTTAGCCATAGCCCTGCTCGCGCCTCCGGACAGGGAGGAAGTAGAATATGTAGTAGAAGGTTTCAAACAGGGATTCAGAATACCAGTGGGTGAAGTGCGGCAGGGCAAGGTGGCACCTAACCTGAAGTCGGTTGGGGGCATGGAAGAGGTGGTGGCTGAGAAGATTGCAAAGGAAAAAGGGGAAGGGAGAGTCGGGAGCCCGTTTGATGCCCCTCCCCTCCCCAATTGCCTGGCATGATATTCTCCCCATTGGGCGTGGTTCCAAAGAAGACTCAAGGGCAGTTTCGTCTCATCCACCATCTCTCCCACCCCCGTGGCAGCTCAGTCAACGATGGTATACCCAGGGACCTGATGACAGTCCACTATGTGTCCTTCGATGTGGCAGTGGGGCTGGTCAGACAATTTGGAACGGGGGCATTGCTGGCAAAGTGCGATGTCAAATCTGCATTTCGCCTTTTGCCAGTACATTTGGACAGCTTTCACCCCTTGGGTTTCCACTTCCAAGGCAAATTCTATTTTGACAAGGCCATGCCCATGGGATGCTCGATCTCATGCTCAGCTTTTGAGCGTTTTAGCTCCCTGGTGGCATGGATTGTGCAGCGCAGGGCAAAGGGGGGGGGGCATCACAAAATATCTTGATGACTTCCTCTTCGTCGGGTGACAGGGCACTGAGGAATGCCTTGAATTGGTTGAGCTTTTTCAGGAGGTGACAGAGCATTTGGGTATCCCTTTAGCGGCTGAGAAGATGGAGGGGCCCTCTCCCATGCTCACGTATTTGGGCATCGAGTTGGACACGGTGGAAGGAGTATCCCGCCTTCGCCCGGACAAAATTAGGGCACTGATCCTCAAGATTAGGGTCTGTTAAGCTGCAGTTAAGGTTACGGTTAGGCAGCTCCAGTTCTTGATCGGGAGCCTCAACTTTGCATGTAGGGTGGTGGCTCCTGGTAGGGCATTTATGTCACGGTTATATGGCAGGCTTGCTGGCAACCCCCTCCCGCATTATCATGTCAGGGTGACAAAAGAGATGAAGCAGGATTTAAGGGTATAGTTAACTTTTCTGGAGCAGTTTAATGGTGTCAATGTGTGGAGGGAGCAATTGTTATTGGCCTCAGAGCTGCAAGTCCATTCGGATGCAGCTGGCACCTATGGTTTTGGGGTTTATTTTAGGCTCGAGTGGTGTGCGGCTCCATGGCCAGCGGAGTAGGTGGCAAGAGGCATCACAAGGGACCTTACCTTCCTAGAATTGTTCCCCATAGTAGTGGCGGTCAATATGTGGCACAGGCACGCGGTCAATATGTGGCACAGGCACTTGGCCAATAAGGCTGTTCTGTTCTGGTGTGACAATCAGGCAGTGGTTCGCATACTGAACATTTTGTCATCCCACTCCGCCAGGGTCATGGGCCTGATCAGAGCCCTGGTGTTGACGTGTTTGGAGCATAACATATTATTCAATGCTAAGCACGTTCTTGGACTTGAGAATGAGATTGCAGATACTTTTTCTCAGTTCCAGATGGAGCGTTTCTGCTTGCTGGCGCCACACGACAACCAGAACCCGGAGCCTATGCCAACGGCACTGTGGAACCTTGGATCGTAGAGCTTTGTTCCACGGTGCAGGGCTCGTTAGCCACACGGAGCAGATCGGCCTACCTCACAGCTTTCCAGGCTTTTCAGCATTATCGGGCTCAGCGGGGATGGAGCATGGGCTTCCTGATCTCCGAGAGGCAGGCATTACAGTTTGCCATGGCTTTGAGAAGGGAAAGGTTGGCAGCTAGGACCATTGCAGGAAAGTTAACAGCCCTGGGCTTTATGAGCTGCCTGGCGGGCCACCCTGCGCCAGACGCCAGTTTCCTCGCCCGGAGACTGGTCGAATCCTGGGTGCGAGAGCAGCCTGTTCATAAGGACACTAGGTTACCTATCACCCACCCCCCACCCCCTTCCTGGTTCAAATTGTGAGTACATTGCAGTTCATTTGTTATCAGTTTGAGGAGACCATGTTTGCCACATTGTTCAAGTTGGCATTTTGGGGGGCTTTCCATGAGCAAGTTGGTCCAACTCATGAGCGAATTGGTCGCCGAATCAGTAAGGGATAGGTCAGGTAGGACTTTAGCTGTTAATGATGTAGAAGGGGGGAGGCATGAGATTTTAATTCGGTTGAGAATATCAAAAACTGACCAGCGGGAGAGGGGAAGGATGGTTAGCCTTGCTAGAGCAGGGGACCTGGTGTTATGCCCAGTTTGGGCGGTTCACGAGTATTTAGCAATTCGGCCGACAGTTGGGGGGGGCGTTCTTCTGCCACCAAAACGGGGCACCAGCTACTCGACACCAGTTCATGTCGGTCCTGCGATCAGTGTTGGCTCGCCTCAATCTCCCCCATTGGGAATATGGGTCCCATTCCTTCTGAATAGGTGTGGCCAGGTTCGCAGCGCAGATGGGGATGTCAGCCGGGGAGATACAAGTGATTGGACGTTGGCAATCGAGGGCATATCGCACTTACATATGCCGGCATGGGCGAATTCCCCCCCAATTTCATTTTGGCTTTCATTTTAATTGGTTTCAATGGAAAACACATTTTCGGCTGTACCTTTGTTGTTTTTCACTATATGTGGTTGAGACTTGGGCTGCATATACCTCCAATGGAAGGCATTAAGTGTACCAAATTTCACAAGGATCGAGTAAAGGAATACAATTTTAGAAGCAATTGAATAATTGAATTGAATCATTTTGGCTTTCATTTTCATTGGTTTCAATGGAAAACACATTTATGGCTGTAACTTTGTTGTTTTTCACTATATGTGGCTGAAACTTGGGATGCATATACCTCCGATGGAGGGCATTAAGTGTACTATATTTCACAATGATTGAGTAAAGGAATCCAATTTTAGACGGAATTGAATTATTCTATTTTGCAAAATTCTTCATATGCATTCATATACATTCTTAGCTGTAACGTCTTTGCCTCATATCTAATGTAGATGACACTTGGCAGGTTTACACCCCTTCCCATATTTACTGTCTTTGCCAACTTTCAGAAGTATTGGATAAGGGGTCCTAGTGGCATAAGCAATTAACATATAAATGTATATCTGACTAACATCTTTGTAGGCCAACCAGTGTACATGAAATTTGGCAGGGCTGTATATAACACTTTCATTATCATTTCACTATCATCTCTGCCACATATCAGAAAGCTGTGACAAAGGGTCCCAATTTTATATGCTTGCACAGCATATGCAGAGAAGGCGCCTATGCCAGCGATTCTCTTACGTCACGGTGGTATAAGATCGGTTGGTGATGCCAATTGGCCAGCAGAAAGGTCAACCAAATATCCTCATTTTGTGCTGTGCCCATCCCAACATCTCTCCCCCACTTGTTACTGGAAAGTCAGACGCATCTGTTTAGGAAAGAGTCAATAGACATTCTCTTATGTCCTCTGTCACAGTGCTGCAGGATGTGATTGTGATGATAATTGACCAGCCTGGATGTGTCAACTATGGCCCCTGATTGCTGGGATGCTATCCTCAAAGTCCCAGTTATGTCCTTTATGCCCTTATGCCCACCTCATGACATTTAAAAACATATTTTAAATGTTTTTAAATGTTTTTTATTGTTGTAAACCGCCCCGAGCTGCTGTGCAGGATGGGGCGGTATAGAAATCTAATTAAAAAAAATGAAAATGACCGCCTATGCCTGCCTCAAAGCCACTACCAATTGGTCCTGTAAAGCTGGAAGTGTGCAGTAATTGGCCAGTGAACGTGTCTGTCAGTTGTTTGGTTTGCTCCACATTCTCCTCCTACTGCCTGCCTCTGACTGGCACTGCATGTGCTGCTATTTAGCTGAATAATGGTTTTCACAGGGACTACATCAATTGCTTATAAAATTGGGTCCCTTTATCAAATTGTTCTGTAGTTTGGCAGAGATGACAGTGAAAGTATGTGATACATTCCTGCCAAATACCTTTTAAACAGGATGGAATATATAAATGATACAGCTGGAAATGTATTTTCCAAGTTAATGTCTTATACCATCGGAACCCTTTATCCAGTCTTTCTGAAAATTGGCAGGATTGTTAGGCTTATGGAGGGACATAATATTCACAGGTGTAATGCAAATTGGATGCATGATAAAGAAGTTGTAGCCATGAAATGTGTATGGAGCTTTTCTGAAAATCACAACATTCAATTGCTTCTAAAATCGGTTTACTTTACCTAATCATTTCACAAATTGGTAAACATAGTGCCCTCCACTGGGGGTACATCCTCACCATGTTTAATCAGAATTGAATAAGAAACAAAAAAGTTACAGCCAGAAATATGTTTTTCAGTTTTTTCCCCTTTATTTCAAAAACAAAATGTCATTTTCGTTTCTATTTTCGTTATTATTATTTGTCATTTTTGATATTTCAATTACGATAATGAAAACAACAATGTTTGTTATCATTATTGTAATAATGAAAATGACATGCACACCCCTACAAGGCGGCATGATTTACCCATCTCTCTTTTATTGTTCTCTTTGGGTATGGAGTGCAGTGGGGATTTGCTTCTTACCTGATTGGCTTGTAAGGCGGCATTTCCCCCCTCTCTTTTATTGCCCTCTTTTCCACAGTGAGGATTTGCCTCTCATCTACTTTGGGCTTAAGGGGACATTTGCCCTTCCCTGATTTATTTCCCTCTTTGGCATGGGGTACAATGGGGATTTGCCCCTAGACTTTGTATTTTCCTGTAGTGAGATTAGGGGAAGGGGTTATTTAACCATCTGTGTTTGATGCCCACTTTCAGGCAGCAGCTGGAGCCCAGCTATCATATCCACTGCTCCACTGAACCTAAGTCCCCCTCTCCTGTTGGAGCTGTGGCTTGGGGGGTTTCCCATGGCTTTGGGGAGGGGGATAAACTGGCCTGACACTGTTGCTCACTTGGTAGGGGGTGGGGCTGGAGGCGGGGCCTGCTCACCTGGGCAGAGCTGTACTAACTTTGGACTTCAGCCCCCCCATCCACATCACTTCTGGATCCGCCCCTGGCCAGGACTTGGATAACAGCATGTCTTAATCTTATTGTGTTTCCTTGGCAGATCACCTCGGGTATCGGAGGGCGAGAATCTGGATCTGTGGGCACAGCTTAGTTCAGTGGGCTGCGAAGGCGGCAAGAAGCAGTGCGCATGGTTCCCAGATGGGTCGGTCAGCAAAGGCAGTGATCGAGTGGCAGGGGAGGAGTGGGATGAGCTCATCCCAGTCCTCAGACAGCAGCTCAGATATGGGGGACCAGGCATCCTGGTGATACACTTGGGAGAGAATGAGCTGCCAGGCCTAAAAAGGGTACAGCTGATTAGGGACATTAAGAGGGATTTGTGCGAAGTCAAGCATTATTTCCCAACGGTTAGGATAATGTGGACCGAGTTAGTGAGTAGGGTTAGTTGTGGGGAAAGGGTAGCGCACAAAAAAATAGATAAGACTAGGAAGACAGTTAAATATTATTTTATTTTATTTCTTGGCATTTTTATGCCACCCCCTCATGCCCACGGCATCTTGGGCGGCTAACAATATGATAAAACAATAGAATACATTAAAACCAACATCACTTTTAAAATAATTTAAAAACCCCCGACCCTAACCCTACCCTCCAATTCCCCACCCCACCCCACCCATCTCCCCCATTTACCCCTCCCTCCCCCCCCCCAAAGGCCTGGGCGAACAGTCTTGCATGCCTGCCGAAAGGCGAGCAGACCCGGGGCCAGGCGGGCTTCCTTCGGAAGGGAGTTCCACAACTGTGACCCGACCACCGAGAATGCTCTCTCCATGGTGGCCCCCTGCCTTACAGGTGGGACTTCCAGATAGGTGCCCCCAGTGGATTGGAGGGTCTGTCCTGAGTCACGGAAGGCGAGGCAGTCCCTGAGATAAGAGGGGCCGAGACTGTATAGGGCTTTGTATACCAATACTAGCACCTTGAACTTGGCTCGGTATGCTATAGTCAGCCAGTGCAGAGAACGGAACACTGGTGTAATGTGCTCACGGCGACCCGTCCCCATAAGGAGACGGGCCGCTGCATTCTGCACCAGCTGCAGCCTCCGAACCAATATCAAGGGAAGCCCCACGTAGAGCTCGTTGCGGTAGTCAAGCCTCGAGGTAACGAAGGCATGGATGAGAGTGGCCAGGTCAGGTCTGGAGATATATGGGCGCAGCCTCCGTACCAGATATAGCTGGCGGAAGGCGGCGTTAGCCACCGCCTCCACCTGCCGATCCAGGCGGAGGTCCACATCCAGAATCACCCCCAGACTTCGTACCTGCTGGGCAACCAGAGGGCAGACCCCCCGAGCTCTACGTGGGGCTTCCCTTGTTCTTGGCCCGGAGGCTGCAGCTGGTGCAGAATGCGGCGGCCCGTCTTCTTACGGGGACGGGTCGCCGGGAGCACATTACACCGGTGCTCCGAGCGCTGCACTGGCTGCCGATAGTGTGCCGGGCCAGGTTCAAGGTCCTAGTAATGATCTATAAAGCCCTATACGGCCTTGGCCCCTCTTACCTTAGGGACCGCCTCGCCCTTCGCGCCCCGGAACGACTCCTGCGGTCTGCCGGGGGTGCCCTCCTGGAGGTCCCCCGTGTTAAGCGGGGGGCCACGATGGAGCGGGCATTCTCGGTGGTAGGGCCGCGGCTGTGGAACTCCCTTCCGGAGGAAGCTCGCCTGGCCCCAAGCCTTTTGACATTTCGGCGGAACTGTAAGACCTGGCTGTTTGCCCAGGCCTTTGGGAGGGAGGGGGGGGTGATTTTTAATCCCCCACCTTTTATTTACTCATGATTATATGTTGCCCTGTTTTATATGTTTTATATTTGTATTTTAAAGATTTTAACTGTTTTATTGTTGTAAACCGCCCCGAGCTGCATTGCAGGATGGGGCGGTATAAAAATCTATTAAATAAAAATAAAAATAAATAAATAAATAGGAGGAGTCGACACCTCCTTCGCCCTCCCCACTACCATCACCTCC
Source organism: Sphenodon punctatus (assembly GCA_003113815.1). Taxonomy (NCBI): domain Eukaryota; kingdom Metazoa; phylum Chordata; class Lepidosauria; order Sphenodontia; family Sphenodontidae; genus Sphenodon; species Sphenodon punctatus. Next base: position 8,594,686 of record QEPC01013498.1, on the reverse strand, counting down.
GTCTTATCTGGGTTCAGCTTTAGTCTGCTCTGCCTCATCCAATCCGCCACGGCCTCCCAACACTGGGAAAGTATCGAGATGGTAGGACCATTGAAAAAGAGAGGTACAGCTGTGTGTCGTCAGCATATTGGTGAAAACACACCCCGAACCATCTCACGATCTCCCCCAGGGGCTGCATATACACATTAAATAACAGTGGAGACAGAATGGAACCCTGTGGAACGCCACAGGTCAAGGCCTGGGGGCATGATGTTTCAGCTCCCAGCACCACCCGCTGGCTTCTGTCTGAGAGGAATGAGCGGAACCATCCAAGAACAGTCCCATCCAGATCTCGCAGCCGTCTCAACAGCAGCCCATGGTCCATGGTATCAAAAGCGGCCGAGAGAGGACAGGGTCAGGGAGATTAGAAAATGGTTGGGGTCAATTGAGGCAGGTACAATTAAGCATAGTCAGATTACGCATAGGGAATTAGATTTATTTAGGCCAGATGGAATGCACCTGTCCCCGGCATGTAACTATGTCTACCTGCGAGCTCTGAAGGCTAGTTTAGAGAATGGTTTAGGATAGGTGTGGGGGCCCGGACCCGTTGTGGAGTATCTGACGGTTCCTTGGTGGTGGGGGTCCAGTATCGGGTTAATTTAGGATATAGTAAACATAGGAGTAATCTCCCTAAGAGATGGGGAAGCCACACATACCACAGTGCAGGGTATGGCAGGCGGGGCTTTGGTTTTCCCTGGGAAGGGTGCCTAGGTTGGTGGTAGGGGCATTATTTGGCCACCCACCGGCAGGCACTGGATTGCCTTACTCAAGTCCGTATGGACAATGTCCCCTTTGGCCGTGTGCTCAGCGCTGAATGAAGGGGAGATGTTATGGTTTGGGGAGGCTGTCGATGTTCTATTGAGACGTCCCCTGAGTTAATGGTTCAATTGAGTTATGGTGGATACTGGACCCGGATCGTAATAAGAGATGTCACCCCCTCGCCTATTCAATCAGTTGTATTTGGATGAATAAAGGGTGCGGCCATATTAAATCCAATAATGGTGTCCTGTCTTACTTGGAGGGGGTGCGTCAACAACGACTGTAAAAGGCCAGAATCCCACTTGTGGCCTGTGCCACCTTCAGTTTTGCCCTTTGCATATGATATGTCCATGATAAAGATTTATTAAAGGTAACTCCCAAATAGGTGAATGAAGCTACCACTTTGAGTTTTTCTTTCCCAAATACCCAACTCTGGTCTTTATTTGTTCCAAAAGTCATTACTTTTGACTTTGCCACATTGATTTTCAAAGCATTTCCTTCTGCGTATTTCCTTAGCACATCTAACATCCTTTGTAGCCCTAATTTAGTTAGTGACATGAGGGCCATGCCATCTGCGTACAGGAGCGAGTATCTCTCGCCACCTATTGTCTTTGGATGGTGGTGTCTCTTTGCTAGAGAGTCTTGGTGTCAAATCGTTTATAAAGAGATTAAAGAGCATTGGCGCTATCACACAACCCTGCTTTACTCCTCTTTCTGTGGGGAAAAAAAATCAGTAAGTTCGCCCTTTACCCCGTATCTGACTCTTGTCTTGGTATCACTATAATAAGCTTGTATTAATTTTAACAGGTTTGGGTCCATCCCCATTTTTCCAAGCTTATACCACAGCTTCTGTCTGTCTATTGTGTCGAAGGCTCCTTGCAAATCTATAAACGCTACATGTACGGATTGATGATTATATATGTATTTTTAAAGGAGGCAATAGAGCGAAAAGCATTGATCCATACACTAGTACCCATGACGAAAACCAGCTTGCTCCTCTCGCAAAATACCCTCTCCCTCCATCCAGTCCCAAATGTGGCCTAACAGATGTTTCCCATACATTGCTGGTGCTTGTACAAGTCAAACAAGTGACACTTCAGAATACTTCAGCACACAGCAAATAGGTTTCTTTTACACATTTTTCCAGAAGGGATTCGCAGAAAATAGCGGGGAAGGTTGCAGGCTTCCCCAACCTTTATGAAATTCATGCCTGTGGATTGGTGAGATTTTGTCCTCATTGAAGACTATTGTCAGAGAATGATTATGACCAAATAGGGTGGCCAGATATGCAAATTTTAGAGGACACTTATGAAAAATACAGGTTGCAGGGCTGCATTGGCTCCAATGCAACCTGTATATTTTCATAAGTGTCCTCTAAAATTTGCATGTCTGGCCACCCTATGGCCAAATGTGTTTTCATTTTTCTGTGTAGCATCTAGAAAGTGAAGTGGGCTGGAAATCAAAGCATGCCAGATTATGGTGTAGCAAGGTGCAGTGGAATTGGAATGCTGTCCTTTTAAGGTGCATAGTACCAGCAGTGTGAGGCAGGGGATTTTGGGGCTCAGGTGCTCCTAGAAGCGGTAGACCACGTCTGTGTCAGGTGCCACCTGCGCTGTCCGCTCCAGTGGTGGAGTCATGCCGGAAGTAGGAGAGCTTGGCGGGGCTGCAGACGCAGCTCCAGTGAATCCTGCGGACTCTGGGAACTGCAGGTGAGCCAGGCAGACCTTGGGGAGCCAGCAAGGGAAGCCATGCCAGACCCCATTGTCACAGCAGAAGCATGGAAGAGGCAGAAGCCATGGAAGAGGCAGGAGCTAGTTAGAGCTCTGCCTCAGATAAGGGGGTCTGCTAGAGGGGTTTGCCCTCTTATCTGAGGCAGAGCTCTAACTAGTTCCTGCCTCTTCCATGTCTTTCTCCTACTGAGCCCTGAGCTCAGCTTTATACTCAGGAGTATATGCAAGGATCCCCGAGAAGGCAGGAGCTAGGCTGAGTCCTGCCTCCAGAACAAACCCTGGCTCACAGGCCTTGGTCTGTGCTGGAGTGGTTTAGCAGACTGCTGGAGGGGCTTCTGCTGGGACTGCCGAGCGTGGGTGATACCAACAGACTTATCTGGCCTGTGGAAGGACTATGCCTGGCCAAAGGGATTGAAAAACCCAAAGCCTTAACGGTATAGACTTGGCATATAGCATTGTGTGGTGGTAGAACTGTATATGGACATTGACTTCGCTAGACTGGTGGAGAACTGTCTCCCCTATGAGATTGTGACTGTGGGCTGGATCCAGTAAAGACTTACCCCAGGTGGGCCTATACCCTGTTACATACTGTTTGTATCTACATATTTACTCACAGAAGTAACAGTTAACTTTGTGTTTGCAAACTGTGCTTTCAAAATGCTTGATTTCTGTTTGTTCTTTTTCTCCCCTTTATCCCAAATCGTTCTGCTGACAAGAACATCGTAATTGCAAATAAAACTGCATTGTAATTTTGTCGTTTCTAAAACTGGCATATCAAATTAAGATGATGATACACTAGGAAGAAAAACAAGAATACTGGACCAGTTTCTTGCTCATTTTGTATTTCTAAATTAGGCTCATTTGCCATTTGAAAGTCTGGTCAGCATTATATGCTGCTGGAGACATTTACTCCTGTGTTGTTTTTTGTGTGAAGCACTGTCAGCTTGGGAACGTAGAAAAACTTCTTGATTGGTAAGGCACACAAAAAGAACTAAAGGTCAGTCTTGCCACAGCCTTGGGCCTAGGTTTACCTCAATCCTTCTGACAAGAGACCTTATTTTGCAGGATACGAGCTGCTCTAAGCAGATGAGGATGACGCTGATCCCAGAAAGATGACAGCCAGCTGTCATTGCTTTTCCATCTCTGCTTTGTTGATTTCTTGCAGTAGACTGTCTTCTTGTAGCTGCATCAGAGATATAGAATGGACCCTGCAGTTCTTTCTTTCACCTTGACTTCAAAAGGTGAAAGAAAGAGCTTCGACCTGCGGCGTTCTGCAGGGTTCGATCCTGTCTCCGCTTTTGTTTAATGTGTATATGCAGCCCCTGGGGGAGATCGTGAGAAGGTTCGGGGTGCGATGTCACCAATATGCTGATGATACTCAGCTGTACCTCCTCGTTTTCGACCGTCCCAGGCCCTGCTGTCTTGTTGCTTTCCCAATGTTTTGAGGCCGTGGTGGATTGGATGCGGCAGAGCAGACTGAAGCTCAGTCCTGATAAGACGGAGGTGATGGTGGTGGGTAGGGCGAGGGAGGTGCCGGCCCCTCTGGTGTGGGGGGTCTGCCCTCCCAAAACCCAGCAGGTTTGGAGTCTGGGGGTGGTTTTGGATCCGGACCTCCGTCTGGATTGGCAGGTGGAGGCAGTGGCTAAAGCCACCTTTCGGGCCTGACCTGGCCACTCTTATTCACGCCTTCATCACCTCGAGGCTAGACTACCGCAACGCGCTCTACATGGGGCTTCCCTTGGTTCTGGTGTGGAGGCTGCAGCTGGTGCAGAATGCGGTGGCCCGTCTCCTTATAGGGACGAGGCGGCAGGAGCATATAACACCTGTGCTCCACACTCTGCACTGGCTGCCTATAGCATACTGAGTCAGATTCAAGGTGCTGGTGTTGATCTATAAAGCCCTATATGGTCTGGGCCCCTCATACCTTGGGGACCGTCTCGCCTTTCGCGCCTCAGGGCGATCCCTGCGGTCTGCCGGGGCGCCTTCCTGGAGGTCCCCCATGTTAAACGGGGGGCCACAATGGAGATGGTGTTTCTCGGTGGCCGGGCCGCAACTCTGGAACTCCCTCCCCCAGGTCTGATGGCTTTTCGCCGAGCCATTAAGACCTGGCTGTTCGCCCAGGCCTTCGGAGGGGAGGGTAGAGAGGGGGGGGATTTTGGGGTGGGTATGGGTGGGATTTAATCACTTATATTTGATGTTTGTATGTGTTTTATTATTGTTTTACTTGTTGTGAACCGCCCTGGGATGCCGTAGGCATGGGGGGCGGCCAATAAATATAAAATAATAAATAATAAATAAAATGTTTGTTGTGCTGCACTCAGATAATATAACATCTGTGTGTCTGTCTGTGTAGACCAGAATAACATGTAAAAAAGCCATGGTTAACATCTTTTTATACTAATTAATTTGCTACTTTGTTCATTTTAATCCCTCGAACATATAGAGACAGATGTGCACACACAAAAACTCATTCATAGCCAGTGGCTACATACCGGCTACCCATAAGCTGTTGAGGGAGGAAGGGGGCTTACTAGTCCCATGGAACAGTGGCGATTGTAGTAGTACTGAAATGAAACTTCAGTGCAGATTCCATCAGTAAATTGATCTGCCTTGTTCCGATCTGGCAAAGCGTGAACTGGACTGTAATCCAGTCTGCATTTCTCTAACAATCTTCTTTGACTGCACTTTGTACTGTGCATGTACAAAATGTTAGGGAAGTGCAGGGTGACACTGTTTTGTGCATGTGTAAGATGGCAACGTCCTACATTTGGAACTTCGTGTGATCTAGAAATGTGGTACGTCTCTGCAAAGATGAAGGGGCTGATCTGATTCAGCCCCAGGCAGGAGTTGTAGTAGATCCTGTGGAGCTGCCACTACTGCTACCTGGGACCCGCTGCTTCTCTTGCCACCACTGTTCATTGGAAGCAGTCTTTCAGTGGAAAATCTGGAATTTGGTTCCATTTCATTTCATATTCCTAAATTTCCAGATTTAAATATGGATTTGTATTGCAGGTCCGTATTTAAATCAATTAAGACATTAAAAAAATTCCTGCACATGTGTAAAATGGCCACCAGACTGCATACCTCTTTCCAAAATGGCAGCAGCAGAGTTGCTGTCATTTTGGAAAAGGGCAGCTGGTCAGCACATAGGAAAAATGGCTACTGTGCATGTGCAGACTGGCTTCCCTTTTCCAAAATGGTGGCAACACTACCTCTGCCATTTTGGGAAGGGGCACACAGCTGTCTGCGAATGCGCAGAATGGCTACTGTGCATGTGCAGACTGGCTTCCTGTTTCCAAAATGGTGGCAGTGCTGCCTCTGCCTTTTTGAAAAAGGGTATGCATTCACATAATGGTTCAGCAGCCATTATGTGAATGTGCAGTAAAAAAATTTTTTTATTCTTTTGTAGATTAGAACCAAACCAGGCTTGTTGGGCACTGTTTCAGTTTGGTACAGATTAATCTGTAACAGTCGGTTCCTGTAGTTACGGATGAATCCGAACTTCCCACCCCTACTGTTCACTGCGACTGTGGGAGCAGAGACACAGAAAGTATGGCAGTGGCGATGGCTCTTCACTACCATCGTACTCTCCCCACTTGTCCCTGTTTAGACATCACAGCAGCTGCATGCTGATTCTTGGCCTGGATGGTTGGACCGGGTGCACCCTGCACCCATTTTGGACCACCATGTACAGTGAGTAGCCAACATGTAACTGCAGAACTATAGTTTAAAACATGTTACGTTGGGTGAGTGTTTCCAGCTTGAAACACCTCGTGTAAAGTAGTACCCTTGGGGCGCTGTTAGACGATCCCGCTCACAAGCGGGATTGTTCAGCGCCGGCATCTCTCCTCCGCCTTCCTCTGTATGCCGTGTCTGATGTTCAGACACGGCGTACAGTCGTTGGGCGCATGCGCGCCCTTTGGCGCATGCGCACTCGGCCAGGGAACCAGGAAGTGCGGCGTAAAGCCGGCACTTCGGGGATCCGCGTCTGAGGGGCCAGGATCGCTGACCCGGTCAGATGCGGGGTAAGATCCGGCCTTAAAGTTTAGACGAGCGCAAAGAAAGGCGGCTGATCAAAGGATCAGCCTCCTTTTTTGTCTCGTCTATAAACGCCCTGAGTCTCAATGCAGTCTTTTTATACTGGAGTTTGAAATCATGTGATTGTCAGTATAGTTAAATTTCCTTAATGCAGTCAGGGCGATGGTCTAAAGCTGGGGTGGGGAATCTCAGGCTTGGGGACCCTAAGTGGTTTGTGGCTAGCTTTTATGTGGCCCCTTTCCAGTTTCTTGATCTGGCCTCTGGATCCGGTTTCTACCCTGAAGCACCGAAAAGCTACGCTCGAGGTACGGGAATAGGGATGAGGACGTACACACGAGGATAAGGGGACAGATCTGTGGCACACATCCGTTATCTGGACTCTCCTCTTCCTTAGCACACTCCTTACATACCTCCACTTTTATGTAGCCCTTGAAGCTTGTACTCATTTTAAAAGTAGCCCCTGGGAGGGAAAAGGTTCCCCACCCCTGGCCTAAAGCATTTGGCAAAGAGAATTCCTTGTGGAGAGTATCTCAGCCTCATTATTGTTTCTAGTGCTCCGTGCTGAGGGGAACTCAGTGGGGTGGGGGGTGAACCCGGGGGCAGGATGGGCGCTGGGCCCTGGTTGTGGATTACCCGGGGCGACGGGGCTCCCGCACTATCCTGGTCCTGCCACTGGGCCCATGGCCCCAGTGGTGGGGAGCGGGTCAACCTCGTCTGGGGACTCGGCTACCCAATTGATCTGGTGGAATGGGGCGTGGGTGCCAGCCTTACGCCCTCTTCCCCCTTTGGTGGGGGCCGGGCTCCCTCCTCAGGCGCCGGCAGCACCGGGCGGTGCGGGGCAGGTGTTGCAAGTATGGGGGAGCCAGGGGACCCAACCGGCCCTAGGGTATAGCCCAGGGCTCATGGCGGGACAGTATACTTTCCCGGGGGTGGGCTATGCGTCAGTGTCTGCCCCCATCGGGGCGCATCTTTTGCCAGCGACGCGTGACAAAATATGGAGAGGTGAATTTGTGGATCTGTTTGCCCTCCTTTTTCGTGACCCACTTGCAGACCCGGCGGAAGCCGACGATAAGAAGGAAAAGGAGAGGTTCAAACGCCCCAAGGCCGACAGAAATTGGACCAATTGGACTGCGGCCTTTGCAATTTACCAGGGAGTCGTAATTCAGGCTTACCCAGCCAGGGCTCCCGAGCTCCTTAAATATGCGGACATAGTCCGCCGGGCCTACGAGTCTGGTCCGCAAGGGGCTTGGCTCCGTTATGACGAGGAGTTTCGTCATAGAGCAGCCTTCACCCCCGGTATGCGCTGGGATTCCCATGCACCTGACTTATGGTTGGACTGTATGGTGGATGCAGCAAGGGCCCCCAGGTCACACAGTGGCCATTTATTGGCAAAGGGTGGGGTGGCGCCCGCCAATGATCTTTTTCGTGGCGAAGGAAAGAAAGTCACGACGGGCCAAGGTAACCAATGTTATGAGTTTGATCGCTCGGGAAAATGTTCCCGTGCGTCCTGTAGATTCAGGCATTCGTGCCCCAACTGTGCCGGCCTGCACAACGCCGCGGCTTGTCCCAGGGGCAAGGCAGCGGGTAGAGGTAGGACCCCTGGAGGTCCATCAGGAAAGGGGGGGCCGGGGGCGGCAGGTTTCCCAGCTCAAGGAAAGGGCCCCAACCCCAATTAGAGTAGATGTGCTGGCCGCGGCCCTTTCCCCCCACCCTGATCGAAGGGAGGTTGATTATGTAGTCGATGGGTTCAGGGAAGGGTTTCACATTCCAGCCGGGGAGGTCCACCCACATAGGGCCGTGTCCAATTTAAAGTCAGTGGTGGGGATGGAATGGGTGGTGAAACAGAAATTAGAAAAGGAGTGTGTGGAGGGCAGAATAGCTGGCCCTTTTTCCTCCCCACCATTTCCTGACTTGGTGGTTTCTCCGCTCGGGGTAGTTCCAAAGAAGGCCCCGGGGGAGTACCGCCTTATTCATCATTTGTCATACCCACGAGGGAGGTCAGTTAATGATGCCATCCCGAAGGATCTGGCCACTGTGCGTTATACATCATTTGACGAGGCTGTGGAGCTAGTAAAAGGTTATGGTCAGGGTACCCTTTTGGCTAAGTGTGACGTGAAGTCCGCTTTTCGTCTGTTGCCAGTACATCCAGACAGTTTCCATTTGCTCGGGTTTGCATTTCAGGGTCAATTTTATTTTGATAAGGCCATGCCAATGGGATGCTCCATTTCATGTTCAGCCTTCGAGCGCTTTAGCTCGCTAATAGAATGGCTGATTCGGCGGCGCGCCGGTGGAGGGGGGGTCACCAAATACTTGGATGATTTCCTCTTCATGGGTGCTGCTGGAACCGATGACTGCCAAAAACTAATGGAGTCCTTTCAGGAAATGGCTGACATGTTGGGTATCCCGTTGGCGCCCGAAAAATCGGTGGGCCCTGCCACTTCCCTGCAGTATTTGGGCATAGAGCTGGACACAGTAGAAGGGGTATCTCGGCTTCCCTTGGACAAATTGGTCGACCTGCGACGGAAAATAGCTGGATGTAGGTTGTCGCGTAAAGTCACGGTTCGGCAGCTGCAATCCTTAGTGGGCAGTTTGAATTTCGCTTGTAGGGTTGTGGCTCCTGGTCGGGCCTTCCTAGCTCGGTTGTACACCAAATTGGCGGGTTCCCCACAGCCGCATCACCATATACGTGTCACTCAGGAAATGAGGGATGACTTAGATATTTGGTCTTCCTTCCTGGTTGATTACAATGGGGTGAGTCTTTGGCGGGATGAGCTCTTGGTGGAGGCTGAGTTACAAGTCCACTCTGACGCGGCAGGTGGAATGGGGTTTGGAGTGATATTTAGGGACAAGTGGTGCGGTGCCCCTTGGCCCTCTGATTGGCTGGAGGGAGGTTTCACCAAGGACTTGACATTCCTGGAGCTGTTCCCGATCGTCTTGGCTGTTCACCTCTGGGCGGACGAATTTGCCAACCAACGGGTGTTGTTTTGGTGTGATAATCAGGCCGTGGTCCATATAATTAATTCCCAATCGTCTCGCTCCCTCAGGGTCATGGGCTTAGTCAGGGCCTTCGTGTTAGCCTGTTTGCGTAACAACATAGTGTTTAAAGCGCGGCATGTCCCTGGGATTAACAACGGAGTGGCTGATGCCATATCTCGCTTCCAGATGGAGCGGTTTCGCTCGCTCGCACCTGGAGCCAGACAGGACCCGGAGCCCTTACCCCCGTGGGCGTGGAACCTTGGATCGTAGAGCTATATAACACCGTCCAGGGATCCTTGGCCCCACGGACCAGGGCAGCATACCAGAGGGCATTCAACGAATTTCAGGGCTATCGAGCGGCACAGGGTTGGCAGACAGGTTTTCCCATCCCAGAACCGCAGATCCTTAGGTTCATGCTGGATAACAGGCAACGGGGCTTAGCGGCGAGTACCATTGGTGTAAAGCTTGCGGCGGTAGCATTCATGAGCAGGTTGGCAGGCTACCCCTCACCAGATCGGGGGTTTTTTGCCCGTAGAATGTTGGAAGCATGGGCCAGGGAGCAGGGCGCACCACGAGACAGCAGGCCGCCCATAACACCTCAGATCCTTGCGGGCATGTGTGAGATTTTGCCCCGTATTTGTTCATCTGCATGGGAAGTCATGCTATTTAAAGCAGCATTTACAGTAGCTTTTTTCGGTGCATTCAGAGTCAGTGAATTGGTTGCCAATTCCATCAGGGACAGGTCGGCCCGCGCGTTAGCAATAGGTGATGTGGCTATTGAAGAACGAGGACTGTTATTGCGCTTGCGTCACTCAAAAACTGACCAGAGAGGTAGGGGAGTCACAGTGCGTTTGGCACAGGCTGGGGCTGATGATTTATGCCCAGTTCGGGCTTTACGGCAGTATTTGGCCGTTCGACCTGCCATCCAAGGGTGGCTGTTCTGTCATGCAGATGCCACCCCCCTCACAAGGTATCAACTGATGTCTGTTATGCGGGCAACTTTAGATGCTTTGGGTTTCCCAACAGGGCTGTTCGGAACTCATTCATTCCGGATAGGGGCGGCCTCCTTTGCGGCAAATTCAGGACTTGGGGAGAGGGGTGTCCAATCAATAGGTCGGTGGCGCAGCCGGGCTTATAGGTCATACATCCGGGCACCCTTCTCCTTCCAGCATCAGTAACTGTTTTTGTTTCCTCAGGTTCTGGGCGTCGCCCAAGGTGTGCAATCTGGATCGTGGGCCATAGTCTCGTTCGTTGGGCAGGAAAGGCAGCCGAAAAATCGCATTGGGGGACGCAGCTGGGTCTCTCTGCTTACGCACGCATCAAGTGGATGGGACGTAGTGGTATGCGTTGGCACCAGTTGATTCCCACCCTGAGCAACGAACAAGGGGTTAGGCCTGATTTATTAGTGATCCACCTTGGGGAAAACGACCTAGGTGATGTAAAAGGGGTGCAAATGTTGAGGGTAATTAGGAATGACATTTGGTCGATTAAAGTCATGTTTCCCGGAGTAATGATCCTGTGGAATGACTGGGTCGAGAGGGTATCTTGGGGTATAGGGGTACCACCACGGAAAATTGATAAGACCAGGAGAACGGTGAATAGGGAGATAGGGAGATGGCTACAAGAAGTGGGCGGGGCAACTATTCCCCATCGGGCAATCTCGCACAAGAGGCCCGAGCTATATAGATCAGATGGAGTACACTTGTCACCTACAGGAAACGAGTGGTACCTGGCGGCCCTGAGGGAAAAATTGCGAGAAGTCTTAGTTTCGGAGTGGTTAGGTGGGGGGTTCGGGTCTGTCCAGTAGGTACGGCAGCCCCTAAGTGGCAGGGGTCCAGCACCTGAGTTAGGTAGGTTAGAAGATTAATTGGGCATCTCCTTAAGAGATGAGGGAGTGATACCAGCCGCAAATGCTGGGTATGGCTAGCGGCGGAGTCAACCCCTTGGGAGAAGTGCCGCGAGGGCTGTAGGGACACGTACTGTTCCCGGCTTAATGGCACTATCCTCCTTCCTACGGCCTATCGGGCCATGGTCCCCCTCCCCACGATTCCGGTTTCCGGAGGGGGAGACGTTCAGAACAGTTTAAGAGGGATTGGTACCCGATGGGATATCGGGCCAATCCCCGTGTTGTGTTCATGTGTTTAAGATGGGTGCTGGACCCAATTCACCTGAGCGAATTTGCCCCCCACCATTACAATTCGGATATAATCTGTGCTAAATAAAGAGTGCGGCCATTTTGAATTCCAACTACCCTGTGTCGTGTCTCATTTGGGAAGAAGGGTGCGTCGACAAGTAGCTATTCACTGTCTTTCCATGCTGCTGGGGAGCAGCCCTGCATGCAAAAGAGCGCGTGGCTTGTTCTACTTGAAGAAGGAGTCAGGGAGCAGCTGTCCTGCAGGGTAGTTTTCCCTTTCACACTGTTGTAACAGATGATATAAATAGATGGAGAAGTTAAAAGAGCAGTATTAATTACTCCTGCTTTGCTTTGTGGTCTCATCTACTGAAGGGATGTTAAGCAGAGCTCTATCCAGGGAAGTTGGGGTCCAGTGTGAAATGGTGGTGTGGGCCCCCTTCCTTCTAACATAGGATGGACACACCCTGACTTGACCATTAGGAAAATGAAAATATAATTGTAGTTCATTTTTTATGTTCACTTAAAATAACTTCTCCTATAGGGGCCAGGACTCCCTGTATTGCAAGCCCTCTGGGCCTGTATGTTATGCATATGCTTTTATTCCTATTTTACTTATGGCCTCATACGTTGGGGAACCCCTTCTGAATACACGAGGGACCTCCATAAGCAGGGTCTCCCCATGTTTGAGGCTCAGTGGGCCTGTATCTTTGACAGTGCTTCTTGTGCTCATAGTGTCATTTCAAGTTTATTCATAGACCCCAAGTATTGGGGAATGCTGTGTGGTCACACAGTCTGCACTTGTCTGGATTCACCTCTGGAGGTAGGTGTGACTGAGGGCACAGTTGTGGCAGGTCATTTAAGTCATTCACGGGGGAGGGGGAATGGTGCAGAGAGGAACCCAAAGGCATGCAAAGTTACAGCCTCAACGGCTGCTGTTTGCTGTAACCCTGTACCTCATGTCGGTTACTATGCACTGATGAAATTGACTTTGTTATACAGGGCACTGGACAACAGTGAATTAGGCTGTAACAGCTTCTTGTATGCTTTTGCAGTCCTCAGAATTGGACCTGGAGCCACAGCGAATTAAAGATTGAGGTCATAGCCTTTTAACCCTGCCTTGGCTCCAGGGTTCTGGAGTGAGGCTGTGTTCCCACCTGCGGTGGCAGCGGGAGGGGCGAGGGAAGATGCGGCAGCGAGGAGGAGCTGGCAGATGGGAAAAGAGCCGGTGTGAATGGGGATCTGCCGCAGCTTCTCTCGCGCATGTCAGGGCAGGATTTTGCCCCGCATGTGGGAACGCAGCCGGAGTGTGGTAGAAATTTGGCATGACCGAATTAGTGGAGATTTCTAGGCATGTTCTCTCCTCTGTTATTTTAAATGGATGCATATCTATTGCCCCCTTTTTTGCTAATTGATGGGCACTGTACAGTGGCGTGTGGAGTACAGCCATGAACTTCCCAGTTGTTTTTACATAAGAGGAGGTTTTTACTTAGCTATCCATTATCACTTTTTTACTGTTGATTTCATGTGAATTTCCAAGTCTTGTCTGACTCCATATGCTGATGCCATTGTAGCTGGGAGTTCTCAGACACAGCCACTGCTTGTCACTGCCTGTACTGACTATTGACAGGCAGATCAATGGCAAACAGTTGTGCAGCTGAGGTTCGGTGTGTGTGCGTGTGCGTGCATGCGTGCGCGCGCACACACACAAACACACACATGCACAAGGTCTCATGCATCTCTCTCTGTGGGGGTCAGGTCAGCAGTACTTTGGCATTAAAGTCTCAGCTGGAAAGACCGTTTTCTTGTTTCCTATGAGTTATGCCAGTAGAAAAAGTTGTGTTTTAAGTTACAGACTTGGTATTTTATTTCCCCTGAGAAATTTATCAGTATAGCAATACATTCTGAAGTTAAAAATGCAGTACTTTTTTTCTTCTTTATCAGTGACTTTTCTAGCCTTCTCCCCATTCAAAATATCTCCTAAAAAGAAAGTATTTTCTCTCAGGTGTCACATGTCTTTTAAAAGACATTTAAAAAAAAAAGAATAGGATATTTTAGTGGCAAGGTAGTAACTTTTCACTTTATACTTTCTGGGGATTCCCGCAAAATTCAGTAGACGAGATAACCCTATTTCACACTAATTTGGGGTGTTAGGTATTTTTGCACACAAAATGTATTTTGCTTTTTATCCACCATTATTTATGTTTTACTAGCACTGCGTTGAAGCCAGTTATTAAGAGAGAGAACAGTAGAGGTGGTCCACCAGAGGAAATTTTGTTTTGGTTTTTAGTGAATTTCTGGATTTAAATATGGATTTGTATTATGGATCCATATTTAAATCAATTAAAAACTTTAAAATATTTTTTAAAAACCAACAACCTGCTCATGCACAGAATGGCTGCTAAGCTCATGCGCATAAGCACCCTTTTCTAAAATGGTACTGGTAGTGTAGCTGCCATTTTGGAAAAGGGCAGTCGCTCTAGAATTAGAATCTGGATTTCCCCCACCCCCTGGGCCGTGGAGTGGTAATTACTGGTCTCGGAGGGCTTGATTGAAGCATAGCCGCTGTTGTGGGGGCTCTGGCTGGCTCTCTTGCCGCGGGAGGGAGGGAGGGAGCCTTTTTCAATTCCATAAAAGTGAAAGCAAAAGTCTAATTATTTCAAAGAAAGTTTCCTTTTCCTTCAGTTAGGCCTTATACAAAGCGAAAGCTGCGAATGCAAAGTACCAACATTGCATCTCTCATGGCCTCTGCGGAATCGCCTCACTCCCCATGTGCCCGTGCGACCCCTGAGATCGTCCGTGGGGGCCTTTTTGGAGGTTCCCCGGGCGAGACGAGCGGCCACTGATATGTGATCTTTTTTGATGGCTGCCCCTGTGCTGTGGAATTCACTCCCGGAGGAGACTCGGTTGGCCCCACCCTCCTGTCGTTTCAACGTTTGTGTAAGACGTGGCTGTTCCGCCAGGCCTTTGGCGCGCGGGGTGTGTGTGTGTTGGGAGGGAAGGTGTGTTTTTATGACTTGTTTTAAAATTTGTAGATTTATTTTAAAATGTTTTATTGTTTAATTATTTTTTTTGATGTTGTTGCTTTTGGGCAGGAGGAGCAGGATATAAGTTTTGAATAAATAAAATAAAATAAAATAAATAACTTGGATGTCATTAATCAACAGCCATCTGTTTCCTATCCTAATTCAAATGCAGCAAATACATGTTCATTCCATCACAGTTGAGATTTTAGATACGTAATAAAGATTTGTACAAGAAGTCTAGCACCAATTGAGTAAGCCAATCCTTTGCCAATAAGGTGGCCTGTTACGGACTTATTTAAGAGCTGCTTTATGTCCTTAATGTAACTAGTTTGAGTCCAGTCAATAGCTTTTCTTCCCTCATTATATTTAATTGGTGTTACTGATATAATCAGCTATGATTAGTAACTTTTTCTTTAACTGAAGTCAGATGTTTAACTGTAACCTCATCAACGTATTTAAGATACCATCATTATTCCTATCTGTGGAGCGCCCATGTGGTCCTGTGGATAGCGTATCAGATTTGGAGCTGGAGGTCTTAAGCTTGAATCTCCATCTCATTGGGTGGATGGCTTTGGTTAAGTTGTTTCTCTGTCTTGGTTCTTTGGAATATGAGAAGCTGGTGACAGGCCCAGCCAAGCTGGTTGGTATAAAATGGGCTCAATAGAAGTGGAGTGGTGTTGCACTGTTTTGTATTTGCCAGCAGCCCCCTTACCGGAAGAGCTAGGGTCTTCTCTATGTTTCTGAAATGCAGTGGATGTAGCCTCCTATCTATACTGCTCTCTCCTGTGTTTCCACCTCCTAGTTAGAGGATGGTACTTAGTACAACATAGTCCTTTCCAGCTCATCACTTTTTTAATAGTCCAACTGCCATTTTCAGCAGAAATCTACTGTGTGTATGCACATTCTACAGGGTCCTGTAGCAGTCACCATTTTGTAGACTTGTGTGCTGCTTGCATGATTTCTAGTAAAGTCTGAATAGTCTTTCTTTTCCCAGCATCACCAGTGGTATTCAACATGCTGCCAATTTCATGACAGGACCACTAGATACTAATTAGGATTAGAGTGATACTAATTTATAACTGAATGTGTGAAACCTTCATTTCTGCTGCTTTACAGCCTAGAGAGAGGGTGGTATTTTAGTTGGACAGGATGGAAGAACACACATTGAGATCATCCATTGTACCTTCTCTTCACAAATTGTCTAAGTTAAGTTAAGAACACAAGTAGTACCATACTGGGTCAGACTAATGGTCCATCGACATCAGCACCCTGAGGATCCTGATGTGTAACCTACGTGCAAGACATGAAGCCATCAGTGAATACAGCAGTCTGACAGGAGAGAACATGGAAACAAGACAATGCTAGGCATCATGGGAGACAAAGGTGGCAGCAGATCAGCTATTTAATGATTGCTATGTTAATATAGGTATATACTCTATATAGGCTTAAGGAGGGATATGAAGGACACCAATAAGCTGTATCTTCAGGAACAATTAATGTCTACCTGTATTTCCATTTCTGTGTTTTTATGGTTATTTTAAATAATAAAATAATTTATAAAATAATTAATTCACGTATCTAAGGATCTCAAAGCCCTGAGCAATGTTAGTTAACAAACGTCACATATTAGATAGCTGTCAGTATATAAAATGAATCACAGACAAGTTTTGCACATTGCTTTTCAGATCAACTGTGGCACCGTAGCTACACCATACCCAGAAGTAGGGCTTTTAAGATTAAAAGTTTGGTAGTATTGCCTAAGGCCACAGACCAAGAATTTGGCAAATGCCACAGTACTCAAATCACTTATTCCAGAGTTGTTCCACTGAAGTCAGTTGTTATGCTCTGGAGTAAGTGGTTTGAGGTTTCTAGCAAAGGTGGGGAATAGAACCCAGGAATCCTTACTTGTAGTTTCCTGCCCTGAAATCTAGATCAAATTTTCTGTCATAAATTGACATTCAGATTATTGGAGGAATTATTCCTATTATCAGAATCCAAAACGGCTCAATTTCTTTAAATAGTGAGCAGTTTATGGGAAGTCTTGAAATTATTATAAATGTTTAATAATTTTTGTAAAGGCTTCTAATTTGTTTCCTGTGTGTCCCTAACAAAATGAATTGTTCAAAAACTAAGCATGTCCCAGGGCAAAGGGATGTATTTTGTATTATGGAATTTTAAAAAGACCTTGTTTTTCTCCTTTTAAAAATCCATGTTATTCTCCAAATATGAACACACCACATGAAAAATGTGAACAAAGCATCACACATGCAAATCTATGCACCTAAGGGTGCTGATTTTATGAAGAACCATTTTTTCCATGCAATTCATTTCTTTTATTTTATTTTATTTTATTTGTTAGTCTCCCATTTTTCTTATACTCATAGGATTTTGGCTACATATTCTTCTAAGGTCTATTTTTCAGAGGTCCCATTCATTTAATTTGGAGTGTGGGATACGCAGCATATCTGTAAATCAAGTTTTAATTTCTCAAGTTTGCTGTTATAATTTGAATGCTGATCATACCCATTATGTTAGTGTTTCATGCAGTTTTCATCAATTATTGATTATCTCCTGTTTGAAAAAAAATGTTTTTTATTTGTCTGTTTGTGTATGAAAGACTTGCATAAACAAAGAAAACTGGCGGGCCGTGCAACCCTCAAACTGTATAGTACTGATGTAAGTTCCAATCAAGTCAATGAGATTTGCACCTGCACTCGACAGCTTCAAGGTCCTGCCCTAAATTACTGACTGGCTGTAGAGGAGAAACATTGAATTTGTGTATGCACAAACTAAAACATAGCAGGGAGAATAAAGTGTACCCCACCACCGCATTACAAACACCTCTCCTCTCCTTCTCCCTCATCTCCTGTCTCTTGGGCTTTCTAATCCCATATCAATTTCTAATCTTCTAACAGAAGTAGACAGAAAAAAAGTCAGGAAGTGGAAATTACCATTATCCATAAAGATCTCTGCGGTCCGAACCACCCTAGTATGCCTATACAAGCCTGATATTGTTCAAAATATTCACAACCTTCTGGATTGTCTTTTGAAGGCCTTGAATGATGGCCCTGGGGGATAATGCCATATTTAACTGGAAAGATCAATTTATGTATTTATTTATTACATCGATTTCTTGGCCACCCCCTCCTGCCAAGGCAGCTCGGGGTGGCTCACAACAGATAGTCATACAAAAATTTAAAATACAATCAATACTAAGAAAGAATAAATAATAAATTATTATTAGAGCGTGAGAGTGCTTTAATGGTTAAGGTGTGTTACACCCTCCATTATAAAGCAACAGCGTTCTATTTGCTATAAAATTGGCATGATTATAGTTAGGATTGTGAGATTTGTGGTTAAGGATCACTGGAGTAAACGGTTCATGCTGTCCAAATGTCAGCCGAATCGACTGTTTAACAGCTGAGATATTGCAGTTTGAAAACTGCACATTTGTCTCAATCTTGGCAGGGTAAAGGGGTTTTGTGTTGGTTGGGAGGAGGTGTAAGCCTTTTAGAAAATTCAAGGAGGCTCATGGGATGCCTTCTGGTTTACTTTTTGTAAATCCAGTTAGTAGTTTTAAAGTTGTGACATCTTGAAAATTCAGTGTTAGCCTATGGAGACCATCCTGAGCGTGGAGTGCTTGCGAACGTTTGATGTGTAATGTGGAGACTGTTTAAAAGCAAACAGTCTTCAATACTGGGAACTACTACTCCCAGCAGGCACTGCTTGTCAGAGCCCATTCTGATCTGATCCTGCACAGCAGGCACCTTGGCTTGGGGACCAAGGATTCCGAGATGGCTAAACAACAGAGCTAGCTAATCCCTCAGTGGCTTTTGGGGTGGCTGACCTTGCCCCCAAAACCCGCCCAGAATCACAGAGTGCATAGATTTCAGTGACAACCCTTCCCCTTCCAAAAACATGGGGTGTCTGAGGTGCGGCTCCAATGGGGCACCCCATTGGAGGAGCATGGCTACGGCTGGAGCACTGGAGTTTGCCTGGCATGGTCCTAGGTGCAGGAAGAGGGCAGAGGTTTATCATGGAGACAGGGACAGGAGGCTACAGGTGGGATGGAATCAATCTTCTTTCAGTGCTTCTCCCTCCAACTTTCCCAACTCCACTAAGAAATGAGGGTAAGCGGGTGCTCTGGGCTGATACAGTGGGTGTTCTGTAGGAGGGAGGCAGGGAGATGGTGGGGTCCTGTGCAGAGCAGCCCTATGAGGCAGAGTGGCAAGTGTAGCCCTCTTGGGAAGACCCTAAGAGCAAGCTTCAGCCCAGGGAGGGAAATCCTATGGGGGAGCAGGGAGGGAGGGAGCGTACACAAAAGGGGGGGGGACATTAAGGGGAGAGAGTTGGGGCAGAGCCTCTGTAAATAGCTTCTGCAGTGGAAGCCATGCACAGGGGGAGCACTTTATAGGAAGCAGCTTTATTGGGGATATAGAATATGGAACCCAGTATAGAGGGAGGTCTGCGGAGTGGGCAGCGTTGTGCAAGAAAGGGACCCCTGGCCAAGGGGGAGTAAAGTGGGGGAGTCTTGTAGAGACAGAGAGCTTCAGAATAATGGCCGTAATTGCGCCGGGGCAGAGGCCTGGACAGAGGAGAACTGAGTGAGGGAGCTTTGTACAGGGGGAGAGCTGCAGGATGGGCAGCGTTATGCCAGGTGGAGAGTCCTGTACATGGGCAGAGCAGAGTCAAGGAGCCCTGTACAAGGAGTGAACTAGACAGGGGGTCCTGTACAGTGGGAGGTCCTAGAAAGTAGAATGGCCAGTGTTGCACAAGGAAAAGATCTCTGACAGCGGGGAGTAGAGTGGAAGACTCCTGTACAAGCCATGAGCTAGACAGATCATAGAGAGCAGTTTTTGGAAGTTTGCAATGCTTAAACCGAACCAAAGTTGTTGTATTCCTAGTAAAGCAGGGAGCTACCAGTAAAAATCCAGCTTCACCTTGCCTGCTATTTGAAAGAAGTAACAACCTTCTAAACTGAAGGGAACAGCTCTTCCACCTTGGCCTCCCCTAAGCCCTGCTTTCATAGTGGTTATGCTGCTCAGTATTCTACTACGTAAGCAGGACACATTTTCTCCATTGTATTATATTTAGCAAAACACTTGGATGTTCCATAATAAAAAAACCTCCAATTTACAAGAAGAGTTAAGACTTTTGGAAATTCAATCATGCACTAAAAAGCATGGAAATTGCAAGTTAAGGCTCCCACCTTAACTTCTGTACCATGTTAGCAGTCAAGACATTGTACAGTCTCACATATTGGGTATTTTCAGACGTTACGAGATCAAGGTCAACCACAGTGAATCCCCTGTGGTGGCCGTGATTCCCATAATGTCTGATGTGCATTTCACCAGAGGTTCACTCCAGTGAACCTCTGGTGGGAAACACATTGACCATGATTCCGGACCTCCGACCACCGGCATGGTGGGATCGGGCCCCAACCATGGTTGGATTGGCCACAGTCTGGAAAGGGCCGAAGGTAATGTCTGTTACCTTCAGCCCTGCTGGATCGTGGTTTCGACCACGGGACAGGATTGGGCACAGCGGGCGAATTGGCCGCTGCGCCCACCCGTCTGTCTCTTGGAAGGCGGACAGCTGCAGGAGTGCGGAGAGGGGACGGGGCTGTGTGGACGCACGTTGCACCGCGCAGCCCTGTCCCCTCTCCACGCAGCCCCTCCCCGATCCCTCTCCAGACTCAGGCCTGCACGTCTAAAGGACGGACGGCCTGATTCCTGACTAGGATCTGAAACGGATCCCGGTCCGTGGTTCAGCATGGCAGGCCTCCAGGCCTGTCACGTATGAAATTACCCATTGTGCTCACTTACAACTTAGGCTCTATGCACCCCACACTTTGCCTTCATCTTTCAGCTCCAATCCTCTTCCTCTTTGCAGGTTAGGGGCAAAACTGAAGCTGGGGACAGGAGGGTGTGAGCTGGCCCCTCACCCACCCCCTTCCTTTCTGTCTATCCTTTCATTTCAGTTGGGGAGAATGGGACAGCTGACTAATGGCTCACAACCCTCCCTCTTAACCACTAGTCTCCACTGCCCTCCCAGAGCACAGTGAAGCTGGGTAGAGTAATATACAAACGTTTAATTAAAACTAAGTTGGGTATGCATTGAAATAAATAAAATGGAATGGCCATTGGCAAGAATGTAGGCAACATCAGTGCCAGTTTCTAAATAAATATGATTGTCATTCCGACATCCAATTAAGGGATTGTGACATTATAGAACACAGTTGCATCTTTGGGAGTACATAGGGAAGGCAAGAGGGTGTGAAATGAGGAGGAAGGCACCAGATGCAGTAAGTGGAATGGCAGGGAAAAATACAAAGTGTGTGTAGGATTAAGAAACTGGGTGGAATGAGAGGAAGAATTAGAAATAGTTACAATAATAAGGTTCTGGGTGAAATAACTGATTTGGAAGACTGATGGGATATCTGAGGAAGCAGTTCTATCGTTTTACCCACTTACCATAGCTCCCTATCCTTTGACTCCCAATAGCCTCCCACCCTGTTCCATTTTCTCTCCTGTGTTTTTTTTTTTTGTCATTCCACACACACTTCTGTTCCATATGACACATACAGACAAAACATTGTATTTCTCCCAGAGGTTTTGAGTTCTCTGTGAGGAGAGTGGGGGTTAGAGGGGCGACTTGGACCCAGGACTCCTGGGTTGTCTGTTACAAGGTTGAGAGCAGGGGAGAGGAGAACAGGATTGGAACAAGGACTATTGAGTTGCCTGTGAAGGGAGTGCAGCCTACTGGATTAGAGTTGGGTGGAGAGGCTGGAAGCCAGGAGTCCTGAGTTCTTTGTTCCAGGGCTGGGACCAAGTAGGTTAGAGGGGGAGAAGGGGTGGGAGCCAGAACTCCTAAGTTCTCTCTTTCTTAAAGAGGAAATGGAGGGGATGGGGAGGCAGCTGATGCCCTCCTTTCTCCGGCTTCAGTGTTGTCCCAACCTGCAAAGAGGAAGGGGATTGGGGCTGAAAGACGAAGGCAAAGTGTGGGTGCATGGAGCCTAAGTTGTAAGTGAGCACAATATGTCAAATGGTACAATGTCTTTACTGGTAACATGGCACAGAAGTTAAGGTGGGAGCCTTAACTTGCAATTTTCATGCTTTTTGGTGCATGATTGAATTTGCAAGAGCCTTAACTCTTCTTGTAACCCGTAGTAGTAGTAATAAGTTTATTGCTAGCAATCAAGCTGTAGCAAAAAAGGAGTAAAACAAGAATAGATACAAAGTACAATAGGCCAAAACATATGACAAAACCAAACCCCCAAAAGAGAGGGAAAATACAAAAGTCAAAGTAAAAACCATTACAATAATACAAAAAGAAAAAACACCATAAACAAAATAAATACCCCTAAAAGGAGCTAATATATTGTCACCCCTGTATACCTGGCTTAATCAATATTGCTTTCTCCTATAGGCTGAGACCAAGAAACTGGCCATCCTTTGGGTCATGGAGATGATCTTATCTGAAAGCAACAAATCAAATCAGACCCAACTCTGCCTATATTTTTTGGTAAAAGTGCTGACAATAATTTGGCCTAGGCTTCCTCATACCACGGGCAACTAAACAAAATGTGGGCAAGTATAAACTGGAGGTTTTTTGATTATGGAATAAAAGTATAAAACAATAGTAAAATATCCCAGGGAAGAGCTATAAAACACCCCCACCCAAAAAAAAACCCTCCACCCATCACCTGTCTCCCTCACTGAAGGCCTGGCGGAACATCCAGGTCTTATACTGTCTTTGGGGCTAAGCAGACCTCCATCAGGAAGGAGTGCCACAGCCTTGGTGTGGCCACCAAGAATGCCCTCATCATCATCCTCATCTGCGAAACTTGGGGGACCCCGAGGCGGGCACTCCTAACCGACCGCAGAGGCCGATCCAGGACCCGGGGAGGTTAGACGATACCACAGATAAGTGGGGCCCACGCCGTATAGGGCTTTATATGACAAAACCAACACCTAGAATTGGGCCTGGACGACTATAGGCAGCTAGTGCAGAGATCAGAAGGCCACAAAAAATAATTAAAAGTGCTTCATGGTCCATAATTATGAAGCCACACAGGAGACAGAGGCATGGGTATAGCTTTACTGTCTGCATAAAAATCCCCCGCCCCTCAGTCTATGGGAAGTAACACAGTGGGGGATGGGAAGTAACACAGTGGGGGTTGTGGATATTTTGAAATAAATTCAGAAGACTGCTTGTTCTGTATTTGAGAACCATGGAGGGGAATGTGCTCTTGGGAGCTGGTGTAATGTGATAGTTTTCTGTATAAAAATGAGCATGCATAGTATAGCATAGTTAGCATAAAAAAAATAATCCATTAAATTTAATTAATAGAAAGCTGATGAAATTAGGGCTTTTCCTTATAGTGTTAGTTCCTAAACTTTTTGTGTGTGAGTCCTCATTTTGAGAGTTAAATAAAATCCGGTGACAGTGGGTGGAAACAAATACGATGGGGAAGCTGTGACGGATGGAATGGGTTGGGCTGCCCAAGAGACATTTCCGTGGCTGGGCTGCTGGGAATGTCAGGGAGATGTACAGACACCTCGCGCCCCGCCTTTATGGACAGTCATGGTGGCCAATGATGGTTGGCTATGGCAGTCCTGATCCAGGCCAGGTCAAGGTGGGCCACAACAGATGTGATAGACGGCTGTGGCCCATTTTACCCCGATAGTTTGGACTGTATCATAGGTTATGACCTGGAGCTAATCTTGGGGTGAGAGCCTGGGTTAGCTGCCAGCACGCCTGGGGGCAATCCTGGGCCATCATGTCTCCTAAATAAATGTGCTTGTGGGCCAAAGTATGAAAAAGCGGGCCGCGGTAGGCCACTGTCCCGTCTATTTTTATCTATAGAAGGCAACAAAGGCATGCAAGATATGCTAAATCTCAGGCAGGATGGTGACCCAATCCACAAAGGAGTGATGACTCCTTACAGACTTCACCTGCTGGCTTACACGTTCAGCTGTTAGAACTTGCTCCCCCGAGATGTGCGTCTTACTTCTTCCCTCCTTCAAAATGCATCTGAACACTTTTCTCTTGTCCAAGTGCTTTTAGAGGATCCACTGCTCGTTCCCCCTAATGTATTTTTCCTCCCTCTTCCCCTTCCCCTTTCTAATTTATTTTATATGGATTTAAAATTGTTTCATGGTGTTTTATTGTATTTTTATTTGTGAAGTGCTCTGAGTGCCATTTTTTGAGAGGGCTATAAAAATAAAAGAAGTTGTTGTTGTTGTTACTAGCCAGCATAGCACCACTGAAATCAGTGAAGCTACTTTAATTTACACCAGCTGAGGGCCTGGCCGTATGCACATGTTGTTCTTCCTTTCATACTCTTCTCCCTGGTAATAGAAATGTGTGTTTGTTTTTCATTCTTTTCTCCTGCTGTTCTCTCCAGTTTCTGAATATGGAGCAGCAATTAACTTTTACATTGCAGTGTGTTTAAAGAATGACATTCAGCTTTGAGCCCGATAATAATAGTTTGAGAATCATTAAATCTAATTGTCAATGAATCAGAATGTATTTTCATTCCACAAAAAGCTCTCATTAGAGATTCCTGCCCTTTATTTTTTGACGAGGATCTGTTGATTGTATGGTTTTTAAAATAGTACCTTTCTCAGGTAGTGGATGTTACATTTGTGATGATGATTTTTCGTACTGTACCCAGAAATCTCTGAGGGTATGTTCTAGCAAACAGTTAATTCAATGAAGCTGAACCATACTTCTGCTTTACTCCTGAAACGTTCACATGAACAGAGGAGTAAACTGACATTATTCAGGAGATGGGAGACGGCCAAAGAAGGCTGTAAATGTTAATGTATATACATTAACATTTACAGCCTTCTTTGGCTGTTACTCCTCTTTCCATCCGAAGCAGCATTTGTGTGCACGCAAGAGGAGAAAGTCCTTTCTGCATGCCTGCTCTCTCCTCTTGCAGCCGCTTCACAGCTGATTACTGTAAAGCGGCTGCAAGAAGAGAACCCAGGGAAGAAGCCTTCTTTGGCTGTGATCCCCTTTCAATCAGAACAAAGCTGGGGAGAGGGAAAGCGCTGAGTGGCACCACCAGTGGCAGCTGCCGCCAGCACATCAAATGTGGGCAGG
Source organism: Sphenodon punctatus (assembly GCA_003113815.1). Taxonomy (NCBI): domain Eukaryota; kingdom Metazoa; phylum Chordata; class Lepidosauria; order Sphenodontia; family Sphenodontidae; genus Sphenodon; species Sphenodon punctatus. The sequence continues at coordinate 8,569,874 of QEPC01013498.1, read as the reverse complement.
GGGCTGCCTGTTTGTTTACTCTACATGCTAAAAAATGTTTGGGGGGGGGGTTGCGTGGGAGCTGCACAGACACAACATGGACTCTACCAGGCTATTGTCTTGTTTATAAACACCTTTAACCAGTGGGAGATTGGCATTGAAGGTTTAGTAATCATTCTGTCTCAGCTAGGGGGGAAATTGACACAGTACTACTTTGGTTTACACTGTTCACGTGAATTCTACTGAAGTGGAGTAGTTACTTCATTGTAAATAAATCAAAGTATTTACTTTGTTTTACACAGTTCATCTGAACACTACTGAAGCAGAATAGCTACTTCGATGTAATTAAATCAACGTAATGACTTTGGTTTACTTCCATTCCTCGGAATACTGGCTGAGAAATAGGTTAAGACTTGGTTTCTGTGTTTGTGGGTTGCTCTGGATGCTCTTAAGCAGTTTAGCTGTGACTGAATTAGGCCAGAAGGGATTGCCATCAGGCCCTTCCATGCTAGGGAGTCTGAAAGTTTCAGAAGGAACAGCTGTGAAGATAGTTGAACTCAGCAAAGGCTCTCTTTGGTGTGACAGGAATGTATTTGGCACCGAGTCTGAAATACGAGGATTCAGGAATATACTTGAGGCTCCAGGCTAATTAAGAAAGAAACTAAGGACTTTTTGAACATGATACATGCCACTTTCAAACGTGTATAACATTATAACATTGGTTTTAATGCTGGAGGATGTTCCTGTTGGCTGTGAAGGAGAAGCGTAAAGGCAGGCCCACCCACCCACCCACATTGGAGTGAAGTAGGTGTCTTATCACATTTGCATCTCCTGAATGAGCATTTTATTTCCCTGATGGATTTAATAGAGTTGGCAGCAGTTTCTTTTGAGAGATATGATGTTGTTATTCTAAAAATAGTGAATAGTCTTAAAAATGGTGGTAGTCTAAAAAAAATGGTAAACTGTTACTAATTTTATCAAAATAACAGCGTTTGGTCGACTTGCAACTAGCTTCAGTGGAACCAGTGAATAATGCTTTTACATCTTTAAGATAGTTTATCTTAATTTGTATTCATATGATGTTTGTAATACATTGTCATGTCCTATTAAAAAAAACCAACAACGTGAAAGGCAATATTTTTAGCCAATTCTACTTGGTAATGTGGGTCTTATCTTTTAGAATGTCAATTTTCAATGTTGTGTAAGCAGTTTTCAAACAAAAACCACTTACAGGTATGAATAAGCTTCTTTAATTTCTCTACAAACAAGCCAACTTTGTTTGTTTGTTTGTTTGTTTATTTATTTAATATATTTAAATTTATATGCCACCCTTCCTAAAGGCTCAGGGCAGCTCACAAACAATACAAATATATAAAACTTGTGTCCATATATATAAAATAGTCCCCAAACCTTCAACATTTCCCAAAACCCTGACCAGTACCATCTCCCCAATTTCCCACACCCAACCCCGCCCCTCAAAACCCAACCGCAGAACCACCAATCAAAACCCACCACAACCTGCTCTCCCCAACTGCCAAATGCTTTATGAAACAAAAAAGTCTTACATCACCTCCGGAATAAGCACGATCGGGGGTGGGGGGAGGTTGCCGCACCCCAGCTCTTCCTCAGCTGAGAAAGGGCACGAAAGTGTATTTGGGGGTTGGGAAACTCCGTGGAATAGCCCGTGCACATTTGATTGGTGCACTGGAATCAGGTGGCCGTGTACGGGCCGCCTGATTGGTCGGTGTGGGGGCAGTGCTTTCTCCCTTGTTAGAGAAGGGGGTGGAGCCACTGCAGCCCATGCACAGTCTCAGCCATTCGGCAAAAATCCTTTCAGCAAGCAGCACCCACCCACCCAGCCCTTTAATACTGTGGGTTATCCGGTCGCCATAAGGGGGCCAAGAAGGAATTTTGGAGGAGATCTTAACATTATGAGGTCCCCTTGTGTTTTGCCTTCTTCACAGTATTGGAATAATCTGAAATAATAAAGAACATCAATCTGAAATGATTTGAAATAAATAATTATAATTGGCAAACCAATTTTAAATTAGAGTAAGAACGAATTAAGTCAATTAGGAACAAGTTTAAGTTACAAGCTGATATTAGCAATTGGTAAAATATTTGAATATGATGCAATTGTCGCACTCTTGCGGGGGTCCAGTATGGTTAATAGGATTTTGTGGTTAGGTAGAGATAGAATAGATCAAAGAGTCATCTCCATAAGAGATGGGGGAATGAGACTTGCCGAGAAGCAGGGCATGGCTACAGCATGATCGTTTCCCTGGGAGGAATGTCAAAAGAGGTAAGGGCAAGCATGGCCCTCAATCTGATGACACCACCCTCCTTACTCAAGCCCGAACGGGCAAGTTGTTTCCCCTTCGGCCTTTGCCAGGGCGCTATTCGAAGGGGATATTGTTGTTAGATGTTTATTCAATTTGGTGCTGGCATTGGAAGGCACGTCCAGGCCAGACACCTATGATTTAATAATGTTGAAACGTAGGAGGAAAATACTGGACCCTGGATTGCTTAGAGAAATCCCACCAACTCGTCAGAACTATTGTTGATTAAAGAGTGCGGCCAGTTAAAATCCATGTCATGTGTTCGTGTCTCATTTCTCGGGGAGGGGTGCGTCGGCAACCCTGCCGGACCCCACAGGAGCTCCCAAGGGGATGGCAAGCAATCTAGGATCACCCCAACAGGAAGGAGCGGAACCACTCCAGTGATCCCACACACCCCCAGCAGGTCCCGCAGTTGTGTCAATAACACTACATGATCAACTGTATCAAAGGCCGCTGAAAGATCTAATGGGATCAACAGGGTAGAATTCTCTGTGTCAATCTCCAGGTGCAGATCATCGACCCAAGACCACAACTGCAGTCGCTGTGCCATGTGCCAGGCAAAAGCCATCTTTGGTGGGTGGGGTGTTACACAGTCTCTCCTCTCCAGCAATGCACCTTCCTCCCCCTGGAAGTGGCTGAGGCCTCTGGTAGTGGAGGGACGGGGTGGGTGCAGGCCCAGGTGTTGCACAGTCTCTCCTCCCCTCCAGCAATGCACCTGTAAGCCAGACTTTATTTCCCTGGCCAACTAACCCCGCCTGAAATTGGATTAGCGTGACACCTCTAAGTCTCTGACTTCTTATTTTTATTGTAGTTCAGTGGTGTAACTTTGGGCTAAAACTGAGGTTAATGCTAGGTTCCCTTGACCCACATAAGCCACATCTCCATGACCCTGGAGCTGCAGGGGGAAGAAGTTTATGGGGGATGCATCTCCCAGATTCCCTACTATGTCTATATTGAATATTAATCAGTGGCATTCTTGCCTTTCTGCTTTCCAAAGAAACGGACTGTATAAATTACTAATGATTTCAATGTCCATATTGCCAGATCACATGACATAGCAAATCACCCTCAAATACATTATGAAACCACTTCCCTGTTTCCTTGCCCAAAAAAGTTTTCAGGTAAGAACACAATTTGGGCGATTATTTATTTACTTTATTTTATTTTATTGGGCTTTTATCTTGCCCTTCCGTGAAGACTTAGGGTGGTTAATACCATTATAAAAGCATACATATAAAATACAAAAAATAAAACCCATAAATCCATATATACCTGTAAAACCTCCTAAATCCTAACACTGGAATTAAAATGAAAGACTAGGAAGAGGAGAAGGACAAAGTGATATTATGCCATTATGACCCTAAACCTGCACAATTAAAGTCAGTGGGAGCTTTGTTTTTGACTTCAATAACTATAGGCTCAAGCATTTTATTTTGTAACCTGTAAACTATTTTTACATGGTACGTGACTGCTGGAATATGTCACTAGCAAGGACAGTGTGGTAGCTCTTTATAGTTAATTTTTGCGAGACAATAGCTAAGGTCAGAGATCACTTGAAGTGTGTAAGTTCAGGTTTCCTTTTTCTTATTACTAGTCAAACAAATAGTTTCAAGAATTCCTTTTATGGCTGCACACTATTCTAACTGCTATAGTTATTTTTGATGACAGGTTTGCCAAGTAAGCAGGGGAGGGTGTTAAACTTTTTAAACACACATGGTATTGTGGAAAGGAAAACTGCAATCAGGAGACTCAGATTTTCTGTGTAGCAGCTTGTATGTTTGTGTGTCTCACAATTCCTTCCAGCTTAATTTTGAATTTTGAGCGTTTGCCCCATATTCATTTTACCAGGTTTTATAAGGGGGGTGCGGGTGGGTGGGAAATCATAATTGGGTAAGATAGGGTTCTCTTAATATAGCTACACTGTATTTCACAGATGGATTGCCTAGAAAGAAGAAAGATGCTTTTGGAATTCTGTAAAAAAAAAATAGTTTGGATTTTTTGTTGCTCTGCTGCTTTGTGCAATAGCAGAGACTATTCATGACTGTAATAGCTCCTTTCCCTTTGACTTACAGACAGTCCAGTTAGTCCCTGCTTTCTCCCTCCTCTTGAGTGATAGGCATTCCAGTTGATGACAGTAGAGCTGAGATCCAGCCCAGTAGAATCACCTATGGCTACACAGGACACCTGTTTTCTTTTTGTTACTGGTGATCATACCCAGCTCCCAGTATGTTGTTTGTACACTTTTCTCTCTAAGGCAGCAGAGTCTTGTTTATTCCTGTAAAGGATGGGATCTGGGGTGGAAAGTCAGTTTCTCCGAATGAAGCAGGTTTTCTGGTTTGTGGGGAGAGAAATGGAATCTGGTTCATGGTTCTAAGCACTACAGCCTGGGTCTTCCCTGAGTGAAGTAGGAGGGTGGGAATGCAAGTGTCGATCCATGGAACCCAAGTGGATAAGGTGTTGGTCTTCAGCAAGTCACTCTCTCTCAGACCTAGTTCCTAGAAAAATTGAAATAATAATGAATTACATCATGGAGTGATTGTTAGACTGAACTAGCAAAGGAATGCTAAGCACTTTGAACACTGAAAGTGCCAAACAGATGGGACTTAAGCATTACACCAGTGCTTCTGGGTCTTCCAGATCCAATTCAAGGTGCTGTTTTTGACCTATCAAGTCCTAAATGGCTTAGGCCCAACATACCTTAGGGATTGTGTTACACACACACACACACCGCCCCCATGTCCCATTACTCTCTCTCTTTGATCATCCAGGAGTGGCCTTCTTCCTGTGCTCTCAGTGTGCCAAGTACGGACAGTGAGGATGTGGGCAGAGGCATTGTTGGTAGCTGCTCCCTTGAACGCCGCCCCAAGCTACTGTTTTGCAGAAGGGTGCGGGATAAAAATATCCCAAAATAAATTTAAAAATGAAATAAATGTGGAATTTTCTTCCCCCTGACGCGTGCCAAAGTTTGAGCTTGTATGTGTTTTGGAAACAGTGCAAAGCATTTCCATTTAGGTGGGATTTTGGTGATCTGGGGATGGGTTGGAAGGAGGGACAATGTATTTAAACTGTTAACAGGATCAACAGGGTAGAATTCCCCCGTGTCAGTCTCAAAGCGCAGGCCTTTGACCAAGGCCACAAGCATAGTCTCCGTACCATACCCAGGATGGAAGCCTGACTGAAACGGGTCCAGGAATCAGATGGCGTTGATATGAGCCTGGAGCTGTCAAGCAACCACCCATTCAATAACCTTCCTTAAGTCAGTCAGTCTTTATTGGCACTGGCTTCCGCCCTTGCCAGACAGTAAAAACAACAGCAACATCAACATAAAACATAGACTAAGACATAACATAGCATACATACAGTAATAACATCTCTACAGCTTTGACGACCTAACATAAACTAATATTAAGGTGCACCAAATACACTCCTATATATCAACATAATACCCTACCTAATTTTGTAAACCCCCTCCTTGTCTTGGAAAATAATCTATTATATCCAGTCATTGATCTAATCATTTCAACTATTCCATTTCAACCCGGAACAGTATCCTTCCTTTCCTCGCAGTGAAGACTGTTCCCAATCGTCCTACGACGTTTCTCTACCAATAGAAGGAATGTTGCCATTGATGATAGCTCTTCTAAATTTGTCAAGTTAACCAAGCCAAGTACGTGCACTTGAGACCTCGCATCTTCATGAATGTTAGACCCCTTGTCTCTCCCTCTGTTCCCCTTCCTAAGTCTCTCCCCCAGCTCCTGTCTCTCAGATTGCAAGCCCTAGGGGCAGGGACCCTGTCTATTTTATTACTTTGTAAAGTAATAAAGTATATAGCTGGCGCTATATAAATGTTTGTTAATAATAATAATAATAATAAGTTGGCCAGGGCATTCAGCATTCTCGAACGATCTAAACCGTTTCCCTCCTCTTTACCCTTAACAATATTTCCCAACCAGACTTCCCTCAAATGTGCATAGTATGGACATGAAAATGTTAAATGCTCCACTGTTTCTACTTCCTTTAGCGAACATGAGCATTTACGATCTCCATAAGGAGTCTTGTTGTACTGACCCTCTGTCACCGCTCTCTGAATGGTCGTCTCAAGCTAGAATTCGTTAGTACATCCAAGTAAGGTTCCCTTCTATTAAGGACCGTACCCAGACCCAATCTCGGGGCCACTTTCCATCCCCTAATGGCAGCCCAGTCCTCCTGGTTTGCTATATCCCTTGATCTCTGTTCAATTAATGCCTTCGTCCTAGCTGGGGTTTGTCCCAGCAGATACTGGAATGATAATCTTAACCTATTCAGCAGGGATGCCGCGTAGCGTAACCAAGAGTAGGGCCGGACTCCCTCATGCATTAACTCTTCCTTTAAACAGAGGGTTTGCAGGGCATCCGGCGCGATGACACATAGCTTGCCCCAATACCTCAGCAATGATACTCTCACCTGATATTCCACAGAGGGGACATCTAGCTCTGCCCTGACCACTGCTCCTGGCATGCTACTCCCCACTTTTAAGACTCTTCTAAGAAAGTAATTTTGTACTCTCTCCAGTATCAGATTATCCGGGAACACAGCACACTCTGTTCCAGAGATCAACATCGGTATAATCTTTGCCTGGAATACCTCCAGTATCATTGAAATAGGCAACCCATACGACAGGTTATATACCTTTAAGATGGACTTGACTGCAGTCCGTGCAAGCCTTGCTCTATTGCTCTGTTGCTGATTCCAAGTGCCCCTAGAGGTGATTATAATACCCAAGTAGATGTATTTGGTTGCCACCTCTATTGACAGCTTCGAAATTGTCCAAACGGTCTTCCTTTGAAGCTTCCCCCCGACTATCATGATTTTGGTTTTTCTGGCGTTGATCTCCAACCCATTTAAGCCTGAATATTTCAGAAGACTGGTAATTGCGGCCCTCAATCCCTTTTCGGTCTGAGCAAACACAGCCAAGTCATCGGCATATTGCAATGCATGCACCTGGTAATTCAGAACTTTAGGGGGATGTAAATTATATTCTCTAAGGGTACCCAGCAAATCTGAGCAAATAAGAGAGGAGCCAGCGGGCACCCCTGACGGACCCCTCTCTGAATCTCAAATGTGCCACTGACAGCTTTCTGAGATCTACCCTTCACCCTCGCCTCGTTATTTCCATGAATTGCCACTAGTATGTTAAGCAAGGCTGGTTCTATACCATAGGCCTTAAGTTTGTTCCAAAGTCTTTGCCTGGGAACTGAATCAAACGCCTTCGTGTAATCCATGAAGGCGATGTAAAGTTTTCCTGACCTTATTATTATTATTATTAACAAACATTTATATAGCGCCAGCAGTGTACATGGCACTTTACAAAGTAATAAAATAGACACGGTCCCTGCCCCTAGGGCTTACAATCTGAGAGACAGGAGATGGGGGAGAGACATAGGAAGGGGAACAGAGGGAGAGACAAGGGGTCTAACATTCATGAAGATGCGAGGTCTCAAGTGCACGTACTTGGCTTGGTTACGATGAGAATGACCTGATCTTTGAATATTTTGTAATTAAGTGGAGCATGATAAATGTGCAATCCAGAATCGATCCCTTGGCCCTAAAGCCATATTGTTCTTTCGGAATCAATTATTTTTCCTCTGCCCATTTCCTAAGATGTTGACCAATCATAGACAAAAATATTTTGCTGACTACTGGCAACAAACTAATCGGTCTGTAGGAAGCAGGATCTCGCCGATCACCTTGTTTAAAAATAGGCATGATCCAACTCCTACCCCAGGATGGAGGAACCCTACCACTCCTTACAATAGCCCCAAAGAGAATACAGAGAATCCTAGCCCACCACTGAGGCGCTGACTTCAACACCACCGCTGTGAGACAATCTGGCCCAGGAGCTTTACCATCCCTAAGGGCCATAATACGTTTTTCGATATCCCCTCTGTGAATTTCTACATCCCACCTAGGAATCTGAGAAGCCCTCATCTGACTCTTTCCACTAAATCCCTCATTCATATTGTCATCCCTTTCAGCGAATAAATCACCAAAGAACTGCTCCCAAGCCTTACCCGATACCAAAATAGGTCCCATCTCTCTAGGTTTCTTTATTATACCATTTAAGATTTGCCAGAACTTTTTACTATCATCCCATATTGAAACCATCAGCAGTTCTGCCCACCGACTATTGTAATACTGGGATCTTTTCAATTGTAATAGACGTTTATAGTCATTCTTTAAAGCTTGAAAACGATTCAACTCCAATTCAGCATATGAACTAACCCAAGATCTCTTTGCTTTTAAAAGGGCAGACTTCTGAACCTTCCTTAAAAAGGGAATTTAGAGACAGGCAGATAGCTGGCCTCCGTATACCAGGGAGACCTATGCTGCTGCAGTGGTGGAAGCATCTGGGAGCAGCCATGTCTGTGGCCATGGTCAAGATGTTGTTCCATAAAGCGACCAGGTCATCAACAGAGTAGCTGTCAAGGTTGGTAGGTAAACCCTCCAGAGAGTTGTGGAAACCAGTTGGATCCATATGTCTCCGAGGGCAGACCATCCTAATGGGTCCACCACCTCAATGAGGGCATAGAAGGGTGGGGATCTATACATTCAGACGGTAATGATCCGACCATGACAATGGTGTCTTAACAACACCCCCAGTAATCGGAACTCCTGTTTCAAGGCTGGTGCAAAACATCAAATCCGGCGTGTGCCCTGTCTCATGTATTGGGCCAGATACTATCTGGGATAGGCCATGATTGTCATGGTGGCCATTAACTCCTGCTCCATCCCTGAAAGGCTGGCCTCAGCGTGCATGTTGAAATTCCCCAAGACAATAAGTCTATGAGATTCCAACACCACATGAGTGGTGGAGTTTTGAACATTCACAGACCCACTTTCATCAAATGCCAACAGGAAGGGAGATGACCATTTCAGTAGTGCTATCCAACAGTCCTTGTACAACAGTCCCTTGTTTTTCCCATCTGCTTTAAGTGGACCTTCCCTTGCATCTCCTCGCTTGTTGGCATCTGATGAAAGAGCATCTGTGAATACTTTAAAACTTAATTTGTATTAAACAGCTTTCTTTTCTTAATTAATAGTTTTATTACAGAGTAGGTTTTAGTGCTCATCTGAGACAAATTCTGTCTGTGAGTGATGGGAGCTAGCAAATATTTGTTTTTACAGTGTCACAAATCAGAGAAACCTCTAAATACTTTTTGAATGTTATGTTACTTGTGGTAAAAAGCTCCCTTTCATCTGGTCTGAAATGGATTCCTCATGCATTTTTGCCTTTTTAAGCTTGAATTTTATTGTCCTGATGTAGCCACAATGCTGGGAAGAAGAGGAGTGCTAATGAAAATAGATTTTCAAGAAGTCATTCCCTTCAATCTTATATTCTAAGAAAAAATCCTTAAATGAATGAAAGTACCTAACTTTTAGAGTGAAAGTACCAATGGTATTTTTAGTCTGCAAAATTATTTCGTTTGTACGTTTGTACCATCTGAACAAGACAGGTCTAAAAATGTGATGCACTTCAATAGGTTTAGAAGATGCGGGGCTGTTTCAAAAAAGGGGTGGGATTAAGGCACATTCCCCTACCTCTTTCCATTATGGTCCTCGTCCCTTATGGAACATTGTGAGCATCTTTTCAACATGGCCACACCCCCTATGAAGTACTGTGATGTCACCGCGCTTTATAGGGGAGGAGTGAGGCCTCATGGGTCAAGGGAAGCCCAGCCAGCTGGAGTCCGAGGGGCTGGGAAAGAGAGCAAACTTGACCCGGCCTAGGTCCTATTTGGGTTGGGTTGCACACCACTAACTAGTGCCTTTACCCCTGTGAAAGGCACTATCATTTCATTAGTTGCCATAGAATACCTTAGATCGTGGGACACTCTCTGCATAAGTCACTGCAGTAGCAGGTCCATCATGATCCATCTCTGGTCATTTCCACCATAAACTTCCAGTTTTGTTACCTATATCTTACTCGCAAAATGCAAAACATCCCACTTCGTGTCGTGCAGAGGTGGGTAACCTTTTCCGTCTCAGGAGCCACTTTCAAAATTGGTACAAGCTCCGAGATGTGTGATGTGATAGCAAGCCAACTATACAGCAAATTTGCAAATGAGAATGCATAAAATGTGGTTTTAGTTCAGTGGCAGCGTTCCTTACCTAACATGCCATGCAGAATGAACCCGAGCACTTACCAGCACACAAACACTGAATGAGTAATGTAAGCTAGCAAGAATGATAAGATCAAATAAGACTCAAATCAATCACTCTCAATTCTGTTGCATCAGATGGTGGATGAAAATATCAGTCTAATTTGTGGTCTAATATGTGATAGTATTAAGCAATCTGATGCAGCTGCCTTAAATGTATGGCTCTCAGACACTGCTAGAATTAAACTGGCCGATTTTAGCAACAGCAGAGCAACTCATTCTACTAATCTGCCCTCCTTAATGGATTAACTTGTCATCTGGTTAGTTTTGGCTATGGACTACAAAGACCAGATATTCCCCGTACTGTAAGGCTAGTAAGATTGACTTGATCTTTCTCAAAAATAAGGTTCATACATACATACATACACTTGTAAGAAATAGTGAGAAATTTCTTTAGCAGCCTGGCTGTGTTATCTATCATTCAAGAAACTAAAGGCCAACTCTTCCAGATATACTTATTCTTTTCATCTGCATGCTTTGCACGTATCTTACAGTAATACAGTTTGTGTTTCTTTTTTCTCATGCAACTTGCTTTCAACTACAATAGAATGCTCTTAATCTGTAAAACTCTGGCAAAAATGGAAACATCTATTAAGCTTTTAATGCCCCTGCCAGAGAATCGGGATGGACTGGGTTGGGAATATTTGCTTTCATTTCACAGAACAAAAGAAATAAAACATATATTTTAAATGATAGAAATGTGCACTGGATTAATTCAGCTTGGAATCAACAGTGTGCGTAGCTCTATCTAAGGACATCATGCCAGAAAAGAGAAGCCCATGCTTGTTAATTACTGTGAATAGGGCTGGAGACATAATTTGTGCCATGTGGACTGCATGAGCCATTTAAATAGAGTTATTGTCCCGTTAGCTTAAGGCTCAGTATTATTGGCAATCATCTTCATTATGGCCCCAGTCCAGCAAAACACTTAAGTTTATACATAGACTTAAGCATCTGAGTAGTCCCACTGAAATCAATGGGAAACCTTGCTGGAAAAAAGACTACTATGAGTGCGTGTTCTTATCCGTTGGCTGAAGAAGTGTCTTCTCTTGTAGCCAACATACTAAATTCATCGCTTTTGGAGAGGGGGGAAAAATATAGCTGTATTCATTTAATCATCAACTGACAAACTTTGCAACATGGCATTTAATAGTAAGAGAATGGCCGTCCTTTTTCTCCTGTTTGTGCATTAATACGTCCAGCATCTTATGTTCTGCAATGTGTAATTAAAAGTTTAACTGTATAGTGCAGCGCTCCTCCCTTCCTTTCCCCTTTCTTGTTAAACTGGTTGCTGAAAAATACATTAAATAAATTATACAATCTCCAGTATACATCTCATCCCGAAAGTTTGTAGGACATGTTTGTTGTCCAAATAAGAGAGGTGTCCTGATAAGGGAGTGCAGGTTCTACTGTAACATTGATATATTGGGGTCATAAGAACGATCTGGAATAAGGAAGGATCCAGATTACAAAGGTCTGGGCAGGTTTTCTTTTTTATTCTATTCATATCTTCAAGGCCATGTAGAGTTTCATTCCACATAATATGCAGCATTATAAACAGTTTGGTTTTGGGGTGACTGCTTTGCATTAAAGACTATGGTAACTAACAAGCTGTGGCTTTTAGTATATATTATGAACTTTTTGCTATAGAAAAACACGGAGCAAATTTTTCTCTCTATTGTGTTTGTTGGTTTTGAGTGTCTTGGTGATTTTTTCGCTTCTGATTCGGTTTTAATTTTTAGGCATGGCTAGTTTGACAGTTTTGCTGTGGATTAGCTAATATTCACATGCTCTAATCGTATAAATGTCGGAGATTTTTACCTTTAACACTTCGAGTTCTATGACCTTTATTGTTGTTGCCTTTCCATTTGCTCTGCAGCATGATTCTGTTGCTGGTGCTTCTGAGAAAGTGCAGGAGGAAGGATAACTATCTAAAATGGAAAACTGAAGCATACGAACAAAAATCAGCCAGCAAGCCAACATTTATTGCATTGTGCACATGAGATGAACAAAGAGCCAAAACTCCAAAAGGCTGCTCTTAAGCCAAATAGGAGACTTTTATATAGATGACTTTAAGCATGGCAGAAATGTGTAAGAGACTACTTTACTTTTAGAAATGAAGTGATAAATCCAGTTTCTCATTTCTGGAAATTGTGTTCTGATGTTTTACACCTCACTTGAGGCGTGATTCTCCGGATGCCTATTGCTGGGGCTAACACTTTGCAGAGTGGTTCCTAAGCGTTTTGCTTGTGTGATCCTGCCTTGAGACCTAGGCTGTGTTCCCATCTGCGGCGGCGGCGGTGGCATAGGAAGGGGTCAGGGATCACGCGGCAGCGTGGAGGAGCCGGCTGACAGGAAAGGAGCTGGTGCGAACGGAGATTTGCCACGTCTTCTCTTGCGTGTGTCAGGGCGCAAAATCCTGCCCTGACATGCGTGAGAGAAGCCGTGGCAGATCCCCGTTTGCACCGGCTCTTTTCCTGTCAGCCGGCTCCGCCGCGCTGCCACGTCTTCCCTGGCCCCTTCAGCTGCCGCAGATGGGAATGGAGCCCTAAATATACGTTTCAAGGACTTGGTTCAGTTTGGGAGCTGCCCTAGCCCCAAGTCCCTTAGCTTCAGACCAGGTTTGACTCCGCAGGCGTAAGGAACCCTACTCTTGCGGAGCACTGTAATGTCGAGGCCCAACTGGAACCTTTGTATCCCATAATGTTCAGTCCAATTTGCAGGGCTCTACATTCAAAGAGTTTTTATTCACTTCTGTGGGAACTTGATCCAGACCCTCAGTGCACTCATGAAGACTGTTGTGATAGTATGGGTTGGTGTTTGGGGGGTGGGGGGGGAGTTTACACATATATTGTATTTTGATTATGTGTTGTAACCCACCCTGAGTTTCGGGATAGAGCAGGCTATAAACTCAAATAAATAAGCTGAAGCTTTTTGGTGGAAGTACAATCCCTTAGTCCAAATGTGTATTCTGCTGAAGTAAATGGAACTTGTGTGTTTGTGCTATGCCAGGTATTTCCAAACTCTGTGTAAGAGGACCTCTAGATGGGGGTGGGGTGGAGTGGGGTCACAAGCTTGATAGGTATTTCACGTAGTTTTCATAACAATGGGTGAAAACAGACATGATGCTAACCACCCTTGGTGGTTATTTATGCATGTTGCAGGGCTGCATAGGGCACCAATACAGCCCTGCAACATGCATAAATAACCACCAAGGGTGGTTAAAGGGTGGTTAGTGTCATGTCTGTTTTCACCCAATGTTGTTACCTGGGATCACAATCTCAAGGCAGGATCACAGGCAAAAAATCTTAGGAGCTACTCTGCAAAGTGTTAGTCTCAGTATTAGGCATCCAGAGGATCACACCTCAAGTGAGGTATTGGACATTGGAACACAATGAGCATAAGACATCCAGTTTCCAGAAGACATCCGATTTCTGTGGCAGTATGGGCCATATCAGAAAAGGGATGGGGAACGTCTTAACCTTCCCTTTCCTGACACGACTATTTTGTCTTCATGGAGTGCTGTGATGTCATGGTGCTCCTGGGGTGGGGCTGCCCTCGGTCCAGATCTGGCACTGGTGTGAGATAGCTCAGCCAGATCAGGACTGGCTTGAACTGGGAACATCTTTGAGTCTTAGCAGTACTCTATTTAGCTAATAATAATAATTAATAAATAAAAAATAAATAAATTATGTAGTGCCTCCCCACAACAGCCGAATGGGACTTGGGGCGCTTCACAACATCAGTAAAAAAATACATCATCATCATCATTTTTTTTTTTATAATGCCTCTCTTCCAAATGGCTTTTGGAGTGCTTTACAGCATAAAAATGTAATTTAATATAAAATCCAATTAAAATATAAATCTGTGTAAAAGTAATTTAAAAGGGTAAGGTAATGGGGGAGGAAAAACACAATGAGGAGAATCAATGGTGCTAAAAGCACCTGGGGAATAAAAACAACTTAAAATCCTCATAAAATCTTAGGGGTGGGACTCTGGGCAAAATTTCGGTTTTGGTCAATTTCGGTTTCGGTTCTCATGAATTTCGGTTCTTTTCCGGTTTCGGTACTATCAGATTTTTTGTACCGGATGGATTGTTATCTGCTATTTGAACCTTTTTTTCTTCATGTTTTCATCAATATGCTACTGCCATGAATCTCCCAGTATTTTATCTCATAGAGGAACTGATAATGTTACTTCTTTTCTTTAAGACAACCTTATATTAGCACCCAGGGTGTTTGGAGATGTTCCGTTGGGCACAGATTAATTTGTGCCCAACGACACGTATAAAAGGGGCTGCCTGATGTTGGCCCGAGCCATAGCACAGGCTGTGGCAGCACTTAGCCCGGGCTGTTCCTTGGGACTATCCCTGAGGAACAGCCTGGGCTAAGTGCTGCCATGGCCTGTGCAACGGTCACTGGACTGGGGTAAAATGGGCCATCCTGTTTGGTCTGTTTACATTTACTCCAGTCTCAAGGCTTTTATAGACGAGACAAAGAAGGCGACTGATCCTTTGATCAGCCGCCTTTCTTTGCGCTCGTCTAAACTTTAACGCCAGATCCTACCCTGTGTCTGACCGGGTTGGCGATCCTGGCCCCTCAGACGCGGAGCCCCAAAGTGCCGGCTTTACGCCGCACTTCCGGGTTCCCTGGCCGAGTGCGCATGCGCGGAAGGGAGCGCATGCGCACAACGACTGTACGCCGTGTCTGAACATCAGACACGGCATACAGAAGAAGGTGGGGGATAGATGCTGGCGCTGAACGATCCCGCTTGTGAGTGGGATCGTCTAACAGCGCTCTCAGTCCACGGTGCCTTTGGGAAGCCGCAGTGGACTCATAGGCTGTCCGTCAGGGAGGGGGGCAGGCCGTTCCAAGCAGCGTGGGGGGGAGGGCGTGCAGACGCATGTCGGTGCATCACCTCACCCTTTCCCCTGCTCAGGCCGCAGTCATGCTTCTTTGGCAGCCCGGCTGGCTCCGACCTGGAGTGACGGGTCCCACCATGGCACAGAGTGGACCATGGAGAGCCCATCACATATGAAAACGCCCAAAATTGTCTTTCAGGTATACAAAAGGAAAAGCTGCAGAAAGCATTGTGAGTAAACCAGTGTAGGGATGATTTCCTGAGGTTTGTTGTGGTGTCTGAACTTCTGTTCCACATGGTAACCTAGGCATATGGCAGTTGAAAAATTCCCTGAATAGAACTTCTCAGGTGCTGTGCTGAACTTCTGGGTTTCTTTCTTGTATAGCAGTTAAGTCCAGCAATGATGGGGAAGCTTCCTCACCTGAAGTGTACTTTCCACAGCTTTTTTTGGACATCTGTAAGTACCCTATATTTGCTGAAAGGCTGTTATTGGTAATATTTGGGTAGACATTTAATGAAAATATGCATTCTGTGATACCATGAAAACTATAAAATCAAACTGCATATGTGTGGTATGGTGACTGAACAATACTTATATGTGATGAGGAATGTATTCAGCTTAATTTCAGTTAAGTCATAATTTTTTGATTAATGAATGAGAAAAGAAAAATGCATAGATTGGTCTGATATTTAATAAAGTTGCCTTAATATACAATTTACTGTCATGTTAACGTTTGAATATAATTTGTAATGCTGCCTTAACGAACTTCTTAAACTGAACGTTTTTTGTCTAGGTAATTTCCCCCTCTGTTGAAACCTAATGGTTTTTAAAATCCATATGGTGGCCCCAGACACAAGAACACTGCAGGTGCACACAGGCACTAACTCATCCCTCCCCCCCCATGGAGCAACCTGCTTTTTCGCAGGTTGCTGTGTGCAGGGGTGATGGGTGGAGGTGCGTATATGCAGTAGCGCACAAGTGACTGCTTTTCATACAAGACGCACCCACCCATGCCGCTGTGTGGGTGCGTCTTGTGTAAAAACGGTCACACACACATTCACACATGTGCTCTCACCTCTCTCACACACACGCTATCAGACACAGTACACACATGCTCTCATCTCACACATACATCCAAACTGATCTCTCACACACATCCATACACACTACACGCACATTCTCTCACCTCACACACTCATTCAAATTGATCAGTCACTCACACTAGACACAAATGCTCTAACCCCTCACACATACTCATTCATTCACACACATGCTTTCACCCCTCACACCTCATTCAAATTGATCTCACGCACTCATCCATACACACTACTACACACACATGTTCTTGTCTCTCACACACCCATTCAAATCCACATCCACACATGTTCTCACCTCTCACACACACTCAAAGTGATCTCACACACTCATTCACATACACTAGATACTCATTCAAATAGAAACAATCTCAGACACCCACCCATCCACCCACACTAGCCTCCCCCCCCNTGCATACTCATTCAAACAGAAATCTCAGACACACCCACACCCACACTAACACCCCCCCCGCATGCATCTTCTGATGCCTACCTTCATGTTCCTGGTGGCAGTGGTGACAGCAGCAGCAGCATTAGGCCGGCAACGCAGCAACAGCTGGAGAAGCGGCCAGTGATGGGTGGGTGGGGGCGGTAATAATTCCTACACACACACACACCGCCCAAGCTGTTGTTGCGGAGAGCTGTCAGGCCAGTGCTACAGAGCCAGCCTGCAACAAAGGAACAGCTGGAAAAGTGGGCAGCGAGAGGTGGGTGGGGGTGGTAATTCCCCCGCCCAAGTTGTTGCCACGGGAGCTCTTCCGGTGTCCTTTTTTAAATCACCCACGCTGTTGCTGGTTGCCGCCACTTGCCAATCCCCCCCCCTTTTTTTAAGGGCGACCACATGGGGAGGGGAAGTTACATTGTATCACAAGTTTTGGTCGCCAACCGGAAGTGTTTGCTATACAGACTCCCATTGAACTGCATAGGCGTTGTTTAATGAAAGTCTGAAACTGCCTTAACTATAGGGCCACAACTGTGGCCCTGTAATAAATACACCTTTTCTCTTCGCAAGATACAGGTAAGCATATGACTCTGCTATTGAAGATGTCTGCACGTAAGCATATTTTTGGAGCTTACAAAGACTCTTATTCTGTTGTTATTACAAAAGTTGCTAATCTCATTTCTGATTTTGTATCTTGAGTTAGAAAGAGACAGTGGGTAAAAACAGATGTAATTTTGGCTCACTTTGGCCCAGGACCCGTAAACACATGCTGCCAGATGTTGACTTAGGATTGCCCTGGGGAGTGTTGGTGGATAGCCCAGGTTGTGACTTCAGAAAATCTCTGAGGTCACAGCCCAGACAAAGGGCCGCCCATGCAGACCACAGCAGACCAGCACATTTGTTGCAGCGTGCCATACTTGCCCCAGGCTGGGGGCTACCATGGCTGTGCCTGATTGGCTGCCATGACTGTATGTCATGACAGGGGTGGTGTGGTGGGAGCAGGACGTGGGCGGGGCTGGCCACACGCACATTTGTTGTGTTCCCGCGCCATGTGGAATGGCTCCCCAGCCATGTCTCCCACAATTTTCTGCCCTGGGGTGGCCCAGGGCGCATTTCCGCCAGCCAGATGTCTGTTTTTACCCAATTAGACATCAAAAGCATCAATGCTCCTTTAACCGTGCTAATATTCTACAGTGAAAAAAAAAAAGAAGCCCTACACCCAATCAGCCTTTATTATTCCAGCTTTTTTGCTTTGCCAGTCTTCTTTCCTTGACATTTATTTAAACTTATTTATTTCAGCATTTTTACCCCACCTCACATAAATAAAATAAAATAAATACAAATAAAAACATTTTAAAACCAACCATATATAAAATGTGATAAAGCAAATACAAAACCATAGGGGTGCCACTAAAAAATGGAAAAAAAACACCTCCCCCCTACCCATCACCCTCGCCGAAGACCTGGCAGACCAGTCAGGTCTTACAACAATGGCAAAAGGAGGCGAGGTCCAGGGCCACCCGGGGCTTTGCCAGGAGGGAGCTCCACAGCCTAGAGGCGGTGTGAGGCCCCTGTACAGGGGCCTGAGGATTGATCGGTGGGGAACTCTTGAGGGCCCGCACACACTCATGCTTCTGGGGAACCCCAGTGGGTCCCCACCCTGGCCCCGCGGTAACTGTGCCTCTGCCGCTGGGATCTTCATTCCCTCCGGCGGCGGATCCAATACCCGGCTCTGTGTCGGTGAGTGGATCTGGGGTGGGGGTGGGGGAACCCCCATATAGCTAGGAAGCCCTTCCTCCACAGCCCCTGCTGGGGGTGGATGATCGCGGCCCCGCTGAGAGTGTCCAGGCTGGCCTGGATGCACAGCGGCCGCCTGATGGGACCACGCCCCCCACCGTGAAGCCGCGGTGCTTGGCACACCTGCACCAGCGTGTCCTGCCTGCCACAGGGGATAAAAGCAAGCTTTCGCCTTCCAGTCTCTGCCGGCGATCAGTGCTTCTTCCTGTGAGAGTGGCCCCCCATGCCTACCTGTATTATTGTATCACAGTGAGTTACTTTCTGTTTCGTGTGGAGTTTGGAAGAGTGTGTGTGTGTGTGTGAGAGAGAGAGAGAGAGAGAGAGAGAATTGGTGTCCAGGGTGTGGAGGGTGTCTGTAGGGTATTGCCCTATGTCTAGAGTGTTGTATCCTTTACTCCAGCCTTCACCTCCCTGCTCCCTCCTGGTGTGTATCTCCTGTCCTGGGGTCCCTCCTTGGGATTTGCACCCCCTGCTCCCACCTGTGTTACTCACTAGGCGTGGGCCCCAAATCCTGTGTAATTGCTTGGTGGTTTATCTTGACATCACGCTCCCTGCATCCCTGTGATGATCTATGGCTGGGGGTTTATGCCCTAAAGACCCTTAAAGTTCCTGGGGAATATTTTGTACCCCACCATGGGCCAAGGGAGCGAGCATGCGTGTGTACGTGTTCCTTCCTTACCACCTCCTCCTCCTCCTCCCTGTAACTGCCCCAGACCTCCCAGGCGGCCACCAAAAACACCCTCTCCATAGTCGCCCCCAAGCAACCCAGGGGTCGCCAAGAAGGGCGCTCCCAGTGGACCGCAGGGGGATCCAGAACACGGAGAGTGAGGCGATCCCACAGGTAGATGGGGCTCCGGTGAGGAGGGCTGGAAGCATGGTAAATCTGATTCCACCCCGTGATTCACGGGGGTGAACATCTGGCATAACACTGACCAGACGTTCCAAGATCACGCTCCCCATATGGGAATTGACCGTGGTCTCGTAACGTCTGAAAATACCGAAGGTGGGGCTTCCACAGCCTCTGGTTCTCCTAATGCCAAAAGCGTGGAGTCAAAGTCATGGCTTTGAAGGAAGAGCAGTGGAAGATAGGTTTCAAATATTATGCTGGAGAATGGGTTATTTGTTTTGAATTGAAATAGGTCTGGAAGTGGTTTTTGCTAAGGGAATCAGTTTTCATTTTTGGATTTCACGGTGTGTCCTTGAGCAGTTGACCTTTAGGTTGCTTTGTCCATACATCTTGTCCACATATGAGTACAGGTTTTAATAAAGAGGTTGACAGTTTAATGCTTCTACATAGAATACTATAACTTAGAGCTGTCCATTTGATTTCACGCTGTGTTGTTACTTATTTCAGCATATCATTGAGTTAGTTCTAAGTTTTAACCACAGGGCAAATGTAGACATCACTACTGACCGTCTCCTTCCACCATCAGAAGACGAATTGCAACATAAAGAACCATCAGAATGACAGTTAAAAACGGAAGAGTTTGTGAAGGGAATTGTAAGACTTTCAATAAAATGCACATTATATCACCTTTGCAATATTCCACAATGTAATTCTGTACTTTGGAGAGAGTGTTGGATTGGTCTAACACAAAGCATAGATAATAAGTTTGTAGACTTTCAATATCATCCAAGACAATATATAACTGGTTAGCTTTGTATGTGGTGGAATGATTCCAATGATTTCAGAGTTTGGGTCAGAATTTTACAAGTGTTGCTAATTAAAGTAACTGGAAATAAGGAAAGGAAAAAAGAACCTCAAACTTTGATAGTACATTTTGTGTAACAAGCAAATTAAACCTCAGAGTCCTGCCTTGCCTAGATTCTCTGGTGCTGGATATCCTATTTCTTCTCTTTTCCATAATACTCATCTGAGCATTTTTGGACCCTTTCTCTTTATCGCCGTCTCGCAGGCACGCTTGCCATGCTGTCTTTTCCTCTTTATAGTCCTGTTTGCTGCCACATGGTCTTCTCTCTGCCCAGAATCCCATTCCCAAGAGCCTTTATTCCTTCTATCACTTGGCTGTAGTGTACAGTGTACCTTCAACACTGAACCACGCTGGCATTGATATAACTGATGCTTGTCTGCTATTAATCTGTCCTTATATGCGACATAGCCTTTCAGCCCACCCATCCACTACAATTTTGTTCTCTAACCAATGTGTCTCCTTTATTTTGGGACGGATACAGTCTGTGTTCCCTCATGAAAGGATGAAGAGCTGATTCATATGCATCGAATTCCAAGCCATTCTTTTATACTCCAGGACAATGTTGGTACAGAGCCAAAAAGACAGTAATTGCATGGTGTCACCAAACATGACATCAGATTTTTCTGTCCCATTAACTTTGTCTCTTGAGGCATTGATATAATTTTCATTAGCACTCAAATGGATAGCAGAATAAATATGCGCAGGGTTTCTTTTTTTGCAATTTTGAATAGGCTGTGTTCAACCTGAACGCTGTTTGTCACAACTGGAGCTGAAATGAGTACTGGTGAGGTTGCAGCTCATCTGCACACTCTCCTAGCTGCCTCGGCTGTCAACACCTGAGGATGCCGCGGCCTTCCTGGAGCTTGGCGTTTCTGCTGCCTGAGTTCCAGCAGAATCACTCACCAGCAGAATACTACTACAACAGGTAAGGGTAAGCCTAAGCGTACTTCTACAACCTGGTGGATCCTTGGTGGCCAGTAGGTCAGCCACTCTCCACCTCGTTCTTCTCTATCTCTACTCTATTACCTATCCTCCCCACCATCAAGCCTTCCCTAATCTCTTGCCTTTCCTCTCCATCCTTCTCCCCTCTTCCCCTTCCCCTCATCTCTTCCTTCCTCTACTTCTTTTCCCCCTGCTCCTTCCTCCCCCCCAAGCCCATCACTTCTCTCCAACCTCCTCACGCTTCCTCCTCCCCCACCCTCCCTATCACTTGCCTGCCCCGCCGCCCCCCTTCTCCCAATCTTATCCCTGTTCCCTGCCTTCCCCCTGATCAGCTCCCATTCTCCTGCTCCCTTTGGAACTGTCACTCCTCTGCCAATAAAGCCCCCTACATCCATGATCTCTTCCTCTCTCACTCCCTCCAGCTCCTTGCCCTTACTGAAACTTGGATCTCCCACTCCGACTCTGTCACCCCTGTTACCCTCTCTTTTGGGGGTCTCTCCTTTTCTCACCAGCCACGCCCCGAAGGCCGGGGTGATGGTATGGGCCTCCTCCTCACTAACTCCTGTCAGTTCCAACCACTTTCTCCTCCCCCCATCTCCTCCCCTTCCTATGAGGCTCACTCTGTGCACTTCTACTCCCCCCTTCATCTCCGCGTCTGTCAGGAGTGGCGGGATATACGTTTTAAATAAATAAATTAAATAAATTAATTAATTAAATAAAATCTACTGCCCCCCTGCCTCTCTCTCTTCCTTTCTGAATTTGAGTCCTGGATCACTCTCTTCCTCTCCGACGATACCCCCACTCTCTTCCTCAGTGACTTCAACATTCACGTTGATGTCCCTTTCCAGCCCTTCATCTCTGGCTTCCTCTCACTAGCCTCCTCCTTCAACCTCCACCTTTGGACCAACTCCCCCACCCACACTAACAGCCATTCTCTTGACCTCGTCTTCTCTGGGAAACTGCTCTGTCTCAGATCTCTCCTTCGATCCTCATCCCATCTCTGACCACTTCCTTGCCTCTTTCAATGTCTCCCACTGCCCCCCCTCCTCTTCCCCATCTTCACACCCCTTCCGTAACCTGCAGGCCATTAACCCCCTGGACTTTGCCTCCTCTCTCTCCCCCCTTCTCCCCTCAGACTTCTCCTCCTCCCCTGACTCTGCCATTTCTGCTTTCAATGCCTCTCTCTCCTCCACCCTTGACTCACTCGCCCCCCTCTCCTCTCACCCTGCCCGCTCCCACAACCCCCGTCCTTGGCTCACCCCCAGTATCCGCCACCTCCGCTCCTGCACCTGTGCAGCTGAACACCTTTGGCGCAAATCCCACTCTCATGCTGACTTCCTTCATTTCAAATTCTGTCTCTCCTCTCTTCTGTTATCTCCCTCGCTAGACAGAATTACTACACCTCCCGCATTGAGTCCTGTTCTCAGGACCCTCGCCGCCTGTTCTCTACCTTTGACTCCCTCCTCAAGCCCCCGTATTAGAGGTGGGACCCCGGGCCCATTACCGGCTCGATTTGCCGGTTACCGGTTCTCTGAAAACCGGATTCCCGGATTAAATCCGGTATACCAGTACCGGATTTATTTCATTGATTTTAATGGGGCGCTGTGTCCCCATTGAAATCAATGAAATAAATTAATTCCCTCCCCCTCCCAGGCTGCGCGGGTGGAAGGGGGGACACCACCCACCCTGCCCAGCCTGGATTTTTGTTTAAAAAAAGACCCAGAGGCGAGCCCACCCCCCAGCACCAGCGGCCGCGGCGTCCCTGCAGCCGCCGGTAAGTATGACCCGATCCCTGGGGGGGGGGGTGTTTAACACCCCCCCAACCCCCCAGGGATCACCCCTACTAAAGTTCAGTGCACTTGCTTACCTTGCGGAGCTCCGGCGGCGGGCGGTCTGGTCGGCCTCAGCGCCGGCTGTGGCTGCCGGTGTCAGAGACGCTCTAGGCCTTCCG